>OY253751.1:21191510-21836763 GCA_958009045.1 Oxytorus armatus | reverse complement strand
AAATCATTGGAAATCATTCTCTAACAATACGATTACAAATCATTATTGTGGAGATGTAAAAAAAATTGTATATTTTCGAACAATTGGCGATAAAACGTTTTACAAAATTATTTTTAATGTTCTTTCGTTCGAATAATTCTTATCGCTGTTTATTACGTACATATATATTTACGTATACGCATTTGTGTGCGCATAGATTCGTATATATGAATGTATATGTTATAAACGAGGGTGGAGGATTTTCACCATGAAGTATGGACCAACATTAGGATGGTGGTGGTGTTGGGATGTACGTTCAATGGGGTTAGGTCCATCGGGACATATTCCAGAGGGGTCTCCCCAAGCCTTCGTGCTTGAAATATTCATGAGAACGCGGCGACCGGGCCTTGCCACAATGGCCATACCCAAATCCGTCGAATTGACGTGTGCCAGGATTTAAAAGAAAACATCGCGAGCCTCTTTGCCAGGATTAAAAAAAATGATCGCGAATGAATAATCCGTTACACGTGGTAAACCGTTTGAATACTTCTTTTTTTTTTTTACCATTACCCCGGAAAGATTCCGGACTTTTGGAGTTCGAGAAACAAAAATTCCGAATGTACAATTTTTTATGCCGTAAAATACCGAAACAAATGTTGTGAAGACACGAGATCGAACGAGAAACAAATGAGAAATGTTTTAGTGCAGCAATTTTTTTTTTTCGCAAATTTCTGGTATTCTCGTGATGAAAAAGGTGTTTGGCGATGTGCATTGTTTCAATTATTCGTTCAATGGTAATTTTTTCCAAACGAAAAATCGAATATGACAGTTTGATACGTTATTGAATTTTCGGCGCAAGGACAAAACGAGAGCTGCGACCGATAACCCGATTATTGCAAACACATGGCAGTCACAAGTTGAGACTCATCGTTCGTTTTCGAAAGAAAATTTAATGTCAGTCCAATTGTCCATTTGAAAAGAAATTGACAACGGCGGTTGAATTCTTTGAAAAATTGATGATCGACAAAAATGGACAAAGAAGATGAGCACGTTTGTCGTTTTTAACAGAACAAACATTTTCTTATTGAACAATCAAGCCTGTAGTATTCAATGACAAAAAAGGGCATAGTATAAAAAAAAATTCACTGCGTATAATCATTATTGTAATTTTACTATTTCCAAAGTTAAAAGTGTGCGTCGATAGAAAATATTTCACTCATTCGAACGGAGGAATATGTCAGTCAATGTGAAAAAAATGAAAAAAAATTCTTTTACAAAGACATTTCAAAGCGGTTATCACAAAATTATTCTTCGAAGATGCGTCTGTCAGGCGAGGAATCGTAAAAGATTTCCATCGACAATAGAACCGTGTCAGTCTGATAAATTGCATAGCAGAATATCTTACATTGCACCTAGACAACATAGAATAATTAAAAACCAAACGTTACGCTGCCTACGAAGTAACGGCATAATTTTTATTGTTGTCTGTACGAGAAGCACAGAGTGAATTTCAACTGTAAAACATTTATGACTTACCGCTATTTCGCTTACTACATAATTTTCTCTTGTCGTTAAAAAAACGACACGAGGCTCCGATAAGCTACAGCGAAAAAAAAAAAGAATAATGTAGCGACAATGTCTACTTATTGTTTTTAAGCGTCGAACATCGCGAGGGCGAGAATTAACGATGGGCAATGCGCGATGTTCCAGAAAGATGTTTCGAGCTATTCTTGGGAGCACGTAAAATTCATCGAAGCTCAGTTTATCTTGCACTCATCCATTTATCGTTCTCATGCACTCTCTTTAACATAACGCACCACGAAACATCAGTGCTATTACATAAACGTGACTCTTCACGGTGCTACCAGTGCAGGGGGTTATATGCTCAACTTCTCGTTTCATTCTCGACAATCATGCCCACACGTTGACTCTCGTTGAGTTTGTAACTTGACAAAGTACAAGACCATGAGCTTATATTCCTTCGTTTAGTTTTTTCCTTCTTTCTTTCTTTTTTTTTTTTTTTCATCTTATGTTTTCACTCGCAGAGTTTGCACGCAGCGCGAGTGTGTTAAAGCATGTACTTGGATTTTCTTCGAAGTACATACCGTGTCCGGTGCAAACTAGAGTCTGAATCATTTGGCCCGACACGCATAAACTATGGACGAGCAACTCGCGTGATCATCAGGCAAGAACCCACGCACTATCGTTCGTGTTCTCGCATAAATGCTCGTCTGTGCATAAACTGTACGTTTGTCATGTATGGGCCAGTCCGCGGGAAATACGATCTCGCCTGTGCCTCTCGCATCCTCTAGAATTTGAATCACAATTTTTTCACACTGTCACAACCGTTGTGTGCAGTTTTTTTTTTTAATTCTCTCCGTTAACCGGTGTTTAATGATGATTTTTTTTTCAACGATTTAACATTAAACAAATGCGTTGGCTGTAATTTAAAAATCCAGAAGAATTCTGAAAAATCCTCTTTCGGAAATCAACATTTTCATATCATAGGACGGAGTGGGTTACTCGGTCGTTTTTTTTTCGAAGCTTTTTTCGTGGAAGAAAAAAGGGCAATAAAAAGCCAAAGCTGGCCCACTTTGGGATATAGTTTAAGAAATTTCATATTAAGGGGGGAAATAGGGTTAGGATAGCGTTTTCCCAATGATTTTCATGAATTTTTTTATAGTATAAAAAATTAATATAATTTATTGAAACTTTGAGAATATTTTATACATATATTTAAGTATATACTATAAAATTTTTGAAGAATTTTCTTGAAAAACACCGGGGATATTAGCGACCCCGTATTGCAGGTCACAATCAGGCTCAGCATTTTGCGTACACTCTGGAAGCCGCAATTTTCATCTGAAATCAAACGAGGTTGGAATTTACTTTCATTATGTGTCTCTCTTCTATATGAACCTAAATGCTATAAAAAAAAAATAGAAAATTGAATTTTTTACTGGAGTCAAAAGAAAAAAGCATGATTTTTTGCCATTTTTTACAACTTTATTTGCAAAAAAAAAATTATTTTAAATAATGATAATATTCTAATTTTCGGTTCATATAGAGCGCAATACTATGAAGAAAGTAACTGCCAATTTTCAAAACGATTTATTGAAAACTTTTCAAACTAGCGTGTACGCAAGTTCAAAAAAAGTCGTTATCAGAAAAACGCATTTGAAAAAATAGTGACCGCTCGGTTATGCACGTGGCGCGCTCGGGGCCTGAAGGAGAGCTACTCACTTTAATGGCTTATAACGATAGAATGAGTCGGAATTTTTATTTTAAATTTTGGGAACATATTTTTCAATAGTTTTACTAACAATTTATGAAATTAAAAAAAAATCGTTTTTTTTTAATCGTCTAGCCCTATTTCTCCCCTTAAAGGATTTTTCAGTACTTTTTCAGATTTTTCAATTTCGGCCATTCTTTTGTTTCATGTAAAATAATGTGTTTTTTAAATCATTACGAAATAACGGTTAGCGATAAAAAAAACTTAAAAATTGAACTTGTAACAACGGTATGAAAAATTGTTTATCAAAACCCAGGGGGTCCTAGGCAGATCCATTTGGCACAAAATGTCCCGTGTACGACAGTAATATGTAGGATACTTTAGTCGTAGTTGGAGTACACTGTATAATAGATGTGATAGTCGAGAAGATACACGAATGGCACAATCTCTTCAACCTTCCGCTATATACAATTCGAGAATGTACTTGTATGCATGTTTATTGAAATATATATAGGTGCACGCTGGCATGCTATTATCTATATTCGTGGGGTTTACATGCAAATTCGTATATTTATATGACCACACGTAGTTGTCGGAATAACACTTCGTATACACACGGGCCATTCACGATGAAGTTTAACGGTGATTTTGAGCCTGAGGGAATTTTTATAAATTTTCCGATCTTCGTTGGACGAAAAATCATAAACACAGATAAGAACATTCTATAAACAAAATTTCAGCTCTTATTCCTAACATTCTAGCCGAAAATGTTCTCATTTTTCTCGCGATTCGTGTTGAAATAACCCGTACCTACAGTTTTCGTATATCTTCTCGCGTATCAGATATATCAATCGCACTCGTGCATCTATACGACAACGCGGTACGTGCTCGTGGAATATATTCACGGGATTTGGGAGTGCTGGATGTAGAAACCGGAAAGGGCTGATGTCCTCGTATTGCTCTACACCCCCTGTCTCTGCTCTAAATATTCGAAACACGTTTACATTTCCCGTGGCAATTCTATCCATCTGTAACCCCGCGCGTATATCACTAATGCTGACGAACAAAAGGGCGTTATTCGTATAACTTGTTGCTCGTTAAATCCCGCGAATTATGCCCTTTTGCAACGTCTAAGCGATACGTTCGTGTACTCTTTCGATTCGGTCACGTAGCGATTTTCGCGCTGCAAATCTATTTATTTTTCAACGGCCGACATTCAGCGTGGAATTAAAAGTGAAGTGTAATATTCATCGTTTTGTTAGTTTTGTTTGTTTTCTTCATCCTCGCGTAACCAATCGTGTCACGATTTTCCGGTAGAAAAAAATATTTTTAATCGAGGAAAATAAGTGTATATTTTTCGCAGTTACGTCAGCCAGGAAATTTCCCCAAGTTCGTGTCTAATTTGTTCTGACTTTGTTCTTCTTTTTATATCGAATTTTATTTTTTTTACACATCGAATCGCAAGTCAAAGTCTAGCGAAAAGGAACATTTTTTTAATTATTTATCGTCTAACGTTTTTGTGACGAGCCTGGACTTTGGAGTATCGTTTGTTTACCGATGAAAATCATGTGTAAAAAGGACAAACGAGACACATTTTTGACTAGTTGTGCCGCACGGTTTCATCGCCGTTAAGATTTTCTTCGCCCGATTCAACGCGCCGCCGCTGCTCCTTAGCGCCCGTAGCATAAAGTTATATGGCGTAAAGCCTTACTGAATAAAGGGACTATCTAATGCAAAAAGAATTTTTCAAATCGGATTAGTATTTCCTGCGATTAGCGCGTTCGAATAAACAGACGAACAAACATATTCTCCAGCTTTATTATAGTAGTAAGATGTAGCGCTTTGACACTGCGATTTTGATATATTTGACGTGTCGGAGTTTACGAAAGGAATCCCCTGACGGATTTGTTGGATTTAGTTCGAAGTTGAAGTCAAGCAGAGATGACTGACCAATTGGCTGTCTCCGTCCTCACCGTCTCTCTCTCACGCTCTCACTCTCTCGTCCCTCGGGAAAATGGATCCTGTATATAGATTGGATTCATCCATTTTGATGACCCGCTTCACAACCCCTATATCCTGCCCTCTCCTTCCCAGCGCCATCGGAATATGCCATCAATCCACTTTTGCCTCTTCAATATCGATTAGAGACGCTTTGTCGATCGCGGGCCTCTGCTGTCGCGTGAAATTCTCCGGAGACGATTAATTTGAAAAGATTAGAGTTTCATTTTATCGATCATCGCCGGTGATTCGGCAATTTTCGTACATCATCCAATTTATTCGAAAATGAGGAAACGTGCTCACGCATGATCGAAGTGATAATTGTAGTTGAGTTGTTTGAAAGGAAACAAAAAAACTTCGGTAAAATGATGTGGTTTGATGAAATTATTATTTTTTTCTCTAATTTCCACAATTTCAAGGGACATTACAAAAATGAGAGAACGTCGTTTCAATTGAACCACGAAATGTGTGCTGAAACAAAGCCCATGTAAAAAGTCATTAGAAGCAGTTGTTTGAAGTGCAAGCGAATTTATATTATTCCGTTTTTTGATGATTGAACTTGTTTTGCTGATTGCCAATACGAAATGTCTTTACAGGAAGTAATTACAATTTACGTGTTGCTTTCGTCTTTGTTTTTGTCAGTTTTATCATAAATCATTTTCGAATTATTTATTCGTCATTTCAGCGGAAGGAAACCCGATGAAAAATGGTTAATAGTCATGTACATATCTAGAAATATCTTGGTGAACACGAGAGGGCTGTTCGTTATTATTTTAATGAGAAGTAATATCGCGTTTGGTCGAAAAATCGATTATCCGGAGCAACGCGTCAAAATTAATAACTGCCCCTTCGTTTAATCCTCTCTCTCTCTCTCTTTCTCTCTCTCTCTTTCTCTCTCTCAATTTTCCTCTCATCGATGTCCTATATATATATATATATATTAGCCCATTTCCGGGTATTTCACTCCAGCTCGTTTGTTTCGCCTCGACGCGGGAACGATCCTCTCAACTTCAATCCCCGCTGGTGTATGCATCGTAAACGAATAATCGTGGAAATTCTCTCTCTCTTTCCTCTCAAGCGCGAATACTCGTGTCTCGTTAACGTTTAAATTATACACCGCAAATTGCGCGCTCGTCGAAAGATATTCGCGTGGCACTGCACCAACAGCCGGCAGAGTACGTCAATGACTAATGCATTTTCAGACACTTAACGTTATTGCGATTATTCGCGTCGCAATATCAAGTCAACGGCATGCACCGTATATACCTAATATATGAGAGATGTGTTGGGGTTTGTGTTGAAGAGCATTAAAATGATTTAACCAATTGGCAATTTCAATTCTTTACAAGTATTTAGTTGAACATTTGGTTTTTTTTTATACAGAGACGAGCAGTCACCGAGCAATGTTGAGAATTACACAAAAAAGTCGAACGATTTTTGGCCGAAGACATTTGTCGAATGATACTTTCTGGTTCGTTTATAAACTACAAAGAAAAATCATAAGCTTGACGACGTTAAGTTCGGAAAATGGTTTTTCATTTTTATCATCGCAGCGTTTACTATCTTCAACAGTTTAGCCAAACAAGTCGTAACTTCTCTCGGGGGCCGGGGCGGGGGAGAGAAGAGAGAAGCTCTCGTCTCTCAGCAAACTTAGATAACACCGCACACAGTAACAGCGCACATACGCACGGAGTTCGTAGTCCATATTGAACGGGTTAATTATTCTATTTGCTTAACAATTCATAGCGATGCCATAACGACGAAGAAAAGCTAAAACCTCTGTATTACGGATGTCGGAGCGCTCGAATTTCTTCGTTCATTCTCGTTTGCCCAGCGTAATGTATATAAAACGTACAAACGTATTATACCCCTCTTTTCATTACTTACACAATTCTCTTTTGTTATCCTTGTTTTCGCTAATGTATATATCATTACGTTGGATCGGAGAGATGATAATGTGTGCATTAGACATTTATGTTGTACGTATATATATAGGGTTATTACACGTAATGAGGCGGAGAACAGTGGAGTGATGTAGAGATCCGAAAACGTGAGCGGAAAAGCTTTCGAGATGGTTGAACGAGTCGGAGGCGAGAGAGCTTACTTGAATGAACTGTCGGGAGCAGATAAACCGGGCGGATCGGATAATTACTTTTCCCGGAGAGCTACTCGATTAATATCACGATCCTCTTTCCGTCCGGATATAGGAAAGACCGCGATTCCCGATCTGATATGTGAAACAACCGCCTTTCGTCGACGTTCTCATGTCTCCGTGTCTGTACTCTATATTATCCACCATTTTGCCATATCCCATTTGCTCGTTATTCTTCTTGATCCTCCCAAACATACCAATTCTCACCTTGCGTTTGTTCTCACTTATATTTCCAGAAACTCCAATTCACCGACCGGCTATCAAGACCCCTCTCAGTTTTTCTCATTTATATCCTCCTTGTCTGTTCGATATATTTCCATTTCAATTCACAAATTCTTTGCATTTTCCATGGAAATATTTTCAACGAGAAAAATTATAGTCATACAAATCCCGTATCTTAAATCTCGCAAATTCGTTAATTTGTCGATGAAATGATGATTAAACAACTTTTTATGCTACGAACATTACTACTGTATGTACGTAAAAATTCTTATTTAATTACTTGGGATCATGACGCTGCCGTGACGTGATGTTTTTTTCTCGTTAAATTTGCAATCGGCCGCAAGAAAATCTTGGTTCAAAGATTTCTTTGGCTTGTGCTTTCGGTTTTTTTCCCACATCCTCCTTGCCCGTTTCATATATCTTAGGTTGTTTTTTTTTAATCGGGGAAATGACGGTTGAATAAAAAAATGTTAAAGTGATCAGTCAATCAGAATCACGAATGGTCGTTAACTAAAATCAATTGAAATGTCTACTTTAAAGAACTTCTTTTCGCGCGCACTCCTTTCCTCTCATCTATATCGTATTATCCGTAGAAACTCGTGTTACAAAACATCCAATCGGGCTGAAGTGGTCACATTCTTCCTAACACGCTACTATATATATACAACTCAATACTCTCGTTCTTTTCTACCCTCCCGCAGTGTCCTCACTTCGGTTCCCTTCCGCCCTCCAAGCTTTCCACCCTCGCGAGAGAATTTCTTGAACTTATCTCTCTATCTCCCTGGTCTCTCTCGCATCTTTTTCTCTCTCATTGAGTATAAAAAAAACGACTGTAAGGTTCGCCCGGTCGATGTGTAACGATGTGCTTTCCACCCTTCCGCTGCTTTGCGATTTTCTCGCAAAGCAACTTGACCCTTTTTTTTTCCTTTGCGTTTGGAATTTTTCATTATTCTTCTCAGTTTTTTATTCCTTTGTCGGTACAGAAAAGAGGGACTGTAATGACGACCAGCTGATAATTATGACGACCTACTTTAGCATACTCAATATGAAATAACAATTTTAGCTATGATCTTTACTTAGATATCCAATAATCGTTTATTTGTAATTCTGTCCATCGATTTTTTTAAAAGCTTTACAAACTCCGATCGTTTATCAACATTTTTTTTTTTCTCCAATCATTGCCAAGGGAAATAAGGATTTTTCAAGCAGTTAACTCCAATCGCGAACAAAGTTTAACAATGAATTCGTCATTACGGGGATCGAATCAGCAAAATAATGGACAAATAATCACTAATATCATTTCACTGCGATTGCGATGAGATTAATGACTAATAAACTACGTTATTTAGGGTTAAAAGCGAATTATTTTGCTTCCTGGTAGAGTCCTGTAACTCCTTTATATCTCTTGTAAATTTAATTACGAATTCACCCGAATTGTACGGGGGTAGTTGCCGTACTCCCCCTTATCCGCAAACAATAATTAACTTGGACTAAAGACGAGGCATTTTCCAAGAATTTCATAAGTCCCCAAGATGACAAATGCTTTTCGTGAGCGAGGCTAATGTGGTATTTCCATTTTTTCGTTGAAATTCAACATTGGTGACGAGAGACAAGAATCACTTACGAATGTACGGTTTATGGGGTATACGAGGTGTGTTCAAAAAGTATCGGGAATTTTGAATTTCCGCGGGCTACGTATATTCGGTTTTCGATTTTTTTTGTGGCGCTAGGTTGGTACTCATGTCCCTCACTTATGCTGAAAAAATCGGCCATTTTGAATGTTTAGTTAATTGTTGACAGCTGTTTTGGTTAGACGTGTTTTGGCCTGTCTTCGATTTTTGCCTATTCCAAAAAATGGATCAAAGAATCTGTATCAAATTTTGTGTGAAAAACAAAATTAAGTGCGCGGACGCATTCCGAATGTTGACTGTGGCATATGGTGAAGCTACCTTGGACCAAAGCAACGTTTATCGGCGGTACAAAATGTTACCAGAGGGCCGAAAAGATGCGAACAACGAATTGCGTTCCGGACGCCCGAGCACATCAACAACAGACGAAAACATTGACGAAGTGAAGCAAATAATATTGGCCAATCGTCGAATCACCGTTAGAGAAGTTGCTGAGGAACTAAACATATCGATTGGCTCGAGCTATTCGATTTTTACCAATGATTTGGGCATGTGACGGGTCTCCGCGAAATTCGTGCCAAAATTGCTCAATTTCGAACAAAAACAGTGTCGCGTTAACATTGCTAAGGAGCCGTTGGACTCGGTCCGCGACGACCCAAATTTGCTCCAGAGGGTCATAACTGGTGACGAATCATGGGTTTATGGTTATGACGTGGAAACCAAAGCTCAATCATCGCAATGGAAGCTGCTTTTTTTAAATAGCCAAAAATCGAAGACAAGCCAAAACACGTCTAACCAAAACAGCTGTCAACAATTAACTAAACATTCAAAATGGCCGATTTTTTCAGCATAAGTGAGGGACATGAGTACCAACCTAACGCCACAAAAAAAAAAATCGAAAATCGAATATACGTAGCCTGCGGAAATTCAAAATTCGCGAAACTTTTTGAACAGACCTCGCATGTAATAAACGCCGTATAGAAGATGTTTCAGCGGAGGATAATATATGAATATATATATATATATATATATATAGAGAGAGAGAGAGAGAGAGAGAGAGAGAGAGAAAAATGTGAGCGCAGCCCGTTTGTTTCCCAACAGGCAATTGTCGTCGTTTGACATGCTTGGCACCAATTGCCACTCGTTGACCTCGCTGTGAACGTTGTCATGACTCCGAGAGTCATTGGCTTACCCAGCTTGTTAAACTTGCCCCCTGCCCTCATCGCCCTCCGTAATCGTGTCACGTATACACACACACACACGTACATATAGCTCGATTCACACGAATATAATAAATTCACATAGAAAATACACATTGTGTATTTTATTGCAGCTGGCCGCCCAGCCGGTGATTGGCCACACGCACAAATATTCTCGTCGAACAAATAAAAAAATACATCCGAGCGAGAAAGTCGCGAGTTCTGTACTTGTCAATCACTGTACCAGTTGCGGATTTTAGAGCAGAATCTCTCGTAAATGCGATCGTGCTGTATCAATTGAAAAGTGGAATTATTGAAATTTCAGACGATTCTACTGCGATATTGATTCTTCAAAATGAATGAATTCATTTGATTGGAGCATAAAATGAGAAAAAAAAAACGCCCGTCAAAACGTTTCTGTTTTTCGTGCCGTTTTTTTCGACACTCGTCGATTCGGTTTTTTCTTAATTTTTGGAAATAAAAATTGCATTTTACTGTTACAGAAAGGTGCAGGATTACATTAAAAATTGAAGAATCAGTGAATTTATTTATTTATTTTTTCTTACAATTGAAGAATTTTTACCGCGAGACTGACAATTTCAAATGTCATCTTTGCAATTGCGATGTTGTCAAGTATAATTAAAACTATAGTTACACAAAGTTTCGATTCATAAATATCATAATTCGTTAATTAATTCATCGAAGAGTTATTCACTTTTTTTTTATTTTACGAAAAATTCTACTGTACGCTGACGCGACGTTCCGATGTTTACTTGTCATAGCGCATTCGTACAATCGGGCGCAAGAAAAACGGTTCAAAGATTTCTTTGGCATGCGCTCCGGAATGGGGAGGCTTTTACTCTGAGCTCTAAATCGCTTTATGTACATATATATCTATCTCATTCTCATCTCCACCTCGTTTCGCTCAACTTGCACGGGATTCACTAAATTGATTCGGGCCATCGAGCTAAAGGCGCTGTCGTGACCCTCGTTACGGTCGTCGACGCGAGAAATTCTTCGGCACGTCCTTCACCACCCCGCTCTGTTAACTCTCTCTCGCTCTCTCTCTCTCTCTCTCTCTCTCTCTCTCTCTCAATCTCAATGCCTGAGAGAGACCTCTTCTATATAACTGCAGATGCTGCTGGCTAGTAGTCACTGGGCTCAGCATCCGACGCGACAAGAGCCGATCGATGCGCCACTTTTCTCTCCGATCTCTTCGCGCGTTATCCCTCTCATCGTCGTCGTTGACCACTTGAGACTTGACTTCTCTTATTAATTTTCATTGTCGCGCGTGGTACTCGCTCGTATTACATTGGGAATAACTCGGCCCGGTTCAAGCATCACATTGGCATCTACTATTCATTGATTCGTATCCAGTGGAACAAATAAAAAATTCGATACATTAATCATCGATCTAATATCTTGATATATTTGTCAACAGATTTTGATTTTTTTATAACGATCCATTTATCATTTTTTTTTATCAACACTCTATTGTAATAAGTTTTTTTCTAACATTTTTCCAATCTTTCGACCATCAGCAAAACGTAGATGTAACGGACATTTTTTATTTCGAACGACACACAAGAAATAAGTGAGCCTGGAATTATGAAAGTATTACAGTGTGTGATTAATTAGCCGAGAAATCGACAAATTTCTAACGATTCATTCGTCTCGTTACGTCATGAATATCGGTATGAATAAATTTTCCATCGTCGCTCGATGATTCGCTATTATACCTGAAAATTTTCCTATTTCGCGATATTAAACTCTCGGTAATGAAAGGAAGAAGGAAGATGGGATGAACGGCGAGTGCGCTCTCTTTCTCTCTCTCTCTCTCTCCATCCTGGACTCGCTCGTTCTCAGGAATCGTCGCCTTTGCGCGTTTCGTGTCGATTCAGTGAGAGGGTGAATCCCGTTACCATGGAAACCTGGCAAACTGAAAGAGAGAATAGGACAGGAGAAAGAGAACACTCCCCTGCATCGATGATACCCAGAGCTCAAAAGGGATGGAACGAGAACCTTTCTCGTTCACCCTCTATCCCTCTTCCTTCTCTCTCTCTCTCTCTCTCTCTCTCTCTCTCTCTCTCTATCTCTTTACCGCGACTACGTTAAAGTCTGGACCGGTGTGGTCTACACAGTCGCGACGCGGCTTCTCGTTTTCGACGATCCGGGATTCCGAGCAGTTTTCCTCTTTCCCGTACTCACTATACATACATACTCTTTTGACGTTTGATTTCACGAAAATTCCAGACTCCATAGATACTCTACATAAATATATACATACCGAGGGGTAGAAATTCAGCGAGGGAAATAAATTTATATTTTTTTGTTTGTTTTTATATTTTGCCCGCGATGTATACATTCACGCGTACGTATGCATGTAAGCATATATATTCCACATGATGCGACACGGTTTTTGATCCATGGAAAATTTTTTCCAGTCGCCTAATTTACGAACTCTAAAAAAAAAAAAGAAAGACCTTCCTGTACTTTTTTTTATCCATTTTTCCTCGCTGAATTTTAAACCATCGCGTAACTTTATAAGCTGCAGAATATTTTCTCGACGAAAAAATCATTTTGGTTCATGCCAGACATCACTTAGTCCTCATACGCAAAGATCGTTCATTTACCGATAAATATTCGGGATATAAAAATGTGTAATTCCGAAATATAATGAATTTGTCAATTTAACGGAAAATAAAAAGAATATCGCAAAAGTGCTTTTTTATAACGACGACGGAACATAGCTAAAAAAAATCGTTTCATACAATATCCGATAAATTGCAGAACATATGAATGCATCCGTTGCGCAACAAATTAATTTCATCCCATCAATATGTACGATTACGTCAATTTCGTTTAATTGGTATTAATTACTGTCAACAGATATTCCAATGAAATTAATGAGCATCCTCGCACGCTCTTGTATACCCTCTGGCTCTTATAACTACATGTTAATTTACATATATCCGTATATATCAATTGCGAATATTCCTCCCCCTCCTCGCTCCTCGATTCGCGATACGTTTTCTCGTATAATACTCGAGCCGCGGGATACGAGAATCCATTGGCGCCTCGGGGGTTACGGGAAGAGGGGCGATACTTTGTCGAAGCGTCGAGTTTACATCAAAGGCCGAATATAAATCAATTATCGAGGACAAAGTGGCCGGGCCCGAGAGAGACTCGATGGAGGCCGAGGGAGGCATCTGATATATATATATGTATATATGTGGGCACTGAAGCGCAAATTGCACGTATATATATATATATATATATATATATATATATATCATACGAATTAGGTACACGTACACATTTAACGAACTGTGCCAGTATAGCGAACAAAAGGATCCAACTCACCGGGACTCGAAGCGTTAAATTCCGCGAGTTAAGACCTTTTGTTTGTCACGTTATACAGTAATACATATATCTAATGCATATCCTATGTGCGATACACAAAATTGACGTGGTATTCTCTCGCGCGATATAGTACCGGGAAAATCGTGAGAGAGGAATTTCGGCGTTAGACCGACGTGTCGCGGGCAAACTCGATTATCGACTTCACCGCAATGTCGATGGCATATTGACAGGCTCGAAAAGCATCGCTTCGCGTTATATCGACACACCCTCGATAACACATCCGCGAAGTTTCTGGTGACGTCATTACATATCGAGAATTTTATGGATTTATTTTTATTTTTTTATTTTAAACTCCACTTCTCTGATGCTACTTGATGTTTTTTTTTGTTTCAAATCCACTGGATTTGGTGAAAATATGATGGGAATCACAATATTTTTCCTCTTCATCTTGATACTGAATGGGACGATATAATTTTTTTTAATGAGATGAGAGATTTTTTTATTTTAAATAAATTTTAATACTTGGTGAAAAAAAAAAAATGTTCATGTTTATAGTTTTTTTTAAGCTCCTTTGCATCTTAATTAATTATGCACGTTTCAGTATTCGTTTTTTTCTTTTCTTTTTTTTTCAATTGAATTTTTTAATTCATCTCGCTAATCGGGAATATGGTGGGAATTACCATTTTTTTTTTTCAGGATGTCGATCATCAATGAACGATATGTTTGTAAATCGGAAACGATTTATTAATTGTAAATAAATTGTGTAGACGGTAAACACAGAAAATTTTAATATTGTGCAAAAAAATCTACTGTGCTTGATAATTCAATTTTGTTGTTCCATATTTTCCGGCATGGAGATTGACAAAAAAAACGGATATTTGGCAAAAAAATGCTCCTACAAAGGAAAACAAGTTAACTTAATTTTTCTTTCGACGATGATAAAAGTAAAGTGACCAATTAATTGCCGTCATTTTTGTGATATGTATGTAATCTTCCAATTTGTCGTGATTTTATCGGAGACCCGCATGTTTCGGTCAATCATCGGCCGCATTAACGAGGAATGCAGTGGTACAGTCGGATCAAGCGAGTACGGAGGTTTGAAAAATTGTTTCCCCGCACGATTTGAAAAGTACAGTGATACCAATAATGAGAAATCTAAATGGAATACTATCTGTTTAATATAAATAAAATAATTATTATCAATACACACTCTTAGTGAGAGTAGTGACGGAAAAACAACAACTGAATGATAAGAAGAAAAATTTCAGTTTTTTTTTTTTTAATATATTAAAAAATCCAGATTTTGCTTAGCTCCAAATATAAACATCCAGGGTCGTTTTCATTTACGTGAGTTTTCATTCGGAAATGTGCGATAAAATTAGCTTTTAAAGTCAATGAAATTATTATTGTTTTCCAATTTTCAAACAATTTTACTCGATAGACGTGACTGTACCACAGAGACTTTCTCAATGTGTCAGCTGATCGCAATTCTACCAATCACCACATTTTTTTTTCCCTCATGTTGGTAGAACAATGCGAAATATCGCACAGTATGTTGTGCATGCTCGCAATGCCAAAGTTTTATCGTTTCCACTCTCCGGGGCCGCGGGGCGGGGGGGGGGGGGGGGGTTAAGTGATATCGTGACACACGAGTCGACCGTTAGCAAGGCTCTGACCCAACTGCACATTTCCCATTGGCGGACATTAAGACAAATGTGCACTTTGCACTCAGTCCCTTCCCTTCCCACTATAACAATCAGCTGTACGCCGCGTTTACAATGACTTAATATATGTATACAGGTTGTCCCAAAACTAGCACGTCAGAGTGACACGGGAGTTAGATTGGCTCCGGACTTATCATAATTAAAAAAATATGAACACATTAAAAGTCTCATGGTTTTCGCGAAAAAATAGACTATTTTGATTTTTCGGAAAATTACTACCTAGCACTTGTTATTCCTCTAACATTGCTATGAGTTACTTTGGGTTTGGACAGAAGGCACTAAAGCGGACGAAGTACCTAAGGCGACAAGCAAACTGGTTCTAAGAGAAAAAAAATAGTACCTTTGTGGGAGTATAATGAAACAAAAAGAAATAATATTTAATGATTTATTTAATTTTTATAACATGTGTTGAAATTGTCTACCTCCTAATACACAAACGGCACATTTTTTAGGAAAAAAATATGAATACAACCAATGTAATTGAAACCCAAAGTAATTCGTCGCAATGTTAGCGGAATAACAATTACTAGGTAGCGATTTTACGAAAAATCAAAAAAGACGATTTTTGTTGAAAACCATTAGACTTTCACCGAGGTCATATTTGTTTATTCTGATAGGTAAAGAGTCAATGTAACCCCTGTGTCACTCTGAAATGCTAGTTTTGGTACACCCTGTATATATATATATGAACATATATATATATAGCGTTGTGTCGATAAAATCGTCCGAGTTACGTTGAATTGTAGCGTTATATTACCAGCTCAGACATTTTGCCGAATCCAATATTCTTGGAAAAGTTATCGTGTCACGCGTTAATTCATCCAGAGCAATGTTTTAATGAACTTTTTTCTTTACAAACTTGGCATCTTGCAAATTTATCAAGCGAAATCAACATTCGTGAGATTTTAAATAATATTTGTATTCAAATGGCAAAATGTTTAGTGAAAAATACAATTTAACACAATACAATTTATTTGAACTGACAGTTTTTTTTTTTTTTTTTTTTCCACAAACACCTTCTTTAATTGTTTATATACATTTTACTATCATATGAAGAAGAAAAAGGATATTACGATTACGTGGAAAAAAATGTATTTTTGCTCATTGAAATCTTAATAGACTTGATGGAAATAAATCTTTTAGTTTGCATACAGTTCGCTTCGGCAATTAATTCGCGAATTTACGATAGCTGGATATATCGCTCGTTCGCGATTCGATGGATCTGCCTGTCTGTCTGTTGTGACAGATGCCAGCAATGTGCGCTTTAGCCACGAAATATATACAAGTACCAGTTTCTATTTTTGATCCCGATAGCTCACACATCATATAACATATATATATACATGTATTGTATATATTAACATCACCTTGCTATTGCTTGTGACGTGTTTGCCAAATAAATATGTAACTTCCGGTCGAAATTTTTATGATTTTACGACAGGCATACCTCTCAGCCCTAAAACAAACTTTCCTTTATAAAATAGCAACGTGCCAAAAATTACTCGACCATACGTAATCATTAACGTCAACATTTCACTTTTTGTTTCAGGTATGTAGAGCCAATTTCTTTGACGAAAATAAAATCAATGTACACCGGAAGATCGGTAAGTTACGTCACGTTTTTTTTTTCGAATAATTCAGCATATCGTGATCTTTAATTGAAAAAAAAACAACTTTTTTCACTATCAGTTTATTATTACACTATCAGGCCGATTTTGCAGTTTCACATACAAGCAGTGTATCGATTTTGATGAAACAACAATTAAAATGTTTCTTATGCGAAGGTATGAAGAACCCACCAGATAATGAAAAAAAATAAATCTTTTAAGGGGTCGAAACACCCTTGAACATCTACTTCTTACACCCTACATTGAAAACTTGCGAATCGGTCGGAATGAAAATTATGTTGTTTTATAGCGGAAATAAAATTGAAGTTGACGTATTTTTTTATTTGTGCAACAAAACAGTTGTAAGGGGGCAAGCTACCCCTATTTGAGTGTTTACATTTCAATTGTCTCCTTGTCATTCCGAATGTGTTTGCCGATACGCACTCTTCTCATCAAGCTAAAATTAATATAAAATTAATTTCAAATAACACCGAGTTTTTGTCGAAAATTCAAAGAATCAATGGGAGAAACGCGAAAATCGAAAAAAATCACTTTTCGGACGATATTCAATGAAATTTCGAGTTTCTCAAAGAAATGGCTACTGAATTGGTAATCAGCGAGTCAAAATACATCGATATAGGGTCCTAAAAGAAAATTTAAAAATTCAAAATTTTTTTGCATTTCGGCCAAACAGAAGTCACTTCGCTAAAATCGCTGTAACGTTGCTTCCCGATGGAGTTGGAACCCCACTCTGTGCTCATTCGTTTCGTGATCGAAAACCCTTTAAAATGGCGCTTGAATCATTGTGCTATCATTATTTTTCGATTTTTCACAGATTTTTAAAGTCGGACTATCGATTTTCGCGAATTTCTCCATACATACGCCTTCTCATTTTTTCCGCCGATTTTCAACCCGCTGTCACGGCTACAATAATTGAGATATCGGGATGATCCAAAATACATTCTCTGAGTGTCTACTCGATACATTCTCTGAGAGTCTACTCGAGATGTTTACAAAACCCCCCTCAAAATTCAAAGTCGATCAAACGGGAGCCAAGTTATGGCCATTTGAAATTTTGACATTTTTAGGTTTGCCCACCGAAAAGGTGGGCAAAAAATTTGAATTATTATTATTTTTTTTTCAATGTTTCGATACCCTATTTGATCGAAAATTTTCCGCTGATTACAAATAACACCGAGTTTCCGTCTAAATATCAAAATATCAATTCGAAAAGCGCAAAAATCGAAAAAAATCACTTTTTGGAGCCCCGCTCCGTGCAAGAAGTTGCAAGAAGTAAATGTTCAAGGGTCTTTCAACTCTTTAAAATAAAGAAAGACGGTGAATCATTAATTTTAGCTTAATGAGAAGAGTGCGTATCGACAAACACATTTGGAATGACAAGGAGACAACTGGAGTGTAAAAACTCAAATAGGGGTAGCTTACTCCCTTAAAACTGTTTTCTTGTAGAAATACAAAAATGCGTGAACTTTAATTTTATTTCCGCCATAAAACAGCATAATTTTCATTCCGATCGATTCGTAAGTTTTCGATGTAGGGTGCAAGAAGTAGATGTTCGACGGTGTTTCAACCGCTTAAAATATATATTTTTTTCATTATCTGATGGGTTTTTCATTCGTTCGCATAAGAAACATTTTAATTTTTGTTTCATCCAAATCGATGCACTGCTTGTATGTGAAACTGCAAAATCGCCCCTTGACTTGTGCAACTTTAGAGGGTGGTTTCACCCCTTGAAACCGTTTTTCCGCCGATAAAAAAAAATACGTGTGGCTTTGTTCTTAATGCTCTATAACATACATGAGTTTCAACAAAATCGGAGGGGGACACCTCGGGTACTTTCCTTGTCAGAGAAGTGTTTTTTCGACCATCCCAAAACTTTCCCTATGAGACAACATAAGTGATAAAAAAAATATGACTGATGTGTTATCTCGTTGTTGAAAGATATTCTGTACACACAAGCATTTTGTCTTGACATGCTCGTACCTATGTTCGTTAAGCGCATAATAGTTGTCATTAAACGTGATGTAAAATAAATGCCATGCCTTGGCAGATACGTACGACGAAAATTCGATAAGGAACCATTGACGATTGACTTATCGAATTCTGACATACTCAACGCGAGGACAGCATTTTTTTTTTCATATTAAAAACTTTTTTTTTTATGTCATAATCACGCTGATGTATAGAAACGATGGAATATCGGGGAATCTGAGACATTGCCGCAATGTAATGGGAAAAAAATATCGATGCATTCGAATTCCGGTCGGGGATGAATATAATTAAGAATATTATTAGTATGATAATACTAAGTGAAAAAAAGCACATTCAAAATTATTTAAAAACGCAGAACTTTGAACAATCATTCATTCATTACCAATATGAATAATTTATTAATAACAATAAGGAATTATGAATACAAAAAAAATTTAATTGTCATTTGGTTATTTAACAATATCTCAAAATAATCATGCTTCTATGATGAATATTAGAATTTTTTTGGAAGAATAATTATTTTTAAATAACGTTACTACAATTATTTTCAATGTTTTTTCATTCGAACGAACCGTGTTTGGATTTAGTGCTCATTGGCACGCTTAGTATCGTACAAAAATCTAAGTTCTCCGGTTCGATGATATCAGTCGCACAGGGAGGATGAGAGAGTCGAGTAATTTCGTCAAGGGTTAGGGAATGGCAACGTGCAGGGTGCTGAGGGCGAGTGAGAGAGAGAGAGGAGGGTGTGCTCTATCGCTCGCACCGTCGCCCCGGTAATCGCGGTTAATTAACGAGCTGACGGTAACGAGGCTACCAATTGCTGTGCTCCATGCTGCTGGCTGTCGCCTCGATCCGTCGACTCCGATTATTCCGGGTGTACCTCGCTCCTTCCGGGCCACTGGCCCCGTTCGTTTCTCATCATCCCTCCCTTCGACGAGCCGTTACGTCCCTTATGACATTTTTTTTCTCTCATTCGCTCCCTCTCTACTCTCACACAGCTTTTTATATGCAACGCCCTTTACGCTTCTTTCTCGTCGAGAATCCCCGTAAAATTGCACGATATACATAGGCAAGCCACGATTATTTCTGCTCTCTCAGCTGCGAAATCGACGAGTTCGAAGATTCGCCGAATGAAAAAAAAAAATCCGATAAAAGAATTCATAGGTGTTCAACCTTTAAATATCGTTGATATGAAAAACTTGGCGTGAAATTTGGCATGAAATCGTTGCTATGAAATTTTGATGATTTACTTTGTAAATGTTATGGAAGCGTTGGTACAATATTTAACGTTGATTAAAATAATTTTTATTTCATCTTTTAGTGAGCGATACGGATTTCTTACATTCTGGTTGAAATAACATAACGAAATACATAGAGCATCAAAATGAAAACGATTTTAATGTATCATTATGTTATTACACTTTGGTAATTGTAAATACCTAAAAGTGTCGCTCTATCGCCCGATAGAACACGAGACTTGCTGAACACTCCGCCAGGTGGCTTCTAGCAAAGGGCCTCTCGCAAGAGAAACATCGCGGCCGAATGCCTATAAGACCCTACCATTCAGAACTTAATGGCTAACCTGAAATACACGGTGCAAATGCGAGTATGATCGAAAGTCATACTGTTTTTCACAACTATATGTGTTGTGAATCTTTGGTAAATTTACAATAAATTATTGTCAAACGCTACAATAAATTATTCTAGATTTTCGAGGAAACTTATCATTATTTCTACTGTGTACACGCGAACAATAGTAGCCGACTTCAGCACACGGGTTCTATTCTTTCCTCAAGGAAGAAAGAGAGTATTTGAATTAATTATACTCATTAAAATATCGCAGAAAGTTACGATGTATCAATTCTGCCTTTTTCATCCTTCATCGTCTATTTCGAGTTCTACGAACTGTTGACGACACATAGGGCTCTTGTGGGGACGCCAGAGAGCGACAAAGCGAAGAGAGAGAGAAAGATACGGTGGTGCGATGCGCCGCCTCACCGAAGTTGGAAAAGTTTTGCCGTCAGACACGGCTCGTCGGAGTTATCGATCCCTCCACTTCGGCCCTCGAGAGTATACCCGTCGACTTTCCTTACTCCATGGGGTTACTCTCCCGTCGTCGACGACGACGACGACGACGTGGCGACGACGGCGACCGCTCATTCGACTTTGCTATATTGTTATCTGACTGAATCCACTTTTCTTTTCGTCTCTCTCGTTCTTTTTCCTCCCGCTACTTTTTTTTTATCCACAATTTACGATTTCATTTGGATGGGTTAATCTTTGAGAGAAAAGTTTCTCTCAGTTACAAACGACGACACGGTTTAACGTCGATTAAAATGGAATTGCGGAGGGGACTCTTGTCGCGATATCAATTTTCTATGATAATTATTTCTAAAGTCAATTGGCAAACGAACCACTTTGTCGTCTGGAGACTTCGCACGTTACAGTCTGTTCGATGAAGTACATTTGAAAAACGTCCAAAAAATTTTCAACAATGACGTTTAATAGCGGAGTAGATTGAAGCATTTCTGCTTCATAACAAAAAAATTAACATTAATCATCACAATGATATTTTAGTTTGTTACCATTGGCTAAAAATAATTCGAGTAGTTTTTTTCTTCAAGACAAAAACTATCTGTAATATTGCTGCGATGTTGATGATTAACAGTCCATTTTGTTCATTGAATAATGCTGTATGCGTCCATCAGGTAAGAAGCTTCCATTGGAGGATTTTGATTTAGAGTAAAATTTTATTTATTTCATGACTTCATAAAGAAATGGCTGCCATTTTTCAATCAATGAATATTATCATATATGCTTAGCTGTCAATTTACACAGAAATCTTTCAAGGTACAAAATGCATCAGTCACTCTTCAAAATTCGTCCGATACTACAAACTTGATTACCAATAAAAAAAACTGCTCGCAATTATGCCTCGTGGATTATTGTCATACATTTTTTTTTTGTTACTACAAGTTGACCGATATACATTTGTTTCTGTTTAACGTTTCTTGTCTCACTTTCATTATCACGAGTATTCGTTCGGAAGGCTTGATACTCGATCGTACGTGACTTTATCGCTCAGAAGCTTCCTTAATGACCTACTCTTTATCCAGTTTCTCGTTAATATCAGTTAGCGACGTGTGACGTCGAAACACGATTAACCTGAATATTTGATAAGCTTATCCATTAGCCCCTGAGAGTTTGACGTTAATACACGAAGTAGCGGAGGCCCCGAGAGGCTTTCTCTCTTTCTCTCCCCCTCAGAGTTTATCGGGATAAATTACACTAGATATTGGCTATATCCACAGACCTTTCACGAATTATTTATTTTCCCCATACCCTATCGCGTTGGATACTCTTCGTTTTTATTGACTTAATTGAATTAATTGAACAGCGTAACGATATCTGAAATGTCGAAAAGTTTTCCGAACAATAAAAAAATATTATATGCTCAAATGTACGAATTAACGATTAATTTAATTAACGATTGAGTTAACGAAGATTTTCAATATAAGTGTTTCCTAATGGCAATACGATCATTAGCGTGTTGTATGATATTTAAAAAACGAAAAGCGAATATTTGAAAACAAAAACATACTCGAGAGATCAATTATCGTTTTAATTAGTACGAAATGTTTTTTGGCTGATATATCGAAGGGGATACAAAAATTGGCAAACTTCTACGCTGCCGTTATATTTTATATCGTTGCTTTGCCTGGTCCGGAGCCCCTCTATTGAGGGAATTCAAATTAACATAATGTGAAATTGCCACGTTAGTGATTTGTTTGATTTTTTTTTTCTTTCTAAAAAAAAAGTAGGGATTCCCCATTTATGTCGTATACCTGGAGGTACGGTATTACTCGAGATCACGAGTCTATGACCCGTAGGCAGAGATTGAGGGCCGAAGGGCCAAAAGTCCCTCGTGGACTCCTCGACTCTCCTGCCTCACTATACATGAAGTCTCTCGACCAAGAGCTCCAAGGGGAGTGATTTTATAGTACGTAGACTTATATATTTACGAAGGAAATTGGAGGCTTTCCGAGGAACATATTGCCCTGTACTTTCCTATCAAACATCGCTCCGATCTCCTTCAGCTTCTACCAACGTTAGAACGTTTAGAAGAGGGTGGCGTGTACACACGAAGTACGACGTCGTAGAGACGTATGTATACGAATAATGGACCCGAAACGAAAAGTTTTACTCGCTCTACCTCTCGCACCATCTTCGTTCACAAGTGGTGCAGGACCGTTTATCGCGAGGCAGGGAGAATTTGGGAACGTTGGCTGGAGAAAGCTGATGGCAGAGGATAGCTTCGAAATGCCATCGTGTTCGGGTGCGATTGTAAACCATTTAGGAAAATGTTAAAGGTGCCATTTCATGAGAAGTGAAAAGCAGCAGGTTTTTTTAGTAACTTCTTTAAAAAATGCCATTTAATGGAACGGCACCTTTCCGTGCAGTGTGCTCGTACAATTTGATTTTTATCCTCGTGATCATTAGGGTCGATCATTTAGGGAAATGTAGAAGTGCCATTTCACGAGCAGTGAAGGCAGTTTTTTTACCCACTCACTAGTACCTGAGTACAATAGAAAAGTGCCATTTCATGAAATAACACTTTCCCATGCACACTTTTTGTCGATGAAAAACTAGAAGGCGATTGTATCTCAGGATTTTTGAGTTATTTCATTAAATTCTTTACCTTTCGACAAAAAGTGCCTGCGATCTCGTGATCAACGGAAAATTTTCTCTTTTTTTCGTCCTTTGGACAATTTTATTTTTGACACTCGGACGGTCTTTGATACTAAAATTCTGACGTGTCTAAAAAATAAAGAAAAAATCAACACGATGAGGGTGAGGACGAAGTCGCAGTTCCATAGATACATTATATGTATAGAGAGAGAAGAAGAGAGAGACAGACAGACAGATGGTAGAGAAGAGAAGGGTATCTCACTACCGGATAAGCTCGTGCCCGCGTTAGTTCCGGGGTGGACTCGTTGCCCGGAAATGAAAGTCCCACTCTCGCGTAGCTAAACTTTCGTAATAAAGGCGTCGTCGTTGGAAGTGTTTACTCGGTGGATTTACCGTGAGAGTCAAGCGTGTATAAAGAGAAGGGTGAAACCGCAATGGGAAATGCAGAGGCTATGTAGATAAATATATATATATATATATATATATATATATATATATATATATGTATGTATAAATGCATATAAACATATAGCAAAGAGTAGATTCGACGTCTCGTTTTCGGTCTCTGAGATTTTCCAACAGAGCGCTCGGAATCTCTGAGGGTTTTGCGATCGGCCGACCGTATTAAACGCCGTGGCAACGACGTTGGGATTTGCTCAGCGGATGAATCAGGAACGAGTTGTATATATTAGAACCCGAATAATACAGCGCTTACTGAGCACCCAAATAATTGACAAAAATATTTGCATATATTTTTCCTTGTCCCTTGTTTTGAGCGTAAAAACAAATCGAAATTCCGTCCCACCAAACAACGATTCATTACCAACGAATTATTAATCAACGCTGTAATAGAATTTATAATTAAACTCCCTCAATCTTTTACTATCTTTTTTTTTTTTTCATAGACCGAAGCGCGACATAACTTTTGTCCGATAATGCATAATTATCCTTTACTGAAAAATTCTGAGTTATAATATTTGTGGTTATCGTACTTGCATACTTTTCACAAAGTTTAGATATTTTCGAAAGGTATAATGATACAAAAAAGTACGAATGTCAAATATTTTGCAGGCAGACGAATAAAATAATATATTTTTTTTCTCTTCGATAGAAGTGTCGTTAAAAGTATTGATAAAAAGACTGCTATTGCATTCGAAGAGCTAACGAATAAACACGAATGAACAAAACCTTATTTTTATATCGCAATTTTTTACGTTCTTTTATCCCCATTCCGAAGTATATATAGAAACGTGAAAAATTTGTAACATTACTGTACGAATGGATTAACAGATTTTCAAAAAGGCACAGAAATTACTTTCAATTACTACTGCAATCTGCTGAATCGTGAGAAAAGATTGAGAGAAATAAAAAGTGATGAAGTTGACGAAGGGATGCCTCAAACAGAAAAAAAGTTTTATTCTTATCTGCATCCCTCTTTTATGTGTATCTCAATCGAAACCGAAAAATCGTTAAACCGTACTGAGTCTCAAATCTTGGATAGTAAAGCGATCAGAAAGAGAAAGAGAGAGAGAGAGAGAGAGAGAGAGAGAGGAAATGGAAAACCGTATCCGGAGTTTCTTCGTGATGATACGAGCTCGCAAATTTTACCGGAAGCCAGCTCTCAGGTTGGTGGCTCACTTCAAAGAGTAGTGAGAGAGAGAATTTGCCGGCGTTGTTTCGCGTCCGCGGTTTTTCTCTTCGTAAACGGAAGCTCTCGCAAGAAGCGTCACCACCGGAGGGTGGGTAGTAAATGTGAAATAAAACGTTTGCCCGTAAACTCGTTTATTATTCTTTCTCTTCTCCGTTTTTCTCCGCTCTTTCTCGTTTGTTTCCTCTTTGAGGCGCCTCTCAGACCACTTGGCCGTATACGACCTCGCCGCCGAACTATCGTCACATATTATCCTCCCCCTTTGTTCACAATAAACACTCGCGTTATTATACGACTAGTGGCCTCACGGGATAATACTTTTGTCCAGAAAGTAGATGGTATTTAGAACTGTAATAATGATTTTCCCAAGCATTTTGAAGTTACAGACAGACGTGCACACGTTCATGGAACAGGTGTATTATATACGTGCGATTCGATCGAGGGGTCACATGTCAGTGAACTTGAAAAGTTCATTGCCGCGACAAGGTACGAAAATAGTATGCAATGTTTCTCTGGAATCGTCACTGAGGATATCAGACATTAGACATTTACAAAATTCCATCTTTATTACTTTTTAATTTCCCTACATTTTTCCTTTATGTTTATTCTCATCGTACCCTTTTTTTTGTTATTCAAATACAATCTACCCTCGTTTCATCACGTCGCAAAGAATGAATAATGATGGAAAAAAACAACATTTTAACGTTTTATACAAGTTTTTCTTGACATTGAATTTGTATGACCTCAAACGGTACATATGTACTTTATTACGTTACGTAAATTGCAACAATTTATTTACAGCTGTTTAAAGTTTTCGATTTCTTGTCCTGTACCTCGTTTCATTGAAAGATTCATTTCGGGCGGCCATCTCGATTAGTTCAAATTCCACCAGTAGAATCGCGTGCTAAACTGTAGTATTTCCAATCGTCTGACGGGAGGGGGTGGGTGTTTATGCCTCGTCGCTTTAACCGAGAAACAGATATATTTCCCTTGTTTCCTTGTTGTATAACCACTGTATGGACCATATAGATATATACAGTGCATTTGCCTTCGAGTTTATACGACTATATGCGTTCCCAACTCGGTGGGACGCTCGTGTTCACGATCATAATGGAGAATTTCGAAACTTAGCCGTGCGCGGCTCCGTGTCGCGTGTTACACGGTTTCCGATAAGTATCCATTACCATATATACATGCACATGGATATAATACACCGGAGACTCTCGTGGGCAGTCCACACTTCAGTAATGCTAAACCGTCAATTAATTATACTCTGCAATTGGTCTCTATCTGAAATTGTCATCTATGGGCTCACCACTAAAATCCTTTAGTATACAGTTCCATATATACTGGATGATTCAGAATGTTTTTTGTTTTTGTTTCAATTCTTAATAATTTTTACCTGAGAAACATTAAAATAATCTTTGAGATATTCGAGGCTAAATGTACAACCCTTATCAATTTTTTTTCTTCTAGTATGTTCTATAGGACGATATAAAAAAAAAACGAGAGTTCACGTCAGTTTTTGGATTATCACGAAATTTCATTATCTTTATAATGAGCAAAAGTTTTGAAATTAAAGTTTTTTTTGTTTTTGTCATACACGAATATATTTTATTGTATTCGAATGACATTGCAAATTTGTAATTGTCTTTTATTTTCGCGGAATTTCATCTGTTTATGATTCATTAACAATTTCGTTAAAGTGTTTATTTTATGTTTGTTTTTTTTATCACCCTACTTCTTCTATTTGTTTGAGATGAAATTTTACATCTAAAAATAATTTTCATTGAATTTTTTTAAAGAAATTTACTTCCATAAAATAATTTCGATCATTGCGGTACATTAATTGTTCAAAGATAAAATTTCTATTTTGAAAATAAGAACACAGTTACTGCTGTGTTCTTATTTACAAAATAGAAATTTTATTATGAATTATCGCGGACCGGAAACCGAATGGCACGTGACGATTCTTGTCCCGTGGAGAGACTGCGGTTGCAATTCGGAACCGCACAATCGATGATCCTTGTCAAAACGCAGTATAAATCTACAGTTATCGTCGTTCCCCGAGCGATGATAAAGTGCTAGCTTCTATTATTCTCGTAGAAGAGGGGCGGCGGGTCCAAATTGTCCACGAATTGTTTAGCAAATTTGTTAACAAATGTTTTTAGAAAATTTCATTATCAAATGAAATTTTTTCAAAAATTCCGCCAAAAAATTTGTGAGCAATTTGGACCCGCCGCCCCTCTTCTACGAGAATAATAGACGCTAGCACTTTGTCATCGCTTGGGGAATGACGATATTTATATATTTAGACTGCGTTTCGTCAAGGGTCATCGATTGTGCGGTTCCCAATTGCAACCGCAATCTCTCCGCGGGACAAGAATCGTCACGTGCCATTCGCTTTCCGGTCCGCGAGAAGTTTCGACGCACAACATCCCCGCGCACACGCGTAGACCCGCATCGTACACCAGTTAATGTTCACGTACATCGAGTGCGAATTGCGTTCAAAGCATACTCGTGGAACATTCGCGGATTTACAATCGACTGACACTCGGCCTACGGGCATTCTCGTTTTCGAGCAGACCACACACAAATTCTCTAACGTTTTGACCACAAACGCGCAAACCCACACCAAGAACGTGTATTCGTGAGAATCTCTTTCTCTCTCTCTCTCTGGAATTGAACGACAAAATCGTGAATTTGGAACGTTTTCCCAGCGAACACGCGAATATCGGCGCAATTCGAAGCCTTTCTATCGAGACAGAGAGACAGGTAATCTGTGACGTTGATTCTGGTGGTACAGACTTTGTCGAAGCTCGCACCACGTGTTGCTGTGTACCGTTTTATATGTACTAGCAACAACGCGCTCGCTTCGCTCGCGCTTGAATGTTTCATATTTCGAACTTGTCCTTTAGATTAAGAATCAACTGCAAATTCTTACAGATATTTTTTCCCAAACGGCACAACGGATTTTATCACCATACTGCAGTCGCTAAGATTATTTCGTCTCGATTGGTTGTCATTTCGTTAAATAGTACATAATTTATTATAAGGTTTTTAAATTATGAGAATTGCTTTGGGCGAGAGTCAATAATCTATTGAATCTTTGATCTTATTGAATCTTTGTATGCTATAGATGTTGTTTCATGGTGAACGAAATCGTGTTTGAATTACGCGCGCTTTACGACAACCAATCAGATTGACGATAAACGGGCTTCATAATTCGATGTATTTATCTCGCATTTCTTTATTATATAAGGTTTTTAAATTTTGAGAATTGCATTGGGCGAGAGTCAATGATCTATTGAATCTTTAATCTTATTAAATCTTTGTATACCATAGATGCTGTTTCATAGTGAACTAAATCGTGTTTGAACTACGCGCGATTTACGACAACCAATCAGATTGACGATAAACTGGCTTCAAAATTCGATATATTTATCTCGCATTTCGAGAGTTTCGAGAATCGAGTGCCATGTCTTTTTTAAGAAAGGATAATTTTATATGTATAATTGCACAAGGCCAACTCTGTCGTGGATAATGTTCAAAAATCGCTTTACGACATAATATACTACGTACACAATGATTATAACAAAAAAAAACTTCAAAATACATATAATTAACGCAAACAATAATAATGTTGTGAAAAATGAATGGTGCAACTTTTTTCAATGAACTTCTCGCCACGATGACAATTCATTCCGTGATATCTGTAATTAACAAAACTCTTATAAATCTCTGTCATAAAAATTCAATTGAATTTTCATCCAAGAGAATTATTTTTTTATAACGAATATTAATCTCCTTTTTTTTCTTCAATCGTTCATTATTTATGTTACGAAATTTGCAATTTTTCATATATCTTTCATATTTCTATTTCTGGCCTCTTTGTTGGATTTGTTGGATTTGAAAAAACTCAACTGAATTTTCATCCAAGAGAATTATTCTTTTACAGAAAGTATTAATCTCTTGGTTCTTCAATCGTTTATTATTTATGTTACGAAATTGGTAGTTTTTCATATATTTTTCATATTTCTATTTGCGGTCTCTTTGTTTTTTTTTTGTTTTTTTTCGTAATCTCGCAATTGAACGGGTGTCGACGTTTACGGGCGAAGTAGTATAAGCGTGTAAAGGCGAGAAATGGTTATGCGCAGAGAGAAAAAGAGAGATAGAGTAGTTTATATGCACGAGCTGTATGCAATTATTACGCACACTTGCATGGTCCGCTACCGAATCTCTTTTTCTACCTCCCATGCTCTCATCGTCGTGGTTATTCTTTTTTCGTTTTTCGAACTGTACTCGAATATTCGCCGCGCACAAATCGTTGCAGAATGTTCATTGGTGCGAGCCGGGGGACAATTTGAAAGTGGGTTTTCCAACCAAACCAAAAATAACTTCCGCTATACGCCGGTTAAATCCTAAAATCTTTCGCAAGTAATGCCCGTTACCTAATCTTCCGGGTCCGGGAGCTTTCGTGAAATGTAATAGCGAGAAATCATTTCGACTTTTGCATTTCAATATTTTATACAAAGAGACCAAAATTTCGTGGGTAATCTTCAACTTTAATAATTCATATATAAAAGCTTTTAACCATTAAAAAAGAAAATATCCATTTGACAAATCTTTTTGAGAACTTTTACCGTCGTGTTAAGCCACCGACAATAATTGCACGATATTCGAACTTTTTGTTGCAAAAATAACCTTAACGATAAACGTAGATAAAACTGAACAGAGAGAATGAAGTAAAATTTATTTATTAGAAGCTTTAACGAATTTTTTTTTCATAATTATGATTATTTCGTAAACTATTGTTGAATAATTTGTATAAACTCTTACAAATAATTCAACCAAAAGCTTATATATTCGCTAGTACGCGAAAATTTCAACGTTTCAATGAGAAACAATTTTTTCACCCTTTCGAAGTTGATGCATTATAAAATTATTCAACGCTCGAAGTAAACACACGCTCGAACCTTTATATATTCCATTCGAATGAATCGCCTACCGAATATTGAACGAATATAAATGAAAAAAAAATAATAATAATAATCAAGAGCGTAAATAAAATGTTATGGCTTTTCGACCTCACTGCTGGTCTGCTTCGCCCCTGTGTGCATGATGGATCCGTGGATTTTGTGGTGCACTCGACTAGTTACCACAGTCGTGCTCGATGCTCCGGTCGGATCAGAGAGTTTTGCCTGTTTGCAAGAGCCAACTTTCGCGACTATATAATTGCAATGAAATCGTTGCGGTGCCCGAAGACTGAGGGGCGAGGGAAGTGCGTGAACAACCCTTCTGATGATGTGCGGCGATGTTGACTGGTTGCGCGAAAATCCAAATGTTTATATGTTTATATAGCTCTCGACATTGCCAGAGAGAGAGAGAGAGAGAGAGAGAGAGAGAGAGAGAGAGAGAGAGAGAGAGGGAAATAGAGAGCGGCAGAGGGGTGAGTGGTCGAGGGAGACCGCGCAGGCGTCTCGTCACCAATCGACGATAATACGCTGCTAACTCGCGATGCGAAAAATGTTAATTAAATCGATAAAACTCGAGTTTGCCGACTACCCTCCCAGTATATTTTCCCTACTCACTATACAGATAGCCCCAACGAGTGTTACGAAACCTCCTACGTGAATTTAGCAGTTTTTTTTTATAAACGGAGCTTTTAACATCTCAGAGCTTACCCATTACCCTCCCAGTATATTTTCCCTACTCACTGTACAGATAGCCCCAACGAGTGTTACGAAACCTCCTACGTGAATTTAGCAGTTTTTTTTTATAAACGGAGCTTTTAACATCTCAGAGCTTATAAATTGTCTAAGCAATAATTGCATAGAACAAAACTTGTATGCAACAATAAAAATTGCAATGATCGAGTGTATTTTATTTCTTGTAGACAAAACGTATGTTCAAACTTTTTAAATAATTATTTTTTTTGTTTGATTTGAACACGTTCGTTGATACATCCAGCTTCGTTTCGATTTTTTTTTATTATCACAATTTTTAACTCGCAAAGTTTCAAGGTAATCAATCGGTTCAATAAATATAGTCTTCTAAAGATCCTCAAGTGTATACATACATAGAGATTGAGACAAAAGTATTTAAAAAAAATTACGAAACCGCAGAATGAAAAGATTGAATTTTTGATATACTAAAATTTTCGTAAAATCTAACTTTTTAAATACGTAATATTTTGTTTGTGACTGAATAGTCCACTCAACATTACTGATTCATTTTTTTTTTTTTTTTCATTAATTTTTAATTTCATTTATTTTGTATTAGATTTTTTTTCCAGCGAGTCTCTTTACTATAAGCGAAATTTTCTTCAAGTTTTTACGAAGTTTTCATATATACACATTTATTCGAAATATACACGAGCAGATATTTCCTGTACAGTGTTCAATCGGAAACGAATCCACTTTACCGATTTCCTCTCGACATCCCTTGTGCACAGCCGGGATATATGCCACTCTGGTCCACTCGCCGCGCTGCTCTCTTTCGAATCACGAGGGCGGAAACGCGTTTATAGGCATACGAAGCGAGGGAACGGTACCGAAGCATTGGGAAATGTGAGTAAGCGTGGCGAAATACGAGCCTGAGAGAAACTCGGCAAGCTCCTCTGCGAAATAGGCATATAAAAAGGGGTTTCTCTCTCTCTCTCTATCTCTCTCTTTCTCTTTCTCTCTTACACGAGATCTCCGGTGTAAAGGGGTCGACAATTAGCGCACTCCTGTGCAAACCACCGCTCTATTCGAGGCTTATTTCCGTGGGCCATTGAGCACGAGACTTGGTGCTCTCTCTCTCTCGTCGCTAAAAAAAAACTCGAGAGAGACGGAAAACCGAAAGAAATGAAGATCGAAAAGAATCGAGTCGTTAGAAAACCCTCTCAGGAGTGAATATAAAAGAATCGGAAGGACAGGTATTAGAAATATGGAAATTAAAAATACATCAAAAATCTTATTGCAATATAATATTAAATACTAATTATCTCTAATTAATCGTAAATAATTTCATTGTTTTATTTTTTTGCTGTCCTATTTTGTCCCTTCGTTCATAATAATAATAAAAATATATTGGTAGTAATGCATGTGTGTTCTACAGTAGACGATAAATATATGTAACTTTATATATATATATCGAATAGGTACATAGGGGATCGAGTAATCGCTAGTGATAAGTGCTAGCAAGGTTCGGACCGATCTGGCTCCCGGACGGTAACACGCTCAAGCAAATATATATATTCTCGACACGAGTGAGATATACGCGTGGAATGCATAATTCTACACAACGATCGAGTCGAAGCCCGTAAAAGGGGTGGCATATTTCCCCGGGGTGTGCCCCGGGGAAATATGCGTTGCCATATACACATATCTCGATAGCTTAAAGCCATAAGGGCATTAAATTTGTCTTCGTAAACACACGCGACGTCCTTTTTTCGTCAAGTCCCTTTTGATATTTACGTGTTTATATAGCTAGCTGTATCACTTGCAGTGTCGTCCCATTCTCGGGTATTTTCCACTAGCTCGCTTCTACCAAACACGTAACTACATCAGGGGTATACCCTCGGGTTTACTTCCATCGGCGGTAATGAGCGATAGAAAACTAGAGTATCCAAACTGCGCTAAGATAGTATTTTCCATTATCATCACGTTCATCATATTCCTACGTTCAGATTTAATTTTCAAACGCGAAATATACATCCAGTTAGGTAAACACTATAATCTATAGTCTATGTATTAAAATGATGGTGATAATGACGCTCGCTTGTTTTTTTTTTTTATGAATCTATACGCGAATCCTCACTAGACCAGGTCAGCATTTATTCAGGTCCCAGCCCGAGAACGAGACTTTTTTTTGTTAATTTATCAAGAGCGTGTGATAGAAACATTGAACGCCTCTGTGTTGGCGACACGCTGGAAACAGAGATAGAGTTAAAAGAAAAGAAAGAGCGGTATATGGAATCGTGTTATCGTGGCTGTTACGGCAAAAGGGAAATTTTATAGCGTATATACCCCTCTCGGAATTAATGAGCGAACATGTTTTCACGGCGGTCGATGCAACTCCCACTCTTTCTCTCGAACATATACACACACACACACACACACACACACATTTACCATCCCTCTTCAACCCCTCGTCGACGCCCACTCCTTTTTTACGAACCGCACCGTACACGAGAGTGCGGTGGAGATTTCATTTTACTATTTACCTCGAAATTTATTCGTTCGGTCGTGGAAACGAGAAATGGAGTTTGCGGGGTTGAAACGGTCGGGACGAAGGGATTGAAGTGGCTGATGCACGCGCCCGTACACAACACGGCGCGATCCCGCACGCGACTGAAGTGCGGGGATGCCAGGGTACGCTTTTTGTGTGTGTGGGTTTTGAATTCGCTCGGTGACATATAGCACCCGTGGATATTTTTATTTATATATAGTTATAGACAAACGCGCGGTATATATCGCACGTCCGCAATGCGCTCCGCGCGGAGAGTAGGAGAGGACTTGACGTCCCGATGCTGAACACGACGGAAAGAGAGTTATTGGTGTTTCCACCACCACTTTTTTTTTCCTCCCACATTGCTTTTTTTCTTTTTTTTTTGAAATTCCCGTTATAATAATGGAAACATTTCCGAGGGAATTTGTTAGAAAATATATGCGGTTCGATTTTTTTCGCTGAAAATCATTCGAGAGGATGTGGAAAAGTGACGATGCTTTAAAAAAAAAAAGAATATTCTTTAGATTTGTGTGTTCAATTAACTGTTTATTATCTTATATAAATTAATTACAAATCATAGATTCATATTCTTCATTAAAGATATTTATCGTTCGTTTAAGTACTGAGTTTTATTTATTTTTGTTGAATCTTAACAAACTTTACGATCGTTACTTCGATCGTTAATTTTTTGTTTTTTTTTTCTTGTTATTTGTATTAAAAAAATGTAATTCAAAGATTAGAAAAAAAATATGTAGTTTTTTATCGTTCGACAGACCGGTATTTCGCAAATATATATTTTTCTCATTCTCGATTCTTCCGCTCGTTCCCGTTCTCCCTCGCGATTTTTTTCTTTTTCTTTTTTGCGCTTTCTCGCGACGCGAATGCGAGCTTTTCATATCGCTCGAAACACACGAGAGGAAGAGAAAGAGCACGATCAGAATATAGCGAAGATCACCTAGAGACCGTTGCGGGCGAGCTTGGGTGTTGAAAGAGAGTGGGGAAAGGCAGAGGAGAGAACGCTCTCGGAACCCCCGAACAAAACGTTATTAAATCGTGGATTCCCGTCACGTTTCGCGATCTAACGAATTAATATGGAAATTCCAAAGCTTCCCTCCCTTATACGACCCAAACGAACGGCGTCGATGTGTAATCCCGCGATGTATACATATATATATACCATTTTAATATAATCGTATAGTTTGTGAATTTTTTCAAGAGGGATAATTCTCTCGAAGTTCAGGCCCATTTGCTTCTACGCGAGACATTCACGTATTTCCAACTAATTAAGAAAAAAATTTCTAATTCAACTTTACTTCCCTTTGGAGTTAAAGGACATTACAGTTTTGCAATTTTTCGAATTCTAGTAGAGATTTAATTTCATTATAAATATATTTCAGGCATTACGTAATTTACGGTTGAAGCTTAATTTGAAAAATTATTCGAATAAAAACTTTATTATTAACTCATTTAACTAGACTAAAATTGACTAACAGTTTGATAAACAAATCGCTTCCCTTCGAGCTTTAAAGGGGGAAATAGGGTTAGGACAGCGTTTTCTCAATGATTTTCATGAATTTTTTTATAGTATAAGAAATGAATATAATTTATTGCAACTTTGAGAATATTTTATACATATATTTAAGTATATACTATAAAATTTTTGAAGAATTTTCTTGAAAATCACCGGGGATATTAGCGACCCCATATTGCAGGTCACAATCAGAGTCAGCATATTGCGTACATTCTGGAAGCCGCAATTTTCATCTGGAATCAAACGAGGTTGGAATTTACTTTTATTATATGTCTCTCTTCTATATGAACCTAAATGCTATAAAAAAAAATCAAAAATTGAATTTTTTACAGGGGTCAAAACAAAAAGGCATGATTTTTTGTCATTTTTTACAACTTTATTTGCCAAAAAAAAATTATTTTAAATAATGATAATATTCCGATTTTAGGTTCATATAGAGCGCAATATTATGAAAAAAGTAACTGCCAATTTTCAAAACGATTGGTTGAAAACTTTTCAAACTAGCGTTCACGCAAGTTCAAAAAAAGTCGTTTCTAGAAAAACGCGTTTGAAAAAATAGTGACCGCTCGGTTATACACGTGGCGCGCTCGGGGCCTGAAGGAGAGCTACTCACTTTAATGGCTTATAACAATAGAACGAGTCGGAATTTTCATTTATAATTTTGGGAACATATTTTTCAATAGTTTTACTAACAATTTATGAAATAAAATAAAAATCGATTTTTCGAACCGTCTAACCCTATTTCCCCCTTAACAGAACCAAACTTTAACCAACAGGACAAATGATTACTAACTGACATTACTAATTACATTACCGAAAATCTGATGAAACAAAACTATCACTAAAAAGTCAAGTAACGTTAGTAATATTCAATTCTTTCCACGTTGTGTACTTCTCGTCATTATTATTATTATTATTCTATATTAATATACGAGCGTTTTTATCATTTTTTTTCTCACCAATATGTACGCGAAAGGTTTGGCGCATCGACGTACAGAAACTCGGAGACCGTGACTGGATAAAAGAGGGCTGGATCTTTCAATATCGTGTGGCACTCTTTGGAAAGTGGATTGCTTTGTAGTTTGTGCCACGGGCGTGCCTATGAGAGACAGAGGGAGAGAGAGCCTCGACAGAGAGTCGAGAGATACGTGAACAATATAACGGTGTGTGGCAAAAGCCACTTTGGATATACTTTTTTTTTTTCGAGAGCATCCGTCAGCGTATTGTTGTATAACGAGAGGAATGGAAGATGCGATATACGTACGAGGGAACTGAGGATAGAATGTATATATAGTTTTCTCTCTCTCTCTCTCTTTCTCTCCCTCGTCGTTTTGCACCGGTATCACTCGTTAAAGTGGCTCAACGATCTTTTTCCACGAGATATTTCTGGTGCACGTGTGTGTGTGTTCACACTTCCGATCGACGTTTACTATGCCCTCGCTTCTGAAACGAACGCGAATTTATATATAGTTATGAAGCAACGGTTTCTAATTTAAAGGGCCTATATATACGACAGATAACTGCACACCGAATGGCCACACACGTCGAGACTCTCGGGAAATGAATAACCGGCTGCCGGCGATATAACGACCAATCGATACCTGATTCTCGGCTACTTCGAAGGGGGTTGTTCGAGGCCGTGGCTATACGAGGGTACAACGAAGACCAAGCACTCTCTGTCTCTCTCTGTTACTCTTGTTCGTTGGTCCGCGTGAAATATATTCAAGATCGCGACACCGTGAAATACAGTTCACCGTTCAGACTATTCTGCACTATTCCAACGCTACCGAAAATTTCGTAGTTGTGTCGTACAAGGGAACTTTCTTTTTTTTTTTTCATTCTAAGTAGAAAAATTATATTGAGTGGGGCTTTGTCTTTAGTGGAAATAGATGAGAATAAGACTTTGTTATTGGAAGTTAATCGATTAGCCCCTCGATTTTTTTTTGGTCTTCATTACAAAAAAGTATCCAGGTACTGCGTTATTTTATGACGAGAGAAAACAGTTTGAATTTCATCAAATCAAAATTGAAGTTGAGGCATATTAGAACGAATTAATGGGGGAAATAGGGGTAGGACAGCGTTTTCTCAATGATTTTCATGAATTTTTTTATAGTATAAAAAATGAATATAATTTATTGAAACTTTGAGAATATTTTATACATATATTTAAGTATATACTATAAAACATTAGCGACCCCACATTGCATGTCACAATCAGACTCAGCATTTTGCGTACATTCCGGAAGCCGCAATTTTCATCTGAAATCAAACGAGGTTGGAATTTACTTTTATTATATGTCTCTCTTCTATATGAACCTAAATGCTATCAAAAAAATAGAAAATTGAATTTTTTACAGGGGTCAAAACAAATTGAATTTTTTGCCATTTTTTACAACTTTATTTGCAAAAAAAAAATTATTTCGAATAATGATAATATTCCGATTTTAGGTTCATATAGAGCGCAATACTATGAAGAAAGTAACTGCAAATTTTCAAAACGATCGGTTGAAAACTTTTCAAACTAGCGTGTACGCAAGTTAAAAAAAAGTCGTTTTCAGAAAAACGCGTTTGAAAAAATAGTACCAAGAAAAACAAGCAATATGGGGTCGCTAATATTTTATAGTATATACTTAAATATATGTATAAAATATTCTCAAAGTTTCAATAAATTATATTCATTTTTTATACTATAAAAAAAATCATGAAAATTATTGAGAAAACGCTGTCTTAACCCTATTTCCCCCCTTAATGGCTTATAACAATAGAACGATTCGGAATTTTCATTTAAAATTTTGGGAACATATTTTTCAATAGTTTTACTAACAATTTATGAAATTTAAAAAAAATCGATTTTTTGAACCGTCTAACCCTATTTCCCCCTGAATAGATTGTGCGTAAACTGTTACCGTGAGGGATGTAGAATAAAATTTTTCCGATATATCCCTTTCTAGGTAGAGTTTTTATTTGAATAAACTTTTTCGGCGATGAGATTTTGGTATGAATTGTTATTATGAACAGCGAAGTTTCGGGTAAGTTTTAAAAAATGTCCCTTTCAACATCACACTTAATTGCATTAAGTCAATCATATTATTAAATACCCTTAATTAATATTTCACTGCTGTCTTTCGTCCGTGCCATCTTCGATCTGAAAAAAAAAAAAATGCAATTGGCATTGTGCACTGTTGGTATAAGCACCTGTGTGCATTCTGTGTCTGCATTCTCGAAACGAGCGCTAAGGGATGATGATGATGTTCATTTCGATGCTGGGTTTTCTTTGGTACTGGAAAATTCGTTGTTCGCTGATATACATCCGAAACAGGGAGATAGTTTCGTGGATAAAATTGGTTCCATACCTCCGCACTTTGACACGACAATTCGGTTGCTTTGCCAGTAAGTATATACGCACGCGCGCGCGCACACACACACACACACACACACACACACGTACACACACTAACGTGCAGGTTTTAGCCTCCAGAGCATCAACGGACAAAGTATGTAGTGAAACGGGGGCGAGAGGGTTTTGGTCATGAGTAAACCAGCCTGTATATTCGAATGGCTCTTTCTCGGCCATACGATCGTGCACCTACCATCGCAAACCCTATGTACGACCGCTATCAAACCCCCGAGGCTCTTCTTCTCCTGGCATCCCTATATCTTCTACATATATATACGTGTATACACGTAAAATGAAACGTATATTTGAGGTTACGTCGGATCAGGGGTTGAGCCCGGGACCGGCGACGCGGGTTCTCTCTCTCTCTCTCGCGCGACAAGCCCAACGGGGCCACGAGTCGTTTATATGGTTATTCAATGGGGGGGGGGGGGGGGGGGGGTGCTTGGCAAAATGTCAAGGGACTCGTAAGGGTGGCTCTCACTTTCCTTCTCTGTCTCTCTCCATCTCTGTTTCGAGTTTTGGCTACCCTTAACTCTGCTCATATAATACAGGGTACCAGTATAACCCGAAACCCCAAAACTCACCCCATTGCCCGCGTCTACGTGACGCTTATTCGTTCGTGAATTTCACGACCAGTTTCCTTCCTCCGTCTCTCGTATATACTCATCCTATATGCTCCTGTATATATATAATGTTAGTCCGTATTGGATTGTCTCCTTGTTGCCTGGCCGGTGATGCAAACATTTCCCAAATCTATGCAGCTTTGTACCCAACATATAAAATCTTTGTATATGTATGTACGGAGTGGGGTAAAAGAGAATGAACCCCTCTCTTTCTCTCGCTGGAAAAAATAACCGGCCGTCCAATGTTAGCCCGCTTCAACGTTTAGTATTTCCTAATAAACAATCTTTCACCTTTTTTTTTTCTTCTTTTGTCTCCAAGTCCATGCACTCGGATTCTGAGAGAAAACGATCACTGTGATCGAAGAAACAAAATTATGCCGCAACGACAGAGTCTGACAGATAATCCAGTTCTGTCTCGGTGAAACTTTATCTCGATTGAACAGATGTCGATTCTCGATTCTCGATGTGTATATATATACATTTTTTAATAGCACTTTGACCTGCTTTTCGCTACAAGGAGGCTTTAAAATGTAAGCGACTTTCAAAGTCCACCCAAAGTTATTAATACTGCATATACTTGATACGTGTATATATACGTGTATGTTCATGAACGGATATGGGAATGAATAATAGGACTATCGATGAACAATAAAGGGGGACCCATCGTGCGTGGGACGCCTACGTATAAAGGAGCGATGAAATTACTCTTTGACGTTGAAACGCACCCGTGAGGGTTGAAAGGTACACAGGGAATATATAATAGAGAAGCTGAGAGGAAAACGAGGCGCGCGCGCCCGGCTGTAGCACCAGACTTCGCGTGTCCATCGTGCGAATGAATAAAAATTTCTCCGATCAACTAAACTTCAATCTCGTAATATTTATAATAGATTTCATTGATTTTTCGTAATCTCGTAATTGACGGTACGGGCTCTGAGAACATCGATTATGCTATAATCGAAGAGCGATAACCGTGAGGCGAAATTTGAGGGGAAAAAAAGGACTTTGTAAGGATTTTTTGTATCGCTCTTCATTCAATCAATCAATATTGTGTTGTAATTTATTAATTGGAAAAACATCGTTTTGTTTTGTCGCATCTCGAGTGACCTTTCTACATTGTTTTTTTTTAATGTTGAATGAGTTACGAGTTTTTCGGGAAATGTTGCCAATCTCTCAACACATAGATGTTCTTTACTTGCGTAAGAATTCATTTTGTATTCGTGTTCTTTGAGTTTCGATTGTACCCTTTAATTTATCTTCAAATCAAACCTCGGATTTCGGATTTTATGAAGAAATTTTTCATAAGATCCGTTCAATCGCGATCGCATCTCCTTGACGACAAATGTCTCGCTAACGTATGGCAAAACATCCGCGCGATTCTCGACCAATTTTGCAGTCTGAGGTCGCGCATTGCAAATCGACGTTTCAACTGAACGCCGTTTTGGACCGACTTATCGTTTCACGCAAATCCCCGATTCTGATCTCATCCATTGTCGCACATTCGCGTTTATGTATTTTACACGATCTCCTTTCTCGACATCTCGTCATTCCCATTTTCTCCCCCCATCTTTCATCCCATTAAGCACGGAAGTTTGAAAGGAAAAAAAAATAATGAAATGAAGTAGCGTCACGAAAAAGGGCTCGAGTATAAAAGAGATAAGGACCAGGCGTTAATGTCCGAAACGTTCCCGCACATATCGCACATCAGTGCACAGACGAGAGTCTTAATTTTCGCGAAAAATGAGGGATTTAATGAAAATAAAATAAAAACATTTTTTTAACAATTTTAACGTTATTCCGACTTTAACGAGGAGCCAAATGCGTTAGCGTAAACGGAAGGGTGGTTGAAACATTTTTATGACACGATAACGGGATGAGCTATAGATATTTTCTCGCTCTTTTCTCGTCTGTCGTTTCGTCGCTGCTGTGTATAAAGTTTCGAATATTTCCCGGGATAACTTCGAGATATTACACGCGCCGAGCCTCTGCCTGCTCTCAAGAGAACGAGAGGGTTGAAAAAGTCGTAATGCGCGGGAGAAAAGACCGCGGGGGGAGTACGATCGTTAGCGAAGATTAAATATATATATCATATCCCTTTGGTATACCAGTGTTGTTCATGTCATGGACGTATATGTTAGGTGAGACACTCTTTTTTGCCTGTTAAAAAAATTGTTATCCTATAATACGCGTAGGGTTTCGAAGCTCGTTGAAAAAGTTTGTTCCGATGACGACTTCTCTCGTCATTTCTCTTTTTATTTCAGTTATAAAATATGTTTACGTTCATGTGTATATATACGCATTGCGCCAACGTAAAATGTGACCATATCGGATATACGAGATCCGATGTGTCTCTCGCGAAGCGGATTTCTCTTTTCTTTCCAACTCCTTACCCCATCCGCCCCAAGAGCCAAAGCCATTTGCCAAGCTTAACGGAGAGAGCACCCCCTTACAATTCCTCTCGCATACATATATTTATGGCTCAATAGAAAAAGAGCCCGGAGGCAGCATCCGTCGCCGAAGCAGAAAACGCCTTGGGGCTCTCTCATACAATGCTTGCATATTGCCGGAAATTTATGATGCTCCGAATCGTCGAAGGGTGTAAAGTCGACTTTTTTTTTTTTTTTTTTTTTTCTTGTTAGCTTTCCTATATCGCACACACACACATTGCCCATCTTCTTCTGCGTGTTCTTTTGTTCTTCAGAATAATACATCAGCAGTTTTCGTCGATTATCTCCTCTGCTCTCGATTCTTTATCCCTTATCCGATACCACGAGAGAATCCGTTACTCGCGGAGTTTCATTTCGTCGTATTTACGAGGGGTTAACATATATATACATACATATATTTTTTTCGTCATGTTTCAATGCATTTTTGGTCGATTTATAAAAAAATCTAGTTACACAATTTAATAATGTATTTTGCAGTGGACATAATTAATTTCAGTACTAGTTCTACAATATGAAACTAAAGTAAATTGATTTCATTAATATTTCATCTTTATTGATAATTTAATAAATAAATTTGCTGCTGCAAAAATAGGAAAATATGCTCGAGTACGAAATTTGTTTTTTTTTTACACGCGAGCTTTATTAATTTTTAAGCTGCTTGAATTGTCGTAAAAATGATAAATTATTAAATAATAATTTGAGAGAAATCTCTAAGGTGACGGTGTGTAATTTTAAAAAACTGTTGTCATGAAATATTCAAAATATTTAAAAACTGCTTTTTTCAAATGCTTTTTTTTTTTTTTTTTCGTTACCTTACCACACAGCCCGCAAATCGTACATCGAACATTTCTTTCGAGCTTCTTCTCCATATCCCATTCATCCTTCTTTCACGACGTGGTTTCCGTTCGTGCGCCGCAATATCCAATTCGTTTTTTTCCCCATATTTTTCTTCCAGTCTCTCGGTCATGCATATACATTCCCGTCGAGACGTCGAGGGAAGATGCCAAAAGCTCTGTAAACAATTCAGTCTCCCTTGCGGTGATGAAGCAAGAGACTCGTGGGAGAAAGAGATCGCACATTTTTGGCGCGTCTCTTCTTTTTTCCCATATAACCCCGCAACGCCAGCTCACAAAAAAAATGGGCGTAAATTCCGTTGCTGAACGCGCACGATCAAGTTGAAATTTAGACCCTCCATTACCTCAAAATGAAATGTGATTTTAAACTTTCTGGACCCTAAATTTGGACGAATTTAAAGGCAACGGGGGGGGGGGGGGGGGGGTAGCAGAAATTTCTACTCGATAAGTTACGTGGATTATGTCCTCTTGTTTGCTAAAAGTCGACGCAGCACTATCCAGCCTGTCCGATCCTTTCACCATCCAATTTTTCGTTGTTAAAATTAGCCAAAATCCTTCGAGTCACGAGAGTAATGGGGAATTTCGTTAAAGGGAATTCGCGTCGCTTCGCGAGATTATATATCGGAAGCTCGCACTCTACGGTTAAAACACTTTGGTGTAAAAACAGAGTTAGTGACGTAATCTCTTGGGGAGATTCGCGAACGAGGTTGCGGGGCATCTCGGTGTCGCTGAGGAGAAAGGGTCGAAGGGTTGTACCGAAGGCAAACATAAACACAAGGACAACGCGGGCATATCTATGTATATACGTGATAAGGTACACACTTGCACACGGAAAACGTGGATATTCAGCTTGTGTCTCTTAGCTCTGTGGTGTTACCATGGTAACAGACTGTAAGCTGCTTAAAACCCACCCTCAAAACTCCTTCGTCACCCTTTGAAGCCCCCTCTACCTCCCGTACAACCTGCGGGCATATCATCCCCTCGCGTACTTGCACGCTACGGGGAGTCAACTCTCCTTCCTTTTCCTCTCGTCGAATATTAAACCCTCAGTTACTTTCCTTTTGCCCGCTCTCTTTCTCGTTCTTCTCTCATTTACCGTCTGTATACCCAACATCCCTGATGAGCCTCGCTATATGCCGTGTACTCGCGCTCGTCAGCATATATATATATTTTTTTGTTCATTTTTTTAAACCTCGAAAGCTCCATTTCTAATTCTCTCCCCTCTCGTTCTCTAATTCCTCTTGGTCTTACTCTTCAGTCCCCATTTTTTTTTTTTTTTTTTTTTTTTTTTTTCGTATCCACCCTTATCCAATGTCCGGAGAGTCGTTATAATCCTTCATACTTTTATCTCTCGCTCCCGTAGAATGAAATCCTGCAAACCCTGTAACAAAAATTTTCCTCCGTCTCTATCTCGCAGAGCTTTTCGCCGACCGAGTCAAAAACTACCCTACAACGGCGAATCCCAAGCGTCTATCTTAATCCTTTTCTGTTTTTATCTCTCAGAGACCGGGGAAAACCACTTTTTTTTGTACCCTTTTGCTACGTGAGAACGGTGTATCCTCTTGTGGTGCTTTTTTAATTGCATGAAGACTTTACGAAATAATTATGTCGCTGGATATTTCAAAGCACTTTATTATCATTATTATTATTATAGAGCAAATGAATAAATGGTATAAGCAATCTTGCTTCGTTGCCCTCATCATCACCCGTCGACGAAAAGAGATACTTTGTCGAGAGGCAAATTTCATCATCTTGCAAGGGTTAATATCATTATAGCGCTCGAATTATGTATTTAGTGTAAAAGTAGCTTTAATAAAATAAGATTTTTATTTCCGCACTTTGGAACTACACGCAAAGAACAGAGATATGAAAATATTAAATCTATGTTGGTAATAGGGACACAACTTTTATTGAAATTAATTCTAATCAAACTCATTGACTTAATATGAATCAAATGAAACGATTATTGAATTTAAGTGAATTATTTTTAAAGAATTCATTTTAACAATTCCTGCCCAATTTTGTATCTCATTACTCTTATTGTCTCATTCATGCAGAATAACGATAACGAATAAGAGCAATTTACAATGAGCCTTCCTTTTACGACAATTAATACAAGAATCGAATCACAAAAGCGTCGTAAGATCCATAAAACAAAGGTCTTCAGGGAATCATCTTGCTCTCAGTTGACAGCGCAATTTCCCATTCCCACGCTGTTGTCTTTTATTCTCGGCGTTCTTTCTTTTCCTTCTTTCTTTCGTTTTCCCTTCGCGATCCTTCGCAACGAGTTTTTCCAACATCTCTTTTCTCAGTTTACTCGTTTTTCGTTTTCCGGCACAGTGTTTTCATCTTTTTATTTCACCTTTGAGCGACGCGTCGGAGCGATTCATTTATCTAGTCCGCGAACGAACTGAGAACGTACCGATCTCTTCGCTACGCCCTCCGCCGTGTCTTATGCCGCGAACTAACCTCAAACAATTCCTAATCCGTTTTTCGAGAAGCCGGTTTGATGAAATTGAAAATGAAAATGGCGAGACTGCTTTCGTTATTGACGAGCGCGGACGATCCAACCGTTAGTTTTTCATTCCACAACAGTGTCTAGCGAGAAAAATGTGCAGTCAATTTTAGACCTAATTCTCTCGCACTCACAGGCGCGGAAATGCCGATTGGGGGTGGTCGAGCCTCTTCTTGAAAATGTAAATAAGCTTGAAAACGGAAGTGCATCAGAGAAGAGTAATAGGAACGTTACTGTCTACATAAATATATTGTCGCCCGAAGAGTTACCGATTGTACAAAAAGAAAAAACAAATGCACCAAGCGTGAACAGCGTTGATGCTGTATGGGAGGAAAAAAAATGGCTATAGGAAAGTTCGAACGAAAAGAAATATCTCGTTGTACCAAATCGCACTTTACAAATAGATAGCATGCAGTACTTACAAAAGAGACGGCGGGGGGCGGGGGGGGGGGGGGGGGGATAAAAAATCAGGAGGGAAAAAGATGCTTTGGGAATCGTGCACTCTTACTAATGAGGAATTAAATGGATGGGATATAGCGAGGAAAAAAAATAGCATCGCGAAGTTTTCATTATTTCTCATCATCTCGCGAATGAATCACATTCTCTGTCAACTCAGCTACTTTCATTTTCCAATAGCTCTCAGATGTTTTACGTAGTTGACCAAGCTTTTAGCTGCTCACTCGAATTTTTTTTCCCTGATCGAAAAATCTGAAGAGGCTATATTACAAAAAGTACTTTCAAGTCGTACTACAAACTGAAAAATTATCGGAAATAACTGTGACGTTCGGAGACAAAAAGTGGATGAATTCGAGGGGAATTCATCGTATACGTGTAAACATCTGTATATTACAGAACAGTCGGTATCGTGCCCCGCGAAGGGATGATTTCCGGGACAAAGAAAAATCCACGAGGATGGTTACATAATTCGCGTGCGAGTTTCCGTTTTCCGATAATGTATATAAACAACGGTCATAAAGAGCAAACGCCTCTCCAGTGGTTTATGATTTTTCTCGAGCCCTCGCATGAAAACGAGAGAGCGTTACTATACACGTACATCTCTTAAGATTATATATATATATCGCCTATTCACAAGACAAATAGTGGCGTATTTCCCTATTTTCATACAAACCGTATTACGCCCTTTCGGGGCGTTTATAGAAACGCGATTACATGGAAAACGATCTTCGACGTATCGAACTTTGCTCGACCTCTTGTAACAGCGTACGTATCCGGCTCTCACTCCCGAGGCATTGATAAACGACCTGGAAGCAATCGTTTCTGACCCCGAGGGATATCGAGTGTAACGACGGTGGACCGAATCGACGATTCGACTAATCGCTAGCGGATACTCGAATGAAACTATATCTGCATATATATATTTTTATAAAAGAAACGTTTATACATTTTATTACTCGAGGTATCAATCGTCATGCATAATTATAGATTAACTCGCCGATGACGAAGTTCGGAAATGTCATCGCGATAAACTGTTGTTGTTAAATACTAATGAATGATGCTATAAGATGCGTCGTAAAATTGTTTGAAGTTACGGACTAATGAATAATAGTTCGGAATTATACTAATATCGAGACTCGAAGAATTATACTTTCGAGATATAATTGTTTACAATATTAATGTTGCTTTGCTCTTTTTTTTATTAAGCAAACTTTGTATAAGAGCATTTAACAATTATTTGTGGATTGCGAGAGATTTCGTAAGTTTGGAAAATTGAAATTCCGAAAATTTATATTGCAATATACAGCTTCGAATCCGTTTTTTACTGGGATTAAAAGAGGTCTTTTTTTTTAACAAAGAAGTGATTCGAGCGCTACGGTACAAGACAATGCATTTTGCAACGATGAAAGACCTTCCGGATAAATTTTAATCACACTAGCGGTCATTATTTTTTTCACATCGTTAATGAATTGGCATATATATATAATATATACATATTAGGGCGATTTTTTATTTCGACTGTTTTTTTTCAGTCCCCACCCGAAATTTTGTTGGATATGTCGAAAAAGAAATTCCCTGAAAGTTACAGCTGTTAATATTAATTCTAAGTACTTTCCCAAAGCGTGAGAAGATTTTTCATCTAAAATACACGTAAATCGATTTTTTTTTTTTTTCAAATTTCTATAACTCAGCCGCATTTTATGCTATCATATTGTTCTTGGTTTCGTTTTACTCGGAATAAAACAATCTAAAAAAGTGCCCTTTGCGGTGAAAGTGTAAATTGGACTGGTGAGTTGGTACGGGTCACTGAAGTTGATTTTTACCCAAAATTCTCGTTTTTTTGCTGTTATCTCCGAAACAATTAAATTTACGAACAAAATTTAAATGAAAAATTTGTTGGAAATTTAATTTCGTACAAAAAAGGTCCTATCGACCCAATTGCTTAGATTAATATTTCTTGAGATGTTGAACTTTAACTTATGAGTAGTATAAAATTTATAAAATATGAAATATTAAATCATACAAAAAATGAAGAAAGTTCAATATCTCAAGAAATATTAATCTAAGCAATTGGGTCGATAGGACCTTTTTTATGGGAAATTAAATTTCCAACAAATGTTTCGTTAACATTCTTTTCGTAAAGTTAATTGTTTCGGAGATAACAGCAAAAAAACGAGATTTTTGGGTAAAAATCAACTTCAGTGACCCGTACCAACTCACCAGCACAATTTACACTTTCGCCGCAAAAGGCACTTTTTTAGATTGTTTTATTCTGAGTAAATCGAAACCAAGAACAATATGATAGTATAAAATGCGGCTGAGTTATAGAAATTTGAAGAAAAAAAAATCGATTTACGTGTATTTTAGATGGAAAATCTTCTCACGCTTTGGGAAAGTACTTAGAATTAATATTAAGGGCTGTAATTTTCAGGGAATTTTTTTTTCGACATATCCAACAAACTTTCGGGTGAGGACTGAAAAAAAAATAGTCGAAAAAAAAATCGCCCTAATACATATATATATATATATCGACATATCTTTTGATAATTTTTTTTTTTTTTTTGACGTACATTTAACGTATATCGATCGACTAACTGTCATGAAAATTCTTCTTCGATGCTTTCAGGTCTTCAGCCAGCAAACACCAAAGCCCAACCGACGACAATTGGCAAGTCTCACAGACCCAGTTCCGGTGTATTACCACCGGGTCACACACCGGGTCCGGGACCAGGTGGCCAACAGAATAGCCGAAGTTTCGCTGCGGCGCTGAGGAATCTTGCCAAGCAGGCGGGACCGGCTCCTCAGGAAGAGGAGCCCCGTGCGAGCCCGAAAAATCGTGCGCCACCTCCTCTCGTAAGAGGACCCTCACCCGCAAAGGTAAGTTCGCACGAAGAATAAAAAAATATATATATATGTGTGTGTGAGTGTCGACCTTAGACCGCGACCTTTGTACCCCATTCCGTTGAACTTTGAACGGTCGAGAAGAGAGAAAAAAAGCACTTCTGGTCCCGTGTCCGGATACCGGTTTTTTTTCTGTATGGACTCGTTGAATATCTCGTGAGGTGTCGAAAAAATACACTTTTTCGATCACATGTTCTCATGACACTTCGCCTGACCTCTGATGCAACATATTCAACGTTTAGCGATCCGCAGAAAAAATTTAAGATGGAGAACCGATTTTTTCTTCACATGTTACCGCCAGCTGCTCATTGTAATCCTTGTAACGCAAACCACCTATCGGAGAACTTTGTGAATAGGAATTATGTTGAACTTTCACCATCCCCCCCACCCCCATATTTTTCATGATTGCAAAGTTTTATGTCACTACTGTTTTTGCAAGAAATTCCGATTTCGATGCCGACGTGTTCCCACAGGCTCAAAGTAATAATCAGCTAACATTTTTATATTCAAACAGGCCGAAATGATTTACCAGAATAGTCAAATATCAGACGATATATCCTAATAACGATATATCCGAAATATTTGAGTATTCTTGAGACTCTCAGAAACACAGCGTTTCTAATTTCTCTCTCAATTGTCATTGCAACGAACTTTGTTTTTTAACCGAGTCTATACGCTAAATAATTTTAAATCTTGTGGTCTTGTGGTCGTAATGACTTGATTATCAAAAAATGCCTTGGAAATAAAAAACATTTACGGACTTTCTCTCAATTGTCGTTGCATCAAATTTTTTTTTAATCGCGTCTAAACGCCGAACGATATTAAACAACTTTCTGGAACATCATTTGTCTGATCTAGTCAGCCAATGGGGACAGCATTCTCAATCCTCGTAGTGCGAGAAATTCAGATTCTAATTGGTTGCTATGAGTAACACTTGAAGCGCCAACTGCACCGTACGGAAAGAACAAAAAAATTCAGAGGTTTAAAGAAGGAAATAAAGCGTGTAAGCTCGATGGGTTCACGAATCCGTACGGTTACCAAAAGCGGCGCTCGGCAAAAAGCCCGTATTGAACAAAGAAAATGTTCAATCTTTGAATCGTTTTTCTTTTGTTCCCGAGAATCCGTTACGCGGGGACAAGAAAAAAAAAAAAAGAAGCAGTATCATAAAATTGACAAAAGTATTATTACATCCCTCTTTTGATGCGGGTGACAGTCTACTCGTGAGCGCACCATCAACTGTACGCTACAGCACGACGTGAGAAAATATTAGCTAGTCGAGGGATCAGAGATCACTTCGATCTCAAAGCTCATGCCTCGCTGATTCGGTAGGAGGAGTTTTTTCTTCCTCTTCCCTGCCTCCGAACCGAGCTCCATCTTCAATCTCCTTGAAATGAAAAGAAAAAAGGTAGTTCAGTTCCGAAGCGAGGAAAAGGAATGAGTTCACTTGCGTGATAATCGGACGATCAAAGGGAACCGAGGGGGAAAGACTTTCAGCGCGATCGAGTAACTAACCCCGTTGCCTCTCGCCTTCCCTCTCGTCTTTCTTAACTCCCGTTTCACGTATCCTCAGGAGTCTCTTCGTCTCGTCGCCGCGGTTATACACATGAGAATTTTAGATTCTCGGCGAGAAAGTGTCACGATGGGGAACCGGGCAATTTCACGATAGCACTTCAATGACCAGCAATCTTTGAGAAACGATCTTCTTCCACATTCCAAGTCCGCACGTATTCCATTCGAATAAAATAGCAAATCCGTTTCGCACACGTAACTCGGAACGAGTTTTCCACGATTCCATCTTTTGCACGATCACGACGAAAAATCCGCGAAAAAATACAATTTCTCTTCTAACACACCGTTATAACATTATATGTTTGTTTTTCTTTCAGGAACGTACGAGCCACGAGCGTCGTCCCGAGGAAATACCGTCGATGTATACGGCAACGAGGCCAGCGGAAAACAGCAAGCACAGCGTAACAGCCGCCGCTTCCGAATTGCTAGCTCGTTCTGGCTTTCAGCCTTATCGGCCCGAACATCATCCCGCACACGCACCACCCGCTTTTGCTCTCGATCCTGCGGCCTACAGTCCTTATCATCATGGTCTTTACCCACCGCCACATCTCCAGCACGCTTATAGGTAAGAACAAAAAAAAATGTCAAATATAACAACTTTTGTGCTTTCGCTTGTATTCGTTGATTGTCGCGTACCTACCTTCAACCCATTGCCACGTCGAAAGTTCATACTCGAATATATTGCGAACGAACTTTTTAGCTCAACATTGAACGAACACGAACCAAAGTGTATTTTGAAATTTCGAAAAAAAAGCATTCTTAGTTTAGTTTATTTATCATTTATTATTCGTTATTTTGTACAAGTGAACTCCGATATTTGTTAGTGCAAACGTTAACTTTTCGCTCCATTGTGGAAATCATACATTTTTTGGTTGAACAAAAAAAAAACTAAAATATAAAGAGTAGCGTAAACAATCGTTAGTTTTCGTCGTTGTTGTGGATTTTTAAGATTTTTCGTTCAACGATGGAAAAAGACGAGAAACGAAGAAGAAAAAAAACGAAAATTTCACTTCTCTGTTTACAGAATAGAGGAACACTTGTACTTGGAGAGATGTGGAATGCTCAGACCTCCGTTGTTTCCGGGACTGCCGTCGTATCCGCTCTATGGATTACGATACAGTCCCGACATGTTGCCACCGGCTTCCCTCGGTCTCATGTCGCCGGTAATGCACGAACGGTGAGTTTTTCCCTATTTCGCACTTTTTTTTTGTTCTTTTCTTTTTTTCAAATTCAAATAGACCTCCAAGTTTCTCATCAACTTGTTGAGGAAAAAAAATCGTATCGATAATCCCGAACTGGGTGATTGTTTGGAGCTATTCGGCAATCGTGTTCAAACAATATTCAGATCGGACTTTGAAAATTTGTTGGAGACGCGGTGATGAAAAAAAAAATGTCACTAACCTTCCGCTGTCACTAGAGGTCAAACTCAATTCGACTTAAACTTTGCAGCTATATTACGGTAAGTTTATGGCTAACAAATGACATTTGATCAGACCTCTTTTCGAAATTTGAAGTTCTCTCTCCATGGTACGTCTTACGGATAGATCCCGTCACCCCTTAAGTTTAATATATTTTTTTGGAACGGACTATATAGAAATATTTTTTTTCTACCTCGAAAAACCGATATCTCGCGAGTATCGGTTATAAATATTATCAAGAAAAATGTACAAAAGAAAGACTTATAATTTTTTTCCGTGAAAAAGTTTCATTTCACAATTTTTTCTTCAACGCGTTATTCAATTTCTCACGTAATCGCGGTCGTTCCGCGTTCTACGATGTTCAAAGTATAGACCGTATTTTTGTCGGTGCAATTGAACCGTTGGCTGTTTCTACGGCAGCCATTAAGGGGGGGGGGTAGGGTTTTAAAGGCGAAAAAAAAGCATATTTTTATGATTTTTTTGCGGCGACATGAGTAATATAATTTTATTAAATAGAATTACATATTATTGTACAACTATTGAAGTATCTCAGAAAAAATTTTCAATGAAAAATATTGATAAATAAGCCGGTGACGTTGAATCTCCAGAGGCGCCTTGAAAAAAAGTGGTTTTGCGGTGAACATTATAACTCGTTACCCGATCATCTGAAACAAAAAAATCGATATGCATCTTAAAGGTGATGTATTTCTCGAGGTAATCAGGAAGAGTTTTTTTTTTTTTCTCTATTTTTTGCAGCACTTGGAAGTGAAAAACGCAATTTTAGCTCAAAAAATCGCGCTTAATTTGTTATTAAAAAATTGAAAAAATTGAAAAAAAAACTCCTGATTACCTATTGATTTATGTGAAGAAGTAATGTTTAAATTTTCAAAAGGATCGGTTCAGTAGATTTTGAGTTCTAATGTTCACAAACTTAAAAAATGACGTTTTCGGGAATATCGATTTAAAGTTTTTTATACGTGAACATTCGAAATAAACCATCAATAAAAGAACATGAATTTTTATACTTACATAGAGTCATCAATGCCAGCTCCATACAGCGAAACACTGTCATTCAGCATATCCAATGCATCTTTTTGCTCTTGTCTACGTTCAATTCTACCCTGTTTTGTTGTACGCGCAGCTTCTTCGTTCGCTCGGGTTATTCGTAGTTCATCAGTTTGGCGCGCCCACTGGCCGGTCGTTTGAAACGCTGTAACTCCGTTAGTTTTACTCCGATTGACTTAAAATTTATACACAATATTCTCGACATATTGTTCATTCAGAAAAAAAAATATAAAAAAATGCAAAAAAAATAATTTTAAACCACCCCCCCCCCCCCCCCCCCCAAGAAAGGACTGGGTTTATTTTGACGATCGTACGACCAACGAATACTGGGGAGAAGTGTGACCGAGGATTAACAATCCTCTTACAATTTTTTCTCTACCTAAATGCTCTTTTCACACGATCGCCAAAGGATTGCGAGCAAACATCTATGTTTGATATTTTCGATACGATTTTTTGTTTATCCAATTGCGAGAAAGAGGATTTCATCGAAATTTCTAACTGACGGCAATAACGTTGACAAAGGGTTGCCAATTTTTGCTTGAGCGTAACATTGAAACTCAAATGAAACGAAGTACAGACGTGGGAGAACCAACATTTTACGGGTTTGTGCGCTGTTTTTTTGTATTTACCAAGATACAAATTATCGAAATTCGACAGGTGTTTATTTTTCGAAACAATATATCGATTAAGTGATCCATATTTGAGCCAAACACATTCAAAATTGTATTTTCCACTTTGCCGTAGGTACTTTTGCAATTTTTTTGTTTTTTTTTTTGTGAATCGTATTTTTTTTCCTAATACTCAAATAGATTTTACATTGAAAGTATCATATAACAAAAAGTAATATCTTAGATTATGTGCGGGTTTATTCGAGGCCCGAATAAAAAAATTGACGACCCACTGCTAATGTTATTATCAGCAGCTATAGATATTTCGCCGATTCTTCCTCCGACCCTTTAAAGAACGAAAGATACGGTTGTTCTTTTTTTAACTCTTGGCCCTTTCGCCCAACAATATATATAAAACAATACAAATTGTCATTGACCAAACATGCGAAATGATATGTATTTCTTTTTCTTGTTCTTTTTTTCCTCTCTATTCTTTCCTTGACAGACTGAAGCTCGAGGAGGAACACAGGCTGCGACAAGCTCGGGAGCAAGCTGCATTGAGGGAGGAGGAGGAGAGGAGAAGAGTCGCAAGAAATTCAGCATCCGCGGCTCCTGTTCCTGCACCTGCTCCTACGTCCGCCGATACTGCAGGTGAGCGAGTCGCTCCACCCCCCACTGCCTTCCATTGAACGAAAATGAAAGAAAAATACATTAAAAAAAAAAAACGTCATGCATCCACGCGAGGTTTACCAGAAAAAACGGATGTTCGCGCTCTTGCTCTCGCGATTCTTTTATTTTCTGTACAATTTACAAAAAAAAAACAGAAAATGACTTTCTTCTCATATTTCACTGCTCATCGAAATTCTTATGACCGCATAATTTTTAATTAATCCACAAGAAACGCGAAGCCTGTGAAAAACATTTTACTGCCATAATCGATTACGAAATTTTTGACAAAATGGCCATTATCGACAATTTCAAGGGATTCCGTTCACAGCGACCAATCAACGTGCGTATTCTTTTAAGGTATTATTTGTTTTCTACAACTGCAGATACGTACAAGTTTTTGTTGTTGTTTTTATTCACTGCCTCATCGATGTAGAATCGTTTACAATCGTTTTTTTTTTTTTTTTACAATCAATTCTAGTTCGCTCATTCACTGTACTCATTATTCCACAATTCGTTCTTCGATTAAAAGAAAATGTGCACATCATCGTGAACATCGTCTTAATGAAGAGCTCGATATTTGTACGGCCATTTTGGCAAAATTTCAAATTTGACGAGAAATATTTGTTTCGGAGGTCTCGCGTTTCGCGCGATCTTTTTTTTTCCCCACAAGGAAAGTATCTCGATGAACGGAGCAATGAAAAAAAGTAGTTTTTTTTTTCTTGAATCGCCTCAATATAAATATCTCTCTAATGACTCTCACTCTCGCTTTCGCATTCGAGACTTGTACTAATTTCTTCGAGTAAACAAATTACTCCGTAGTCAGTGACCGTTACCAATTTCCCCGCGACACCGTGTTCGCCATCTGGTAAACCTCGTCAGTTACCATTAACAAGTTTTACTCACTACGATGGCCAAAACTCTGAAATATTGAAGGAAAAGAAATGAAAATAAATCGAAAAAATTTACAATAAAAACGAGTAAACGAAACATACGAAGAAAGAGTATTTGATCAGGGAGAGAACGAAGTAAAAAAAAAAGAACAACATTGAAATTTGGCTGCCCCGGGTTTATCAAATTTGCGCAAATTTATTCTGATTGAAAAAAAAAAAAAAAAAACAGAAAATGAAAAGGGAAAAAAGAGCACGTCGCGCAGAATCCGAGGTTCGATCCTGAGATTCGACGGCTCAATGCTAATTGGCTTGTTAGATTTGGATTATTATTTGTTTTGTTTATTATCGGAACCGATGCCGAGCGATCGTTTTCTCATTCGACGGAAAATATAAAGAGGAAAAACCGTTTAACAAAGGAAAACAAAGAAGAAACTCGCAATGAATAAGAGAAATGAACATTTTTTTGTGTTTTTTTTTTTTTTCTCGTTAGAACGCGTTCAGTTTAATTCGGTAAATACCGCGCCCGATGTGTTCTCTTAGGTGGCGGGAACGGACCACCGAACGAGAAGAGGTCGGTTTGTTGAAATGAATAAGTACGAAAGCGGGAAAACAAAAGAAACCAACACATTCACCCGACTGCGAAGAAAAAATTGAGTAAAAGAATGGGACAAGAAAAAATCGAAAAAAAAACAAACATACTACGCTTCTAATCTTAATATAGAGATAATGAAAGTTATAGTCATAGTTAATCGTTTCTTATGAAGCTAGGTTTAATATTTTTTAGATAAGCGCATACGAGGATCAAGCTAGGAGCGTCGTGTGTGTTCACCCTTCGTCTCTTCCGCTGGCTTTCCTGCGAAGTTATGAGAGATTCTCGGGTGTCGGAAGAGCTTTTTTTTCAATTTTTTTTTCATTTTCGTTCTTTTTAACACAATTATTCTTCTTCTCCGTTCGATTGATAATGTCGTAATTTCTTGGGAAAGAGCGGGAAGATGAAGTACAAAGCAAGAGAGTCGTTCGTCTCGTACCGATCCTCGTTATTGATGGATGTGTTAGCTAAAAAAGAAAAAAAAACAAATAAACTACCTAAAGGACCGTTTAGTCGAAAGGACGAATTGTAACGTTCATCCTAGTGCTACCTAGCGGAATATCGCTCGTCAAGCTCGTCCAGAGATACGAAGTGACATTGAATGAAAAAACAAAAAAAAAAAAGAAAACGATTAAAAGCAAAATTGAAGTGAAAAGAAAATTAAAAGAAATAAAAACGAAAATGCAAAGATCGTATCTAGCAGCGAATCGCACTGTTTAGACTGAACGACCAGAAGCCTGACTCATCTTGTAGCTCTGTCTTATTGGATTGCTGTTACATTGAGATATATGTAGGAGTGATTCCTCTTCACTTCCAATCGTAATCGGGCCCTTTGTAGCCCGAAATTCTCTTGATCAACGTCTCTCGTTGATCGTGTCAATGTTCCAAACGATTTTTGTAGATTTGATTAAAAACAAAACGAAAGAAAAAATACGAAAAAAAAAAAGAAAAAAATCACGAAATGAAGAAAATGGAAAAAATAATAATAATAATAATGAATAAATAATAAAATAAAATAACATCGCCTGTCTGAATGTACAATCACTACGGGCACGTTAAATAGGTAATCTTTTTACAATTAATTACGTCTTCACGGCGCAACTTAAACATAAGAGTGCACGGATACCTATGAGTGGTCTCGCGGTCAATGCTTCATTGCTTATTTTCCTCTGTTCTTCTCGGTCTTCATATTCCACAATTCACGTTTCGAAAATAATTTCCGAAGAGTCATACCATTGGTTGACTGGCCAAACATTGTCGATTGCTTCGCGAGTATTTCGATAGTTTTTGTATTTTTTTTTACAAACGCGATATTTCTTTGTGTTTTTAACTCGTGCATTATTATTATCTTTTTTTACGTACTCACGACTCGAAAATGACGCATCATCGATTAACGAAGCTAGTCTCTTGTTACATTGAAATATTTTAACAATTTTAACGATTTTTATCTTTACTCTTACACGTTAGAATCATTTTCGTTAAGTTGAATCGTCATGCAGCTAATAGAATCGCGACGATTAAATTCACAAAGTCTCGCGTCGACGGTGTACATTTTTTATTATTATTTTATTTTTTCTACAAAAATCTCGGTGATTTCCAAAAAAATGCCCACCGTACACGTGTGTGCCAATACACACACACACACACACACACACACATCAGGTCTCTGCACTCTTGCGTTAGTTCCCGCAACTGTTTTCAGAAATTCGCAATTAATCGCTGAACGTCGAGAAAAAAAAGTCACTTTTTTTTCTCTCATTAGTAGCGAAGAAATACCTCTGCTCCTTAACACACTGACTGAATCTACCAATGTACATAACTTTGTCACACATGTTCATTTGTCAAAATTATACCATTTTTATATAATTTATTATGTAAACATGTATATTTGGACTATAATTGAAAATAAACATTGCAAAAAAAAAAAATATATACAATGATCCAAAATTCTGATTGACTTGGAATTCTTGAACCCTCGAATCGTTTTCTGAAACAGTTTTGGGGAAGATTCGACGATTTGCCCGATTATCGATTCGTTCGTATCGATGGATGGGGGCATCATTATTCATCGTTACCATTAACTTCGTTGTCACGACCGAAATTAATTGTCAATAATATGAGATTGCGATCGCTTCGGTATTTCGTCGATATTATTATTTTCATGTCTATTTTTTATTTCTTCATTTTTATTTTTAATTATTATTACAAATACTATGCGGCCTAGATCTATTTGCATTTACGAAAGAAATCATCCCCAATTCTCCGTAATTATTGTACGAATAGTGTTATGTAAGAGTCTAGAAGGTAAGTCAATTCTGTTGAATCAAATTGAGAAAAAAGAAGCAAGAAAAAAACTGATGAAAGTATGAGAATTTACCGTGGGTCAAATGCGTACCCGAGATATTCCTGAAAAAGTTCAATGGGAACGGCTTGCCACTATTTTTCATTCATCTACCGACTAATCGCATTTTAGTGTCCGATTTATGGTTTACGCTCGTTTTTTCTTCATACATCTCAATGTTTTTTTTGTTTGTGCTCAAAAAATTTCAGCCAAATTTACGTTAAAGAAAAGAAAAGATCCTGTAACAATTGGTACCTATTAACAGTAATTATCGTGACGCAGTTGCACCTTTAATGAATCATTTTTCAGCAACATCGTTTGGCTACTAATAGCGTTTTCAATAATCTCGATCTACGGGAAAAAAAGGTTCTGCAGTAATTTAATCCGTTACAAGTATTTCCCGGGTTTATCATTTTTCGCGAGAAAAACTCATTACTATTCACAAAAAAAAAACACAACGTGGCTAAAAAAAAAGGTTAGAACGTACAATATTTTCCAACAATTCGCCATTCATTTTTCAAAGGATACGATAAAATCTCGGGGACGCGAAGTGAAATCGAGAAAAACAGAGATCACTATTGTTCGGTCGGTCTATTGTTTAACGCGTCTTCTTTTTTTTCTCCCGGTAAGCCGCTCGCCAATCGCTTGAATCTCTAATAAAATAAAAATAATGATAAATCATAAAATCTCTTCGCGTCTTATTATCGAAGAAGAAAAACGAGAGGGAAACAAAAAATTGTCCGCATGAATACATAAAGATAATGCAGATACGGTAGTTAGTAGTGGAGCATTACCAAGCACTGTGTTCGAAATTTGTTCCAGCTAGGAAGCCGACCATAGCGGCTCATTTGCACAACGAGAGGGAACGAGCCGACAGAGATCGTACGAACGTCGGAATTATCAGTACGAGCAACAACAACAACAACAACAATAACAGCAACAACAATAACAACCACATAATTGAGAACAGTATCAAGAATGTTCATGGGCAATCGCGTAAGGACGATCAAACGGTCGTGCAGTCGGCATCGCCGTCCGAACAATCGGGAACAATGTATCACACGAGAATTTCGCCGTTCGCAAGTCCGGTAGGAGCGTCTCACGGTTCGATATGCTCGGTCAGTTCGTCACCGATGCCACCGCCCTCGTCGATAGTCACGAATCTACCACCGAGTCCTAATCTCGCGACGCCGAGCGCTCTGAGCAACGCGACAATTGGTCCTCCGCCAATTCCCTCGATAACATCCCTGACACCGGTCACCATAACCGTGCAACCTCCTCCCCTTCCACTTCCGCCGCCGCTACCCTCGCAGCAGCAGTTACTGAGCATCCCCCACGAATCGATGATGCCCAATATTCATCTTTCTCCGGTACAAACGGGTACCATACATTCTAGTCAGCATGTACCAGCGTTAATGAATAATCCGATAATATCCACAAACTCGTCGGTCTATCAGACCCATCCGCAGTCACTGTTGCACCAACAGATTCAGCCTAACGTCACGAGCACAAGTTGCACGAGCAATTCGCTTCTTGGCAGCGGTACAACAACGACTCACGTCACGCAAACGTTAACAACACCCGGTACAGCGCCATCGGCGACAACTATCACGAATAATTCGGCGAACATTCACAAAATACCGTCGATCGCCCACTCATCACAGATTAATACGCGAAACAAGGACGTTCACGGGACAGTGATGTCCTTGATATCGACGAAAATAACGAGTGGAACGGCGATGACAACGAGCGGCGTGACCACAACGACGACAACGCCACATCCGGCTTTCGTTAGACCATTCGAAGATTCGTTTCGTTCGACGGCTAAGCCCCAACCGTGGCCAATAGTCAATAATCACAATCAAAATGCCGTTAATCAAATAAACAATCAGGACACGATGATAAAAACATCGATAAACAATAATCATCCAATTTTCGGTCAGCCGCTGCAGGATAATGCGTCAAACGAGATTAACAAAGCCACGAGTGTTCAACAAACGACAACGATGAATGCTTACTCCAGCCCAAATTTTCATCATCCTCATATTCCCGTTTCGCACGTTTCCGGCCTCTACAAACCGTCACACTTTCCCTGCTCAACGTCGAATTTGCAAAATGCCAAGCTCAACGTTCCAATTGTCAGTACGAGTAACGCCTGTTCAATGACGACAAACACGAGTCATATGAACGGCGGCAACAAAACCCTCAGCTCGCACTCTATAAGCGATTTACAACAATCTTCGGCTGGAAAAAATGACACTGTACCGACGGTCACCTCGGCAAGCAACGTTGTTGTTAGTGAAAAAACAATAACGACAACGACGACAACGACGACGACGACGAGCGTAAATTACTACAGTAGCAATAACTCAACGACGAGTTGTTCGAGAGTCGTTAATTCGAATTACAAGAGTATAATGGACGTTGTCCGAGAAAATAATAAAATTAGCATTAACAATGAAAAAGCGAGGCTTGATATGCTCACGCGACAACAAACCGCTGTCACCGGTGCTCGCACAACGACCAGTTCGAGCGCGGAAAAAATATTGTCAATTACACACGTAACGTCGCAAGAAACGTACAAAACGACTCTACCAAAGTCGGAAGTATCGGGCGTCAGTGAGAACACTGAGAAAATTGATACCGAAGTTAAAATTCCAATCGAACGAAATAGCGCAGTGTCCGCGTTACCTTACGAATCGCCATTCAAGCTCAACGCAAACGATTCAACGTCGAAAAATCTTGATACCACGAAAATCATTCAGAATATCAAGTCCGAAGAGATTTTACGAACTTGCCAGAACGTATCGAACGTATTGTTACAGATACCAAAGTATCAGGAGAAATTGTTGAATTTCTCAACGGTTAATGAGACCAAAGGCGCACTTTGTTACACCGACAAGTGCAACAATTTGACCGATTTGACGACGATAAAGTGCGAGACCGCTGTATTGAATGTACCGGATTTTGGGAAAAATTTCGTTAAACAGGACTCAGCGAGCGAGATAAAAATATTCGTTGTACCGGAGAAACCGAGAGTTCTGACGTCGAGCCTCGATCTCGCTGAAAAGAGGCGCAAGCGCAAGAGAGAACGAAATTCCGGCGTTGCCTGTAGTTCCGATTCCGAGGGCGAGGACGACAACAAGGACGTTGATATGTGGATAACGAAAGGTCCACCCGCTAAACCACGTTATTCGGAACAAAAATTGGCTTTTCTCGCAATGTTTGGACTTACCACGCTAAGTACGAGAAACGGTGAGAAATACACGATTATTGGATCAATATCGATATTGAGAAATACTTGGAAAAATAAAATAAAATAAGTAGCTAGTCCCAATCGAAAGATCCGAGAAAATTCTCAAAAATCCTGTAGCAACTGTCCACCTTTTTCAAAGTTCTTTTTAAATTTATCTTCGTGTTTTCTTTTCCATCAACGAAAGGAATACATTTTTTTAGTTCTATTACGTGGCTTAAATTCTTCTTTCGTTTAAGATAGACTTACAATGATCATTATTAAATACCGAGAAGATAAAAAAATCTGTAAAAAGAATTGTACGTCTGAAAGAGCCCGAACAATAATATGAAAAAAATGTCTACACCACCAATATATAAATGTAACGCAAATTATTTATGTACATTAAGAATTATTGAATATTTGCAGATATCGAGTTATACAAGGTAGAAAAAAGGTACAAACTGAATCCAGACCGGCCGGATTCTCCAGTCAATTCCGAACAGACGGTCGAGTCAGTTTTGCCGATACCTCGTGACCATCCTGACGTTTTGCTTCAAGCTTCGGACTTTACGCCAAAAGTCGGTTTTCTGAAGACAATAGGCCTCGACGTTATGACACCGAAGAAACGAGACGGTAATTTTACTTCAATGATACATTTTTATGTTTTTTCCTTCCCTCTTAATCGATTGTTTTATAGAAAAAGTACCTTATTGCACATACCTCGAGTGTAAACAAATTTTTTTATTTTGTTCTTTCTTTAATGTTCAGAAGCCGAAGAATCGTGGCAGTACGTACTGAAAGATCGAAAAAAGAGAAAAAGTACAAACACGGTCACGGCTTATTGCGAAAAAATCGCTAAAATCTATTCGACCAATCCGCCGGCGTCGCCAAGACCAGCGCAAAAAATGCGACTATTGGACAGAGTAAGAGTCAAGCAAACGTCGGAACGTCCGCCTCCTCTGCCGCCTCTTGTGCCGCATTACATGACGAGCTATTATCCCGTTCTACCGTTATACGGGGAAAATGGTTTTAAACAACGGTCCAAACTTCTTGATATACGAGAAAACGGCGAGAGTCCGAGCGACGAGACAAAAGAAAAGTTACGCTGGGACGGGATAGAAAATATAATGCTGGCATATTCCGAATATTCCAAAGGTGAGCAATCTATATATTGAAAAAAAAAAAAACAATTTATAGTCGTTTTTTTATTTTATTTATTTTTATTATTATTATTTTTGTATTAAAAAGTTCACAAACTCAATACCACGCTGGCTATTTTTCTAAAAAAAAAAAATGACAATATACATTTTACAATCATCATTAACAATGATGAATAATTCTCATCAACTTAGTTTCAATACATTACCCTGCGAAGTTAATTTTTTTTCGTAAATATCCTGTCGAACGAATAGAAAAAAAAATCACACATACAAACGTACGATTTCAGAAAAATCAACGGAGAGACAAGTGCTCACGAGTCAAATGTCGAAATTGGCCGCACAATCGAATCTCTTACGTTCCGAGGCATTGAGTCTCGAGCGTTCGAGATACGAGCTAATCACTACGAGAACATCCCTCGACGCTGAGAAACGTTTGCTGAGTGAAAAGATCGAGAGAATAAACGCCCTCGTTAGGAATCTTAGATAACGTTGGGCGACGCACAACACGGAAACTCATACGTCTGTGATATTAACCACGGGTTAAAAGCCGGGCGCCGGGGGAGTCTCTGGCACCGCGACGACAAGTGGCAAAAAAGGATTGTACTTAGCGAATCTCGCATAAGGGAACGTGTGTACGGAGGAAGAAAGTAGATGATAAGATAACGAGGAGGGCGGAGGGGCGAAAAAGAAACACGTTGAATCGACGAAACAAACAAAAAAAAACAAACGTACAACACAAAGTTGCGTTAACCGATTTTTTTTTCATAACTTCATTTCCGCAACGAAAAGTCCATTAATCGCTCTGGCTCGCGAACGGCGTAGCGCTGTATTTCTCGAAATTGATTTTTCCAAAACTCGGGTGAAAAAGATAAATGGCGCCGCGAATATGGCCCGCGTGGAAGAACAAAAAATACGGATAACGAACGGCGTCCGAGACAAGTATTGAACTGTAATGGCAAAGGAAAAAAATATATCATATCACTAAGACGAGTAATACGAGCATGTGTATAAAAGTGAAATTGTATAGAAGATTGAAGCGCCGCAATTTGAATACGGATTTCCTATTGAAACTACGATGATTTATACAGAGTTAGTATTTTATAGTTTCGACTGACGGCTCTTACACCCAAAGTATATTATTACATATACACGATAATTGTAACTTGTAACATAAAGAATTTTATTTCCCCGAATATAGCCGCGAAGCCACACCAATGTAATTTATTTTATTCTCAGTAATGTGGAGCTTGCTACGGTGAAATAGGCGAAATGACACGTGCGGACGATTCCTAATGTTAAAAAAAAAAAAAAAAACAAAAAGCGAAGAACCGGTAGTTGTACGATCGCGGGACCGAACAGAGATGTTATTCGGTGATTCGTAACGTGCGTATGTGTGGCATTTCGAATGTTCCGCTTTCTTTCCACCGTTTTTTCACGAAAAATTCGGTGACGAAGGAACAAAATTGAAAAAAAAAAAGTGATTTTTGGAAGTGTCCCGAGGCGTTTGATTTTCGAATATACTTTTGTACCTCAGAGAGTATAGATCATAAACAACCGAGTGCGTCCGAGCACACGAGAAGAGTATTCGAATAAAATTTGCGCTCGTCCGAAGTCGCGGAGCACGAAAAATCGTCTAATCGGGATGATCCTGATTGAAAAGAAAAAAAAAAAAAAAAGGAAAATCAATGAATCCTACCAATTCTATGTACATCATTCGAAATAATGATGGCCGGCCAGTGTTTGATTAAACTGTCGAAATAACGATGAGGTACTTGGATTAAAGAAATGATTTTACGAGAAAATAAAAGGCTGAAACTTCGCGCGAGGACATTCGACATGACGAAGAAAAAAAAAATCGAAACATGTTATCCGACCCCCACAAAACATTCCACGGATTACAATCGTGTCGGATGTCAAACGCAAATTTCACGACGGTTCAATGTACCGACGGAAAACAACAACAACAAAAAACACACGGAAACTCAAATTTTACCAACAGCACAAAGAAAATTTGTTGGTTTATCGATTTTTATTATCTCGTTCGGTTAATATCGCTCTCGTCCTCTACAAATCATTTCGATATCATCCAATCAAACTTTGACCGAATAATATATCCTTCTCGTGATATAACCGAAAAGAATCTTTATACGTTATTTTTCTTTTGTTCATTGAGTGCCTAACCATTGTCCTACATTTGTAAATACCATTATTTTTACGTATTGTGTGATTAATCAAGGGACCCGCAAATGTCTGTAGGTCTCAGGCTGGCCAGCACGAGAATCTATGAGTAAAGAATGAAGAAAAAAAAACCTGAAATCAGTTATTTTCCCTACCTCGATACTTTTTGTTTTAAATCTCGAAAAAAATGATTGGTTAACCCGCTGTGTTCACAAGGGGCGACGTACTGACCCCAGCTTCAACTTTGCGCCCTCACGTAAGTTCAGGACTAAGAAATGAGGCTTGACTGGACCTTTACTGGAGGTTTGAAATTTCCTCTTTTAACGGAGAACACCACTGTGACCCCCTGTTTTTTTTTCCCATTATTCAAGAATTTTTTTTTGTGGGAAAAAAAAGATATTCGAAAAATTTGTTTGGGTTTTGTTCCTTGTTTATTAACGTATCAAAAAACATTTTTTTCACATTTTTCACGCCGCATGGTGGCGCTGGGGAAGCTCTCGCGTCAGGTGCTGTTATTTCCGCGGCACGCAGCAGAACTCTCTTCAACGTCGATCTGAAAAAAAATACCGAGTGTTTTCGTTAATAATATGATATTTTGAAGAGAAGTACACAGGGATTTGGAAAAACATTGTTTTAAAAAAAATAGGCACGCCTTTGAAATTAACTTTAATTTCAAAGCCGTGGCTATTTTTTTTAAAACAATATTTTTCCAAATCCCTGTGTACTTCTCTTCAAAATATCATATTATTAACGAAAACACTCGGTATTTTTTTTCAGATCGACGACAGAAATTAACTTTAATTTCAAAGGCGTGCCTATTTTTTTTAAAACAATATTTTTCCGAATCCTTGTGTACTTCTCTTCAAAATATCATATTATTAACGAAAACACTCGGTATTTTTTTTTCAGATCGACGACAGAAATTAACTTTAATTTCAAAGGCGTGCCTATTTTTTTTAAAACAATATTTTTCCGAATCCCTGTGTACTTCTCTTCAAAATATCATATTATTAACGAAAACACTCGGTATTTTTTTGACGTTGAAGAGAGTTCTGCTGCGTGCCGCGGAAATGACAGCACCTGACGCGAAAGCTTCCCCAGCGCCACCATGCGGCGTGAAAAATGTAAAAAAAATATTTTTTGATACATTATCAAACAAGGAACAAAACCCAAACAAAATTTTCGAATATTTCTTTTTGTTCCCACAAAAAAAAATTCTTGAAAAATGTGAAAAAAAAACAGGGGGTCACAGTGGTGTTCTCCCTTAAGGAACGCCTTGAAGGACAACGACCTCTTAGGGTTAGTATCTTTCTTTTGAATCGCGAACTATAAAACCATTTTTTTCCTCGAAGTACCAAATCCCGTGAGTAACACCTATACGTTTTATCAAAACAACACGATCAATGAAGAAGCTATGATTTTTTTTAAATGAAAAGTTCATTTTTACCTCACGATTTTTGTTTTTGTTGAACATTTTACCAACTTTTTGTTTTCCTTACGTAAACGCGGTTGTTTCGCATTCTACAATGTTCGAAGTATGTTCCATAATTTTTACATTTTCCATTTTGGGGAAAAGTTTGACGACGTGGGATTAATGAAAATTCGGATTTTTTAAGAATACTTTCTCTTTATTGATTCCACTTAACATTTTCGGATGTTGATATTATATGCGAACAAATATACTATCATGTGTGGTTACTTCGAATAGTGGAAGATTACTTGATTAATGAAGCCCAAACAATTAAAAACTGGTATATACTGATTTATACCCCATGGGCTACAAGCTGGTGTTGACAAGATACCAACGACCGTGTTGTTAGAAACAAGCGCGCTCCCCATTTCATCCTTAATAAAACAGAAATAAAATTTTTTTAAACAATAAAACGTTGAAAGAAAAACGATTAGTTTTCCGTTATCGTAACATGAGGAATGAAAAGTTTTTTTTTCGGCAATTAAAACATCAACCGCATCTTATCATCCTGAGGTCTTCAAGGATTCATAAAAGATACGAATTCGACTTTTCTTACGTAATTCTTCGTCGATTGCCGTTGGAATAGAAGAAAAAAAAAATTCACTCTACACGGAATCACGATCGAACAAAATAATTAGGTTCCCAGGCCCTCAGGGTGATAAGTAAGCGAAAATAATATACGGGGAACTAGAGTTAAAAGTGAACAATTTTTCATCATTATAACATTTAAAAAATTGCACATTATTCAACATTGATATAATGTTTTTTTTTCACTCACGTCGCAGGGTGCCCAATTTATGTTCATATTCAGGGCGGACATCCATAGTTCCGTGCCTTTATGTACCGGATTAGAGTCACGGATAATCATAACTTGAAACTCTTCAAGTTTGTCCCCTGTAGAAAATATTTGATAAATCATTAAATAATGGTTCAGCTCGATTCGATTTGTATAAAGGATTTGTCATATATTTATTAGCTCATGTCCACGGCTTTATATAATTTTGTTTTTTCTTCTCTTTCGTATTCAATTGAGCCTATAATTAATTTACTCCCCCGCCACCGCCCGTGTTTCGGACCTTCACAGCCATTTCTTTTTACATTGTCCGTATATAAGTCTATTGTAAAGTTCAGTAAATTAACAAATTAAAATGCATGTTAAAAGCAATGGCATTTTTTGTAAGCGATTTCTATAAAATATATTTACCGGTGCTCGAATTTGTCGAGAGTGAGAATCCCAATCGAGGTAGATCTATATTTTTGCGCGGCAGACGCAAAAAATCTTGCCTCTCATTTGGCCTTACGTGATCAACCAGCTATAAATCGAAATTTGTCAAAAAAAAAAAAAAATCTTATTAATTCTGTAGCGACCTTTCCACTTATATAGTTGATACAATATTTTTGTTACGCTTTAATGACTAGCCTTGGGTAAATAAATTAAATTAGCTTACCTTGATTACTGCGATATCAAATTCGGGATAGTTTTCGCCATTGGCCTTTTCAAAGTCTGGATGAATATCGAAGTTTTCTACACCGTGAACTTCACCATTTTCATCAGTGAATTCCGATTTCCCAGTCACAGCGGTGATCATATCGGGTTTAATGTCAGTTAGACATGTAGCGGTCGTAAGTACGTATTGCTCACCGATTAAAACACCTCTGCAGAGGTCATAATGTTCGTCTACTTTCAACCAAACTAGAAATCTCCGTCCTGGTGGTTTTGAAAGTTCTGTGCAATGAGAATCGATAATACATTGTTAAAATTGATATTGGCTGCACGACTACCCTTACACTACATCGCCATTTGAACCGCCGACGATACTCGTATTCTCTGTTCCACAGCACTCTAACAGCTAGATAAAAAAAAATACTAACATTTTTTTTAACGACTACTGAATAATGTTGAATTTGGGAAAACCATTTGTTTTACTGATATTCGTGGTAGTCTTTGGAACTTTTCGAATATACAGAAAATGCTGCTCAAAAAATTGTCACGGGTTTCGTACGATTTTGAATTGTTCAAGATTTTGAATTTTTCGAAAACCCGGTGCAGGTGTTTGTCAAGGCTTTAGGTAGTGCGATTTTTTGGGCTATGGGGTCGAAACTTATTTCAATTGGGTGCCGTCGAGGGATATTTCGTATTAAATTTGCGGAAAATCAATGTAAGCGTTTTGAATTTGTGGAATTTTTCGTAAAATCGGTACAGGTGTATGTAAAGGCTTTAGATCGTACAATTTTTCGGGCTATCGGGTCAAAACTTGTTTTAATTGGATACCGTCAAGGGATATCTGGTATTGAATTTCGAGAAAATCAATGTAAGCGTTTTGAATTTATGGAATTTTTCGTAAAATCGGTACAGGTGTATGTAAAGGCTTTAGATAGTACAATTTTTCGGGCTATTGGGTCAAAACTTGTTTTAATTGGATACCGTCAAGGGATATTTGGTATTGAATTTCGAGAAAATAAATGTGAGCGTTTTAAATTTACGGTATTTTTCGAAAAATCGGCACAGGCGTTTGTGAAGGCTTTAGATCGCGCAATTTGTTGGGTTATCGGGTCGAAACTTGCTTCAATTGGATACCGTCAAGGGATATTTGGTATTGAATTTTGAAAAAATCAATACAAGCGTTTTAAATTTATGGTATTTAAAACTATTTCGAAAAATGCATTAAAAATCAAGCAAACTTCACGGTATAAAAATTAAGAGAGAGGAAACAATGGTGCAAATTAAAACTTGCATGTTGCTTTCTCATGATTTTTTCGCACCATGCATATATTTCATCCTTCATGAATTTGAAAATGTCTCTTGCTCATAAAGGAAAATTAGTGAATTCGTAAAAATGATGAGGGAGCAATATATTAAAATTTCGATTTGCACCATTTTTTGTTTTCAATACATTACCTTTAACCTCTCCTGCGTCGAGCAATGGCGATCCGAAAAGACCAATGAGAAAAATCAGGCGGCAGATCATTTCGTTGTTATTTTCTTTTTTCGCTGAAAACATAATGACTAATCAATAATCATAAAGTCTCTTCGACGTGTACATCACCAGTCATGGTTACACGAACAAATTTCTTTTCAGCAATACGTTACTAGATTATTCATAGATTATAGATATGATCGATGATACGTAAAAAATAAAAAAAAAAAGCAGTTTCATCATACGTACATTCTATACCCGTTATCACCCATGAAAATTAAATCTATGCGAGATATTAACGAAGATATATGTGCACAAATAGTAGCGATCGAGTACAGGTAAAAACCCCAATTTTCTATCACCTCGGGAGAGAACCTCGCTCGTCCGAACCCTCGAATCCCACACAACGACCGTGCCTGTTTGCATTTATTCCCTGTATTCGGCTATACGGGCTAAGGGCGGATATATAGGGGAATGTGAAAAAATCGGTACGCTAGAAAATCGAGCTTTCACCGAACAAAAATCTAGTTGGCGCGGCGAATATAGAATAAAAATTAATTTATGTAATATTATTTCACATATGAGTTTTTAAATTAATTTTAAATTAATTATTTTTTCCAGGACCGCGCCGGACGGTCGCTCGCACGCATGAAAAAAAAAGGACTCTCATAAGGACCAGGGAAAGATTTCGTAAAGAAGGAATATATGGAAGAGTGAAAAGGGGTTTTCGAGGGAAAACCAATCTGTGCTCGAGCAACAAGGAGACGCTCTCGGACTAATCCTCGAGCCAGTCAGACATACTTATCTCGTTGCCGTCGCACAGAAGGGACTAAGGACGTTTGCGTTGCCCATATACTACCGATATTCTACCATCATTTGTACATACGTCTGGCATTAGCACCGCATTTACTTATTGTTAGAGCCGATTGTTAATATAAGCGAATAAACAGTACTGGCCGCTGTAAAGGCGCCAGAGAAAAATAATCTCCAACAATAAATGATATTTTAGGATCAAGTACTTTTTCTCCGTCGTGATATTTAAATGTGCGTGGCCTTTATCTTCAAATTCGAAGAATCTATCGCACGAATCGTAATTCGGGATCATAAATTGAAATAAAAGCGGATGAAAATGGTGCTATTGGGTAAAAAAAGATGTTGAATTTCTAGGAAAGAAATTTATACAAAAGTTAATCTTGTTTCGGCGATCTGGCGTGGTCTGAACGACGTAGACTAAACAACACATGAAATGAAGGACAAAGAGAGCCTTTAGTCATTAGAGGTCCAGAGCACTGGTCTCTTAAATTTTTCGATTAGTCTTCGAGAACACGAGCAAGGGTAAAGAACGAGGTGCATCCTCTAAGTGTGGTTCACGAAGAATAAAATAATAAGAACATTTTCAGTTACTTGCCGATTTTGTTATTTGAAATACCCCATTTTCCGATAAAAAGCTTGTAAAAACATAAAGTACGCTTACAGTGATACATATTTTTTTTAACGAACCCACTTGCAATTCGTTACATCGGTAACTATCATACGACTTTTTTTATATAAAGGATTTAGCCCGCCGGGTGAATATATCTTTTTTCTGGATATGTATGAGGTTTAAAATATGTTACTTCAATGAAAATATTGGGGTATCGCGATAAACGATAGAAAAAAAAACTTGGATATCTTACCTTAAACAGCTCGAACAAATAACTTCTAACTGTTCTCAGCTGTCTCCAACCGACTATTGCCGTAAATGTCGGGGCGTCACGGCTTTTATAGTTTCGATTAATCTACGAAAATTTTATCCGCCTTCGAGTTTTACGCGTTAGAAACAGAAACGACGCTGTTTATTCAACTGGCCATACGTCGTTAGTTCAGCGTCTCTGACCTCACTTAATGAACCGAGAAGAACCAATATTATTGAAATAATTCTCCAGCATTATTCGAACGATACTTATCATAGTCCAAGGTGTGCGTTCTTAAATTTGCGTCCCTTTTTCACTAATACTTTACTTTACCCTTTTACCCTTTTACTTTGTTCTATCTATGACACTCCCCGCAGTCACACTTTACTAATGAACCATCTTATTGCATTTGCAACAAGGCCACAAGGAAAGTACGGAAAAGCCGAGGAAAGTAGGTACCTGGCCGACAAAACGGCTATATTTTATTGAATTTCAGTTGTATTATCACCGGAAACAGAAAGAGAAATATTTCGAAAATACGAAAATGTTGGGTGCCCGATATCTATATTAGTTGAATTTTACGTATACTATACAGGGATGTAAAAAAGAAAAAAAGTGAAAATCGCGCGAATAGTCGAAAGATAAAAATGTTGTTGGCTATCGGCACATGCTTTACGAACGGGAATTTTCTAAAACACCCAAATAGCAGCGGTCTAAAACGTATTTTCCTTAATTTTTCGATGGATCTCACTGAGAAATGACCGAAAAAATGGGGGTAAAAAATATATTATAAATTACAAAAATATATAATAATAATAATAATAATAATAATAATGGTTTCATGAGATCGAAAATGAGCATATTGTAGTTTTTTCGTTGTTTGTCATTGCGGTAAGCTAATATGACTACTTTCTGATAGATGTTTCCACATCAAGAGCCGCGGAATATGAACAAAATACGGTGGAATTCCAACTTGGCTTACCTCGACGTGGACAGTGATGGGAGGACGTTTATCAATACTCATTCGTTCGCGACAGAGAGAAGGGAGAAAGCTCTGCTCGTTTATTGGTACTTCATCCAGAGACATATGTAGCTTACATCTCCCGAACTGTGTAAGTGAATAAATGAGATTCCACTATAAATACTTGAGTACGTGAGTGAATTGAGATCATAATAGCGTCAGAATTTTTTCCTTATTTTTTTTCACTCATTTCGTAACGACGACAAACATCAAACAGCTGTACACGTGTACTTTTTTCGTATTTTTTTAAGAATTTTTTCCTCCTTCTTTTCATCTATTTTTACCCGACGACAAACATCGAGTAGCTGCGGACGTGTACTTTTTCCACGGAGCATAAACCACGTTTTATTTTTTATTTTTTCAAATAAAATAAGCCCATTAAAAAATTGAAATAATTTGGCGAACCAGTCGCAATGGTTTTACAACCCGTTGTGTCCAATGGACATGGAGTTTCTCAGCAATGCGATGATGGATCATCGAGCAGTGAGTTAGGCCCATAGCAAAATTTGCCATTGGCCGTGAATGGCAAATACTAGTTACCGTACACTTTCAATGCGAATTGTATGACAAAGTCAAGGGAAAATTTCAAATGTCAGCAAGCTGATGGGAATGACAATGGCAAACTCGAATGGCAATTTCTTTTCATACAAACTGAATGGAAAGCCAATGGCAAACTCCAATGGCAGTTTTTTTCCATAGAAACTGAATGGTAATATTACCTTTGAGTTTCATTTTGAATGGTAAATTCATATGGCATTTCTTTCTGTTTTTATATAATAATGTATGTATCAAACTGAGGTATATGTATATATATATATATCGTCACCGCCGCCGCTGCCGCCGTGTACAAGAGTTGGGGGGTAGGGTGCTCCTCCCCCCGCGACTTTTGTACACGGCGGCGACGATATATTTATATAATATAAAGATATATATATATATGTGAGTTTGGTACCTACATTATCGATACTTATAATATTGTTATTTCTTTGCGTGGATTAAAAAAAAATGCTATAAAGACAGAAAGGACATACTATAATATAATATTATATATATATATATATATATATATATATATATATATATATATATATGAGGCATTCTTCATAAACTTCTATAGTCGTATTGTTTTTCGCAAACTTCTCAAATAGTATCAATTATTTTCAAGTTTTTACTCGATCATCGTTTGTGCGTATTTTTGTGATCTATTAGCAAAATTTGCCATTCATTGCCATTAAGAACTGCCATTGAATTTCCATTGCTTCGGACGCAATGGCAATTGAAGGCACTTTTGACAAGGATAAAAAATTCATTCAAACTCGCATTGGCATTGCCATTGCTTGTGTCTATGGGAAATAAATAGTAAATTTACCATTCAAATGTATGTATAGTAAATTTATCATTCGTTTCCCATTGGCACCAGCAATGGCAATACCAATGGGATTTGCAATGGAGTTTTTACCATTCATTTCCCATAGGGACAATCAATGGCAATACCAATGGGATTTTTAATGGAGTTTTTACCCCTGGCAAAACTCCCTTTAATTGCCATTGCGTCTGGAGTAATGAAAATTCAATGGCATTTCTTAATGGCAATGAATTGTAAATTTTGCTAAGCGATGCTCGTTTTCGGAGATCGAAATATAATCATAAGCTACATTTCACTCGAATCGGGTGGGGGTCGAAATATCGAAAATTAAAAAAGTCGAATGGCTCGTACCAATGGATCTTGCGAATGCTCCCATTGGTATTCGACTTTTTGGTCCTTCGCTATTTCGATCGTTCGGCTTTTTGGTCTTTATTATTGCGATCGTATGATTTTTCTTATTAACGACTTTAACGACAATCGATTGGTGGTTCAAAGAATTTAGAGAAATGCCATAGAAGAATAAAACACATCGCCTTATTCTATTTCGTAAAAACTGTACGTGCATTGTTTAACCAAGTGTTTATGTTTTACAATTTCGAGTCGTCACATTCATTTTTAACCGAAATAAATCGCGGATATATTGAGATACTTATATTCGATAGACAGTTTTTCGTTTCGAAAGATTCCGGCCAGGGCGAACGAATTATCCTTATTTGCATTCATCTAACCGACCAAATGCGTCCCAGTGATAACGGTGATACTTGAAGCGTGGCGAGGTTGAAACGACATGTTAGAGCTAGACACACAAGCGACGATCTATCGTTCAAAATCAATACACATATTTTTTTCATAGTTAATGAGAATATTATTCATCGCAAGAGCAGTCGTTTTCGAATGATACAAATTCAACCGATGATTTAAAAAAGTTTTTACTGTCGCCTTTCACTGATTCACTTCAATCTATCTGTATGTGTCACTGCCGAGTGAATCTGCGATGAGTATTTAAAAAAAATCTTGTCCCATTAGGGACGAGGGCTTCGGAACAGCCTGTCAAATATATGACCGTTTCTTTAATTTTGTTATTACCATTTTTTCCATATACGTAATATGATATTTTCATACCCCTCTGCAAAAAAACCGTACCGATCTTTTTTTCATTATATTTTTGTGAAAATCGCAGGTAATCAAATTAAGGTAAGTAAAAATCAGCTCTTTCCATTTTCTTAAACGTTATTTTTTAAGTTGTTGCAAGTGTTCCAGTTTTCAAAATCAAGTGAGTATGAATAAAAATAAATTCTTTAATTTTTCTCTTTATTTGAATTTTGTCAATATTTCGAAATGGACAGTATTTAGTAGCATGCCAAAATATAGTATAAAGTGAGAAACGATATTATTGAGCTACATGCCATTACATAAGATTTATTGATTAGTTACTTTAGACAATTCTTTCTGAACAACAGATTTCTTTATTAAAATGCTGTTCACATACACGATCCGTCTATTCTAATTTTATAATGCCTGGAACAGATTCTTCCCACGTTTTCCGCATAGCAATGCCTTTTGGCACTCGGAATGTAGAACATTTTTTCTTTATATTGCTACCGGTTTTGCAATGTGGTACCACAAACCGATTCGTCGTTTTTAATATAAAAATCACTAATAAACCGTGATTTACACCAAACAAACATAATATGCAAGGATAGCAGTATCGAGGGGTTTTATGGTTATGTTTATCAGCATTATTCGATCGTAACGCCTCTAGTGGTTGATACAAAAATTAAAAACGACTTCGTTAAGAGGCCCATTCTCAAAGGAGGATTTTCCAGATCTCTATACAAGACCGTGGTTGTGACATGAGTAAATTCAATGGGAACCTAAAATCTTAAATAGACGAACTCTCGTTGACCGATTCAATGTGCCAGCTAAGCGGTCACTTTCGGAGTCCTGAAATACAAATAAATAAAAAATAGTATGATTTATCGATCGATGGATATGTACTACCTATTGCCGCAATAACGTAGTATAGACCGTTTACTTTCCTCAAAAAGTTTCAGCGTGTGTACTTCTGTTTTATCGTACGACGCCGCGTGCGCGCAGCTCATTCGGTAAAGCTTCATCACCGGCAAATCAATCTGCCATCGGGCAGGGCTACTACACCGATCGTTCAGAAACTGCGACATCACGGGAGCATGTCAAAGTCCCGACAGTCAAAATCCGGACATTACCTACTGCAAAACAGTAGGTATACACGAGAATCGTGTCGGTATTTTGACATGATCCCCATATCGCCCGATTGTTCAATGTGCACACGATGCGAGCTACCCCCAACATCTCGATTCTGCCGGAACATCGAGGACTACCGTTTCCACATTGCCCTACTACTCTCGGCATTCATCTTGAATTTGTTACAATGTGACAACAATTCCCCTACCTGCACTCCCAAATCTTTGATCCCAGTTTTTTTTTGTCGAAGATGTCTTTGATTTGTCGGCAGATAAGCAAATCTTGCAATACGTAGAATTGATGCCTGTAGTTCGTATGATTTAATGCTTCACCAAAACCTCAAGTGACTTTGGAAAATTTGGGTTACAGTTTTTGTTACCGTTAGACGGTGTTGCCCATTGCCTTATAGCGAATATCTAAGCAACACCAGTTTCCGGGTGATCCATAATGGATCCAAGAGAAAAAGCTTCATTTTTCTTTGTCCAAGACATTTTTTTTAAATTGCGAACTTTTGCGGCAAAAGATGAGAAATGGGTTTTAGACTAAGCTTAATGGAATTGTTCATGTAGAAAGCCAGTTTTTACTATCGACTGAGGAGTAAAGCTCGACGCCAGTTTCAACGAACAGCCCACAGATGTTATTACCAGTTCTTTCGCTGTCGTACCGATCGATATGAAAAACGTCGAGCGTCATGCCGAGTTTTCAGTGCTTCAGGCAAGCGCGAAAGGAGCGTGGTGCTTGCTTTTCTTTTTGTAATCATTATCTAATACTGAACTGCGAGAAACAGTAAAAAAAAATCGTCGTGCTCTCAACGGGCAAAAAACGATTGTCATTCCTCGATAAAGGATTGTTTTTCGGGGTGAGTACAAACACAAAAAAGAAACAAATATACAGCATCGAGGTGTGACGTCATGGAGGAAGATAAATATTCCAGGTGAGCACCTTATCATTTAAAATCGTCGAATCTAACGCATCGTACTATTTACCTTGTTCTCTTTATTGTGCGAATAAAATTCGAAAATAAGCCTTTATATTCAAATTCTTCTTAATCGCCTGACGTCGGAGAACTGTTGCGTTACTCGACTTTCATTATTTATACAAACTACCACCATTTCAATCGATTACAGCTGTAATTTTACTGCGTCACATTTATAACGACGTACTTTCGGCGTTTAAAAAATTACACGTACGGTATAAAAAAATCGCGAGAAAGTCGTGAATTTCGAATTCGTTTAAAAACTTTCAAGGTCATTAAGAATATTATTTTATTTGATAATTCATTTTTCCGGGGGGGGGGGGGGGGGGGGGTAAGTTCTCAAAAAATAGGAATGCAAACAGAGGGGCAGGTATGTAAAAACTTGAAAAGGTTGCCGATAGAAAACAGTCGAAACAAAAACCAATTATAATAAAGTCGTAAAAACATAAAACATAAAATTTACAATTCGACCAAACGCAATCTCTCTTCTCGGCAATCGTTATCACATCAGTCCTTGCGTCTCGGTTTCGGACCCAGGCGTATTTTAATTTCTGCCCACTTCGCGCAACCGTTTAAAACCGCAACCATAACAAAACGCATAAAATGTACTCTTGCATTCGTACGCGTTCCGGTTGATTGAACAGTAATTCGCATACTTAATCCCGCGTGTGTACACTGGGTCTTTAAAGGAACAGTCGAAATTTCAAACTTCTATTTGTCAATTTTCATTAACAACGATTTTAAACTTTGGACTTTGGTAACATGTGGGCCATGTAGTAGACACGTCAAGAAGTAATCCAGAATTTGTTCAGATTTTCGGAAAGCCTAAAAAATTCTAAAAACTCAACTTTTCTCTCAAAGACCCAGCGTACACATCATGTACACACGCGGGGGCGTTTAAAAATCGTTCTTCATTTCTTTTATGATCTTTTGACAAAAAATTGCGTATATCAAAAAAATCTGCGATTAGAATTTATAAAATAGATGAATAAATTATCAGAATATTTGATTGACAATATTCGAACATAATTAATTTCATAATTGGTAAAATGAGTATATAATAAAAAGACATTAATTAACTATGATAACAAAATTAATGAGATAATTATTCTGAGAATCGCGAATGATGTTTGAAGTAGCTCCAGATACTTCTATATAGAATAGTAGAGAGAAGTATTCGGGACTACTCGTGATATCATTGTCGATTGTCTCATTCTGCTATTTAACACTCGTCTGTCTTTTCCCTTGCCATAATAAAAAGATATACCGTTCACCGTTTTCGATTAAATTTCACGTTAACCGATAAGATCTTGCTCCGTACAATTGCGATGAAAAAATAGAATACAATAAGTTGCTGGGTCACGACGTTATTTTACAATGAAAGTAAATTCATAGAATCGTACGTTAGTACGCTACAAAGCTACCTGTTATCGTTGGTTTTAAACACGCGATCGAAAGAATAGAAATGAATATAACAATTCTCGTTGTTCCCTAGTGGCGGAGACAATTATTACAGGATCGATAATCGAGGTGAACGATGACGTTAACGATCGATACGTTGGTCTAAAGTCGGTGATAATTTATTATTCGCACGATGGAGAAACTTTGGAGAACTAAATTTTACAATTTCTTCTAACATACTTATTATATAGCTCGATAAATTGTCATTTGAAGAGAAAAGAAAACGTTTGCTTTGCAATGTACGTAAACTATTTTTTTTTTTTTCAACTCCAACAGTTATCTTCTTCCAATGTCAAAGTCTCGCGATTGAATAAATCGCGAGACTTTGACTCGGCGTATTAATATACACGCAAAACAATCATAATAGTAATAATGAACAAGTCGAATGATCATTAACTCTCGTTAGCCTAGGTCAACTTCTATTATTATTATTACTATTTTTCATTTGTCCAAGCAACGAGATAGCTGATCGATACGCGCTTTAATTCCTCAACGTATCTCTGTATTATATAAATATTTCGCCGCCGCCGCGGCGAGAGAGAATGGGGGGGGGGGGGGTGGCGCACGGAGCGCGCAGGGGGCAGAGCCGCCGTAGTATATATATATATATATATATATATATATATATATATATATATATATATATATATATATATATGTATACTAAGAGGGTTTCGCTGCCCTGCTCGCTTCGCGCGCCAACCCCTCAGCTCGGACGCTACGCGCCTTCACATCAACCAAACCAAAACGAACCCAAACCAGAATAACCGAAAATGACCGCAAATGCATGTGTGCATGTTTGAGTTCGTGATGAAATCAGCTTGACCATACGCGTGAGGGGTCGTCCCGTATGATGATGCTTACCTTCTTAACTTTTGTACACGGTGGGGGCGGCGGCGATATATTTATATAATATAGAGATACATATATATATATATATATATATATACTAGGGGGGCCCCGCCCCCCTGCGCGCCACCCCCCCCCCCCCACCCACGCCTCCCCCGCCCTCGCTCGATCCGCTCACCCAGCCTACTCGATCCCGCTCGCTCTCCTCAACTCTTGTACACGGCGGCGGCGGCGGCGGCGGCGAAATATTTATATAATATAGAGAGATATATATATATACTAGGGGGGCCTCGTCCCCCTGCGCGCTTCGCGCGCCAACCCCCCGTCCGAAAATGACCGCTAATGCACCCCCTGCATTTTTGGTCATCTTTGGTCATTTTCGGTCATTTTCGGTCTTGTACACGGCGGCGGCGGCGGCGGCGATATATTTATATAATATAGAGAGATATATATACACTTATAAATAGTCGCAATTGTATCGAAAACTTCGAACGGGTATCGTGTATGAAGGGGAAGAAAAAAAACCATTATGGTTTCATATATACGTCCGGTGTTGATGCGCATTGTATAAATTTTCCAAGGTGAAAGAGAAAGAAAAGCAAGTCACGTAACGCACGATTTCATTATTGCACTCAAGGCTATACAATCGGATATCAAGATTGAAACAATCAACTTGCGCACTTACACGACTCTGCGTTAATTGTATCGTCGATATACATATTTTGTATCTTGAGCAAACGCTTAGATTTTATTGAATTTCTAGTAAGTCGCAATGAGATAAAAATCGGGGTTGCTAAAGTTTTCAAAATTGAGATATCTTTTTCGATATATCTTTTTACCGAAGGAAATAAATCCGCTCGGTCTTACAATTCGCCTCAATGGCAGTTTTTCTTTGTCACCTCGAACACGTACGAACGCTTCGAATGAATTTTTACGAACTTTTGTAACGCGTACTTTGACGATTAATTGAACGGTGTATGACAACGAAATATTCAATTAGACGGCAATTAGAATAACGTGGGATCAATATGACGGACCGTAATACAACAATCTAGCTGTTTTTAATTGTAATTCAAAGTCAGAATAAAAATACAGAGGTTAACTAATGGAAGAATAAGTTTTTTCGGTCGCTTATTTTGAACATAAAGTCGTGATTGGTTTTTGTGGAAGCCAGGTGAATAAATGAGAGAGACTTATATATATGAGCGATTAAACGTTTATTTTATTAGAAGTGTTCTCACTTCGAGAGCATTCGAAGAATAAACTGAATAAGGAACGACGAAGTCACAAAGACCAGATTATTATTTAATAAACATTCGTATGAAGTTCGTCGTAAGACCTCACAAACGGTCTCTCCAGGAAGTGCGATCTCATAGTATAATAAGTCTATGTTATATAGTTTAATAATAATATCGTATTGTTTTTGCTCATTTCAGTAGTCGTCACAAAAAAAAAGAACAATTAAGAACTCAAAAGTGCCTGCGTTCGAACGAAAATTCAAACTCGATGCTTAAATCTCGAAATAAAACATGGCGGTACCAATATGGCCGTCCGAAGATTAGTTCATCGACCTCTGTTGCTTACGAACTACGAATTTCGTTTATCTCAGTCGTTGATTACGAATTCAATTGAAAAATTCGTTCGCGCGTGAGTCACGAAACTACAAATTTTTGTAATAATTAATCTCGAGTTTTAACGGGACATTAATAATTCATTTATGTGAATTACATGACTATATTATAACTTTATAATTTACAAAACTAAATGGGACAGTTTAATGAAACTAAAAAGGAAATTTAAAGTTTTCTCCGCGAAAAGGAGACCATGTCATCGCATTCTGTTGACGAACAACGAACAATTTTTCATTATTTCTTTTATTTTTTATGTTTTTCTCCATCGTGATAATTCGCGCTCGTGGTTATCCATTTCCTTCCTTTCCCTGTCGCCTTATCATTATCACTCGCTCTCTCTCTCTTTCTCTCACGACCGATCCCATCGATTCTGGCGCCAACTCAGCGAAACATATAATATAGCAACTATAGTCACGACAGTGTGGGGCGAGTAAATTTTCGTGCGCGCGTCTCTCGTTCGTTATTTTCTCGTCGAGCGAAGCTTATAATTAGGAATCCAAAGTCGTCTCACCACGAGAGGGGGATAGCGGGGTAAAGTGAAATTCATGGTGTAATTCGATGTGCATTACGTAAACTTTAAAATTCACGAGATCGGTCTCTAAATGTTCTTGCCATTCTTCCCGGCCCCCACTCTGCTCCATTCCTTTTCGTCCAGTTGAAAAGCCGGCCGTACATGTATCTGCGTTTGTGTATGCGTACGTATGTGAGAATACAAATTTGTCGAGTTAAGTATATCGCGAATACACTCCAGTGATTCTTCAGTTCGCCATCGGCGTTCAACGCGAGTGGACGTGTTCGCGAGTTTTCTCATTTCGAACATTAAAAACGTGACGCTCGCGTCTGCCCCATTGGCGTGCGTTCTTCGAATACTGTAACGATCAAGTTTTTTTTTCTCTCATTGTAACGTAGATCTAGTTAATTCTAGACATCTAAACTGCGGTATCTCGCTTCGAGGAATATTCGACAGGTATTTAGATATGTGAACAATATTTATCTACATATTGCACTCTCATCGCAATTCATGATCGACCGAACGAATCGTTTTGCGTATAGATCACGAAAGATATCACTTAAGCCATCGAACACTTGTCAAGAATGTTGTCAGACAATTTCATCGTTTTTTTAACGGTTTACCTTTCATTGTTTTTTCATCGATTTTACTCCAATCCAAACCGTTGAGAAAAATTCGGAAAGTGCCATTCAGAAAATTGTCTGGATAAAAGTTATTTTGTATTTTTTACTCGGTAAAACTTGAGAATATATAAAAAGACGTAGAACAAGTGTGCAGAGAAAATGTACACATTGTTTTTCAATATTAGTAATCCAAAGTTTTTTTTTTTCACGAGTCATTCTGTGTTATTGCATTTTCGTCGGACTTTCTAACGAAAAGATCGTGTCACCTGTTGAAATACGAGCAAGATTTGAATAAAAAATTATTCCACATACTCATGCAGAATGACGAATCGTTTGCGAAAAAAAAAGGAAGTGATATGGCCACGGTAGCGGGTATACAATCATCTGCACATTCAACAATTTTTTTTGTATGAAAAAGTGATTTATTTATAAAACTAATTACACATCTATTTAGTATGAATATCAAGCTAATAAAAAATATTTATTTTTTTATTTTTCTGTTATACAAAATGGTCGACAACCGCTATTTGCTTCTGGTATCTTTTTTTTTGTCGCGTGACATGTGACGTTTACAATTTTTCACCTAGAACAAAAAAATAAATTCTCGCTAATCTACACCACAATATCTAGAGAAGTACGTAAGGAATTTGAAAAATATTGTTTTATTCGAATGTTGTAGGCATTTGAACGTAAAAGATGAATTTCCAGTGAAACATTTCGTTATAAAACTGCTCATAAAATAGAAAGTTTTTAATTAATCAGAAATTCCGTACGTACATCTCGGCGAAGTGCAATTAGAAACATAATTTTTTAATTTCAACTCAATCGGGTAAAAATTGTCAAAGTTATTTATCACGCCAATAAGAAAAGAGCTGTTGGCCGTGCCAGAGGTAGGCTTACGTTATACGCTCAAAGTCCGTGAAAAAAATATGTTTTTCGCTTTAAATCGAATAGTAACTTATTTTCATGATGATAAAGCATCGTTTAAGGAGAAAAAAAAACATCGATTTTTTGAAAACTCTATCGTGGCCAAACCCTTTATTATTCGTAATGAAAGATCACATCGCACGATTATTAATTATTTGAAAAAAAAAAAACCTTCAACTTTTACCGTTACCGGAATAATTATTTGTAATTATTTTGTGATGATATTTTTTATAATTTTTCATTCGAACGACATTCGTTTATTGATGGTGATGTATTACGGGCATGGGTGGAAGAGCCAGTGGCAAAGGGCTCGAAATCATTTTCAGGAAAAATGCCATTGCATACACGACAATCCGAAGTACAGTCTTATATTCTCGGCTATATATTGATCGTATTTTCCTCTCATTCACTATATCTTATTCCCGTCTGACCGGGAGGCACACGTGAACAAACGTGAAAGCAACTTAGCGCGGTTTCGATTAATCGATTTTTTTCTTTCCTATACTCCGACAGACAACCGTTAATAATGGATAGTTCGCGTTGTTGTGCAATTTGCATTGCACCGCGATGTGCAATGTAAGATTGCGCCGAGAACACGAGCGAAAGAACTGTCGATATGTGGAGTCGTTAAGCTTGCAAAATGTATGTCGGTTTCTAAGTTTTTCTTTCTTTTTTTTTCCGCCGACCAATGTGTTTGTAATTGCCGATATATTTCATGAAGTTTCGTAACATTGTGCAGTTCATTGTGTGTCATCTTGATAAATGCCGGATCGAGCATGAGTCACGGCGTATATCCGCACGTAATCATGACCAGCAGTTTTTTTTTTTTTTTTTCGAACTCAGCGAATATATTCACGTGAGGTTATCATATCGCATATATAATTATAATGTATAAGTTCATTATCAGAGGATAGATAAGATCGCTCCAAAATATCCGTACCGGAAGCACACATTCAAGTTCATATTAGATGAGAAAAAATAAATAAAAATAAATGGGATCTGTGATCAATCTCCATTCTAATCATAGCTCTCGCGATCGCGTTATGTCGATATATAGTATTTGAAATAACATTTAAAAAAAAAGTATATTGTGAATATGCTTGTCATAGCATATTGGCGTATATAAAATTTCTCGGAGGAGTAATAAGGCTCAAATTCTTGTATGCAACGTTTTTTTTTTTTTTTTTCGAACCCAGCGAATATATTCACGTGAGGTTATCATATCGCATATATAATTATAATGTATGAGTTCATTATCAGAGCATAGATAAGATCGCTCCAAAATACCCGTACCGGAAGCACACATTCAAGTTCATATTAGATGAGAAAAAATAAATAAAAATAAATGGGATCTGTGATCAATCTCCATTCTAATCATAGCTCTCGCGATCGCGTTATGTCGATATATAGTATTTGAAATTACATTTAAAAAAAAAGTATATTGTGAATATGCTTGTCATAGCATATTGGCGTATATAAAATTTCTCGGAGGAGTAATAAGGCTCAAATTCTTGTATGCAACGTTTTTTTTTTTTTTTTTTCGAACTCAGCGAATATATTCACGTGAGGTTATCATATCGCATATATAATTATAATGTATAAGTTCATTATCAGAGCATAGATAAGATCGCTCCAAAATATCCGTACCGGAAGCACACATTCAAGTTCATATTAGATGAGAAAAAATAAATAAAAATAAATGGGATCTGTGATCAATCTCCATTCTAATCATAGCTCTCGCGATCGCGTTATGTCGATATATAGTATTTGAAATAACATTTTAAAAAAAAGTATATTGTGAATATGCTTGTCATAGCATATTGGCGTATATAAAATTTCTCGGAGGAGTAATAAGGCTCAAATTCTTGTATGCAACGTTTTTTTTTTTTTTTTAGTTTACTCAACGACTTCAGCGTTGAGACACTGATATCTCTTTGGATATGAATTATACTCAATATATCACTCGTGCGAATTGCTTCGTAGATTTATCGAGCAATATCTCGCTCGCTTACTTTTTTCGTTATAATCAATTCACAAACGTGCTTTTCTTTTTCTTCTGCAAATCGATCGAATCAGTTTGGTATTAAAATTTCGTCGTATTAAAATTTTCTCGAGTTAGAAATTTGTCAAGATCCAATAAAAGCTCGCTAATTGCGCGTGAAATTCTAACGAAAATAATATCTTAACAAGGGTACGGGTGTTTACTGGGATACAAAAATTTCAGATTCATAGTTCAAATCGTTCTTTAGTTATCGTTTGTTCTGAAGTCGTAGCAATTATCAATCGTTTCTCGTTGAGTTTACAAGTTATTCTTAATAAGTCAAGAACGGCGAATGATTCAATAATGGAAATAACCTATTATTGGGGTTGTTAACCATTTTTTAATTATTTTCGTTCATCGACCATTCTCAATTTATGCAGTTGTTTTGAATTATTAACCGTGAATTGTTGACTCATTCATCGCTCTTGATTTACTAATCATTATTAAGGTCAATCTCGACTTATTAAATGTTCTTTAATTAACGAACCTTACACACGTGAGGAGGGGAAAGTGTGTAAAATCGTTTTCAAAGTTGTTCAACGATATTTGAGATTGTTTTTCTTCTCATAAGTCCGCGCGGACCTTTTAATATTTGCGGGCTTTTGCACTGTACATTTACTCTATCGCAAATGTAGCAAATTCTAACATAGTTTTGTTGCATGTAGGATGGAGAAACGTGTTTTTTTTACTATTCAACCATGTGTCTCGTTCAACATCTCTCACTCGCTCGATCCTTCTTGCCACGTGAACTTCTTTAGGCTTTCCACATACGTCTGGCTACACATGTCAAGCTCCGGGATCTCAAAGAACCTTTTTTTTTCGTGTTATTTTTCCCCTTCAAACGACTATTCCCCGCTTTCAGCACAACGAGATGTCTCAGGATATCAGCCTCTCGGGGGGATTTACATCTGAGAAATGTTTTTTTGGGAAAATTCATGACTTCGTTGGAATTTTTACGAGATTTTTTTATCCCGGTATATCGAATCACCAGGGAAAAAGAATGTCTGCTCGGGCACATTTGTCACGTGAAAAAGAAAAAACTCCCACGACGACGATAACGAGAAAAGAACCGATAACATCAATGTTACATTATTAACCTTGACCTTCTCACTTTTATATCGTTTTTATCGGTGTTGCGAGCTTTCTCGATTTTTGTCTTACTACGTCGTCCAGAATATATCAAATTGCGCAATAGATAAAACGCCGAATGGCGCGAGTCTGCTAGTTTCGAGCACGTCCTTTCACCTTCTATTTCCACGCGTCTACATTATTTCGTCATTGTGCACGGATGTTTTTTTTTAAATATATTTACTTATTAAAAAAGTACGGGCAATCATTTTCCGACTATTGTGCGATTTTACGCTTTCCTTCTCTATTTATTAGCGAGCAAATCGAAAATAATAATTTAACGAATTTTATCATTTGCATGTTTGCAATTGAATTGGGTCAAATGGGCAATAAATCGAGTAGTATATAAAATTTCGTCTCGTTCTTATCGCCTTTACTTTATTAAATTCTATCTCAGAACGTGAGTTCAGAACTCCCGGCGCTATTTCAGAACGTGAATTCGTCATGCATTAAATTTCAATGTCAACATAGGCGTAGCGATTCGGACGAATGGCTTAGAAAGCGTAGTATGCCTTTCAAATGTTCTCACTGTCTATTCGCATATAAACTCTTTTGTACGGAGAATACGGATAAAATGATATATAGAGAAGGGAAAATGTTAAAATGATCGAATCAAATCGATGCAGGCGCATAAAAGGTCTGAAAAGTGCAGCAAAAGTGCTTCAACTTAAGTACGAACATCAATTCCGACCTAATTACGAACTTAAGTTACAACTTAAGCACGGCATTAAGCACCGATTTATGTATGAACTTAAGCTCGAGCTTAACCTCCAACTTCAGTACGACATTAAGTGCGAACTTAAACATTATTTTAAGCACGAGTTTAAGTTCAATGTTATGCATGAGCTTGAGCACGACTTTCTATAATCTACGTTAGAAGTCAGAATTTTCTGAAATGGGACTTAAGCTCGTGCTTAAATTGGAGGTTGAAAGCTCGAACTATCTTCTAAAATTCGAGCGCCAGTGATGCCGGATTATACTGTTCGTTCTGACACCAAATTCGTTAAAAGGTCTGAAAAGTGCAGCAAAAGTGCTCCAACTTAAGCACGAACATCAACGCCGACCTAATTACGAACTTAAGTTGCAACTTAAGCACGGCATTAAGCATGGATTTAAGCATGAACTTAAGCTCGAGCTATCTTCTAGAATTCAAGCCCCAGTGATGACGGATTATACTGTTCATTCTGACACCGAATTCGTTAAGGGGAGAAATAGGGTTAGGACAGCGTTTTCTCAATGATTTTCATGAATTTTTTTATAGTATAAAAAATGAATATAATTTATTGAAACTTTGAGAATATTTTATACATATATTTAAGTATATACTATAAAATTTTTGAAGAATTTCCTTGAAAAATACCGAAGATATTAGCGACCCCATATTGCAGGTCACAATCAGATTCAGCATTTTGCGTACGTTCTGGAAGCCGCAATTTTCATCTGAAATCAAACGCGGTTGGTATTTACTTTTATTATATGTCTCTCTTCTATATGAACCGAAATGCTATCAAAAAAATTGAAAATTGAATTTTTTACAGGGGTCAAAACACAAAAACAATGATTTTTTGCCATTTTTTACAACTTTATTTGCAAAAAAAAAATTATTTTAAATAATGATAATATTCCGATTTTAGGTTCATATAGAGCGCAATTCTATGAAGAAAGTAACTGCCAATATTCAAAACGATTGGTTGCAAACTTTTCAAACTAGCGTGTACGCAAGTTAAAAAAAAGTCGTTTTCAGAAAAACGCGTTTGAAAAAATAGCAAAATGCTGAGTCTAATTGTGACCTGCAATATGGGGTCGCCAATATCTTCGGTGTTATTCAAGGAAATTCTTAAAAAATTTTATAGTATATACTTAAATATATGTATAGAATATTCTCAAAGTTTCAATAAATTATATTCATTTTTGTACTATAAAAAAATTCATGAAAATCATTGAGAAAACGCTGTCCTAACCCTATTTCCCCCCTTAATGGCTTATAACAATAGAACGAGTCGGAATTTTCATTAAAAATTTTGGGAACATATTTTTCAATAGTTGTACTAACAATTTATGAAATAAAAAAAAATCGATTTTTTGAACCGTCTAACCCTATTTCCCCCCTTAAAAGGTCTGAAAAGTGCAGAAAAAGTGCTCCAACTTAAGCACGAACATCAACGCCGACCTAATTACGAACTTAAGTTGCAACTTAAGCACGGATTTAAGCATGAACTTAAGCTCGAGCTTAACCTCCAACTTAAGTACGACATTAAGCACGAACTTAAACATTATTTTAAGCACGAGTTTAAGTTTACAGTCAAGTATGGGCTTAAACACGACTTTCTATCTACGTTAGAAGTCAGGATCTTCGAAAATGGGACTTAAGCTCGTACTTCGAGCCTCATCAATACCGGATTATACTATTCGTTTTGACATCAAATTCGTTTAATGATTCTTGTTTTAGCTTCAGAATATATATTTTTTTTCATTGTTTCGCCCCTCACTGCACTTGGAGCTGAGAAACGCTGCAGGCCGTCTTGGAGGCCCGTGTATATAAAATCGAGTTCGACCAGTCCGGATTAAGAAGAGACAAATAAATCAGCGTTTCTCTGACAAGACATAGATATACCCAAATATAAATAAACTTATATAAGTATTTATTATTATTGATTTAATATTGTTATTATTATTATTATCGATGCTATTAATATATACATGGCGTGGATATATTCGTAATCCCTTTATCCCGCGACAAGGTCGATATATATATATATATCGAGGAAGGGCCATGACCCTGACTGTTCAACGTTAACACGGTGGTGCCGTTGAATGGCTGCCCGGATGCGAACCACGCACGGAGTTCCTAAGCCAATTCGAACTACTAATCGCGTGAACACGTGAAAGAGAAATATTGGTTCCTCTATCTTTAACAACACTTCTAAACGTTGTTCCCGAGTCATGCCCTAGCTTCACGTACCATCGAAATATATATTTATGTTATATTAATTGTTCGACGTGTGAAGAAAAAAAAAACTGCATCGAAGCATAACATTTGGTACTGGACATTGACAGTCAGTAATCGAATTCTTCATCGTGATTCAATTTTCGAACTCCACTAGTATATTTCTCTGGCCATCAGTGTCATTTAAACAAAAATATTATTATTAAAATTAATGGGACAACACGATAAGGCTTTGGATAAGATTGATGATTGTCATAATTCAATTTCTGATATCATCGACCATGATCAAGGACGCATGGAGGACTCAATGACCTCTTACGATTTTAATTCGATCAAAAGGATTGTCAATTGAAAAAGAATCGGAATTTTCGATCATTCTAAGGGAACGACAGTACAGAATGATCGAAAATGAAAATTCTATTTCAATTGACAATCCTCTTGATCGAACTCCAAAAGGTCGTTGTGGCAGTTCACGACTCGTCCTCGATCATGGTCGATGATATGAGAAATTGAATTATCACAAACATCAATCTTATCAAAGCCTTATCGAGTTGTCCTTATCAATTTGAATAATAATATTGATGGAAAATTCCGATTCTTTTTCAATTGACAATCCTCTTGATCGAACTCCAAGAGGTCGTTGGTGGCAGTCCTCGATTCGTCCTCGATCATGGTCGATGATATGAGAGAACAAATTATCACAATCATCAATCTTATCGATCAAGAGGGCTTGTCAATTAAGAAAGAAACGGAATTGTCGATCATTCGAAAGTTTCAGTACGACCTCTTAGAGTTCGATCAAGAGGATTGCCAATTGAAAAAGAATCGGATTTTTCGATCATTCAAAAGGAACGACCTTGATCAACAGTACGGCGATACAATGGAAGGTCGATCAAGATCGTTTTCAATTGATTATTGACTTTTCAATTCAATTGACCGCGATACAATGGAATCCCATTGTGCCGTACTGTCGATCAAGGTCGTTTCTTTCGAATGATCGAAAATTCTAATTCTACTGGCAGTTTTTGTTTCATCCTATTGCTGTCTATGATGGCTAACTCGCCGGGACCGATGAACCACTTTTTTGACCCGAAGCCGACACATTGCGAGTCGATACGGTCGAGTAGACCGCGATTCCAGCACTTGTTTATTTCGTTTACATCCATTATGCTTAATCGGTCTTCGAGTGGGCCTTAGCAGGTTTTGCTCATCGCATGTTAGCCGGCTCGACTAAAAATTCTATTACATGTCGAACCACGCGGATAAATCGCAATGAACCGGACGTACCACAATTACGTCAATGCTGCATGAACACATAGAAAACGTTTACGATCTCAGTTATTTTCCACGCACAACGATTGAAAGTATACTGTCGTCAGTCGGTGTTTGAAAAAATAAATAAAGTGACATAGAAAGAGAACGCGTGCATGTGCTACCGTTGCATCAGCTCATTGATAAGAACGTGACAGAAGTACCAAAATAGCATATCATATTTTACTGGTTAACCGACATTGAATACACGCCTCGACAATACTTTTTTTTACGATCATGAGACCGGCAGCGTGACTCGACAAATTTTTACGTATGACCTTGAATTTTTACTAAAAACAACAAGTTCTTCGAGTTGGTGCTTGAAAAGAAAAAAACGAACACTAGCAGTAACTGGACAGGTTCTTCAATAGGTTATTAACGATATTTTACCAACGATAAAAAAAATCTGAACAAATCTGAACGAAACGATATTGAACACTAGGGATATTAAATTCTTACACTAGAAACATTAAATTTTCACAATAATGATGTAGAAAAACGACTATGCAGACACGTGAATAATTGACAAAGAGAAACGCTCGAATAAGGCCGAACGTACGTTCGATAAAAAAATGAGGCGATAAAAAAAAATCGATCATAGGCCATTGTATATTTGTTTCGTGAAACAAGTGAATCATCGAACGAAACGTGCGAGGTTAGCCGCGATATTACGCGATCAATTATTATTTGCAATTATTTCAAGTTCATCGAGGAATAAAAAATACGTGTCATGCGACACGTCGTAATGAACGAATCAATTGATTTTGTTTTTATACCATAAAATTGCATACACGGCTTTATATATATATATATATATATATATATATATATTGTATAAAGGCACGAATGACGACGAGAACGTGCATCCAATGTGTGAAAAAGCAAGAGAATGGTTATTTACGACTTCGCAGGATCGTTTATTTTCTTTCTATCTCTCCGATCCCCTCGTCCTGCTCTGCCGAAGGTTGAACGAGACGCCGAAGGCTACCACTCAGACAATTTTACTACATCCCGATCCAACTACCTTTTTCCACGAAGAGCAAAACTCGGCAGCGATTTATCGATCCATAATAATTCTTTTTACTTCTGCAATACACTTCGCCATATGGTCGATGTCAGCGAGTTTTACGACACGATAATTACCCCGGCACGTGCATTTCCTGCAAAGCTACAAAAAATATGATAATACTTTTTTTTTTTTACAATGAAACAGCTATTATGTATTATCACATTGCATATTTTTGCATTATCTCAAGAGAGAGGATAAAACCGGACAATTGTATTACCATTGCATATTATAAAAAATAATGAGGTTGTCGAGTAAAAGTTGATATTATTGTTTTAGAAGTATTTAATACGGTTGATAAACTATTTTTTTTTAAATAATTTCCTTTGTCCCAACAATAAAAAAAATCTGAACAAATCGAGCATATTGGACACTAGGGATATTAAATTTTTACACTAGGAACATTAAATTTTCCGCAATAGTGATATATAAAAACGAATGGCTATGCAGACACGTGAATAATTAACAAAGACAAACGCTCGGGTAAGACCAAACGTAGATTTGTAGGAAAAAAATGTATACAAAAGTTAATATTGTTTTCGTCCGTCCGGCGTGGCCGGCACGGTATACGTTGCCCGTTGGGTGATTATGCATAGACTAAACAATACATTGAATATAAAGGAAAAAGAGAGCCTTTAGTCATTAGAGATCCAGAGCACAGGTCTATTAAATTTTTCGGTCAGTCTTCCAGAACACGAGCAAGAGTAAAGAACGAGGTGCTTCTCCCAAGTGTGGTGAAATAAAGAACAAAAAGATTAAGAACATTTTCACTTATTTACCAATTTTGTTATTTGAAATACCTCATTTCCAATATAGGCAATTTTATGTTTGTTTCATGAAACAAGCGAATCAACGAATGAAATGTGCGAGATTAACCGCGATATTACGCGACGAGGTCGTCGAGCAAAAGTTCATATTATTGTTTTAGAAATATTTAACTAATATAGATAAACTATTCATTGTTTTTTAAAATATTTTCCGTTCTTTCAACGTACGAGGCGTGTAAATTAAGTAATGAGACTGGCAACGTAGCGTTCGATCTGGCAACACCTGTGGCGCTGGGCTTGGAGGGGTGGCAGGGGAATATGTGATACGCCTTCAGTCCGGGTTTGAACTCGCTCGAGTCATTTAATTGTCCGTAACGATTTTTTTTGTCAAACAGTTTTTTTCTATTGTGTTCTAAAAATGAGTGACATCAATTTCGAGCAACGGTGTGTTATCAGGTTCTGCTTCAGACTTGGGCATAGTGCAACGGAAACTCTTGCTGAACTTCAGCAGGCCTACGGAGACAGTGTTTTGTCAAGAGCCCAGGTTTTTCGGTGGTTTAAGACATTTTCAGAAGGAAGAGAGTCGATTGAAGATGAACCACGAAGCGGAAGGCCTTCATCTTCAAGAACCGATGAAAATGTCGACAGAATCCGGGATCTTGCGCGCTCAGATCGTCGTTTGACAGTGAGAATGATCGGGGAAGAGTTGAATTTGACTCACACCACCGTTCATCAGATTTTGACCAATGAATTCGGGATGAGAAAAATCACGATAATGCTCCTTGTCACACAGCAATTTCAATAAACGAGTTTTTGGCCAGTAAAAACATTCCTGTGGCTCATCAGCCTCCTTATTCGCCTGACTTGAGTCCTTGTGACTTTTGTCTCTTCCCGAAATTGAAAAATCACGTCAAGGGAACTCATTTTGGGACACTCGAAAACATTCAAACGGCTGTAACCGACCAGCTGAAGGTTATTCCAGTATCGGAGTTCCAGCACTGCTATGAGGATTGGAAGAACCGTTTCCAGCGCTGTGTGGCTTCAGAATGAAGTTATTTTGAGGGTGACAATATAAAATTGTAATTCTATATGAATAAAAAAAAAAATGAAAAAAATCAGTCTCATTACTTAATTTACACACCTCGTATACCCTTTCGAGTTTTTACGTATGACCCTTCCCAATTCCATTTTTTCCATATTTCACCCTATCACACCCTACCCGCACTTCGTTAAGTCTAACTTCCATTGCACCCGCAAACGTCTTAGTTACACTGTATCACATTTACCATGGACACGGGGAAACTGCGGAAAACCCGCGTCGGTACAGACGGCTTAATTTTTACTTAGTGTCAGTTGTATTACCATCAGAAACTGAGAGAAACTGCCTGCTATTCAGTAGTCGGCGCGCCAGCCAGTGCACGGCTACGCGGTCACCCATTCAAGGAACCGCGACCAAAGTTGCTTAAGGACTTACATACGTCCAGCGGTACCGAAAACGTAACAAAAGAAAAACTGTTTTTCGGAGGGATAGAAATAGAAATTGATAAAAAAATTCTTACACGTTGTTTATTACTGTGTTAAGTTTGTAAAAAAATTTATTTCAATTTTTTTTTTCAAAAATTACAACATGAAAAATCACATTTTTTGAAGCACTGTAAAAAAAAAAGTTGCTCCACGGTCGGCAGTATTTCTTCCTCAAATTTTGACGGATCTGCAAAATGTAAAGAAATTTTTGTAAAATAAGGTAGTAGTTATAGTCTGTCGAGCCGGATTTTTGAAATTCGAAAAATTAAACAATTTACGGTAATTTAAAAAAAAATGTTAAGTTTGTGTCAAAAAAGTCACACTTTAATTGTTCTTATAAAATTTTCTAATTATAATTTTAAAAATCCGGCTCGACAGACTATAGAAAAAACAATTCCGAATATTAAAAAAAAAAAATCATCAAAAAATATTAAAAACCGTACGAGTTATCATGCCGACCGTGTCAGAAAAAGTAGTTTTGAGAAAAACACGTTTAAAGTTTCAAGCGCGTTTCGCTCGAAGTCGCGCGCGACTGGAGCAAGAACTTTATGAATTTTTTAAATTTATTTAGTTAACTTACGTCTAATCTCCCATTCCACATTCATATTGTACGCCTTCCTTGTCAGTAAAAAATTGTTGTTGTTTATTTTTTTCTAATCGACGAATTGTTCTGGCCTCTTTTGTTGCTTTGGTAGCGTTGATTCGAGCGTGTCCTTTCGTCGGGCAGTCACATTATCTACAATAACTTTTGAACTATGGGGAATTTTTACAATCAGCTTACACAGAAATACGCCTAAGACTATAAGGAATAATAATCTGTAAACAAAAAAAAAATCGATTTTTTGAAAATTCTCGACGTATGTAAGGCCTTAACTTGGGTGATCGCCAGAGCCGTGCACCGACCGCGCGTCCAATGTTGTCGGTGGTTAACAAACTATATAACAAAGGTTATAAAAAAAATTACGAAATAACACCGGCAGTGAAATTGACTTGCAACATATTAGCGAGTTTGTTAATCCTGTCTCGTGTCTGTTGTACGAGACACGCGTCAACATTTACGGAAAACAACACACCGAATATGTGTATCACAATTATCGTGACTCATAAAAACCGTCTGAACCTGTGACCGTACAACATAAATTTCACGCTCGTAATACCCTAAACGAAGCTTCATTATAATCTGCGGCACTTGTTCTTCCATAATGAATGTCAATTGAAAACGGGCTCAAATATCATATTCGCACGATTAAAATACCACGTTTTTTTTATATCTTTCTTCTAACGTTCAGCCATTTTCTTTCAACTGTTACAGAAGTAAACGCTTCATTGGTGTCGGAGTCTCATCGTTGGGACAATTTTTCGTCGCAATTCAATGGTATTAGAGTCGTTTACGATGCCAAAAACCAGATGTTACAAGAACGACGTCGACGACGATACGCATATCGTTTACAAAGACGTCGTTATTGTTGGTACGCAGAAATGTTCTTTTCTTTTGTGATTCCAATAAATCGATAACAATGTATATCAATTGATCCAATATCGATCATTAAAATTGTCTATTCTCACAGGCAATGGTCCCGGTGCCATTTGTCTATCGTACATGTTAGCCGGTAATTGGCCGTATTACACGGGTATGCCACATCCAGGAGATGAAATGTTGACCGCACGATTGAATTACGTTACCGGTGGTTCGCGTTACGAGACCGGACAGAATAACGAGAATGTTCAGAATGTCTACGAGCGGAAGAGCATTCGTCGGTCCAAAATTCCCAACAAAAGTCCGATTGTGTGTCTAGCAAGAAATTCGCGAAGTAACCTAGCGACACTGGTTTCCGGTGTTGAAGGACGCGGTGGTGGGAAACCGCTGTCGCTCCTGATGGATCAGTTGCAACATCCTTGCGTTGACATTGGTCTCGATCTGCCGTCTCTCATAACTTGGCTACCGCAAAACAATCCGGAACACAAGATCATTGATCATGTTGTACTTGGAAAGGGACCACCGGGAGGTTCATGGCAGGTTTGTTAATTATAACTTTAATAACTCTTCCCGAGAATAAAACACCCGAACGTCGACAATATTCTAGAAGGTTGTTCTCTCATGGAGTTGTCATTGGATAAAATTGATTACGGAGTTCTGTGTTCTCATGGAATTCTTTGGTAATGATATTGAATTGCCAAACGAATTCTCACGTTTGATAAAATTGCATTGTGACAAAATTATTTGTCGATAGATTTATCACCGGTAAAGTCGAAAGTGTGCTTAACAGCATATAATTTATGAGCCTTATTATAGTTATTAACGATCTGCATGTTCACTGGTAAAGCTAGTCATTTGTAAAAGTTGTGTTCCTACGGCGAGTGAATGATTATTTGACAGAAGTTGTTCCCGGATTTCCGTAGAGGGTTTGAGATAGTCTTACAACTGATAGAATTGTAAATGTAATGATCTACCAGGAGGACATATCGAGGAAGTTTCTAAATTTTTTTTCTTTCTCCTCGGGGAAACTCTTTGCAAACGATGGAAAATTTTCAGGCAACGTTCACATTCACTTCCTCGAATTTTACACTATCGCATGAATGATTTCAGTCAATGGATCCCGATATTCTGACGATTAGCCTCAGTCGTTGGATGTCCTTGCCGAATTTGCATTTGAAAAAATGGTGCCAACTCGCGGCGCCCGATGTTATACCTAAATCGGTGATAATGAATGATCGAATGACCAATGTTCATCGTCACAAACGCGATAAGCCGACGTCGTGGAAATCAGGTAGCAGAATGCCCGTTGGTACGGTTGCTGCTTATTACGAGGACTACGTTAGGTTTCAAGGACTGGAGAAGTATTTCAAGTGGTTAGTCAAGATGTTGTTTTTTTTTCTCACAAACGAATATATATATATATCCGCATTTATTTTTGTTTTTCTCTCATCGAAACCACAATACATCTTATCGGTAGATGCTCCCCCAATGCACTTTTTTCGCCCTTCTTCAGTTACGTATCTGGAGATCCGTCTTAAGATCGGTTGGTTACTCTCGATGTGTACAGCGGGAGGACGGTGACGTCGGTCAGGCCAGTTGAAGGATTGAGGGACAACGAGGAGGAGTACGGTTGGATTGTAAGGGGTTACGAGAACGTGAGCGGCAAACGTTTCGTTTATCGATGCAGAAGAGTCGTTCTCGCTACCGGCACCGTCGACTCGCCCAATCGTCTCGATTTGCCAGGAGAGGAGACCCGACCCGGCTGGATAACTCACGATCTCAACGATCTTGAGAACAAGCTCGATCGATTAGCCAATGAAAACAGTGAGCATTGAGACACGTATTTAGTTAAAAAATTGAACTTTGATAAAAAAAAGGTAAATGGATTTTTCGTTTGTTCTTTTCGTCTCTGTTTCAACAGTGAACTGTTCGATGATCAACGAAAGTGATGATTCGCGAGAGCTCAAGGTCGAACCCGTTCTCGTTGTTGGCGCTGGCTTGAGCGCGGCTGATGCAATAATGGCGGCGCGCTTTCGTGGAATACCGGTGTTGCACGTGTTTCGCGATGCATCCGGCGATTGGAGCCGAAAAAAGGATAGCAATGATTCGGGTATGAAACTCGGCACGAGCAATTACGACAGATTGCAGTGGCTTCCGGCATCGATATATCCGGAGTATCACAAGGTGTACGAGATGATGGCGGACGGAAGAACGGAGTATCGTCTTTACAAGGCTCTACCGGGCCACTCGGTCGTCGATCTCGGTTCAAACGAAAACGAGACTTTTGGTACTCAGGACAGGAGGGTCACTCTTTGCTCGCCAAACGGACAGCTACAAAACTATCGTGTTTCGGCCGTTGCCATTCTTATCGGTAACTTTCTTCTTCGAATTTTTCCTTCTTGTTTTTTTCGGGAGATTCGGATTGCGAGCATGGACGAATGATTTTTTTTATCATAAAAGAACGAAGAAAAACACAATTCCATGAGCCATCGATTATTTTTCAAAGGCTCATTTCATTAATTTTCCCTGTTTAATTTTTAATTTCCCGCACATAAATTCGGAGTTTTACACCTTTGGAGCTTCCACAGTTCGGAATTTTAACCCCGTCCCAATCGCCCAACATGCACGAATTCTTTTTACGAGTAGGTTTATCGAATTTTTTTTTAACTACAACAATTCGTACTACGTAATTTCCTTTACATGGCCATTAACTGGCCTTATTTGAATTTTGATGATTTCTGTTGTTCTTTTGATTTTCAGGCTCAAGGCCCGATCTGTCTTATTTGGGTGAATACGCGACGCGATTGGGTAAAATCGTTAACAAGCCGATAGACAGCAAATCTAATCCAATCGAAGTGGACGATTACACGTACGAAGTGTCGCGTTCACCGCGCAAGGGTCTCTACGCTCTGGGACCACTGGTTGGCGATAACTTCGTGCGTTTTCTCCCCGGCGGCGCCTACGGCATTCTCGCTCATATTCTAAACACGTCAGGAACGTGAAATCGTAGAAAGAGCGACGGACACATTGTTAACAACGAAAAGTGAAGGGAAAAATCGCTCGGAAAACGTGAAAATTACAGTTTCTTTTTTTGTTGGTTTTTACATTTCAATCGTCGACGGGGTCGAGTGCGAAAATGCTCAAGCCGCGCGTGCTCCGTAAGCGTTTGGGACGCGCGACAGGTACAAAAAAATACTTTCTACGGTGTTGTTTTTTTTTTTTTCTACCGGTTTCATGTCTCATTCAAATTTTAGTCTATATATTATTAAGGTAGTTCTGCTGTTACGATCGAGAGTTATACACATTAGTGACTATGCGTAAAAAAGAAATAGAACGACCATTATAATGACAGCACGAGGTGTAAGTATTTGTAAATAATTTACTATCACAACATTAATATGCAATAGTGCAAATGTTCGTAAAAACATTATTTTTTTTACGCTCTTTTGACCTGATTGTCATGACGTCGCGTTGGAAAACGTTAAGGTTGTTGAGGTTACGTAAACACGTTTTAGGCTAGACTTTCACCGATTTTCAAATGTAACTTTTTTCATTCTAATGGTTGATAAATTGAAATGTTCATCAGTGTAAAATTAAATACTCAAACTGGAACGTGTCAAGAAAAAATGCAGGCAGCGTAGTTTTTATCTTTTATCGTGGCAGGACTGCCTTAATTTATTTTTCTATTGCTTTGTAACGAAGAAATATACAAACGTACGAAAAAAAAAAAAAAAAAAAAAAAACTGACCAACAACGGTACAAAAAAAATAGAAGTGTATTCCTCATGTTCGATCGATTGTAGTAATCGACATAAACGCTAGAAAGATTTCATAATGAATTTTTATATCGAACCATCGTGCATCACTGTGGCATCGAACACAAAAAAAAAAACACAAAAAATTACAATGGTTTTGATAATTGATAAAATAATTTTTTTTTTAACATCGTGCCTTCGAAATAACGATCGTTCTTTAGACGTATATTTTTTATCGTGACTCAATCCCCGACCCACACACACGGACGAACTTGAAATTTCATTCCGATATGCAAAGAATTTTTAATGAATGAAACGAGTGGTCTATGTTGGTATTCAGACAGTCCTAGATGGGCATAAGATCTGTGATACATTCTGCGATTTGTATGATTCAGAATTCGATATATTTGTACTGAAATGTAAAAAAAATTTAGTTACATCAAATAAGTGTTCGCGAATTATGCGGTGGAAAAAGTAAATTAACGAAAAAAAAAGTTCATCTATTGGGAATGAATACGAGGCGAGTGAACGTAGGTCAAAGGACAGTCGGTAACAAAATTTCACAGTTCTAAAGAATGACAATTTTGATACTGTTGGCAAATATTGTTTACTCGTGAAATCCTCTCGGAATGTGCACATCGAATAAAGGGAATGGCGTGAGCTAGATAATAGTGAGAAAGTCATAAATTTTCGATAACTTTCTATATAAAATTTACACATTAGAATCGTCAAGTTTCAAAGTCATAGATCCGATCGGGTTCATTGATAGGGACTCTTGACGAATCTCGAGAAGATTTGATTCGGACAATTTTCATTGATGAAGCATTATGTGCATGGAAATTTTTACGATTTTAATCGTAATTTTATTAAATTACGATTTTTCAACGATTGACGTATAAACGATAAAGACAATTGAACGGAAAAGAAAAGAAAGAAACAATGTGTCTATCGAAAAAGGTCAGTGATTATTGCATCGTTAAAAAAAAAAAACTGTTTTACTAACAACTTCATAACGTTGTTATCGTTGAAACTCGATATTCTCGATATTGTGAAAAAAACTTCAATAAATATCGATGTAAAACACGTGAATGTGAAATGTGTTTATGCGGAGAGTCTCAATGATTGCACTTCTAATGTTTCAAACTGAGTGATTTACAATTTTCTCAATTATACCCTTTTCCAATTTTAGGAGCAATTACGTGATGAAAAATTTGAAGTAAATAACTTTTTTTTTTTATATACTAGGGATGATAGATTTGTAGGAGTAGGATAGATTTGTCGTCTACGATCGCGCGATCTGAAGTACGCAAATGACCGAACTCCGAGTACGACATCGACAGCCAATCATGGCTAGTCAAGCTACTTCAGAAATAAATCGCTTTTTGAGATATTTCGTGACATGTTCGTGATGGAAAAACGAGACGAGATAGTCCGGTGGTTCGATTTTGTCCGAGGACTCTTTGTCATTAGGATTTTTATATTTAAGTTCAAGATAGACAGAGAAAAAGATAATATCTTGTGAGTAAATAATCGAGTCAAGCCTCTAACTACGTCTAATCTGACAGTCACCAGTCTACTAATCCACCATCTGCGTCAGGAATGACCCCTGCCTACTTATTCTATACTAAAATAATTAAAAATCCTTTTCCCTCCGACCTCTGACTGGATAGTGCACAAATCTTCGCGTTACTATCGAGGCATTTACCGAACATCGACCTTGGACACATCAATATTCGTTTCTTTGAGATTTTCATTTTTCATTGCAAACGACTGAAAGTCTCGTGGGATTGAATAGTCGGGGGCTGGAATGGAAACGTCATTGGATCCCAATAAATACCGCCTCGTTTCCTTTTCAGTCGTATAATTTATCATTTTTTTTTGTTTGTTTTCAACATTTGTACATTAGATTCTACACATTAATCGACACAATTACAACAACACAATTCGCGCAACGAGCAATCAAATTGGTTTTTCAATGTCAGCTGTTCGGACGAATTACCACAAGTGCAATTGCCCGGCGGAATATTCAGTCTTAGTCTAACAGCGATATAAGCTTCTTAATTCTTCGGACAAATCACATTATTTGGAATATTTTCACGTTTCTTTTTCCTTCATCTTCTTGAATTATTCTACAGATTCGAATATTCCTTCGGGATATTGATTCCCTCAATTCCCGAAGTATTTTTTTTCTTCCTCTCGGTTTTTTTTTTTTTTTTTCGTTTTGGAAGATTCGTGCTTCGCTTTACTTCACAGAACACCATCGACTTTGTCTCTTTATCGTAATGACATTGCACAAACAATCGAATGTTTAAGGATGTATCGGAGAGTTCGTTCGCAAAAACGTGTACTAAGTTTTGAAGACGATAAATATAAAGCTGAGAAATATAATTGACGTTGCGAGAATCAATATGCAATACATCTTTCGACTAGTTTTTTGGTAAGAATCAGCTTTTTTCAATTGCTTGTAACCCTCCTGTACCTGACCCTGAGTTTGCTCGATATTGTAATCGATACGATCAAGAATACTGCCTTGATCGTGTACCATCGTTGCCAGATCCTATTTTACGTTTGAACATACGAATATTTATTTAGAAAAAAATAACTTGAACTCTAGTTGTTTGTAATAGAGAAGTTGCATAAAACTTTTTCATTTTTTTACCACCATGAAAGAGTACAGGCAATAATGAGGATTTTTTTGCTGTGACTGTTTTGATAGAGGATTAAAACGAACAAATATAAACCTGTCTATAATAGTAAAATTAAATTCACTAATTTAGTCATTTGCTCGCACATACAAATGCATGAAATAATTACAATTCGATAGAAACGAATTACGTATGGTCGCTTGATTTGTTCGTCACCGACAAGCTATCCCCGGAACTAAGCGTAAGTTTTGACGATGGACGCTTGCAATCATGGTGAATACAATTGGTTCACTATCTCTGGCATTGATATTGAAATTATGCAACTTCCATATTGCAACGAGATTACATTAAACCAAACTTACCTTGAATATATGATTAAGATCCGATATACTTCTTACTATATGTCCGACCTCTTGTTCCCGTTCGATCGCTTGTCTCGTCAATTCTTCCGATTCCTCGATCTGCAGCAGAACGGATTCCTGCTTTCGTGCTCCGGTTTGCCAGAAATTATCGTCACTCTGACTGAACGACGGTTCCGTGAGCCAAGAATCGGTTTCGGCGTTTGTCACCGGACTCTCGTCTTCCGCGAAAAATTGTCTATTTCTCTCCTCCCGGGAGTTCATCTCTGCAAGAGCGTTAAATAAAAAAAATAAAATAAAAAATCGACATGGTTAATGACGATTAGCAAATTTGTTTTTTTTTTTTTGTTTTTCTTTTGGTTTTCAGTACGTTGCAGATAGTTGCTCTGTGCAGTTCTGTAAAGAATGCTCATGTCCTGCAAACCCGAGGAAAGAGCCAATACCGCGCTCATGGCAAGCTGACGCTCTGCTGGTTTTGTTTCGTGTCTCGCTGCCGATTTAATTGTTTGTACTTGCCGATAGCCATTGGAGAAGGCTCGACCTATCTCTCGCGTTAATTTCTCCATTTGTCGCTCTTCCTGTAAACAAGATTGTATTTTCTTAAATACAAGACGTTCGTGGGTGCTAATTCCAAATGTTCACCTTGGAATTGAAAGGGTGCTTTAGGGCGTAATTGTAAAGCCAATCAGGATAATTGTGAGAGAATATCGCAACGATAAACTTCGGGACATCGCTGTTTAATCATTTTTCGTTTTTTTTTCTTCTCGTCAATTAGTTAGGGTTAATGTGTTCTTTTTTAACATCGTGGGAATTCAATACCATTGATCCTTGAATTATGACGAGATTTTATTTTTTGTTTACAATAATCACAAACATCGTGGGATTAATGTGACAAGAATGCAGGTAGTTGTGGCGATGGCAAATTATTTGAATGCGCTGTATAATACATTTTGGGAAACATACAAGACCTGCTATTATTTCAAATGATGTAATATGAAACTTTGTATCGCAATGTATATGTACAAAATAATTTAACTTTACAAGGAATGGCTTCATCGAACCTTTTATAAATATCCTCGATCCGAGATTCAATTTTTAAATCCTCACTGAGTAAATAGACTTTTTGCCACAATAGATTTTTCATAAAATGTCTTGATATAACAAAGTGAAACCTTTTTTCATTATAGCTAATATCGAATAACTCAATATCAACATTGAATATCGCAAACCCGAATGGCAAACTTTTTGTCATAATTTGCGGCAAACTAAGATAGTGCTTTTTTTTTTAATTTCCAAACATTGGGATCATAATCACCCAATAGTTATAAACTCCTTAATTTTCCCCCGAATCAATGCAATATAAATGTATGACAAATTATAAATACATGATATTAAAAACCTGAGAATTATCGTCCAACGTCGGCCTGGTCAGTTGTTTTGCGTGAAGCTCTACGAGAGTGTCCAACTTGGCTCGTAAACGACTCAGAATGTATTGAGTCTCTTCGAGTGCGTCTGTCCAAGCGGGAGGCGAAGAATCGCCAAGATTTATTCCCTTGAGTTCGACATTATCTGAGGCAGTATTTTCACCGCCAACCAGTGCCATACGATCCGACAAATTCTACAATTATCGAAATAACACGACGAGTTAGCGAGTTATTAATTTAAATTTGTCATTCGAGTAGATAAAGGTTATGTAGGACTTTACCTGTTCCGCATAAATGTGTTTACTCTGCAGAGCATTGTTTCTCATAAGAACAAATGGCTCCGTGAGATTTCTCGTAGCCATTTTTCTTATTTCACGTAAAACTCACTCGATTAAAAACTTTTTTCAATTCACTAAGAATGACAGACTTTATCGCTCCATTCCGGTTTATTACTCTATAATCTGTCATATTTCGTGTACTCACGATTTTTTTAATATCCATCGTGAAGTTAGCAAACGGTAAAAATGCTTGCGCGCGTCACGATTGTGAGTACAGAAGAAACTCTATGAAGTTGATCGGATAATTTTGAATTTTAGTTCTGTTTTTAAGGAGGACGAGTGACGAGTTTGAAATATATTTAAAATTTAAATAATAAACTTTGTTATCGTTAAATCCTCAGGATCGACATCGAACTTTTCATTATTTCCATGTAGGAACGAATAATTTTGTTTAAGCAGCACAAACGTTCAGATAATACATTCAATTATACGTACGCTAAGTTTTAACTAATACGTAAATGATTCTATGGTAGCACTGTAACCTTAAACCCATTTGTCACACAGTCCTAACCACGGTCTTGTACAAGACCGTGGTTCTAACACGTGGTCCTACCCGTAGACAAGAGCGCTCGGGCTTTTTTACCGAACGCGGCGAGAATATAAAAATTCTGATAGTCAAAATCCCGACACGGCCAATCGCGCGTGTACCGACTGTTTTATAGTAGGTGTAGAGCCGCGAGATGGCAATGATGGTTAAGGCGCTGTAGTCTTTTGCTCAATTTCACCGGCGGAATAAACACTCGCCGAAGGTATTACAGTTAAACGTAACTTTATTAATATCACAGTCGTACAAGAAGAAAATGTTTAACAAGGTTTAATATCGTTTTTGGAGGTAAGCGTGTTGTCGAGTCGGAAGGACGGAAGATTCTCTAGAAAAAGCGCGCGTTCCTTGTTCTCGTGAATAGTCATAGACTCCGGAGCTGTAGCGTTCGGAAAGTCGCATCGACTTTCGGAACCAGTGACTGTTTTCGTGGCTGGCGCTGATTGACTATTCCCTGGTTGTTGGCGCGTTGGTTACCGACTGCGGTCGGAGGAGCGGGCGAGACCGCTACAGCGCAAATACATCGCGGTTAGACAATGAACGTAGTTCCAAGTGCTGAGGTTCTAAATAAAACTGGGGGACGTAAGTAGCTAGCAAATATTTGAACGTATAATACACGTGGGTTTGGTAGGGTAGCACGTTCTCCGAATTTATCGTCCCCAAATTCATCGTTTATTGCGGGTCGATTCTGCGGTCTAGTTACTTTTTGGGAAACGATGAATTTGGGGACCATGCTACCCTACCGTGGGTTCCTTGTAACTACAGTGGGTCAAAAAAGTTTTCATACACCTTGTTTTTTTGCGATAACTTCATAGACATAAGCGATACGCAAAGAAAGCCAATTTTATTTAATAGTACATCAGGTGCAGAAATAAACTGCAAATGGAGAATTTTTTCGGGCAAAAAAAGTACACTTACGATTATAGTGAAATCCTACATCATCATAATTGTTAATTATAACTAATATTTGGTGTGCATCCCTTTTGCTTCAATTATCGTCTAGAGTCTCTTAGGCATGGATTCTAGTAGCTTTTGCTATTTTCGTCCATTCTTCTAAAAGCACTCTTTGGAGATCGGATTTGTTGGTTATTTTTCTTTTTCTAATTTCTACATCCACCAAGTGCCATAAATTTTCAATAGGATTGATGTCCGGCGATTGTAGTGGTGTAATTAATTGTTTGCGGACATTATAGAGTAACCATTCCCTCGTTTTCATGGCAGTGTGTTTTGGGTTGTTATCTTGTTGGAAGTAGAAATTTGCATCCAGGCCCATTTTATCTACACTTGCTTTCAAATTGCTGCGCAACGAGTCGATATACTTCTGGGCATTCAATGTACCATCTATAAAAGCCAGATTACCAACGGTATTAAATTTTTCTGCTGGAGCTCGGTATTTGGTTTCCGCCAGACGATTTTTTTTCCATCGGACCGGAAGATGTTAAACGTCGATTCATCCGAGAATACGACACGTTTCCAAAATTCTATAGATTTTTTTACGTAGGTTTTTGGGAAACCTAAACGTTTTTCTCGATTTATATTATTAATTAATGGTTTTTTGCGGGCAGTTTTGCCGTATATTTGGGCAGAATGCAAAACGTTTCGAATAGTCTGGGGACGCACGCTCTACCCCGATGTTGACGCGACATCATTCGTTAAACTGCGAGCACTTGTGAACGGTTTTTTTGTAGCCTCTGTAACAATACTCCGACGCTCTCGTACCGTTAGTATTCTCGGTCGACCGGTTCGTGGTTTATTTTCTGTGCTGTTTGTTCTTTCGTATTTTTTAATTATATATTGCACTGTTGCGAAACATAGATTTAGTTTTTTACTAATTTTTCGATAACTTTCACCGCGTTTCCGAAGAAAAATCACTCTATCTCGCATGGATATTGATATTTCGCTTTTCTTTGCCATCGTGTCTGTTCAGAGCTTGAAGATCTACTACCGCATGGAATAGGTCAAAACCATTGTGTAAACGAAGACTTGTTTACATTGTACGCAGAGGTCAGACCGTCCGTGAGTGAATATCGTGGTTTAGCAGCTCAATCGTAAGTGTACGAATACTTTTTTGGCCCGAAAATTTTCGTTTTTTTTTGCATAATTCTTCTATTATTCCTGGAAAAAAATTCTCGATTGGCAGTTTATCTCTGTATCTGATCTACTATTAAATAAAATTGGCTTTCTTTGCGTATCGCTTATGTCTATAAAGTTATCGCAAAAAAACAAGGTGTATGAATACTTTTTTGACCCACTGTATATCGGATCGAGAAAATGTCGAATGACATAAATAACTATTGTTCATTGCTGTTCCGATGAACAATTTATAAACAAAACCAAAAATAAATAGTATTATTATTGTTGTTTAATGTTTAATGAACAAATGGTGAATGAATAAATAAATTGTCCATATAAATTGAAATGATTATTTTTATTGCCGTTGTTATTATTATAAATCCATTTCGTGATGATCATCTGTGTGCTTATTTCGTAACAGGTAGTATTCGATAATATTACATCATAATTCATAAGACTTTTTACAAGGATACCTATTTTTTCGTCAAAGTCTAATTGGAGTGGGACGTATTAGCGCTTCCGTGACAGTAGTACAAAATACGCAATGTCAAACATGTGCACCAAAGGTATTGACATTTTTACGTATAATAAAAATACTCATCGAGCAACGTTGAGTATTTTTTCTTATATGACTTACGTCATATAAGAAAAGCACGTGTGTCGATGACACTAGATTAATTTAACGAGAATCGGTCGAATAGTTCATATTATATGCCATTCACAATTTTGGGTGGCATATAATATGAAGTGGTCGACCGATTCTTGTCAAATTCCATACTAACCAGTCTTTAAGGGGAGGGTCTCATGTTTGAGAGTACGAAATATATATTTTGTTTTTATTTTGATAAAAAAAAAAAAATCGTATAGACAATTCCAAAAGAAAACTTGTTTGAAAAGCTTATCTGATCGCGTGAGAAAATGTTTAGCTCGGTGTATAAAAAGTTGAATGAGGAATTCAATTAAGCGCTGGAAGTACATTAAAGTATATTATAGAATTTAAGTTAAAACACAAAATAAGTTCGCAGATGAGTACGAAAGTTGCTGAACGTTACTACGGCGCGATTCTATATCAAATGAGGAGAACAAACCCAAACGACGAAAAATATCAAACGAAGAAACCACTATTATGGTTTTACCGAAGCGGAAAATGTACAAGCAAGTCGTCACACGTCTTTTTATATGTCGACGTATAGGACGGTCTACTCCATATAAGGAAAACACGTGTATGAACGACACTGGATCAATTTGACTGGAAAAATTCCGCGACGATGAATCAATTCGATAAAGTTTAATGGAAACGACGCAGCAATATATATATATATCTACGAATGTATGATAGCTTTAGATATATCGCCCTCTCATTACGTTCAGTCCATTGGTTTCATCAAAACAAGTACATATATATCGTTTAACGATCGTATATATCGTTCGTATATACGTCGTTCAACTCAAGCGGTATTTGCGCGTGTCAAATTCCTAGTCCTATACGACGCTGTAGAAAAAGACGTATAGCGATGCTTGTACGATTGTCGCTTTTGTAAAGCCATACTATTTTATTGCTCGTTCGATATTTTTCCTCGTTTGGGATGGTTTGCTCATGTGATATCGAAATACCAAAAAAAAAAAAAAAAAAAAAAAAAAAAAAAATCCTGTATTGAATTTGAACGACAGACCGTCGCTTGTGATCAGTCTCGATAGATCCAAGATGTCGTTTCAACCTCGCAACGTTTCAAGCCTCATCGTTATCACTTATTTATTTTTCTCTTTATTTCGTGGAACTGTAAGCTGTTTCAAAACGCGACAATGAATAGTTTTGATCGATGGTAGATAATGTGGAGGTAGAGGGTTGCATTCTGTGATGCACTCTAATCTATTTTTCTCCATGTAGATTATTTAGTCATGGGCGGTTAAGGAATACGGAATTTCTCTTGAAGATCCACTGGCTTGAATTTTTTAAATCTTCTTCCGTTGATTCCTCGATCCAGCAGGCTAGATGCCAACGCGTTTCTGTCATCGTTATCACTGAAACGCAATTGAGCGGTTAGATTAATGTAAATAAGACAATTCGTTCCCATAGATTGGAATATTTTTAAACGAAAAACTGCCTATCGAATATAAATATCTTAATATATTCGAGTCCGTCACTCGAAAACGTGAAACATAAACACTTGTTCATACATCGCATGTACAATTTTTATGACGTAGAACCCTCTAGGAGCAAGTTAGTTCTTCAATATGGCTATCTCATAGAGGAAACTTTTTGTGATCGAAGTGGAACGACGAAGAAGTAATTTCAGGTTCATGATAAATATGGCGACTCGCCATTGTAAAACATAAACACTTGTTTAAACATTGCGTGTACAATTTTTATCAGTCAGAATAAGGCGATGTGTTTTTTCCTCCGTGGCATAGTTCGATTCTCGGGTTATAAAAGGCGAATCTGTGAATCGCGACCACTGTAATTATCAGATCCGAGAGCCGGATAGTTGGAAGTTCGTTCCAGCTATACCTTAATTCTCTGAACCATCAACCGATCGTCCTAATCTTTCTCGACCAATGGAGCAATATTCATTCTTAGCCATGTGGCTCTTCGTTTTCGTTATTCACGCCGTGTGTGCCAACGGAAATCAAGAAAGTGTGTCGATTAATTCGGTGTACGAACTAGGAGACAACGATGCCGGAAATCGAGACGTGAGTTGTCGAAAACATATCCGCATCTTTCGAAAAAAATAAAAAATCGTCGCAATATGAATGACAGTAATGGGGTAATTATTCACAGCCGGTCCGTGACGTTGCTCATGAATACTTGGTCGTCACTAATCAGACAGATTGGGAGTCGGAATGTAGAGGATCTTCGAATAATATCCCGCATTCTTTTCGTGCCCATGAAAAGCTTAAAAGAGTCAAGAAATCTGGGTTTAATTATGAGGAGCAGATAAAGGAGCTGAAAAAAGCAGTACAGAAGGCGAAGGACGCCGAGGACAAGTACATTGCGGAACAGGACGAAGATCGTACTCTGCGGGAATACAATGCTCGGGAAGAACGGACAGACGCGGAACGAACCGCTATTGAAGAAGACGATGCGTTCCGGAGGGCAGGAGGTTCTGAGGAGGCGATTCGCCGGCGGCAAGATCAGCGAGCGCAGTGGTGGGCGATGTGGGACGCTAATGAGATTACGGTGAACCAAGCTCGGAACAACGAGATCCAAGAGGATACGAGGCGGTTACGGGATGTATACATACGGGCAGTAGCCAGGTTGGGTGCAGCCGAAAATATGAGGGACAGGCTCATGCTGGTACACGGCGCCGAGTTATGAAAATATCACGAAATTCCGCTTCGGTATAGTTACCAGAAGAATATCAAATTTTTATCGTACTTTTTGCCCCTGAAATCTAGTTGTTTTAAATTATCGTCTCTAGATTTTTCGTTAAAACAGGTAGAATGATGTGTTTGAGCTGAAATTAATGTATTGAATAAACAATGGTTTACTTATTACTTATTTCAATTGTGATTCACTTATCGTTCATTTCGATGTTAACCTTTCATTCGTAATATAAATAACGTTTCATGTTATATAAAAAAGAAAACCCATAAAATGATGATTAAAATATTTACGATAAGACAAAGCGACAAATCCGCTGATGGCCCTGACGATATATGCAATATCCGAAGGAAAAATTTTGCCACGACGTAGAACCGATAATTTTTATCACGCAAATTTAAATATTATCGAGAATTTTTTCGGTTGCTCGCCCCCTATTACTGTGTTCACTGGGAAAGTGGCACGATGAGTATCGACAAAATGGATCGTTATGAGCGTTATAATAGAGGAAATGTATCTAACCGATTATCTTTATTATCTTGCAGAGTTATGCACAATACAATAATCATATATATATATATATTTATTAATTTATTTACTTGTGTAATATATTATTAATTTCTTCTCTCGTCGTTCACTTAATGTACATAAACATTAAACGGACATGGTGCTTTGCTTATTGAATATTTACACAATTCTTTGTTAAATTGTGCTGAAAAATAATAACATATTATTATACCGTATAAATGTACAGTCCGATTTGATTTGTAATTCACATTTAAAAAATTCCTTAGTCTCCCCATCGTCTCCATTATAGATGCCGGTCTATTATGGAGACGATTGATACCTCTTTTCTTTTTTGTTAAAATTGGCGACAAAAAAAAAACGACGCGACGATCTCGAATTACACTGTCGTACACAATATATATGCGCGTGATTAGTTAGATTACATCATATTCAGCACGGAAATACAATTTTTGTTCTTTTTTTTTCTTCGGTTCTCGAGTCTGAATGTACCGGTACACGTTACTTTTTTTTTTCATTTTTTCTCGTACCATCTTTCTTTAATCTTTCGTTTACTTTCACCTATCCGTTAAAGGTATATTTATAGACTATTGGTCAATTATTGTTGCCGCGAATGGATTTTCAACTCGTGTAACGATATCGGCTCATCTATACATCCGATCGTTTTGTTTTTTTTTTTTACTTCTCCGGAATAGTTTCAAGCGCGACTCTCGTTACAGGCAATCCCGATGATTCGAGGTCACGAAAAATTGCATTGGTTCGCACAACTCGAACGCCGTCAAAGCGTCTAGTTCGTTCTTTTATTCTTTTTCTTTATTTATTAATGTTTTTGATTTGCACAATTGTGGTCGGAGTTTACACACGTTCTTAGCTTAACGAAAAGGCAGATTTGAAAGAGACAGAGAGAGAGAGAGAGAGAGAGAGAGAGAGAGAGAGAGAGAGAGAGAGAGAGAGAGAGAGAGAGAGAGAGAGAGAGAGAGAGAGAGAGAGAGAGAGAGAGAGAGAGAGAGAGAGAGAGAGAGAGAGAGGTAGAGACAGAGATAGAGATTAGGAAGGTATCTAATTTATCACGGCGTTTAAGTATTTACACGAAAGAAATGCTTTTCAAATATCCTCCATCCTTTTTTGCGTCTTTTTTTTCATCTCATTTTCGTTCATTCATCTTTTTTTTTTACCTACTATTGCGCGAGTTGGCCCCTCGACCGACGCCAAGCGAAACAAACGTTTTTTTCTTTCCAACTGTCAAATTATAAATATTATCAAAGAAGTTTTGACGATAAGAAAATCGATAATCGCGCGATTAAGACACGATGCAAGCTTGAGAATCGTTATTGTTCACTTGCAACGGCCTCGGAGCCACAGCGGATGCCTAATTAATAAAGCTATCATCCCAGTCGTATGGGAGCTCGTAAAACGCTCCCTAATACGAAATAAAATTATATATCAATCCATCTTCATTATTTGTTGTTTTTCTTTCTTTCATTCACCCGTACAGCCGGTGGACTTTTTTGTTTTGCACTTTACGAAGTCATCGACTCTATCGACAATGACGTGGACCGAAAAATGGTTGAGTAAAATGTGTCTGGATAAAAAAAAAATGAAAATATCTTTTATAAACAATAGAGAAAATTATAATACCGCGGAATAGCAAATATTCGTGTGTGAGAATTGAACTACGTTCATTGGTCATAATGATTTTTGTAATTGGGAATTTAAAGAGAAAAAACAAAAAATAGATTTATTCGTACTGATGAGAAATATTAACGGAGCGTGCGATATCTCGAGCGTCAATCTCGGGATGTATTGATTTTTTAAATTTTATCTTCTCGTACTCTGGGGCGTGAGGCAAGGTAAACAGAAATATTATATAAGCGCGTCGTTATCAGACGTACGTATGGTTGCGACGCATCTTTTGTTTCCCTAAAACATCACAGACTCGGAGGTAAAACGTAGAAAAGTCACATCTAATGCTAAATTGTTTCAACACGGTGGTACATTGAGTGCTCTCTGCTATTTTTGTGTTTTTCTTTAGATTTTTTTTTCTTCTTTAGGTACATATCTTTCTTCCACATCTCGTTTCTAGTGTTGTACCCATCGATCCATTAATTTACTAATTAATCTTTGACGCATATTTGGGAATGACAAATCCCCTTTATGGCTTTTTTTTTGTATTTACAAGTATATAGATGAAGACTGATCTAACCAATTTTCATTTTTCACCAAGCCCTTTTCTACATGTTGTCGAAAAGAAAAATTAAAATAAAAAAAAACTGTCATAGCCACGACAAGACTTTTATTTTTTTCATTGCGAAAATGTGGAAGAGAGTCTGAGTGGGACAGATATGTTTTACCTCGGAGTTTAGAAGATTACGTATAAATACACCGTGCTCAATCACCTAGATTAGCTTTCTTTTACAATTATACTTCGAGTCTAGCTGACTGTGTTTTTTTTTCGTTCAAGAGCCTTTTTTTTTTCTTTCTCATTCAATTGGATAACAACGTTTCGTTAAAAGTTGCTGAAACTTTAACGCGCATCCAACCCTGATACAACACTCGTTCATAAATAATCTCTTCGTATTTTTCTTTCTTTTTTTCGATTGCCTCAAAATATGTATTTCTATCGTCGACATTTTATATTTACACGAACGACAAAAAATAAAAAATAGAAATAGCGATCGTTTCGAATAAATACTAATGATAATTTTACCTTCTGAATTATACATGATATTCACTTAAAGCTGAGACGCCAGATATTTTTTTTGTTATTAAAGTTAATTATGATCGTTTACGACATTAAACCGTGAGCGCGCCATGTTAAACATCTAATTCATCATTATATTTACAAAGAGCTTTCATTGCGTTTAATATTTCATTTTTTTTGTGTGTGATATTTTCATTTTTTTCTTCTTCTCCCCTACAATTATTTCTTAGAAGAATGTTTATTTATACTTGAGAAAGAAGCGTGTCATTTTTCAAATGGAATCGAAATTCTTACTACGAATCGTGTGTTCAGTTGTCGACTCGTGGTGTGCCACGTCGAACATTGCGTATTGACGCAAAGAACGTTGGAATTGAAAAAAAAAAAAAAAAAAAAAAAAGAATCGCTAGTCATGGTCTGACTTCGATAAGAATTTCGTACATTTTTGTTTTCTCGTCTTTTTATGATCGTTTGAGTTATTCCTCCGAGTCAACTTTTGGAGCTTCTTCGTCATGTTGCTCTTCGGACTTTTGTTCCTGCTCCTTTTGTGCCTTTGCTTCAGCGTCTGCGGTAATAAAATTGTCACAATTGTCAAGTACAGATCATTGTTGATCAACTATAGATCATTAGAAAAATCAATCCCCATATGACCATCGACATTTTAATCTATATGGATTGAATTTTCTATATAAATAGTATCAGTCTGCGAATATCGTTTGAGATTACCTCTGACTGCCTGCTCCTTCCAGAACTTTTTGTTCTCGGCGAGACATTGAACCCACGGTTTTTGAATTTTGCACCTTCTCTCATCGGGCGTTCCTGTTTGTTTTTTTTTAACATTTGCAATAACATTACATTTGTACGTACATACACGTGATATATCTAATTATCATTCATGAATAATAAATGCCCGTGTGTTCTAACTATTATTTTTCAGTCGTTGAAATTTGTTATTTTTTTTGGAAAACATGATCTGTTTCACGAATTGATCTGATGTTCACATGTCGAGCAAATTTTCGGATAAAAATATTCTTTAATGTTATAAAAGTGTTATTCCTTAGGATTTTTAACTTTCGAAATACTGTTATTGAGAGGCTATTGTTTTTTCTTTATCGTGATCGCCAATGACAATAAAACGATGCTCCTTACCATTGGTCGGATCCTCGGAATCCCTATCTTTTGTATTCAACGAACCTAAAACCATCTCGAGCATGTCGCTGCATACTTGCATGCTCGGCTCTACGATAAATTCGATAAAGCCGATTTGAGATTCAGCGACGAGTGTGTTGTTTCTGTCGCACAATGGTGAAAATGGTAGTCCGAGAGCTCGCTCTTTGTCACCTTGACGGAAGAACTCTTCGAGAAGTTGCATGGTCCATCTAAATAATAATAATAATAATAATAATAATAATAATAATAATATGACAGAAACGAACAAACGAGGACGTCTACTGCTGGAGATGGCCGCAAGGCTAGACCTAGTAGTGGCAAATACGGGAAATGTACCAACTTACAGACGACCAGGATACGGGGACTCTATACCGGACGTAACGATAACGTCAGAACGACTGGTGCCGCTGATCAGGGAGTGGCGGGTGGTCGAGGACTTCACGGCCAGCGACCACCAGTACATTGTCTTTGAAGTGGCGGTGCACACTACGACGATACGGACGAGGATTCGACAACCCCCGCGGTGGAACACGAACAAACTCGACGCACAAAAGTTCGCGGAGGAACTGGCGGCAGCGCCGGCTCCGATCACGAACGTTCCCCCGGAGCTGACTGGTCGGCGAAAGGCGGAAAGACTGGCAGACGAGACGGCTAAGCTGACGGAGCGGCTGTGCAACAGCACAATGCCGAAACGACAATATAGACAAAACAGACAATCACAGTACTGGTGGACGGACGAGATAGCCGAGCTGCGAAAGAAGTGCCTAGCGAGCCGAAGACGGGTTACCAGGGCCGGCGGGAGACCCGAAAGGGAACCCCTGCAAGAGGCATACAAGACGGAGCGTAAAAGACTGACGAACGCTATTAGAGACAGCAAGACGCGTTGCTGGAAGAAGCTTTGCGAGGAGGTGGACCGGGACCCGTGGGGAACCGGGTACAAGATTGTGACCGGTAAACTGGGGGCCCGGGCCCCGCCTGACCTCAAAGACGCGGAAGCCACACGACGGATCGTCGACGGACTGTTCCCGACACACCCGATACGCACGGACGAAACGAACGACAACGAGACTCCGGCGGTCCCCGTCTTCACAGCGGAGGAGCTCACCAGAGCAGCCAACGCGGTGAGGGCGGGTAAAGCGCCGGGACCTGACGGAGTACCGGGAGAGATTATCCGGTTGATGGCTACCCAGAGGCCGGAGATACTTCTCGACCTGTACAACACGTGTTTGACGACAGGGACATTCAGCGATCGCTGGAAGACGGCGAGGCTGGTCCTCATCCCGAAGGGGAAGGGCGAACCCGACTCGCCGTCGGCCTGCCAGCCGTTGAGCTTACTGGACACGACAGGGAAACTGTACGAACGACTACTTAAACCAAGACTTACAGACGCAATACAAAGCGGTGGAGGCCTCTCGGACCTGCAGTTCGGCTTTAGAAGGGGTCGATCGACCATCGGAGCAATCCAGAGGGTGGTCGACTCCTTCCGAGCCACGGACAGACACTGCCACGCAGCGCGGCCTATCGTGCTGCTGGCGACACTGGACGTCAGAAATGCTTTCAACTCGGCCAGGTGGGTTGACATTCTGGGGGCGTTTAGAAACGACTACAGGATTCCGCCGTACCTGTTCCGGGTGGTGGAAGACTACCTGCGACATCGACGAATCACATACGAGACAACAGAGGGGCAGGTAACGAGACAAATCACCGCGGGGGTAGCCCAAGGATCCATACTTGGGCCGGACTTCTGGAACGGACTGTACGACAGCCTGCTTAGACTGGAGCTTCCGCTCGGCGTACTCCTCGTCGCATATGCTGACGACGTGGCGGCGGTGATCGTCGAGCGCTCTCCAGATCTGGCGCAGTACAAATTGAATCAGACGATGAGACGGATCGGACATTGGATGACCGACCACGGACTGCAACTCGCGACCGAGAAGACAGAACTGCTTTTCCTCACAAGAAAACGCATACAGACGACATTACCGATGAAGGTCGGAACAGACGAGATCGAGACCAGAGGGGTCGTCAAGTACCTGGGGGTGACCTTAGATACAAAGATGACCTTCTGGCCTCACATACAAAGGACTACTCGGAAGGCGGCCGAAAGGATAGCATCCCTAAGCCGCCTGATGGCAAATACGAACGGACCGAGACCGGGGAAACGGAGACTATTAATGTCGATGGCCCACTCGATACTGCTCTACGGCGCAGAGATCTGGGCGGACTCCCTGAAGACAAAAAAGTACTGCCACGCGATGACGGCGGTACAAAGACGGAGCGCGCTGAGGATCGCTTGCTCCTACCGGACTGTCTCTGCACAGGCTGTTCTGGTGGTAGCGGGCGTGATTCCCATAGACCTTCTTGCCTTCGAGCGTAGGAGGATCTACGGTAAGAGCGAGGACACGAGACGACGGGACGCGGAAACGACAGAAAGAGACAGAACGCTACAGACGTGGCAACAACGATGGACAGAAGAAACGACTGGAAACTGGACGAGACGACTAATAAAGGACCTGAAGCCGTGGCTCAGTCGGGATTTCGGGGACGTGAACTTTTACGTCACCCAATTCCTGACGGGACACGGTTACTTTAGAAGGTACCTGCACAAAATGAACAGAGTGCGAACACCGGACTGTACATACTGCGGACACGAACGGGACGACGCGGAACACACGATTTTCGGATGCGACCGCTGGACAAGACTGAGACAGGAACTGACATCGACTGTCGGAAACATTACCCCTGACAACATCGTCGGGGTGATGCTCCACGGAAACGAGCACTGGCAACTCGTTGCCACATACATAGAGACTATACTGAGACGGAAAAACGCGGACGGCTGCCTAACCTGACAGACTAGACGCGACCGAAGAGAGAGAAACAGTACTGACACACACAACACTATGAGACGAACACAGACAGACCCCCCGACCAGAAGTAATATTAACATAGTTCCTGGTCGGGGGCGGACGGAAAGGAGAGGGCGGTTTAGTGGGTAGGCCAATCGGGAGTCCCACATATCCACCAGGTCGACTGGTGGAATCCGTAACTAGGATTCCGCAACTCCTTGTAAAAAAAAAAAAAAAAATAATAATAATAATAATAATAGTAATAATAATAATAATAATAATAATAATAATAATAATAATAATAATAATAATAATAATAATAATAATAATAATAATAATAGTAGTAGTAGTAGTAGTAGTAGTATAAGTAGTAGAAGTAGCAGTAGCAGTAGTGGTAGTAATAATAATAATAATATTTGACGAGATGAATAGATTTGAGACAATGGAGAGTTGTATGATTTTGCTGTATAATAATAGCGTAAATTCGTACCGATTATGAAGATCCCATCTCTTCGCCGGATGTGATATGTCGCAACAATGAAGTACTAGACTGACGGCCTTGCTCTTGTCGACACTAGGTTCAGCGAGGCTCAGAAGATTCTTCATGTTCTTCAATTGCTGAAAGTGAAAGCTCATGTCCGTTGCGAGAACCATGTCGATCACCAGCGATCGAAACTCACGAAACTCTTCCTTCGAGAGATTCTGAAGGATATTGCAGTCGTCCTCCTTCAGAATTCTATGATAATGACGAATACACACGAATACTTAAAAATGTGTCATGCGAATCGAGGGATACAGAACGACGGAAGAAATTATGATTTATACTTACCGGAAGCTCGCGGAAATATGATGATTTTCCAAAACTGCACGATCATTGTAGAGCAACGCCGTGTCGCTTCCCGACATAACGTGAAAGTTATTCGTCGTTCCTGTGTGCTCGAAATCGTGAATAATGGCGGCGACGAGAGTAGCGAAAATCTCGAGATCTGATAGCCAGTTCTGCAATTAGCATCGGATATATACTAACATGCATATATTAGAATACAGTGCATTGTCAGGTTGATCGATTTAATTCCCTAATCCTGACCATCCATCCATATGTTTTTATATTATGTACAGGGTGTCCCAAAGCTAGCACGTCAGAGTGACACGGGAATTGAATTGGCTCCGGACCTATCAGACTAAACAAGTATGACCTCAATAAAAGTCTTATGGTTTTCGAGGAAAATCATCTATTTTGATTTTTCGGACAATCGCTACCTAGTACTTGTTATTCTACTATCATCGCTATGAAAGTCCAGAAACACAAACGAAAACAGCGAGACAACAGGAACAGCGATTTAAAAAAAAATCGTCCTTTAATTTTTCGGACAATCGGTATTCTTGTTATCTCGCTGTTGTCCGTTTGTGTTTCTCACCACTTTAGGATTTGATGTGAATTTGGACTTTGGTGTGCTTACGATTTAGATTTTCATAGCAATGGTAGCGGAATAACGAGTATTAGGTAGGGATTTTTTGAAAAATCAAAAAACACGATTTGTCTCGAAGATCATGAGACTTTTACTGAGGTCATATTCATTCTGATAGGTCCGGAGCGAATCTAACCCCCGTGTCACTCTGATGTGCTAGTTTTTGAACACTCTGTATATGGGTTAAATCGTTAAATCGACCTGGCTGTGATTTTCAACCTCGGGGATTTGGTTCAGAATTTCCCACAGCTATGTACATATTGTGAATCTTGTTAAGCTCAACATCGATCGAACGTACAAGAGTTTATATGTCCTGACAATTGTCGTGATTGATTATACAAGAAGCGTTTAACTTACCATCAAGCCAGTTTGACAGAGAACCCAGTGCATCGTCTGTGCTACGTCAGCGGCGTGTAGATTGTTGTGATAAGGATTTCTGTGTCTACAATAACCCTCCTCGACTCTCGAGAGAAAACTTTCGAGTACCACCGGCGGAACCTTGAACTTGTGTATCATACCGTAACGATTGAGAAGGTCGTAGCCCAGATACTTGACCGGTGAACCCATGGCCGCGTCGTTTAACGAAAATGCGTCAAATGACCAGTCGTCGAGTTTCTTGAAATAGCGTTTTTTTTCGTTCAATTAATACATAGATGAATAATTTGAATTCTAATTTATCGCTAAAGGATAAACCAATCCAAGGGCTAGTTTTAAAAAATGCGGTCTACAATGGGATCAAAGATAAAAGTCTATCGATAGTGTCAAGGTATTCTGATCACAAACGACGCCTTATAATGCCCTTATATGTATTATACATATCTGCGGATACAACGTTTTATCCCCATAAAATGGCGATTAGAAATAACGATATGTGGCCCAGAGACTAAACACAAAGTTCTGTACTTTAGTAGCATTTATTACAACGTCTAATTCTGGAAAACCAGTCGCCATTGAGAATCTTCAATTGACTGTATTTTCGTTGCTTTTATCAGAAATATCTTTGTCAAAGATTCAGTGACCCCATACAGTTAATCAATGATTGATGAAATTGTTAGTATTACGAATTAATAGCATACTCTATATTTCATAATGTTTAATACATTAATTATCAAATTGAAGTGAGCACTGTATAGATTTTCCATAAGGCTGTATATTATGATCTTTTAAGTTGTAATACTGTTTTTAATCTTCAGTCATCCGGACCGGAGGTTTTTTTTAAACAATGCTACACGTATCGACTTCGAAATAAAAAAATCGAGTTCTTGAATCTCTTAGTTGACTATCGCAATATACGATACAATAACGATATGTGGCCCAGATACTAGATATAAAGTTCTGTACTTTAGTAGTATTTATTACAACGTCTAATTCCGGAAAACCAGTCGCCATTGAGAATCTTCAATTGACTGTATTTTCGTTGCTTTTATCAGAAATATCTTTGTCAAAGATTCAGTGACCCCATACAGTTGATCAATGATTGATGAAATTGTTAGTATTACGAATCAATAGCATACTCTATATTTCATAATGTTTAATACATTAATTATCAAATTGAAGTGAGCACTGTATAGATTTTCCATAAGGCTGTATATTATGATCTTTTAAGTTGTAATACTGTTTTTAATCTTCAGTCATCCGGACCGGAGGTTTTTTTTAAACAATGCTACACGTATCGACTTCGAAATAAAAAAATCGAGTTCTTGAATCTCTTAGTTGACTATCGCAATATACGATACAATAACGATATGTGGCCCAGATACTAGATATAAAGTTCTGTACTTTAGTAGCGTTTATTACAACGTCTAATTCCGGAAAACCAGTCGCCATTGAGAATCTTCAATTGACTGTATTTTCGTTGCTTTTATCAGAAATATCTTTGTCAAAGATTCAGTGACCCCATACAGTTAATCAATGATTGATGAAATTGTTAGTATTACGAATCAATAGCATACTCTATATTTCATAATGTTTAATACATTAATTATCAAATTGAAGTGAGCATTGTATAGATTTTCCATAAGGCTGTATATTATGATCTTTTAAGTTGTAATACTGTTTTTAATCTTCAGTCATCCGGAACGGAGGTTTTTTTTAAACAATGCTACACGTATCCAATTCGAAATAAAAAAATCGAGTTCTTGAGCCTTTGAGTTGACTATCGCAATATCATATTTCGTTCAAATCCATTTTGTTTCCACTATCGTATTTTTTTTTTCAATATTCGTCCAAAGATCCTCCGCTATTCGTGTTACATTTTCGTACCTTGAGTACCGTTACGACATCCGGTGGAAATTGCATGAGAGCGGTGTTCGTGACCCTTCTCGAGATTCTCTCGACGAATATACCGGCTCTTATTGCATGAGCAACGGAACGAAATTTGGGTTTCTCATCGGCTTTGCGTCTGGTCGTTGCCAATTGTCGTGTGAATGTCGAGGCAAGCCATTCGCGTACTTCCGGTGGCACAGCGTCCGGTTGTACCTCCGACAGTTCGTCATCTTCGTCGGCCAAGCGTCTATAGGGGGGAAGTCGCGAAGATCTATTAGCATCATGACGGAAAGTCAATAACCCAACTCGAACGAAAATCTATTAATTTAATTGCGCACGATAATGATTTGATCATAATGCCTTTGTTGTTGTTATTTTATTTTATTCTTACGATCGGACAGCCTTCGTGTGTACATATCGAAGTCGAGAAGGACGAGAATAGGAGGATGACTGTATCGCGTGTGTGTTTATTTTTATTTTTTATTGTACTGATTGCAACGAAATTGATCGATAAATTGCCAAATTGTATGCTACGATTCAACGAAACTAATTTGATTTTTATCTTCATCGATAATACTCCAATCGGGCAAATCGACTGTGCGCGTCAACGAGGATGAAATAACGTCGCGCTCAAAACACAGTTGTTCGAACGATGTGCAAATTTTTCACGATCGATACGTCCATGATATTAACGGGAACAACGAACGGAGTTATATCTAGAATAGTGAACGGATAGATATATAGATGGGAACGAGAATTTGTCGGTCGTACTCGTAAACTAGCGGCCCGGAAAGACACAACGATTCATGCGAATTCGTTTGGGAATTACACGAAAGCGTAATTGCACGACGGGCGCGGGCGTGAAAGTAACGGGCCGGAGAACGGTCGAGAGGGATGAAGGATTGAGGGGAAAAGAGGGTTGAAGTGTAATTTCAGCCCGTTCAACCGTAATAGAATGAGCTGTGTGTTGACTCTCAATGTCGAAATGTTAATGCACCTGCAATACATCGACCAATCGATTCTAATGAAACCTTCATTTTCGTCTGCATTAAAAGAAAATGTTTTTTTTCCACATTTAACACGGGGAAGAGTAAAGCACAATGTGACAATTTTTTTTTACGTTCACGTCGCCGCGATGAATGAAAAAAAAAAAATTGTATGACCCAACGAATGACCGTTATACTGATTCCTGACTTTAGATTTTACGTACGTTCTAAATTACACACGAAGATAGGTATGGTTGCAACGGGTCCAACAGGAAAATAATTCACGGCTCGTGTGCTAACGGTAAACAAAACGGAAATGTACACACAAAAGTTGGATAAACGAGATACATGCTGGGCACGATATCTCACGAAGATTTAAACGTTAAATTAATTTATATGCTGCATATATATACATTTTTAGCGGGGTCAGTTTCATCAAACGGGCAAGGTCATTTCCGTACGGTGAAGCAAACCTTCCCAACTCTTCTACACTGCCCCGGTGATGTATTTATATACTATAGAGAGATATGTATATATATGCAACGACGAATCGGGCAAAAGAAAATTTTACACATATTCTAATGTACGAGGTACGTTTGTACAAAAAAAAGGGAAGAAAAATGAAAGTTTTGAAAAATCGCTGACGTTGCGACCCACGCCGTTCGCTCCACCTCCTCTATATCGTCTTTCCACGATGACAGCAACTACTCTGACCTCGATGTCTATAGATAACGGTGATTCGAACTTATTCAATGAACGTTCATCAGACTGATAATAAAAAATTTCATAAAGTAATTACCGTTCATGGGTTATACGATTATGATAATGATAATGTTTTATGGAGCACGATATATTAAATGATTATAGCGTACTCGAGAGATTAAAATTGATTCGACTCGTGCGATATGTATATTTAGTTATAAAATCTTTGTTATTCGTTTATATTTAACAAACCTACGACGTACGCTCGGCTGGCAGGTGGCTGCTTTCTCCATACGTTCCGCCTCTCTACAATTGAAACACCAAGGAATACAACATCACACTTACATTACACATGGATGTGAAAAAAATAAAAAAATCAATAAAATACATACAATTTTATTTTTCGTTCTTTTGTTTTTTTTTTTCAATTTTTCTATTTAATAAAAATACACCGAGGATCGATGCAGTTGGAAAGTTTTTGTTCTTTTTATGCTCGCAATTTTACAAAGATCGTATCGCACAAAATGTGTACGCATGCATCGCGATCAAGAGAAAGAGATGAAAGAAAAAAAAAACAGAAACACACACGCACGATCTTGAGATCGTTGATGCAATGTTAGGTAACTTTTGTAAACGGGCAAGAATCCGAGAACGAGCAGTGGCTACACCTAGAAGAAAATTATAGAAAATAGTGGAGCATATAGGTGAACAAGAGAGACACCGTGAAACAGAGGCAGGCAGGCAGAGGGACGACCACATCATCGCATGCTTTGTTTAAGGATTATTGTTGTCTTTTTTTTTGTACATTTCTTTTTCAATCAAAGCAATATAGTCTTTTTGTTAATTATGCAGAAGATGTATGGATGATTAATTCTACCCTCGCGCAAATCAATATATAAAATGAGAAAAAAAAATGTCATCAGTTGTAATTATTTATATGGAAAACCATCGATAAACGCGATATGTTCTTATCGAATATCTGGAAGTGCTCGTTACTTGTTGGGGAATATGTTTTCAAATTATCTTTCTTTATTGGATCAAACGAGAGATGTTCATCAACGATGTCGTGTCTACCGAGCTAGTACCCCTATTGTTTACGTTCAATTATCACACGCACATTCACACGCATACAGAGAAATACACACGCGCACGCACGCACACACACAGTCATACACTACTCGAAATGAGGTCCCAACTATTGTCATTTGTGCTTTTTCTTCAGTTTATTTATTTTTTCTAAAGTAGAATTCGTATCGAGAGTGGAAGATGTTGATTGCGTATCAGTAATAGATGAGGGTGCTTGGCAAGGCCACAGTTATAGATCGTGACAGTGTCTATTATAAGTGTTTCTATAAAGAAAAATTCATCAACGTCACATCAATGAGAATAACGACGTGCGGAAGAACTGAGAAAAATCGAGTTCTCTCTTTTTTTTTTCATCAATCATTAAACGAAATGACAATAATTTTTTCTCGACAAAGATAGAAACATCGGTTTCGACAATTGAACAATGAGAGATCTTCCATTGTCGGTATTCTCAGTAGATCTTGACATTCGGAATAACCCGAAAAACTTGTGTTTTTTTTTGTTTCGTTTTTATGGGAGACAAAATGCATTCACGTACTTATATTGTAAGTGATGAAATAGTAACATCGAGGGGTTTTTTTTAATTTTTTGGAAATTCTGGGCCGGGGGAGTTTAATTGGAAGATGATTGCTTGGACAAATATTTTAGATTCCGGGATTGTCACAGAGGTTCAATTTGAGGTTGTAAATGGGGTTGCACAGAACGAGGGGTCGGGAGAATGATTGGCATATGGGTTTTTGTGGTTAATCGCTGATGGCGGGAGGGACGGGAGGGGGGAATTTTTTTTTGTCGAATGTGAATGTTTCGCAACCTTGCCCACACGGGGGTGCGAAGCTTCCGTTTCTGGGTTGCCACCGCGTGGCCCTGTGGTCCATCCGTGTCCAAGCCACCCCCGAGGGCCGTCGATGAGTGGCCCGCCCCCCTACGCGATGACCGAGTGCTCTCACCCGAATTCACCCTGCGATAGTGCTTGTTAGTCACACGTGGAATTAGAAACATATATAATTGTTTTACATGATAATTCTCTTTTTTTTTCCGTTACAAGAAAAAAAAAATACATATTCCACATTTTCTTTTCCATACTTTTTTCTTCTTCGTTCGTTATACAGAATATATACGTATAATCCATTAAAAAGAAATTATTTAAAAAAATAAACGATTTTCATCAAATTTCCTCGAGTCGAATGTACAGCTGAAAATAAGGGATTAGTAGGCATAGCTGAATAATTGGCCCAAATTATATTAATCGCCTCCTGAATATATATCGTTAAACGCCAACGACAATAATACAGGAGGACCCAAATGGAAGAAAATAAAAATGTATTTAAGAATTAAGAAAAAAAAAAATCGGGAATCTAACACGAGTGTTGTTTCTGTTGTTGTTCGTTAATCTTATTTTATCTTTACCGATTCGTAAGCAACAGAAAAACCGTAGTTGAGATGCTCGATAAATCGAGATACTATCGAACCAATAGTGTAAAAATCAGAACATTGAAGAAAGATGGCTTTTGTTTTCGAAGCAAAAATAGCAGAGAGTGAGTGAACACCGAAGGCGATTTAGACGAAAGTGCGTTAATCGTAAATTTATTAATTTGCGAAGCGATGAACGTAAGAATGTAAATATCGTTATTACCCGGGAGTTGATTTTCGCGAAATGAAGTATCGAACGGTGTGTTAAAAGTGAACAGAGTTAATTGACGATGTAAATAATTCAATGAGGAAGGAACGGGGGTTGAAGTGGTACGAGAAATAAAGTAAGAAAACGAACGAAACAAAAAGCGAAGACGAAGAGCGAGCAATAGGAAGTACAAGTTATCTTTGCCTCCTTTATGATTTTAATTCGCAAACCCCGATTTACGAAACCATTGATCTTCTGACCGACCTGAAGAAGCACCGTTACTGTTAAAAAACAAATCTATTGTTTTTTTTTTCAATACACGAACCGTTATCACATTTCAAGGAAAACGCACACTCCCCCAGACTCATTTCCTGGAGTATAACGAGTCTCTGTCTCGTAAAGTGCTCGACACGCGATATAATCCAGGCGGCCATGTTTAAGCGCTGCACTGGTTATTCGTTCATTAATTATTCGAAAAATCTTTTTCTTTTTCTATTTTTTATTGCACTGATTTGTTCGTTTCTTTCGTCCGTTTACCGAAAAAACACTTACTTGGTCTCGTCGATGAATACCGCTTCGAGAACGCGCGCTGCATAATGCAAATTTCGTTGAAGTAGATCAGCGGAGATTTCGCCGTGTTGAAGCTGCCGCAACAGACATCGTAGTCTAAAAGACAATTGAATTTTGATTTTTTTTCTTTTCATCGGTACATTAAAATTGTATTGCTTGTATTCTCGGTAGAAGGAGAGGAGGGATAGATATGGGGGAAAAGCAGAGATTTTTTTACTCTGAATTGACTAACCTGAGGGCAGCTTTATCGCAGGCATCGGGCGTATCGACGGCTGGCAGAGAATCTGTCTCGAGATCAACATTGTCGAGTATCTCTTCGAGATCGACCGATTGGCCGCTCAAGTGAGCTTCGGAATTGTCCGTCGGGATTGAACTGTCAGCGCTCACACCCCCGCTCGCTTTACCTTTGCCAGAGGTACGACGTACTATCGTCAGTGTGCCTTGTTCTGTAATTTGAATGACGAGACCAATTAGTCGAATTGGAAACGGACAAATAAGTAAATTCAATTATCCAAAGGCTCCGGTGAGATATTCATACGGCGGAGATTAATCAACGAGAGATTGTTGCGATAAGCTTGAGAAGACTGTCACTCATTGTTAGGTGTTTAAGAATGAGTGACGAATTAAAAGTAGATTCAAAATTATGTATTCCACGTTGTTTTCGTTATTTTTTTACGAAAGATTTAGCGCCTAAAATTAAGTGTTCAATCCTAGCAGGGACTTTTGCCCCTGGAAATTTGGTACTGGAAAAATCGCTCCGGAATTGTCCATATGATTTTTCGTGATTTCCTCGAGCTTTTTAAGCCTAAACTAACGGCTTATCACCTTTTTTTTTCTACAGTACGCTTATTTCTATTACAAGCAACAGATTCAGTTTGATAAAGAAAAAAATGCAGCACATACTTCGTACTTATCTGTCAATGACAAGAAAATATTTGTCCCATCAGGCAATCACTGTAATTCTTCATATCAACAATTATATATGTCATCTGTTGCCTTGGTCGGTGGAAAAATTTTGCAGTCGTATCGCAGCGCATACGCGCGTGATTGATAATACAAAAGATAAGGATTAGCTTCCTTGAGGTAGCTCGTTAGAACAGTTATTCTCGCTAGCCTACTTATTTTTCGCGACTTCGAGATTTGTTATGATATGGTCGATAATATTTTAACTCTTCCCCCCCCCCCCCCCCCTGCTCCGTGTCAGAATATTTTGAGCTGTCATCGTGAGCCTGAGAAACGCGCGAAAATTTGAATATTCAATGGAATCGGTGCCGGAGGATTTTTCAAGAGGTAGTCTTCTCTGTATATCGACCCTTTTCTGGTTATCTCAAGCCTCCCGAAAGAAGAGTGGATCAGAATTGACAGACGTTAGATTGAGTATGTACCACGATTCGCTGAGCTCAGAGTTACGTGACAGCACATATCCAAGTCTCTCACATTCCAGTCGTTCGCATCGGTTGGTCCGACCAAAATCCTTCCGAGGTGATGGAAAGACCAAGAGGACTTGTGTCCATCACCCATGAAATCCTCGGAGATTGCCGGGGAGCTCACCAAGGGAATGCTTAGTGTGAGACAGCCAAGCGATTGGTTTACATCATGAATTCTCGCGGGATCATGTCAAAATTCGTATCATATCACTGGTTTTGTGTAATCGTGGCAGTGACGCTGTCTGTTACCATAAATATCTCGTGTACACTGTTGCAAATAAAATGAAACAGTTGCCGACACGATGCTGGACCGTAAAAATGTTGCGATTGACAAATCGATCAATTGAATATCGACAATCATCGGAGAACTTTTGTCTTAAGACTACAAAGTTTCAGATCACGTTACTGACTGTTTTGCCAGGAAATGTTGATTTTAAATTCACCGTTTTAGAATAGGGCTGTACGGAAAAATAAAGCTCGTCAGAAGCTTACCGGAAAAACTAACCTACTCAAATTCTCAAGACCTAAGTCATTTAATAACCAATTCATTGACAAAATTTTAAGTTTTCCATTGATTAATAAAGAAGCGGGTTGGCGAGATGGTTAAGCAAATATTTGCTTTACTGTTTCAGAAACGTAGTAATTTCTTACTTTTATTTACTAACTGATTGAATTAATAAATGTTACTTTATTGCATGAGACTTTAATTAAAGTGAAGTTCACTCAAACGATATGGATCGATGACACAATTAAATTTTTACCATAAATGGTTAAATATGGTACCTATATTTTGACTGGTCGTTAATTACTTAAGGTAGTAGTCTGGTGACTTAAGCCGATTTTCATGTCTTTTTTGGAGGGCGTTTTTTTGTAGGAAAATAAAAATGAATCGTTTTGAATATTTAGGATGTTTTTATTTACATATTAAAGATAGAAAAAAAAAATTGTTTGAAAGATTTAATAGTTTATTATTATTATTATTATTGATCGAAGTTGGCACCTCGAAAAAAAAGCACGTGGGTGGCCCCGGTAATTTTGGCTCTTGATGTTATCTGAAATAAAAAATTCTTGATAATTCTTAATCTATAGACATGTCATTCTGATCGGAACTACTGAAGTTAAATTTCATGGATAAATAACAAAATGGCGGACTTTGGAAAAAAACACTTTTTTCCAAAGTCCGCCATTTTGTACTTACCTGTACTTTAACTACTGAAGTTAAATTTCATGCATAAATAACAAAATGGCGGACTTTGGGAAAAAAAACTTTTTTCCAAAGTCCGCCATTTTGTTATTTATCCATGAAATTTAACTTCAGTAGTTCCGACCAGAATGACATGTCTATAGATTAAGAATTATCAAAAAATTTTTATTTCAGATAACATCAAGAGCCAAAATCACCGGGGCCACCCACGCGCTTTTTTTCGAGGTGCCAACTTCGATCAATAATAATAATAAACTATTAAATTTTTTCAAAAAAATTTTGTTTTGTATCTTTAATATGTAAATAAAAACATCCTAAATATCCAAAACGATTCATTTTTATTTTCCTACAAAAAAACGCCCTCCAAAACGACATGAAAATCGGCTTAAGTTACCAGACTACTACCTTAACTCAGCCAACAATGTATCTGTTTTGAGTACCTCATTTTCTTGTCTTCTGAGAAATATTATCTTCTCAGAGCCAGTTAACGTATACATATTATATTCTATAAACTTACTTGAGAGCTGACCATTTCTTCCTGGCGAAGGAGGATTATGCGAATGTGTGGTACCGGGACTACCACCGGTGCAGCTCGTACTGGCATTTGCATTTACAATTGTTGAAGCAGTGGCTGGGGAAGACGTCGCGACCGCGATGTCATCCCTTGTGACTCTTCTGTCGGGTGGCGAAGCAACTGATCGGAAAGAAAATGAAAATGTTCGTTACAGAAACACCCTTACTTCGGGTCGTCCATAGCCCATCTTGTAAATCTACAATACGAAGTACACAGTAAAACGTACATGTACAGCATAACAGAGAAACTACGAATCTCTCTGCGATTTATATTTTCACTTTGATCGAAGGAAACAGCTGACATATTTCCATTTCCATTGTGGGCTTTTCCCCGGATTGGCCATATATACGTATTTCTTTGACATATGATCATACGGTTCAATCTCTCACAAGTGTGAAGCTTAAAATCGAAATTTTTACAGAAATAGCAGTTTCTCACATCATGTACACACATTGAATGCAACATTGGCTTCGAGTTTTGGGATAGAAATCGCTAAAGCACTACTCCCAACCTCTTTAACATACTGACAGCGTAAAACTTCTGTATTTTACTCGACATTTTAATCTTCTATATAGATTGAATACTTTTAAACATTGGGGATTTTCCTAGCTATGGGAAGCACTGCCTGCAACAAAAAGCTGATAACGTGAAGTGAGAAAATTCAACTTGAGGACTTTGGGCTGTGTTTGAATTCATCCCGTATTTGTCATGTTATTTGCAACACCATATAAAATTCACGTACGCATACATCGTAATTTCGACGATCACGATTGGACGAATGGTGGATATCACCAGAGCGTCATTGAATTTAATTGTCAACGTTCTTGTACATTGATACCCAAGTGTTACTAATATGTTAGGTAGTCGTAAATGCTCTTATCCTTTGCATCTAACTATTGGCATTCTGGTGGAGAATCCTTCGGAACAATTGAGTGACTGACGAACAACAAATTCACTCAAGTTCTCTCTCCCTCTCACATATATGCAAATTCTATTATAGTGTGGAGAAGCCGTTATACGGATGAATGGTCAGGTACGAAAACAGTGGCAAGGAAAGCTATAGTCAGTGGCAGAGCAACGTGATTTATCGTGGCGCTGTTGCTAGCAACATTGTAATTTGATCATTCGGTGTTTCAGGTTACGGAACAATGCGGAATTCGATACGGAAACTGAGTTACGCGTTGCGTGTGCAGATGACGGGAAACGCGATCTATACCGTCCGCATATATAGCGATTGACGTATGACACATATCCCATGATATAGGCTGAGGTTGAATGCTTTATCAACTGTCTGACATTGTGACTTCACTCTCATTTACCTACTTACGTATGCTGATGGGAATCATTGTTAAAAAATGTGTCGTCAATTGTATTAACGTCGTCATAAAACTTGGTCAATCGCAATAGCACTCTCATGCGATGATAGTGACGAAAAAAAAAAAAACACATTGTCATATCACGATTATATAAGAATATTTTATCGTAAATCTTAGAAACGAGATAAGCGTTAGATAAGAAAAAAAAGTGCACATTTCGTATTGCACGGTAATTCCTCGTCATTTTTGCACATTCACAACACTCGCACTATGAGGAAGCTAAAATGGAGCTTCGTTATAAGCGCCTTTGTGACCAAATGACTTGAAAAACAGTCTAAAATGGATAGAGCAGAGTTTTTCATGAGACCAAGAGTTCCATACGATTTCCCAAAATGAGGACATTTATTTAAGGTATTAAGGTCTGGTAACTTAAGCCGATTTTCATGTCCTTTTTGGAGGGCGTTTTATTGTAGGAAAATAAAAATGAATCGTTTTGGATATTTAGGATGTTTTCATTGACATATTAAAGATACAAAAAAAAATTTTTTTGAAAAAATTCAATAGTTTATTATTATTATTATTATTGATCGAAGTTGGCACCTCGAAAAAAAAGCGCGTGGGTGGCCCCGGTGATTTTGGCTCTTGATGTTATCTGAAATAAAAAATTCTTGATAATTCTTAATCTATAGACATGTCGTTCTGGTCGGAACTACTGAAGTTAAATTTCATGGATAAATAACAAAATGGCGGACTTTGGCAAAAAAAACTTTTTTCCAAAGTCCGCCATTTTGTTATTTATCCATGAAATTTAACTTCAGTAGTTCCGACCAGAACGACATGTCTATAGATTAAGAATTATCAAGAATTTTTTTTCGAGGTGCCAACTTCGATCAATAATAATAATAATAATAAACGTATTCAATTTTTTCAAAATTTTTTTTTTTTGTATCTTTAATATGTAGATAAAAACATCCTAAATATCCAAAACAATTCATTTTTATTTCGCTACAAAAAAACGCCTTTAAAAAAAGACATGAAAATCGGCTTAAGTTACCAGACTACTACCTTAATTCAAATGTATTCATTCATTTGGCTGAAAAGTCATTTTAAAAATGACAAAAAAATCGTTAACATTGACATTCCGTTATCACGTCCGTGTTATATATTTTTTGTTTCCAACAGTGCTCTAAGATTTTCATATTATAGTTTCGTGCTTCCACAAGAACGATAACGCGTGATTTACAGTGGCTTCTCCCGGTAGAAACATCAACTAAAGCACGTCCGCACTCTCGTAGTGATATAACAAGCAAAAGGGATTAAGCGGGATACGCAAGGGCCAGAAACAGTCGAGAAGGAAACACCAGTTGGACCGAAGTAGAGTTTATTACTCCGTCATTAGTTTTCGAAGTTCATATCAGAGAAATTGTTTGAACATCTCGTTTGGCTAAGAGTTACAGGAGAGAAGGAAAATTGCCGTTAACGGTTGGTGAGAGAGATAAAGACAGAGAGAGAGAGAGAGAGTGAGCGGGAAAAACAAGAGCATTTTTGTTCGCACATTTCTCGAGACACCTCGGCTGATTGTCAGGTACCTGTCTATAGCTGTAATGTTTTATTTTTATTTAACAGATATTATTTTATTACAATAAATAAAGAACGGAACTGCCCGACGTTGGGCGTCAAATGTAATATTTTGTTTTATTTAACAGATATTATTTTATTACAATAAACAAAGAACGGAACTGCCCGACGTTAGTCGTCAAATGTAATATTTTGTATTTTTATATAACAGATTTTTTAATATGAAGAAAATTCCGTTTTTATTTATTTATTATTATAATAAACGAAACCAAAAGAGAATGGGCACCGCAACAAAAGAATTAACTTTACACGCTTACTTGCTAAAGATTAAAATTAACTTGATCGCCATCGAATTCGTTTAATCGGCATACCGTTAGACGGGTGATACAATAATTCTCTCTCTCTCATAAGAAAAGTGTTCAATTCGCGTCACGGTGCGACTCGACTTATCTGCGAGTCAACCGAGGTTGTAAGTCTCGATACCGAATTGCTTGCGTTGACAATTCGAAACCGTGAAGTACACGAATTTCCGCACCTTAAATTAATGAGATGAGGGTGATTAACAAATTAGGCACGATTAAATTGAATGAACGAATTTAATATGCTAACACTGATAAATACAATAGATTTTATGTTGTTTAAGTTGATTGATGTGAGTGTTGTTTTGTTCGAACGATTGAATGGTTAAAGACTGAATTCTAAGCGCGATTAGAACGTTGCGTAAATTAGTCGTGCTGAGAGGTCTTTTCGTTGCGAACTGTTTGTGTTCGAGTCAAAATTGTAACTGACGATATTTAATTTTTCGACAACTGCGTGAGCCTTGAGGGAGTGTCTCGAAGGATTCACATTTTGTTTTGATTGGTCAGCCGAAAAAAAAGGATCCGAAAAAAGGGAAGGGATGAAAACTCGAGAGGGGAGCTGGCCGCGTTGGTGACTGCCACGGAAAAACCCGCGAATTTTCAGCTCGGCGAGAAGCCTTGTAGAAAAGGACGCCTGCTGTTGTAAACCGATTAAAAAAGGTGAAGTTCTGCAAAAATGAGTTTTCGTGTTTTTAGGATTAGACCGGAATTTTTCGGCTTATTGTAATAAAGTAATTAACGAGACAGTTGATAATGTTTCTCTTCAAATTGGGGTTTTGAATGGGGGAATTTCCGCAGAGACCGTCTCTGCTCAAGGGTTACGCAGATGTTTCGAAGTATGAAAGGAATTCAATAAAACGATTAGCGAGACGTGCATTTGCTAGTAGACAGCACTCTCTGTTTTAGATGCGTGTATAGTCTATGTGTGTGTATGTGTATAGGTGTGTGTGTGGCTCATGTCGTATTTGCCTTGAATTTTACTATGATGGTTCCGTGTGAGACAGAACATACTCCCCCCTTGAGGGGGTACCGATCAAGTTTACATGTAGATTTTTATCAAATGTTTTATGTGATTGTTCTTGAAAGCAAAATGATATATTGTTATTTCGAGTTATTGTCCGTTTCATCTTTGGCACTTGCACTCGGTAGTGGAGCAAGCTTGCGAACGTTTCTTTCGAGGGTTCCCCTCGAAGTCTGAACTCGTACCACGCGTACTACGCCATCCGATCCAGGTAGGGTTTCGATGACTCTTCCCATGAGCCATCGAAGTGGTGTTAGATTGTCCTCCTTGAGAAGGACAAGAGATCCCTCTCGAATGTCGTGAGTTCCGCGAGACCATTTATGGCGAATATTTAATTCCTTTAAATATTCCTTGTGCCACCGTGTCCAAAAATGTTGTTTCATTTTTTGTATACGTTGCCGCAATGACAATCGGTTTGATGGGATGGACTCGAAGCTGACTTCTATTATGCTAGTTAATGAGCTGCCAATCAAATAATGACCAGGTGAGAGGACAGGAGGATCACTAGGATCCGATGAGATGGGAGTTAAAGGACGGGAATTAAGAATCGCTTCGATCTCTGTAATGAACGTATAGAGCTGCTCAAACGTAAGCAGCTGATCAGCTATCACTCTCTTCATGTGGTGTTTGAACGATTTGACCGCGGCTTCCCAAAGTCCGCCGAAGTGTGGTGATTGTGGTGGTATAAAATGCCACTTAATACCCTGAGTAGTGCAAAAATTCATTGCCTTGGTTTGGTGTATTTCGGAGCGAAGATGTTTTATAATGTCCTTCATTTCGTTGTTTGCACCAACGAAGTTTGTTCCATTATCTGAATAGATGTTTTCACACCTTCCTCTTCTTGCTATGAAGCGCTTAAGCGCTGCTAGAATGGCTTCGGTCGTCATGTCACTGACTAGTTCGAGATGTACTGCCTTTATCACGAGGCAGACGAACACTGCAACGTAGACCTTGATGCGACCTCTATTTCGCTCTTTCCTTTCCTTAATATAGAATGGTCCACAGTAATCCACTCCGACGTTCATGAATGGTCGTGCCTCGGTGATACGCACACTTGGTAGATTGCCCATGACGTAATCGGCTGATGACGGTCTCGCTCGCGCGCAGACAACACAGTTCCGGATCACCTTCCGTACTTGATTGCGACCATTCATAACCCAATATCTTTTGCGGAGAGCATACAGCGTGCTTTGAGCTCCCGAATGATAATTGACTATGTGTTCGTAGTGTATGAGCAAGCTCGTTAGATGATGAGATCGTGGTAGAATGATGGGGTGTTTTCCGGCGAACGGAGACCTAGAGTTCTTGAGTCGACCGCCGACACGAATTACACCTTTCTCATCAGTTCGTTAGAGAAGCATGAGAATTGCAGGAGCCTCAAGATCGTTGTGTTGGCTGCATCAATCTCTTCGTAGTTGAGATTGTCGTGATGTCTCCTTGGGACCTTAAATCTGAGTGCATATGCGACGATTCTTCTCAGCTTTGTTATTGATGAGTAGCGCGTGAGAAGCTCGCTCTGCGTCGATGATGCGAGACATCTCGATTTACGGAGCCCGGGAACTTGTGATATCGTTGGCACTCCGATTTGCGGCCATGAATCCTCGTTGTCTATAAGCCATATGGGACCGTGTGTCCATTTTGAGTCTGTAATGAATGCTGATGGTAATTGACCTCTAGAAATGAGGTCCCCTGGATTATCGTGTGACCGTACGTGTCTCCAATCGATGTTGTTGGTCCTTTCCTGGATCAGGTCGACTCGATTGGCCATGAATGGGAGCAGCTGATGCGATGGTGTGTTGATCCAATGAAGTACAGTTGTGTTATCACACCAAAAAAATGTTTTGTCGATGGGTATGGTGAGGGCGTGCTGTACTGTGGCATACAGCTTCGCTAAAATGGCAGCTCCACACAACTCTAATTTAGGAATCGTCATAGGTGGAAGATCTTCCATTTTTTACTCGTTTTTGTACCACGAGATGGCTTGCCTTGCTCTCCCTTTAATGGAGCGACCCGAGATTTGGCGCAGAGGAGTGTCGTGGAGACCACGCCGCTTATATCGGTAGATCGGACGGAAATACAGGCTCCGTACACCTTTTCGCTGGCGTCGCAAAAACCATGTAATTGTATAGCCTGTGTGTCTGGAGGCACCATTCTTCGGTTAAATTTTACATTGTTGAGAAGACTTAATTGAGACGCATAGTCGCTCCATTCTGTATGAAGTTCGGCCGGAATCGACTCATCCCAATCGAGCCTTTCTTTCCAAAGACGTTGCATAATCAACTTCGCGTGTATTATCACTGGACCTAGAAGTCCGAGCGGATCAAAGATTCTTGCAATATGCGATAAAATTGTTCTTTTTGTGACGCGTTCTGCTCACGCAACCGGATTTACGGTGTACACGACGGCATCTTCTTCTGAGTTCCAATGTATGCCAAGTGTTTTGATTGTAGAACCTTCTGCTGAGTTTAACATGACGTTGATAGTATGGGTTGGTAGACCCTGAAGAAGCTGAGGGTCGTTTGAGGCCCATTGCCGGAGGTTGAGACCACCTCGTCTTAAGAGCTGAGTGATTTCCTCGCGGATGCGTAATGCTTCTTCGATTGTGGCTGCGCCAGTCAGTAGGTCGTCTACCTATAAATCACGTTTCAATATTGTTGATGCTACTGGAAAGAGCGCTGCTTCATCGTCGGCCAATTGGTGAAGGCATCGGGTCGCTAAGAACGACGCCGGAGACAGACCGAAAGTGACAGTGTTGAGCTCGTAGGTGCGTATTGCCCTTTCCGTGTCTCTCCACAGAATCCTTTGGTATGTTCTATCCTCCTTTCAGACAATGAACTGTCGAAACATCTTTTCAATATCTCCGGTGAGGACGTACTGATGGCTACGGAATCTCAGCAGAAGTGTAAAGATGTCGTCTTGTATGGTAGGTCCCACCATCAGCGTGTCGTTCAAGGATAGGCCCGCGCTGAACTTTGCTGATCCGTCGAAGACGACCCTGACCTTTGTGGTGAGACTACTGTTCTTGATGACCGCGTGATGCGGGAGATAAAATCCTCCCCCCGTAGGGGTCTCATCCTGGACCACTGACATGTGTCCCATGGTCAGGTACTCCTGGAGCACAGCGTCGTACTGGTGTTTGAGCTCCGGATTTTGTTGTAGTTTTCTCTCGATGCCGAAGAGACGCTTAACGGCCATCGCTCGAGATTCTCCAAGTTGATCCTTCTTCTCGTTAAATGGGAGTGCAACGATATATCGACCAGTTTCATCGCGACTCACGTTTTGCCGGAAGTGATCCTCAGAGCGAGATTTTTCTTCGAATGGTCGTTGTGCTGTGGCGATCTCTTCGAATTCCCAAAAATGTTTCATAATCGATTCGATTGTAGTTGTATGACACTGTGTCTTGAATGACGACAGGCCGTCTGGAGGAATCGCGCCGCCAATCACCCATCCTAATCGTGTTTTTTGCAGGTATAAATCTGGTGCATTTGCTAGTAGACAGCACTCTCTGTTTTAGATGCGTGTATAGTCTATGTGTGTGTGGCTCATGTCGTATTTGCCTTGAATTTTACTATGATGGTTTCGTGTGAGACGGAACAAAAAGTTTACATCTAGAACTTGATACCATTTAGGGATATCGTACACGTATATAAAAATTACTCAGCTCTATGTGGATATGAAGATTCCGTTGGATGGAAATGACGGCCAGGCCTGGGCTTCTCTTAGATAACGAATCCTCACGATGAGGATGTTGAATCAAAGAGCGATGGGTGGATTACGGCGATACTTGTATTTTTACTTTGTACACAACGACTCGCGGAGATTATTCACAATATGCGATACGTATACCACTAGGTATATGGTATAAGAAAAGAGAGGATGAGACCGAAAAGGCGTTAACTTAGATTCCTTCGAGCCTTATGGTAGCCGGACGACAAGTGTCTCCCTGCTTTTCGCTACGGAGAGAAGAGCCGGGCTTCGCATTATTTCGTATAATTTCGGGGATCTTCGCCTTATCGATGGTAGATCTTATTCGTGTGGATTTACGTTATTACATAGCGGACTGAATTATCATCTGATGAGCTCATGTTCTAATGACGTGGAAAGCTCCGCATGTGCACAGTTGCGAAATAACAGGAAAAATGATAACTAAACAGAGAGAGAGAGAGAGAGAGAGAGAGAGAGATAGGTAGGAAGGCCTTTTCAAAACAAGTGGAGGAAAAGACCAAAAAATTATGTGTGTATGTGTTTCTGTGTGGCACAGAGCGTACTCGAGGGAAACAAGGTGGTTTACCTTGTTTCTCCGGACTGGTGAGACTGACCGAGCGTTTTCTACTCGCCAGTTCTGCTCAACGCTTGCTGCCGCTGACAGTTTTAACATGAGCTTAATGAAGCTATTCCCTGACACCCCGACGGAAATTATTGACCACCCTGCAGTATGCTGCTACTATATCTGTACACATAATTATATAGTTGTAGAAGCACGACTTTGTCCAGCCACACGAGGAATATAAATGTTTTTTTTTTCATGCAATGTTTTTAACGTCCAGTATAGCCGATAATTATTTCACGTTAACGCGTTGCTGTTGTACGCAAAAACTAATTCCCGTACTAAATTAACAAAAAAAAAAAAATCGATGCATCATCATAAATTCTGAATAAATATGATGACTAGGTTTATACCTAGTCATCATATTTTTTTTCAGATTTTTTTCGGAACAACGATAATTTACTCTCTATATATCTCGAAAAGACATTAATAATGTCTTTTCGAGATATATAGAGGGTACATTATCGTTGTTCCCTAAGTTTCAGGACGAAATATAAATTCAATCGAACAGCACGTTATATATTGGTGTTTCATTCAATGAAAAAGTTCCAGCAAAGCGTGATAAATACGGCGCAGAAGTCTGAAAGCCGATGTTCAACTTGAATGCCGCAGATTTTTATTTAATTTGAACAATGAATTTCGTTCCGTTAATGGTCCAGGCAGATATTGGTCGAAATATCATAACGCGTTCGGGTATGTGGGTCGCGTTTGGGAATGCTGTCAGGACGGTTGTACGTTATGTAGAAGGGCGAGAGATTGCCGATGATGATGATGAAGTAACGAGCAAGGAATGGTTGCTGCTTGCAGCAAGGGTATGTCTATTGATCTGCGTCACCTGTCTGTTGGCCGCAAATTAGATTCCTCCCAAATCGATTTTCACCATCCAACAACAAATCCATTGTCGACCGTTGATTGGTTTATTCCGACAAATCGATTGCACCTTGGCGATACTCGTATTAACGATATATTCGAAAGCCATCTTTCTTGGCTCTCGAAAGGCTTTCCTGCCCTAATACTTCGATAAACATCGCCCCATCACATTTCGTTCGTGTCAATGCCCAGTCCACATAACGGCATGGAAAATAAATGTATATGACAATGGAATAATAAAATATTTATCTTGGCGATATACGAGGTCTGTTCAAAAAGTATCGCGAATTTCGAATTTCCGCGGGCTACGTATATTCGATTTTCGATTTTTTTGTGGCGTTAGGTTGGTACTCATGTTCCTCACTTATGCTGAAAAAATCGGCCATTTTGAATGTTTAGTTAATCGTTGACAGCTGTTTTGGTTAGACGTGTTTTTGCTTGTCTTCGATTTTTGCCTATTCCAAAAAATGGATCAAAGAATCTGTATCAAATTTTGTGTGAAAAACAAAATTAAGTGCGCGAACGCATTCCGAATGTTGAATGTGGCATATGGTGAAGCTACCTTGGACCAAAGCAACGTTTATCGGTGGTACAAAATGTTCTCAGAGGGCCGAGAAGATGCGAACAACGAAATGCGTTCCGGACGCCCGAGCACATCAACAACAAACGAAAACATTGATGAAGTGAAGAAAATCATATTGGCCAATCGTCAAATCACCGTTAGAGAAGTTGCTGAGGAACTACTAAACATATCGATTGGCCCGTGCTATTCGATTTCTACCAATGATTTGAGCATGAGACGGGTCGCCGCGAAATTTTTTGCCAAAATTGCTCAATTTCGAACAAAAACAGTGTCGCGTTAACATTGCTAAGGAGCTGTTGGACTCGGTCCGCGACGACCTAAATTTGCTCCAGAGGGTCATAACTGGTGACGAATCATGGGTTTATGGTTATGACGTGAAAACCAAAGCTCAATCATCGCAATGGAAGTTGCTTTTTTGGAATAGGCAAAGATCGAAGATAAGCCAAAACACGTCTAACCAAAACAGCTGTCAACAATTAACTAAACATTCAAAATGGCCGATTTTTTCAGCATAAGTGAGGGACATGAGTACCAACCTAACGCCACAAAAAAAAATCGAAAATCGAATATACGTAGTCCGTGGAAATTCAAAATTCGCGATACTTTTTTATCAGACCTCGTATGTTCAATCTAGTTTCGACGAAAATTTATGTAGAGTGAGTTAGCACCTATCCAGGTGATTCAGTTGTTAATCGGGTTATTTGTTATTTGGGATACAAGTAGCGAAGATAATTGACTAAGAGGGATGAACAAGCTCGAGAACATTGGCGGCTCATTTCAGTGGATTTTTCTTTTATTAGGGAAGTGACTGCGTGATCAGACAAGTTGTTCCAATGGACCACTGTTGTTTCTCAGCAATACGATGATGCATCGCGGTGCGGCTTGATGCCCTTTAATCGAGATATCGAAGTATATAGTTCGGTACAGTCATAAACTAAGTTTCAATCTAATCGGCAGGCGCACAAGGGACGAAGATTAAAAAATCCTTAACTCGGACGTTTTAGCTAAGAAAAATCGTCTTTACCAAACCTAGATTGACCTCAATATCTCAACGAGTATAAATCTACGGTAATGAGCGCTCACGCGTTGTAACGAGTGCATACCCTTCAAAGTGAGCGGTGGCTCGTTATAATTAGCCCTCTATACCCGAGCCCTGTACTTCCCGAGACTCATGATTATTTCGCGAATGAATCACTGATGCTCTCATAAATAGTCTGGAGTTATTTATAGCCGTTCGAAGCTCCAATTATTCATATAAAAATGATAAATAATAATAGTAATTGGTTAAGATTTTGCAGATTTATTAATAGGACAGAGAATTAGTTATCGTCAGAATATAAATTCATTGTCGTGCTGATCATTGATTGAATCACGGAGTTTATTGCAGAGATATAAGCACAAGGTGGATTCGACAAGCTTAAAATACAGATACAAGGGGACACGACAAGCTTAAAATAAAGATACCAGATAATACATGTATATATGTACCGTGTAATGTTAAATAACTATGGCACATTATTTCTCAGCATTGGAAAGAATGGAACGGGAAAGTCCCTATTCCCCTCGTCATCCAAAATACGTCTGGAAGTTATATTCTTCGGCAATTCGTCTTCATGTTATATTCATAATTCCCATTTTCGCCGAACATTCTTCGACCCACGGGCCACTCTGCCATCTCATAAAGATTGCATTGAGTTTTGGGGGAAGGACGCTTTTTGGCTCGTCAGGAGTAGCTCGTGAAAGAAGAAAAAAAAAGAAGCTCGAGACGAATAGGATAACGAGGGTGATCGTGTAAAATGATGACGAGAGACGATGATTTAAAAAATAATGACTTTTTCGATACTTTTCCCCGCTGTCAACAATCAACGAATTCGTGGACGACCATCTTCGTATCTACATTTATATGCAAATGTAAAGCTTTTGAGATTCGTTTTTCTCTTTATCTCTCGATATAGGTTGACCCGACGTAACGTGATGTGGATGACGAAAATGTGGAATTGGTATATATAAATGTCACGGTGGATCTAGAGAAAAGGGTTCGACCGTGGCTCGTATAAAAAGCTCACATGTCAGAAGACGACCTCAATAACGCCATAACAGCTGCTCCAGTTACTTGTCGAAATGGTTCTTGGCCAATGCCTTTCTTCTCGAGCGTCGTCCGTTCGATACCATTGCCATAAAGTTTCACGATTCTCATTCTTACAATCGGTAGATTATTATTGTAGAAGTTTCGACGGTCTGACGTTAGCCAGGGATGTGAAAGGCTAATCGCGCGATTTCTTTCTTTCTGGATCAATGAGATTCGGTCAAACGTGACAGACGAGACGGATTACCGTGTGTTTATAGGATATAAGGTTGAAAAGATATGCAGCACAAAAATCGGTGAGTGATCCTCGAGCTTATACGAGTGACAGTGTACACTCGTACAGTGAGTGTAGAAAGTATTCGTACACCAGCACTTTTGCTGTTTTTATCCCAAATGATAAAAGATAACAACTGGAAAACCACTGGTCATAATAAACCATCCATTTATTAACCATAATTATACAAAGAATAATTAATTACTTTATTGGTTTTTTTAAAAGACGATTACAATAAAAAAATCTACCGTTTTGAACGTGTGAAAAGTATTCGTACACTTGAGTCTTAGCAGTTAAAATTCATTCTCGAACTGGGAGAATTTAAGTTTCAAAATGAAAACAAAGCAGATCGACTTTGTTTACATTCGGACACTCCGTATGAGTCTTCCTGCCAATTGTATACCAGCAGTTTGTATTGAATTATCAACGATAGTGTCGAAAAGGCATAGAAACTTCTGAAGAAGAAAGAAAAATTATTATAAACTTGCATAATCAATGCAAAACCCTAAGTGAAATATCGAAGATCGTTGGAAGACCCCGCTCGACAAACAATCAATAATTGATCGATGGATCGTAATGTTAGTGTCTCCGAAAGTACAATTCGCAATGTGTTACGTGACAATGGTTATCGTGGCCGAGCTATACGCAAGAAATTTTGGGTGAATGCGATAAATCGTAAAAAAAGACTTCATTTCGCTAAAGACTATCTCGATAAAGATGAAGCGTCCTGGAACTCTGTCATTTTCTCAGATGAGAGCAAATTTAACATATTTGGATCCAACGGCAGGCGTATGGTGTGGAGGAAAAAAAAACAGAATTCGATCCGAAAAATCTGCGGCCCACTGTTAAACATGGTGGTGGTTCTGTTCTCGTTTGGGGGTGTATGAGTGCCAGGGGTGTCGGAAAATTACATTTCATTGAAGGTACTATGGATCATCGAATGTATATTAACATTTTGAAAAACAATTTGCGTGCCAGTGTCGAAAAATTAGGGATTTCGGATAATTTCATTTTCCAACACGATAACGATCCTAAACATACCGCTCGTAAAACCAAAGAATGGTTATTGTACAACGTGCGTAAACAATTAATTGACCTCCTCAATCGCCGGACTTTAACCCCATAGAACATCTATGGAAAATCTTGAACGATGGTGTTCAAAAACAGGTTGTTTCCAGTCGGCAAGAGTTAAAACAGGCCTTGCAAGCTGAATGAGAGACTATCTCGCCAAATATCACACGCAAGCTTGTGGAATCTGTGCACCGACGACTCCAGGCCGTTATAAATAGTAATGGCTATCAGACAAAATATTAAAAATTATTATGATATTATAAAAAATTAAAGTTAAATCATTTTTCGTACGGTGTACGAATACTTTTCACACGCCCAAAACAGTAGATTTTTCGATTGTTATCGTTTTAAAAAAAACAAATAAAGTGATTAATTATTTTTTGTATAATTATGGTTAATAAATGGATGGTTTATTATGACCAGTGGTTTTCCAGTTGTTATCTTTCATCATTTGGGATAAAAAAACAGCAAAAGTGCTGGTGTACCAATACTTTCTACACTCACTGTATGTCTTTCGTGTTTTTTTTAATGGTATTTTTATCAGACACATAAGCATTATTGATGAAATAACAGAACAAACCCTTTGTAAGCGATAAAAAGTTTGCCCATTATGGAAGTGTTGAATGATACAAAATTGTGAACTGATTAGTGATAAAATTGATGTTTAATCAATAAGAGTTAAACATTATTGATATATCGATTGTTTTATTGATTGCATTTATCAGTGAATCAGCTATCAATCTTTTTTTTCGAACATCATTGACCGACTCTGATTTACACAGTATTGTGTAGTAATCGGAATATAAGAGTAAACACGACGTTCGTTGTCATCAAAAATCCGGTTTTACTTTCTTTGAATATTGTATACAAAGAGATGTAACGGGTATATGTACATATAGATAGATTTTTGTATGTATGAATACGGAAATGAGAACGGACGATCAGACCGTAAAAATGCACGACCCGATAATAGAACATTCCGCGTGGTGGAATAACAAGAAAGTTTAATTGCTCGTAAAGACGTTTCGTAGGATGTTCATATAATTTATGACAACAACGAGCCAATATGTCACATCTCTCTCCCTCTCTCTTTCTCTTTTATCTCCCTTCCTCGTAACGAACATTAAATTCAAATTTTTATTGTTAGCAAACACATGACTTTTTCCGTTCATTTCCTTATAATGCATCGACAAGTGACAGCTCACTATTGGAATGTCCAAGAACAAATAATGATCCACATCCTTTAATCGTGCAATATCATATTTTTCATTCAATAAAATCGCAAAAACAATATAATCGCAACTGACAAAAAGGGTGGATACGGAGACGTGGTTAACCGTTCAGTCGGATGGGGCGTAGATGTATTTGTGTCGGCTAGCGTGTGTATTTCGAGAGATCGGGTAAGGTTAACGTGGCCAATCGACTCGAACTAATCGGCTTTCGAGGAAACTTGCACTGTAGTGGAAAAGCCACGTTGATATAGCGATATGAAAGAGAGATAGATAGATATATAAAGAACCTAGTCGATCCTGACTCGGAGATATTCCATTCCCGATTAAAATCTGTACAAGCAGTATGTTGTATACAAACAGAAAACTGAGGAGTCGCACGAGTGGAGTGGACGACGGGGCTCGAGATACAATGCGACTCAATTCGATTTATAAATTGCATGTCGCGTACGTACGTCACGTGTAAATGACTTCCGTTCGCGGTTTACAGGGAGAATTCAAGTGTATTAAAGTAAGAATGATGAAATAGGACGAGAGCCAGAAAAAAACAAACGTGATACGATTCAAGTAAAATCGTTTAACCGTCAAGAAATTGTGAATTATAAATTTGTTCTACGCTTTGCTAATCGGAAAATATCATGATATCGCGATTATCACAATTGTACCCCACTAAGCAATGATAGAATTTTTATAAATTCTGGTTAAGGGAGAGCGAGGGTTGAAAGTAAAAATTACATACTCCATTTCATTTTCCATTATTCCCATTTCCTCCATTAACTTTTTTTAACGAATTTATATACTGATTACGTTTAATTTCCCGTTATCAGATTGAAATATCGATAGAAACGTAGAGTATGTTACTTTCATCCCCACTTTATTCACTATTATTGAAAAATAAAATGCAACTGACTAATCGTGCACAATTACATGATTTTCGTTCAAGCTTGCCCAGCAACCAATATTCAATATCCCGCGCGCAATTTTCGTACGATATGTCATTTTACGCGTTGTAAACTGTGACGGTTCGTTGTAATTATGGTCTCTGACATATATATACATATATATATATATATATATATATATATATATATATATATATATATATATATAGCTGCGATGCGTCATTGTTCAGATACATTCAGCCACTGTACACACAAACAGTCCTATAAGCAACTGTCGCACGGATAGAGAATTCCAGTAAGTGTTTTCGCAACGTGCGTGTGTCTGTGTATTCTTGTTAATGATGTTTGGTGAGATAACATACGTTATAGTGGAGAGTAGGATGTTGAGGAGAAGAAGAAAAAATATAGCAGTCGCTCGGAAAAGAATAATCAATCAACGTTCTATATTCACAGTCGGGTCATAATATCGCGAGAGCGTGTGTTTCCACCTTGCGAATTTCCTCGTTATATCCCGCGCTGTAGTTTAGTCAATGAGTTTTTAAGGGGGGAAATAGGGTTAGACGGTTCAAAAAATCGATTTTTTTTTATTTCATAAATTGTTAGTAAAACTATTGAAAAATATGTTCCCAAAATTTTAAATGAAAATTCCGACTCGTTCTATTGTTATAAGCCATTAAGGGGGGAAATACGATTAGGACAGCGTTTTCTCAATGATTTTCATGAATTTTTTTATAGTATAAAAAATTAATATAATTTATTGAAACTTTGAGAATATTTTATACATATATTTAAGTATATATTATAAAATTTTATGACTGCCTTGAAGAAAATTGCCGAAGAAAATGTATGACTGCCTTGACTTTGTTTTTCTTAGTACTATTTTTTCAAACGCGTTTTTCTGAAAACGACTTTTTTTGAACTTGCGTACACGCCAGTTTGAAAAGTTTTCAACCGATCGTTTTGAAAATTGGCAGTTACTTTCTTCATAGTATTGCGCTCTATATGAACCTAAAATCGGAATATTATCATTATTTAAAGTAATTTTTTTTTGCAAATAAAGTTGTAAAAATAGCAAAAAATCATGCTTTTTTGTTTTGACCCCTGTAAAAAATTCAATTTTATATTTTTTTGATAGCATTTAGGTTCAAATAGAAGAGAGATATATAATAAAAGTAAATTCCAACCTCGTTTGATTTCAGATGAAAATTGCGGCTTCCAGAATGTACGTAAAATGCTGAGTCTGATTGTGACCTGCAATATGGGGTCGCTAATATCTTCGGTGTTTTTCAAGGAAATTCTTCAAAATTTTTATAGTATATACTTAAATATATGTATAAAATATTCTCAAAGTTTCAATAAATTATATTCAATTTTTATACTAGAAAAAAATTTATGAATATCATTTAGAAAACGCTGTCCTAATCCTATTTCCCCCTTTAAACGCAGAAGTTCAGCTTATACCAATTAACTACTAATATATCTATATACCTTGTATTAAATTATCGATGGTACCAACGAATTTTGCCACAACCAGAGAGATCTTGCAATATACATATATGAGAATCACCGCAACGTAATGCATTCTAGATACGTGCGTGCTGCGTTATCGCTCCTCGCTGCATTTCAGAGTGGATGCTGCACACTCGTTGCACGGTTCACGAACGCCACAAAACCCCATTACCAAATTGTCCATATACACGTATACGTAGAAATGCATACACTATCCAGGTATTACATATGCGCAGAATTCACTATTTACAATTACCGAATAATTGAGTATACGGTATACTTGGCTGCGGTCGGGATTTGCCTTTGCGTCTCTCGTTTCACGGATATACATCAATGCATTTATACCGTCATCAGATACCTATCAGCTATAAATTACAGGAAAGCCATCGGAAGTGTACATGAGACGAAAATAAATATCTCGAAAGACTGTAATATCGGGTTCGATTTAGAAGTGATTTTTCTAAAGTTCGTGACTTTTTTTTTACTAAGCATGAAAAAAAAAAACGTTATATTTATTAAATTGACGATGGGTGAAACGAATTTTCAATAAGCACATATTTATCATTATCAAAAACATATTTTGAACTAGTGAAAAATTGGTGAACGAACATTATTCATTGTATAGTAACGAAAAATTCGTTCGAACCCACGAGATTACAAGTGTAGCAATTAAAATTTACTTTTTAACTCTGAAAATTTTCACCGTCAGCACGTAATGTAACATTGTGGATTTAATAAAGATAAAGATAACAATAAAAATAATGTTTATTACAGCGTGATTGAGCATGATCTGAAAAAAAACGAACTTTGTGCTCGAGTTGTAACATTTGTTTCTATAGTTATGAAGAGTTTTGGCTCTGGCGAACGGAACGTTCGCCAAAGTTAGCAGTAGTTAAGAATTTGATCAAATTTTCGCCGTCCCAAATGCAACCCCTCGAACAAACACACAAAATACACTCTGAAATTCTTGGCGAGCAACCATCGTTCCTCGAGCGTTCAATCAATCCATCGAATATAAATTTTCTCTCCTCCACATTTCACTCGCAATTCGTTGTTACCTAGTCGTTCGTTGTAAAGTTTACGTAAACATTTAGAAAAAAAGTTACGCTCCATCAGCCTCTGTCAGCACATAGAATTATGTATAAATTGATCACATTAGAATGTGAAAAAGGCTCATGTTGACGTTTCTAAAACTTTCTCGCATTTTCGAGAGTCCTGTATCTTAATAGATGTGCTGAGAAAACTCAGAGGCTCGATCCGCATTACACTTTACGGGTTAAATCTTGTGTTTTACGCCCTTTTTCATTTTTTATATACCGGTCACAATTTCCTCTCGCTCTGTTTACCAAGCGCACACACAAGACCAATTCATCTTTTCTGTTTCACAATTTACCGTTTCGCGAAGACAACGAGCGAGAGTTAAGAGACCGACAACGGTAATCCTATGAAACTCGGTGTTCACGGTCGCTCGCGTTTCGGAGCTTTACACGCCGTGAAGATGTGCGATCTCTTGTCACTCAACGTTAGTTTTATGCGCCCACGTCCCAATCAAACGTTTCCACAAAGCGCTCTCTGTACAATTTTATCAGAAATATCTCGTTTTTTTTTATCACTTTATTGGGTTTGCTCGAGCTTTTTGTCTGTTTCCTCTTCGTAATCTCTTCTCTTCTCATTCACTTTGTTCAAGGCGACGTGACACCCCCATCTAGATCCTACCGCAATTATTGGATCCAAAGTTTTTCAAAGGTGCACTGATTTGTTTGGGAAAAAAAGCAAAATGTCACGATAGATAGAATTGATAAATGTAGTTCGTAAAATGTAGCGTGTTATGCTAAATTCAAGATATTTTTTAAAATATTTTAATCAAAAGTTTGAGGCAAATTTGTCATCACAAATTTGACCTGAAGTTGCAACAACGGCATAATAAATGTATCCCATTCTCTTTCTCTCGTTCTCGCACAATTGCAAACTATAATATTTCGTTCAATTGCTCGACGGGCTTTATGGACGAAAACCCTTTGGAACCTTTGGTTTGCTCGTAATACGTGAGAATTGTCTGACGGAAATGGAAAATCTGTATTTCCCTTTTGCTGGATTCGTGCGAGAAATATACCGACATACGCTTCGGCGGTTTAGGCTTCGCGAAACGACGAATGTGCACGATTTCCCCAGCAATGAAATTGCATTCTGAATTTCGTTCAACGTGCTGTATGGTAAATTGAACTTTTTTTTCCTTTTCATTATCATCATTGAAATTCTCGAAATCTCACAGTGAAAGTACGCGCGTGAACTCTGCTATATGCATTTTTTTGTAAGCTATTATCCCTTATCTTGCTCCTTTTTTAAGCATATCCGAGCGTATATTGTTACGTCTATTAAGGGGGGAAATAGGGTTAGACGGTTCAAAAAATCGATTTTTCTTTCATTTCATAAATTAAATATTATATTATTATTTTATTTTTTCATTGTTAGTAAAACTATTGAAAAATATGTTCCCAAAATTTTAAATGGATATCCCGACTCGTTCTATTGTTATAAGCCATTAAGGGGGGAAATAGGGTTAGGACAGCGTTTTCTCAATAATTTTCATGAAGTTTTTTATAGTATAAAAAATAATATAATTTATTGAAACTTTGAGAATATTTTATACATATATTTAAGTATATACTATAAAATTTGTATACATATATTTAAGTATATACTATAAAATATTAGCGACCCCATATTGCTTGTTTTTTTTGGTACAATTTTTGCAAACGCGCTTTTCTGAAAACGTCTTTTTCAACTTGCGTACACGCTAGTTTGAAAAGTTTTCAACTAATCGTTTTGAAAATTAGCAGTTACTTTCTTCATAGTATTGAGCTCTATACGAACCTAAAGCCGGAATATTATCATTATTTAAAATAAATTTTGTTTTGCAAATAAAGTTGTAAAAATGGCAAAAAATCATGCTTTTTTGTTTTGACCTCTGTAAAAAATCCAATTTTCTATTTTTTTGATAGCATTTAGGTTCATATAGAAGAGAGACATATACCAAAAGTAAATTCTAACCTCGTTTGACTTCGGATGAAAATTGCGGCTTCCAGAATGTACGCAAAATGCTGAGTCTGATTGTGACCTGCAATATGGGGTCGCTAATATTTTATAGTATATACTTAAATATATGTATAAAATATTCTCAAAGTTTCAATAAATTATATTCATTTTTTATACTATAAAAAACTACTATACTATAAGAAAAAGTTCATGAAAATCATTGAGAAAACGCTGTCCTAACCCTATTTCCCCCTTAAAAAGAATTTTTAAGATCAAAGAAGGCAAAATAATAAAAATCTTTATTTTTCAGAAACTGTGATTTTTCATTTTGTAATTTACTTTCACATATTGAAAGATTTATTGAGGATTATGAGCGTTTTCTGACAATACGACTAAACTATAAACTAGCACTTAAAAAAATCTATTGGTTAAACAAATCTAAAAACATCCCCAACCGTTTATTATTCAATGTACAATTACATTCAAAAAAAAGTTTCTGTAAAGTCTAAAACATGGAGGGCAAAATTTGGGGGGAACTGATGGAATCATCCATATGGAATTCATTGTTCCAGCCAACAGGACCTGAAGTAGCTTTTGCATATATGCATTTCTCTTCCTTTAATGGCGAGGACATAAGGCAATAAGTGGAACCATCGATTCTGCATGAGCACTGGTCTGCTGGCTCAGGTGCATCGACCTGAGAGATCTATTTATATAACATCGTGTCTCTTCTCTTTAGCGGAATCCACGACAATTTCTCGCGGATTATTCCCAGGTATTTACGGAATTTCTCGAGATTCGGGTATCAAGATCGAATACCCCAATTGATTGGGTAGAGAATGGACGGCGATGGTGTAAAATTCGATATTGAAATAATGGGGTAGTAAAGAACGAGCAGCAATCGAACGATGATTTTTATGTCTTATCTGCATATTTAATAGTAGTTTAATAATAAGTTCTTGCACACTTATATAGTACTAATATATAGTAATAATAATAACGCAAATAATAATTGTAATAGTAATATGAACTGAGAACAGTGGACGCGCGACTCTGGCGATCACCCAAGCAGCTTTGGCCGCAATCACTACTTGGATGGGTGACTGCTTAGCCGTGTACTGGCTTGGCGCGCCGACTGTTGCGCGAAAGGCAGTTTTATTGAGTTTCTGACGTAGTTAATACAACTGATACTCAGTTAAAACAAAAAGCTGTCTGTATCGACACAGGGTTTCCGCCATTTTCCTGTGTCCATGGCAAATACGATACAGCGTAGCTAAGATGTCTGCGAGCGCAATGGAAGTTAGGCTAGCGTAGCGAAGTAGGTATGTGATAGGGGGAAAAAATTAAGTAAATGAGATTGAGAAGGCTCATACGTGAAAGCCCGAAAAGGATATACGTTGGAACAAAGGAAAAAAAATAGTAATAATAATTTATTTATTGTAACATCGGGATTCTCTTTCACACACTAGCCAGATAATATCCTGGCAAATACGAGTACACCACTGACTGAATGTTTAAACGAAATTTTGTAATGTCGATCACATTTCTATTTAAAAAGTCGAAGAATAAATGATACGCAAAAAGACCCAGCAAATATTCGAATGAAGAGATAGCCAAAAATATTAAAGTAAATACAAAAATGTTGACGACTCTGAGAGGAAAAAGAATACTTCCAAAATATATGCATATCCTCATTCGACGTTACACGACGAATAAAAGACTTAAGCGGGATTTATAAATATTTCCTGTCAAAGTACTTCATCGAGAGATTACCCCAACAGGATATATAATTCTGATTCTATGACTATAGGAGATTAAAGTACGGGGTAAAATATGAAAACGTTCCGAAGGTAGAGGTAGAATAATCGCTCATTAATTTAGAGTGCCTGAAAGCATTAAGTAAATTAAAAATTTACTTAATGCTTTCAGGCCCTCGTTCGTCGCCATAACGGATTTAAATCATTGATGGGTGAGTTAAAAGGAACCGTTTCTGGGATTTAGACGAGAAGGATTAAAATCATTGATATTTTATGCTAATTTCATAGCGAGCCTCGAAGTTTCGACTGCGTTCTTCACCCATTTTCATTTTCTTCAATTCTCATTGCAATTGGATGAGCGAACATTTCTCGCAAACGCCATTCTCATTGAATGCTTTCCGTCGCCAATTAAATAGTTGTTAGTGTTGAGCAAGATGATTTATAGGTTTCAATTCTCATGCTCAATACTCTCAATAAACCGATGCCTAAATCGATGATTGATGTTCCAAAAATTGATATTGTACAACTGTCACAATGTTTGTATCGAGAGTTTCGTGGAACTACAATTATACCCATATCGACAAGTGAGAACGAACTCGAGGAAATATTAATGGAAGTGATTTCTTATTAATAAAAGTAGTCTCGCTATTCTAAATATTTAATGAATTGCATTTTAATTGTGATTTCCCAAGAAAGAGAGAGGCTTCTCGATGTTTCTGCCAATTTCAACAACGAGAATCTACTCAAACCGCCCGTTTCAACGTTTTCCAGTATATATACTATATAACGATTAAGGTTCGTGACGCGTTTTATCTCTCTTTATGCAATAGTTCTCAAAATCTCGTTATAACTCTGTATCCAATCTCCAGAGTACGGACGACGCTTTCGATGAACAAAATATATACGAAATACGAGCTTTTCCTGTTAAACACGTTTGAAACTCCAAGAGAAATCGAGAGAAGGATTTAATAACGCCCGAGCTGTTGATTCCCAAAGAAATGAGTGATTCGACGAGATTTTAATATCCTGCAGTAGAAATAAAATCAAAAGAAAAATGCATATATCTCAGAGAATATTGTCAAAAAGTTCTGAATAGATATTTAATAAAAATATATCTACTCGTACAATGTAGATAGTCAGCATGATAAAAAACAGAATTAAATATAATTTTGTGACTGATTAATCATGACCCAATTATCCTGAATAAATGATAATTGTAACTATTTTTTGCTCAAGTTCCTAATAATAATTCCTAATGATTTTTATACGATAAATATTACATTTGTTTTACAATACATAGGCGTATTGTTAGAAAATTATATTGAACAATTTTCCATTCGAATATTGCTCATAACCATAGAGAGGCATTTTATCGACGAAGGAAATTCATGAAAAAAGAAACATTTCAAACTTTCGCAATTATTCTAGCTGTACAGGGTTTATAAAACTTATTCGCTGTTTTGCCTCGATAAAAATAATAATTCACGCCTCGAATATCATTGTGCTAGGTTTACGAGGTGTAATCTAACCAACGAGAGAGTACTCACTTTTTCGATATACGTTTTCTGCGGAATCTGAGAAAAAGGACGTCACGGTAATTTTGTAATGGGATATGAGAATTTACGACGTAATGAAATAAGAAATTAGTAGCTTGTTACGAAACTCCGCGTTCTACGGAGAAAATCGAAGGAAAAGTTTGTCCAACTGCCGGGCGTATGACAACCGGAAGTCGTTCACTCCTTCCAACTCTTTAACCCTCGTTTATTCCCAGAAACAAATTTCTCTTTCACTGGATTTATACCATCAAACTTTGACGACGCTAAAGGATCGAACGAATCGCTCAATTACTTCTTGGCTCGAGACGCGACATTTGGAGATCGTTGTGTATGTAGACCAACGTGAATGGAAAATTCGTAAATTCGTGGAGATTGGATTTTTCGACGAAGAAATAGGATCTACTCAAAGAACTATTTGAATGAAAATTTCGTTCTTCATAGGAGCTGCGAGAGGCGTCTGGGAAGACCCACGCGGGGTGTGTATACTGAATGCTGAGAGATAAGAAGATTAAGGATTCGCGAGATGGAGAAAGTGGGCCATACCAAGAGTATACCATACTTTTATGTATACGGGACATTTCACGTCAAATGAACTGATTTTTTTTTCTTTCGATGTTTGGTTTGATCTCTATCAACTTAAACAATGAACGGTTAAACGTTAAAGATTTTTCTGACATTTTTACAGTAAATTTTCGATGAAAAACAACATTTTTGAGACTCCTTCGTGTAAGGTCACCTGGTTCTAGTGTAGTGGGTGAGAAAAAACGAAGATTAATTTTGTTTAATGTTAATTCTTTCGTTATTTTCATTATTCGTTAATCAAAAGATAATTCCACGAGGGAAAAGTCAATTGAAAATGTGAATAGTGGGCAAGAAAAAAAATTACCAAAATTAGTATGTGGGATATTTCTTTTCTTATTCAGATATAAGCTATTTTACTGAAGGAATAAAATAAAAATGTCAAACATCGCCGACCTGTCGATTTGAACCAGAATATCCCATGCACATGATTTGCTTCTCCAACAGTCGTCCATTAGGTTTTAAATTGGCTCCTCCAACTTGACTGTACTACTTTGAAGGAAATAACTGGCAGAAGACCCAGATAAGACTTTAATTGTTTACTTATTCTCGGTCACGAGTTTATCAGACTTTTATATCGACATACATGTTTTTTTTAGGCCAACAACCAAAACGAAATTTCATTATCATTGAATTCAACAATGAAAATAAGATGATTGGAGGACGTTAAAGTTTCTCGAAACATCGAGATTAATATACAAAAACACCCAACAGTTGGAGTATTTTTAATACATCAACAAGAAGATAAAAAGTGGTGACTCATCGAATATTCTCTCTCATTATCAAAAGTTTCAGTATTTCTATTCCAGTCTCGCACGTTATCTCTGATGAGAAATCGAAGGTTGAAATAAATTGTCTTCAGGAAATACCTGGATTATAAATGCGCAGTGTAAGGAACGAGATAATTACTTTTTCCGCATTTTAATTAGCAAAACTTTTTTCATTAATACAATCTTCAAGTGTCTTCGTGATCGAAGCGAATCAGCATTGTAATTAAAAATGATTTCACTACTAATTTAGAATTATTGAAAATAACTCTTCGATCAATCGGAAAATTCTTTTCAAAAAACGTTACTCCAGCGACAGTTTTACGGATTTTCAATCACATGAATTGAATTGTACGAAAATCACGGGCGTCAATCGGATTATCGGTTTCTTGAATAATATACACCTCACTACCAACCGCGGGACACGTCGGAAACTTTGACGTCCGACGTTCTGTTGTATACTCTTCCGGACGTTCGTTGTTGCATCAGTTTCCGACGAGATTCCATCGAATCTTTCGTGTTCCTATTGCGAAAACTAAAACAGACGCGGGGTGATATAGGTCGATAATAATCGTTTCGGCATCGAACGAGATAACCTAAACTCCCATACATAACTCTCCTTCAATTTCAATCTTCTCTGTATCTCGCCTTACGAGAACTTGCTGCAAAAGTGGGTCGGCCAAAGAGAAGATAAGCCGCGCACCGTCACACCGTATCGTGTTTTCCTTTTTTTTTTCCTCTGTTTTTACTCGTACAATCTCGCAAATCTTGTTCTCTATTGTCGACGCATCGTTCCAAGAAATACATGGATTCATTGGATTGTGAATAAACGTGAAAAAGATAAAATATATTTGAATTCAATAAGGTTTTGCATTTACACCTAGTTTCACGTGAGATCTATCGAAAGGCGATAATATTATGATTATTCCGACAGATTGAAAAATTTATGGGTGCGCTAACGTTCAAAAATAAAAATATATGTATTAACGAGTTATACGCAGTCAGGAGACCGAAAAAGACGATTTTTCAAGGATTTTTCCAGGAAAGACATTTTTAATTATTAACGTCAAAATTTATATGCGTATAGTGGTAACTTTTAACTTTATTTTCATATTTTTTATTTGTAAAAATAATGATTTTTAAAGCTGCTATAGCCGATCTCCGGGAGCTCCTCTAAAAAAAGGTGTCTGGCGGTGAGCACGATATCTCCGGTTTGGATTATCCAAAATAAAAAAACCAAAAAGATTCTACGAGCGGATACATAAATATAGGTATTGATCGAAGGAATAGTGGAAATTTTGATTTTTGACAAAATGGTGGCTCCAAAAAGAAAAAATTCCAATTTTCGACCAAAATTTTTTCGTTTAATTGTTAAAAAAAAATAGAAATAATTATCGGAAATCTTATTCCTTCGATCAATACCTGAAGAATATATCTGAGAAGGTTGTGTTAAAATTGCAGACCGATCGGTTGAGCCGTTTTTCAGAAATCGTGCTCACCGACTTTGAAAACACCGTTTTGAGAAATAAGCGTTCAAAGTTTAATCCGCCTACTTTGTAACGCTCCGAGCGTCCTTATAAATATGCATGTATCTCCAAGAATATTTGCCGGATCAATTTGGAATTTTCAGAGAATATACTCAAAAATATGACATTCCGAAAATGCAATTTAAAAAAATCGATTTTTTGAAATTTCTAACTGCGTATAACCCCTTAATCTATCTATTATTACTTGAATACAAGATGCTGTTGCTGCGTCTCGTTTGAAATCGATATATCGTGTTATACATATTAATTTCAAGAAAATGTTAACCAAAACGTTGACTACGTGTCGAATTGAAAAAATAAATAAAAATCTGCTGTAGAGTTTGGGGTGGTGTTCGTATGGGTATGGAGTTACTACATATAAAGAATTTTTTTTTTCGTGAATTTAGAGTTGTGTTAATTTAACTGACTTTGAGTTAGAACAATTAGATATTTGAAACCGATTAACTATCTTTAACTACGTACAGACTGCTGTTAGTGCCCATAACATTTGTCGCCCCTCTCTATTAGATATATCTACTTATTCTGCAAACTTGTCTCGAAACGGAATTTGCGCGAAATAACGGAATGCCCGCGGTTTCTACGTGCACCTGCAGGATTATTGATTATCGGTATTCGACCAAAAAAAAAAAGACAGCGAGAGAGGGAGCTTAGGGGAGAATTCTCGCGTGACGAGGGTTATACCTGCGCGTACAGCATCAGATCCTGTAGAAAGCGTCTGTTAAAGACTTGACGTATCTCCCTCTGTAAACCTTGCTCCTGGAGATTCTCTCTCTCTCTCCGGTTCTCCTTCATCAATTCCACCCTTAAACCCTGGATTCCGGTCGACGCTTCGTAGCCTGGAAATCCTGGATTAAACAGGCTTCGTCGACCATACCTTTCGACTCCTTCACGTGGGAATCTCGTTTTTTTTTAATCGCGCCGTGCGGCTGATGTTTTGTGGGGATATTGTTTGTGCGTAAGTACAAAAGCGTTCAACGGCAGACACGCTTTATTGTGACTTTTTTCTTCACGTGTTTGTACTTTTTTCTTCTATATTTGTAGAAGACAAAAAGTTCTCGCAAATTCGAATTTTCTCGTTTTATTTCGAGATACTCGTTGTTTTCTCCTGCTTAATATTGAAACGTTACTTTTGGCAAAATATCTTTTGGTGCTGGTAACTGCTCGAAATAAAAACTAGATAAAGGAGAAGAATTCTTATAAAAATTTGTAGGCTTCTAATTTAATTATTTACTTTTGAAGACATACTAAGGAAAATTCGCCGACAATTCACAATGGCACCTAAGGATTATTAAGGTCTACGATTTCGAATTGAAAGTCAGCATTTCAATGTTGAAAATGGCTGAGTTAATGTCTGTACCCAAGAAACAAAAAAATAGAAAGATCTAATGAAATTTGTTTGTGACCAAGATATGGCGAAGTAAATATCGCCGGACAAAGAGGTACATCAACAAAATCGACAGTTTTACCAGATCGCAGATACAGAATTAAATGTAAAAATATCCTGATTCAGAATATCGGGACAAAGTGATTTCTACACACCGGAACGACCAAGTTTTCAGAGCTATTCAGAGTCAAGCTTGACACATGTAGTACATTTTTCGTGAAAAGAAAATCACTTTTGGCTCTTGCCATTTTTATGTAACGCGCAAATTCGGGGAGAAAAATTGCTGGAGACATTTTCATCGCTTTTCCCCCTTTCACCAGATCGTATCGTACCTCCTTCGTAGTACACATATACCAACTCTCGCGTCAAGCTCACCGTTCTTCGAGACCCTTCTTATACGACTACGTAAAGCAGCTATGGGAGCGGGCCGTGTACCAAGGGGAATAAGCAAAAGGCCCCGCTGATAGAGTTCCTTCAAGTATACGGGAGCATTCGAGAGGGAATTGACAAAGCTCGTTGGCAACACGCCCTACCGCCTCTCGTTATCCCGAACATTACACACAGTATGAATCATTCATGTTTTTCATTCTCGCGAAATAAGCATTTTTCAACGAGGCCGAGGAGAAGTTTATCCAACGGAACCGATAAAACGTGACGAAATTGTCCTATATAACGTCAAAGGTATACATTCTAAGATTTTCCACAATATCGTTTTTTTTTATGCTACAAAAGAGCCTGTTTAAAACCTACAACAATGCAGCATAGAAATATTTATTTAAAAATAAACCCTTAGATATTGATTAAACAACCTATATTTCAAATAATATCTGCAAATTAGAAAATCAATGTACTATTATTGGTGTTTTCTTTGTTATCATTTAAATTTCATTCCTCGACACCGCACCAGAGTATTGTCTGCGACCACTTTTTGCGAGTGAAAATTACAGTGTATACCGTATAATATCACCTCTTTACTGAAGTGAACTGGACATTTTCGTCACAAGTCTACAAAATTATTCAGATATCAACGTGAATTATACGACTCCTCATCATTCCTCTTTTCCGACTTAATATTTTTTCCCTCTCATTTCCTCTCGTAGGATATCCTCGTGTATACTCGTCTTTCAAGTATTTACGGCAGATAGGAAGGAAGAAAGGTGGGCGAAAAAAAAATAAAGAGCTTTTTCGTCAAGTCGTCCTCGAAATTTCTCTCTGGTCCTTTTTTCTCAATCTTTTGGAAACGGACGCTTCGTACCCACGCAATGTTCCGTCGGTTGCTGCACTATTTGCCGTCAAGGTTTGTAGGTGTTCGTAGTACGGAGCTTTACTGTAAACCCGGAGGGGTTGAGGTTGGAATTACGGTACACGTCGACGCGGGGTCAAAGCGGAATTGAAAAGGGTAAGGAAAAGAGGAATGTGCTGGTCTTGCCCAGTTTTGCAAAAATTTTCTGCCACAATAACGAGAGGACTAACACGAAGAAGAAGACGACATCGACGACGAGCGAAAGAAGACCATCCTGGCTTACCGAGCAAAACTCTTCATGCATACCCCTTCGAGGAGAATTGCCACATTTTTCTTGGAGTTGAGCCAAAGATTTCGTTCGCCACTCGCTCTTATATACCGTATATACGCGGCAGTTTACAGACGCGACTCTCGGGGGAAAAAAAAGGCAGAGTAAAAAAAAGTCGGTAGAAAAGACTCAACCCTTTGTGAAAAACAGGAGAATACGTGCACGCCCCGAGTACACGGAGAGCTCTTTTGTAATATCTTCCAGTTTCCCCTCGGTGGGAATTTAAGGAGAGAGTTAGAGAGAGGATGTAAGAAAGACGCTGGTGCATCGTCCATTGACAAAGGTCAAGGAAGAAGTTAAAAGCGGAGTGTAAAAAACTTTTACGATGTTTTCAATTGACACCGAAAGCTTCTTTCTCCGAAAGGCTCTTTCAGCCTGTTGCTCGCAGCCTTATTCTTGGAATTGAGCCAAAAACGTTCGTTTTTTAAATGATAGAGGCAACAAACAAATCTGCGGTTGGAGAAAAAAAGTCGTAAAAGTTACAAAACGATTGACGAGTGTCTCAAGATGGTTATTCATCTGCGAGAGAAGAAGAGAGAGAGAGAGAGAGAGAGAGTTAAGTCAATGTTGAGAAAAGCTGATAAACTAACTGCATATGTGTGCTAGCCACATTTCTAGTATACCAAGTGGCCAAAATCCTTCTTTCACTCCACTTTACGAGATTTCCGATAAGAGTCGAGGTTCGCCAAACATCCGAGAGCTTTCGTTTGTTGTTTCGTTGGGGTCTGTGTGAGCCCAAAGCTCACACAGACCTATTCCCAAATTAACTTTCTCTCCTTCTCTGTGACTTTACTCTCTCGTGCTAAATTCAAAATTAAGTACAGACTAGTTTCTTGCACTGTATATTGCCAGCGTGAGATTTAATCTCAATTGCGAATTCACGTAGACATATACAGCTCGAGATAGAACAATGGTACTTCATCATACAGCGAGAAGAGAGGAGAGAACGTAAATTCGTTTAGCAGCGGATGAATCAAAAACGGCAAAAACTTTCGAGAGTTTGGCCTCTGTTATTTTACCAGTTTATACGAGGGATTATACTCCAAATCGATGTACACAACTGTAATAGGGATACAGATTTTTTTTTTTATAGATTTTTACCCTCATGGTTATTTTATAATAACTTTGTCAGTCACCGTTTGGAGAGAACAACAATATACTGTAGAACCTCGTTTAACGGATAACTGAAAGGGTAAACGGTAACGGATTGAAAACTAAGCAACGCGTATATTTTTTTATCGGCGGAAAAACGGTTTCAAGGGGTGAAATCACCTTCTAAAGTTGCACAGGTCAAAGGGCGATTTTGCAGTTTCACATACAAGCAGTGCATCGATTTTGATGAAACAAAAATAAAAATGTTTCTTATGCAAAGAAATTAAGAACCCACCAGATAATGAAAAAATATATATATTTTTAGGGATTGAAACACCCTTGAACATCTACTTCTTGCACCCTACAATGAAAACTTGCGAATCGATCGGAATGAACATTATGTAGTTTTATAGCGGAAAAAACATTGAAGTTGATGTATTTTTGTATTTGTGCAACAAAACAGCTTTAAGGGGGTAAGCTACTCCTATTTGAGTTTTTACATTCCAGTTATATCCTTGTCATTCCGAATGTGTTTGCCGATACGCACTCTTCTCATTAAGCTGACATTAATAATTTACCGTATTTGTTTAATTTTAAGGGGTTGAAACACCCTTGAATATCACCCTTGAATATCTTGGGGTTTGAATGTAGGCTGCACTTCTTGCAGCCTACATTGAAAACTTTGCGGATCGATCGGAATGAAAATTATGCTGTTCTATAGCGGAAATAAAATTAAAGTTCACTTATTTTTGTATTTGTGCAAGAAAACAGTTTTAAGGGAGTAAGCAACTTCTATTTGAGTTTTTACATTCTAATTATCTCCTTGTCATTGCAAATGTGTTTGCCAATACGAAATCTTCTCACTAAGCTAAAATTAATGATTCACTGGTTTTTTTTTTCAATTAGCACGAATACTTAAGGGGACGGACCACCCTTTCTAGCCTGTTTTTTAATAGATATTCAAAAGTTTTCGATCCACTGACAAGAAATTTTATGATGGTACGACTTTCGTGTTGAGATAAACACGAAAATCGTACCATAAGTCCGATCTTAATCGTAAGTTTATCTGAACACGAAAATCGTACCATCATACAATTTGTTAGCAGTGGTTCAGAAACTTTTGAATATCTATTAAACAAGGCGCTAGGAAGGTTGGTCCGTACCCTTAAGTAGTACCTTTAAGTATAAACATCCATGAGTTTCAACAAAATCGGAGGGGGACACCTCGGGTACTTTCCTTGTAAGTCAACTTGAGACGTTTTGAAAACCCCCGTCAAAACCCAAAATCGATGAAACGGGAGCCAAGTTGAACCATTTGAAATTTCGAGATTTTTAGGTTTCCGAAAAGGTGGGCCAAAAATTACAACAGAAATTTTTTTTTTTTTTTTTCAATTTTTCGATACTCCATTCGATTGGAAATTTTCCGGTGATTTCAAATAACACCGAGTTTTTGTCGAAAACTCAAAAAATCAATGTGAATAAAGCGATAACCGAAAAAATTCACTTTTTGGAGCCCCGCTCTGTGCAAGAAGTTGCAAAAAGTAGATGTTCAAGGGTCTTTCGACCCTTTAAAATAAAGAAAAACGGTGAATCATTAATTTTAGCTTAATGAGAAGAGTGCGTATCGGCAAACACATTTGGAATGACAAGGAGACAACTGGAATGTAAAAACTCAAATAGGGTTAGCTTACTCCCTTAAAACTGTTTTCTTGTAGAAATACAAAAATGCGTGAACTTTAATTTTATTTCCGCTATAAAACAGCATAATTTTCATTCCGATCGATTCGTAAGTTTTCAATGTACGGTGCAAGAAGTAGATGTTCAAGGGTGTTTGAACCCCTTAAAAGATTTTATTTGTCCATTAACTGGTGGGTTCTTCATTCCTTCGCATAAGAAACATTTTAATTTTTGTTTTATCAAAATCGATATACTGCTTGTGTGTGAAACTGCAGAATCGCCCCTTGACCTGTGCAACTTTAGGGGTGGTTTAACCCCTTGAAACCGTTTTTCCGCCGATAAAAAAAATGCGTGTCGCTTAGTTTTTAATGCACTATAACATACATGAGTTTCAACAAAATCAGAGGGGGACACCTTGGGTACTTTCCTTGTCACTCAATCTTGAATATTAAAAATTTTTTTTTTCTAAATCTTGATAATTATTTTCTCTATAGCCTGACTAGAGGTTCTTTTACACTTTTGGTTGGACAATTTTTTATAAATTATTAAACACTAATTTTTCTTTTAAATCGCATACTAAAGTTTGAAATACTATAACTTCTTTATTTTTGAAAAAAATCCCTCCTTCAGACTATTACGGCTTGACGGCATTATTTTACTAGATTCTTTTTTATTTTTGGGAATTGGATAATTTTTGGTGAAGTTATGATGTCGATAAGGAGACGCCATGGTTTTCATCAGTAGTCCATTTATACCCGTAAAAAATAATGTTAATATTAAAAAAACAAAGTACAACTTTTTTTTCTTATAGTTGAAAAATTAATGAAAAATGTGAAATCAACAATTTAATTTAATTTTCACCATACAACCTTTATAATAATTTTTCAGATTTAGTCGGTTTTCAGCACGCGTAACGGTGTGTCAGCCCATAAAGTAGTTTTGAAGGTAGTCATTTTCAAATATACGTTTATTCAAATTGTCAAAATTCTCATCATGTCTCAGAATTTGTGTGTTTTGAAGGTATAACTTTGGGAGCCTCTTTACATAAAGTCGACTACGTTCAATCGTAGATTGACGTAGGCAGTTGTCATAGAATGTCTCATATTATCTCATTCAACATTCAACACGATGCGGACTTTTTGTTCATCCATTCGCCCCTATATCAATTATAAAATTCGCTTCGCGAAATGAGAGGCCATCTCGAACTTTATGTTCATCAAATGAATAATAAAAGCTTTACAACTTTACACCTCTAATCGCATCAGTTTCCAACGACACAAAAGTCCGATATAAAACAAAACTAACTCATTTTCAATGCGTGAAATCCATATTTTATCTAGTTTTATTACTCCCCGTATGAACGAGAGAACAAAATGATGATGTTTCCGGAAATTCGATATGAGAATTAATCCGCTGTGAAACGCATTGTATGAAAAACTCGATAAGTTTGGCATTTAATTTTTACCCATGAGGTATAAAATAAATGCCAAACGTATCGACATGAAAGCTAGCAAATAATTGAATTTAATAATTTCATTAACGAAATTTTACACAGCTTGTTAGAACAAAAAAAAACATTGTAACTGTTCTTTGGGACTGTTTTTGGCTGTGTGAGAGTTTTCCGCACGCAGGATCTAATAATAATAATAATTTTAGATATCTTCGACGATAATCTACTCCCGCAATATCAGAGAACGTATCTTTGAAAAATTTTTGGACAAATTTTTCTTTTCAACTAACAGACATCACCTTTCAACGACAAAAAAATTCAACTGTACGCTTGAAAAGCAATAGCGTGCGTCAAAGTCGCGTAATTTATTTCAATTTTTTGTTGAATAATTCAACAAATAAAAGTGCATATGAAAATGTATTCAACTGCGAATACTCTCTGTATAGTCTTGTTATTTTCTGTGGTAACACTTGCCAGGACAATATTAGTTGTTACGAGAACACGTGTGCGGAAGTTGTTCAACTCTCATTGCACTCGCTCGAGAAATGTATTTATCATGAAATGCAAATTGCCGCTAGCTGCGACAACTATGTTCGGTCTGTTTAATACAATATGATCGGTTTCGTGACGCACCGAAGCGGATGGTCGTAAAAAAAGTTGACATAATTATGTGCGCAAGACTCAGCCATCCTACTCCGCGACTCCACTTAGGAGAATAACGATAATTGTCGTTCGATAAGTGTATAAAGGTTAGAACCGAAGTACGCGTGGCAACAGTTCACTTTTCGTTACACTGAAAGATCGAACAAGAAAAATTTAATCTCTTGTACGTTTTTTTTTTCTTTTTCAAAGATGTAATAGACGCACTAAGGAAATATTCAATGGTGCCAATAACTATAGGAGTAATGATTCAAAATTTGTAGATTACTGTTTAAAGTAAAGAAAAACGTATTTTTTATTAGTTAAATATTTTGTTAAAACGAAAAGTTTTGTTATCCTAAATTTTATAAACCACAAACTGGTTATTGTTGACATCGAGTACTTATTTATTTTCATTAACAAATGTTGTGATTTTCCGCGAATCGATATTAGTCAAGAGATTTGTATTTTTATTAAACTTATCTTAAATTTATTCATTGTATTTTTGTACGTTTCAGCCATCAGTTTTAAACGGTGAACATGAGGGTGTTCGTAGTATCGCTGGTTCTCGTGAGCCTGTTGGCACGGGGGAGCTGTGCCGATCAGAAATGGTGGCAGACAATGTCCCTTTATCAAGTTTATCCGAGAAGTTACCGGGACAGCGATGGTGACGGTATTGGAGATCTTAAAGGCAAGGGCTTACATAAATTTACGCGTATGCACATCGAGAAATTATCCTGATACAATTATCACTCCGATTCAACGTTGCTGTACATTCAACGAGGCAATTATCCTGAAAGTTATGGAATTAAATGAGTTAGTCGTGTTGTCGAGGCAATTACCTCCGTAATTGCACGTCTATATATGAGGCAGTCATGTATATAGCTGATGGGATTGTGTCGGAGGTGAAATAATTATTTCCGGTCAGCGAACGAACGAACGATCCCGCGAGATATGTCATATCCGGAGCGCGTGCTCGCGTTATATTTTCTGAAGATTACGCTGCACTAGGGAATCGCGCGAATATCTTAATTATTCGTCGTTCATCTCGTGTATATCGACTATTGATGAACTAAAAGGGCATAGCTGACATCAGTTAAACCATTGTATCACGTTGCTGTACGTCCCACTGTTTCGTAGCTGTCGATATGTGGGTTACTCGCTTCGGGGATTCACCAGCTCTACGGGCTCGCCGGACCGTGTAGTGTTCGTTCATACGTAATCACCCAATCAACCTGTGAGGAAACCCCCAGCATCAGCGGACAACGTTCACTATATAACTAACATAGCATTGCTGATCAATACGAAATTTTCAATTTCAGATTCACAGTGTAGCCGACGAAAGTAAGCTTTTACGTTTCTATCAAAATGTTCAATGTTATAACGGCCAGTTAATAGTAATCCAAGTAAAAATTCGTTAACTAGCATCAAGTACCTTCGAAAAGATCCATGGATCAAGACGTAATCTCAATCATTCGGTTACTGTATAATTGTTTGAATGGAGAACGTAATTTTTTACTTTCGAATCCAATCAACAAATGTCAGCATATAACCAACATCCCATTCGTCTTCCTCCATTTCAGTAAAATTATTTACATACTATAAGACATCAGTAAGTCTATATAAAGTTTTCAAAGTGTCTATATAAATGTTTTCAAAATCAAACGTAACGAAAACGGGAAAATTCACGTTTCGACAACAGTAGAATCTGAAATATGTATCGCCAATCATACACATCACCTTTTACGTGGGTATGATGTTATCATCATAGAACATGAACAGCCATTTGCTGTCACAGGCGAGGGGTGGGATGCGTTGTGAGAGCGAATGTTAAATCCGATCCGTATTACTTTCATCCTCGCTCTATCCCACAGACAAAATATGTTATAATAATATATATTGACCTTCAGGTCTCTCCGACAATTTGAATCATCTAAAAGATGCCAATATCGACGCATTTTGGCTGTCACCTTTCTATCCGAGTCCCATGGTCGATTTTGGCTACGATATCGCGAATTTCATCGACGTCGATCCGATTTTCGGTAATCTTGATGACTTTGACAAGCTCGTTGCTAAAGCTCATGATTTGGACATCAAGGTCGTCGTCGATTACGTGCCAAATCACAGTTCCGACAAACACAATTGGTTTGAGAAGAGTGTCAAGAATATTAAACCCTACAGCGACTATTACATCTGGAACAACGGTACGCGTCAGGCCAATGGAACCATCAAACCACCCAACAATTGGGTAAATATATAAATTTTCTTTGCTTCCTTCCGCCACGCGCTTTATTCCGATTAACAATAATGGATCTGGCGACACAATATCCCCGACCGAAAAAAAACACTCATTAAAAAAAAACTCAGAATCTTCCTCAGCAAGTTGGCATATAATTAATCTTGTGTGGAAGTGCATCGTCATGTTCCTCGATTGTATTACAGCTCAGCGTGTTTGGTGGTTCGGCATGGGAGTGGAACGACCGGCGGCAGGCTTATTACTTTCATCAATTTGCGCCCCAGCAACCTGATCTGAACTACTACAGTGAAGATCTCGTAGACGAGATGAAGGTAAATGGAGCAAAACAAAAAGCTTCTGCCCATTGACATCGTACACCCGTTGGAACATTATTGAAACTAGCTGTTTGTTCGTGAACATAATTAACTATATATTATACTCGTTATGCAGAATGTCATGAGATTCTGGCTGAACAGGGGAGTCGATGGCTTCAGGATCGACGCTTTGCCACATCTTTGCGAGGATCCGAGATTGTTAGACGAGCCGCTGAGTGGGAAGACCAACGATTCGCGCAACTTCGAGTATTTGGAACACATTTACGTCAAGGATCAACCTAAATCTTACGAAATTGTGACAGGTTGGAGAACGGTTCTCGAGGAGTACAGGCAAAAAGACGGCGAGCCCAGGGTAATGATGATCGAGGCTTATACCGATACGGAACCAACAATGAAGTTTTACGATGCCGGTGCTGATTTTCCATTCAACTTTTGGCTCATAACGCTGGTCAACGAGAACTCAAATGCGGCAGATTTCAAGAATGTCGTGGACAGCTGGATATCCAATATGCCTAAAGGTGCCACGCCCAATTGGGTGGTGAGTACAAGAAAACCAAAATTATCTTAACATTTCATAGCTCAGAAACGTATAGTGTATGGGTTACATTTTCTCAATCAATTGCTCAGAAACAAACATATTGGAACCGCCCAATAGTCTTTTGAATTTTCCAACGATTCCTCAAATATAGAAACAATCTTTTGAATATTTCAGCCGCTATCGTGTCCGTGTCTTTGTTTCTTCCAGAGGACATTTTTTTTTTTTTTCATTACATAACAATAGATCTTGCCTGTTCTATTTTGTCCCAAACAGTGAGTTTGCGTGTGTATGTGCTGAATGCGAGAAAACATTTGCTGCTGCTAGATGAACGCTTAATCTTCCTGAATCTGTCTCGTAGGCGGGCAATCATGACAACAAGAGAATAGCATCGCGTTACGGAACTCGACGTGCTCAGGCAATCACAGCGATGACTCTACTTCTGCCCGGTGTCGGTGTTACGTATTACGGTGACGAAATAGGAATGGAGGACACTTGGGTCTCGTGGGAAGATACCAAGGACCCTCAAGGATGCGGCGCTGGAAAAGAAAATTACGAGCGCGATTCCAGGGACCCGGAGAGATCACCTTTCCAATGGGACAATTCCACTTCAGCTGGTAAATCAAACACGAGAATATTTTTTTCCGGTTAGCCAGCGTAACTATGGTGACAATGTAAATGTAAAATCATTGGAAATAATTCAACAGCAAAGTCACGCTCTTAAATAATTATTGAAAATTATTTCTTCGAAAAATTGGAAAAAATTATTGAAAACAAATCACCGAAAGATTTTGAAAAATCTCTTGGAACACGTAAAACGGTTCAACAATATGATATTATGTACAGGATTCTCCACGAACCCGGACACATGGTTGCCGGTGAATAGAAATTATTTGACCCTGAATCTCGCGAATCAAAAGGCCGCCAGTGACTCGTACTTTAAACTGTATCGTGATATATCAGCGTTGAGAAAATGGCCGGCCGTTCGAACGGGCAAACTGATCACTCGACTTCTCAACAACAACGTTTTCGCATTTTCAAGGTGGAACATACTTTTTTACTCATTTATTCGTAATTCCAAATACGATTTAAGAAATGTGAATACAAAATGGGTGTCAATCTGAAAAAACCACATTTTATTCGAAAAATAATTCCTAATTTTGACTTATCACAATATTACCCATAACTGTTTTGCCATGAAATAAGTTTTTTTTATAGTTTTTGAAGTCCCAATCGAAAAAGCATGTTATTAACGAATCCTTTATCCGTTGAGAATTTCTAAACATTTTTCATTTTTACCCGAATGTTCTTCGTCACTAAATCGGATATAATTAGTTAAAAATGGGAGATACGAAGTTTGACCTATTTCAGGGAAGCATCAGGCGAGAGATCCGTCTATGTAGTTATGAACTTTAGCAATGAACCGCAAGTCGTTGATCTTAGAGCGTTCGACAATTTACCCTCTCAGCTCGACGTTTATCGCGCAGCATTGAACTCCAGCGTCAGTCGCGGGTAAGAAACTTTATTATTTACTTCCAATTCCAGTTTATTTTGGAGAATTTTAAGTTCTTGAATCTGTATCGGAAAAAATGGCAACACTAGTACGGTAATGTGAGAAGTATCAAGAAAAATTGTATAATAGATTATTATACAAGACATCGTTACGACGAGACGAATGGTAAGATTTATCCAAATTAACGAAGGAATCTTGACAATGCATACCTGGTCATATCAGCGTGATTGTTATCATACATCGCAAAATGAGTTTTTTTTCTTTAAACGGATATACTTTGTTCAAAACAGAGATAACGTGAATGCATCTGATGCAAGAGTTCCCGCGAACGGCGTCGTAATTTACGTTGCTCCGGAAACTTCGTAATCGCTTCGACGATGGAAGGCGTTCGCCACTTTGCGACTACGTACTACTCGGCCTAATGGTGAATAAGGATCGAGCGCTGATAACGATTTATGTGCAGTGCACACGTAGCTACACAAGTACTTTTGGAAATTTATCGCCGTCTTGAAATGTTTCTATGATTTTTCTTGCAGATTCCCAATGAAACTACTCGGATCTTTCCGTTTATGTATTAAACGCACTTATGGATGTCAATTTGAAAAAGAAAAAAAAACGAACATTTCATTGATTATATACTGTATCAAATAACGATGTGTGGAAATAAAATGTATTCATTCCTCTAAAAAGAAATTTTTCCGTATATTTTCATTTATGGATAATATATTGGTAAAGGAAACGTTATCGTTGAAGCATTTAAGGAAATATGATAGAACAAGTTAGAGACTTTTCGAAATATTTTGAATGGCGTCCATTCATGAGATTAATTTATGTCCTCAAGGTACTAATTTCGTAAATCGTCAGTCACGAATTATAGTCATGAATCTTAGGAATTAAAAGGCTCACCACAATGAGCCACCGTTTTTTTTTTTTGAGGGCTAATGGTTCGACCCTCGTTTCGGCCTCTTTTCCACGCGCAAAGGCTTATTGCCGTGGGTAATAGGCCTCTGCGCGTTGTGTCCAAGGAAAATAACTTTTCTTAGCTCAAACGCCCGTGCGAAGGACCTTTTGAAGCCCTTGTCTTTTCCGAATATAAATTCCAGAGAAATTTGGCTCATGACTATATATTCATATTTTGCGGCAAGATCAACCGAATTTTGGTTGATGACATCATAACAAAGTTAAATGACACAAAGTCATTTCTTTAGAGTTTCCAACAATTTCTGCGTACGACTGCGAACAAATGATTCTCGCTAACATCAGTGCCACGTCGTCTATATCCTGAGTCACTCCTCACTTGACGTGAGAAACGTTAGGAGAATAATAAACTGTTAATCATCCACGACAATAAGTGCAAGAAAAAAACTTCAAGGAAAAACCTTTTAACTTATCTTCGGTTTCTTTAGAGTTTTACGAAATTAACAGAGAAACTTTGAACTATTCGATATGATGGTATGACCACACAATGAATTTCGTATTTTTGAATTATTTTAAACACAATTACATATGTTATGGGTGCAATCAAATTCATGGCGTACCTATACTAAAGTGTACGCGTGAATGATAGAAAAAAAGTTTTTGACCAATAATCAAGCTATTGCAAACTTAGCTGAGCAACTCAGAAAAATAGTCTCCCACTCAGTTATCGTGGTTGTAAGTGACTACACCGCTAATTGGTCACCAATCCCGGTACTGACCTTGGTCAATACTGCGATCGTCGAAGCCGCGCATCGACAGCGCGTCCAGTGCTGCCGGTTATTTTTTCACTATCCAGTGATCATTCTGGTGTCAACATGGACTGATGTTTTTTCCGTGAAATAATTTCTTTACTTATATCCAGCGAACGACCACGTTCAGGAACCCCCGATAAAAACAAGACAAGCATTCGCGCCCTATCAATTTTGCTGTAATCAGCGTTGCTTTATCAACTATCCGTTTCTTTCCTCTCATCAGTGGCTCATCGATAGGGTATCTGTGCCACAACGATCCTATTTATAAATGCAGGTGAGACCCGATGAGAGTGCAGTGATACGAAATTTTTGCAGCATGTCGCGTGTCTGCTTCTATGCAGCTTTGCTGCTTCTCGGTCTCGGTATTACATCGACTTTAGGGATAACGAACGTAGGATGGTGGAAAAATACGCCGTTCTATCAGATATATCCTCGGAGTTTTATGGATAGCGATGGCGACGGAATTGGAGACTTGAACGGTGAGCAGTAGAAAATTCTAAAACGTTTTTATTTATCCATTTACCCAGATCATTTGGTCAAGCTACATCGAGGAAAAGGGATTTATTTGAATAACACAAAAACGTAATAGGATAGTTAGCAAACTTTTTTTTATTCAACTAATCATTATGTAAAGTAAATGATCTCATTTACTCCGGGGTGTGATGTTCAATATTTTTGCCATCAAATTAAAAGAATCGTAGAAACGTTAAATGTTCCTGCATCTTCCAGCATATAACAAGATTTGACAAGCCAATCGAAAAAATCTCAAATAACATTAATCGCTGTTAAAACTACTAAGGGGATCATTTTTTTTGTACTCCGATGATGCTTCAGTGAACTAACCGACAAAGAAAAATATTTTTCCATCAAGCACAAAATAATGTAATTAATGTTTAAAAAAATTGAGCATATCCAGTACAATGTAATGCTTGGATAATGGACTTGTTTTTATTCATGATGATGATTTTTGTTTAGGTATCACCTCGAAGCTCAGTCACTTCAAGGATGCTGGAATCGGTGCAATATGGCTATCGCCGATCTTCGCCAGTCCAATGAAAGACTTTGGTTACGACATATCGGATTTTAAGGCCATACAACCCGAATACGGGACCATGGATGACTTTGAAAAATTGGTCAGGGAGTCAAAAGCTTTAGGATTGCGAGTTATTTTAGATCTGGTGCCAAATCACGTATCCGATCAGCATGAATGGTTCAAAAAGAGTGTACAAAAGATCGAGCCGTATACAGATTATTTCATATGGAAGAATACAAACGAGACAACGGTACCGAACAATTGGATAAGTGTCTTCAGTAAATCTGCCTGGAAATATCATCCCGATCGTAAAGAATGGTACTTTCATCAATTTCTTGCCGAACAACCGGATCTGAACTACCGAAATGAAGCAGTGCAGGAGGCTATGAGGGTACGTATTTATTGGTGTATGTATGTGTGCATTCGTATGCTTGTGTTGCCCAATGAATATCGATGTGATATGCTCATTATAAAATGAAGACTAATCGTTGGTAAATTCCGAGCAAAAGGAAACAGTGCAATACGGGGCACAGAGAAACAGTGCAATTTTTTCTTCGACAAATTGTCCGTAAATCCTAAAATGATGGGACATCTTGTATAACCGTAAACTGAACAGAGCCAATGAGCCCTTTGTAACGAATGATTACATTAATTCGTTGCTCAAATATAATATAACGTCTTTGTATATAATAATGTGCAAACTATATTCTATATTCATCCCAGAATACGTAGATGTGTGCATATTTCCAAATACTGCCTTTTAATAAGATGACGAACTGGTTTTTCAAAAAATGTCCAACTACACTCCCTCTTTCCCTACGTAGAAGAATAAAGATAGGCTTACTCATATAAAAGGGCTTCAAATAACACAGTTTATTGATCCAACCAATTGTTGGTTCCTTTAAGTAATTCCTTAGCTCCCGATATAATCGAACGTTGCGATTAGAGTAGATTAGACTTCTATTGAATCGTTGTTCGACGAAAAAAAAAACTTCCCCGTTCACAGCGACGCAACGTTATATCAAGGGGTATAACAATCCTTGCGTGACTGTATTTTTCCAGGAGCTCATTTGATAAAATCGATGAAAAGCAAACACGGCTTATCGTTAATTCGAGCTTAAGTTTTTTTTTTCAATCATTTTCCAATAAATAGAAATCCGTATGATATTTTTTTATAACAATTGAAAAATCGTGTCGTCAGAGTTTTTTTTTTAAAACGACAATCCGACCCAATTGGGGGTTTGTGTTGAAGTTCATGTTTGACAAAATGGTATGCACCATTTTGTCAAACATGAACATGAAAGTATTGACGCTAGAGTGGAATGAAGAGTTTGTGATGTTCCGAGACATTGTTGAATGTAAAGGTGTTAGGGGTTGAAGTTGTAAAAAAAATCTATCCAACAGGACGTAATATGGTTCTGGCTGGCCAAAGGAGTGGACGGCTTTCGAATTGATGCGGTGCCACATCTGTTCGAAGTCGCCGATCTTCGAGACGAGCCTCTGTCCAATATAACTGGAGCTTTGCCCGACGAATACAAGTATCTCGAACATCTTTATACCAAAGATCAACCGGAAACTTACGCGTTGGTTAAGCAATGGCGAGATACGCTTGACGCTTATGCGACACTTGGTCAATCCCACGAACGGGTTAGCTTCCAACAAAATAGTTTAATAAATGAATAATTATAATTACAATTATGAAAATTAGTGGGCAACAATTGAAATAGTGATTATATTTCGTACAAAAATAATGCGCCTCTTTCAATGTCCTTTTTCGTTTTTTAAGGTAATGATGACCGAGGCTTATACGAGTCTCGACAAGACCGTCGAATTTTACGAATCCGGTGCTAATGTACCGTTCAACTTTAAATTCATCACGGACGTGAGCAACACGTCACCTCCGAGTGCTTTCAAGAAACTCATTGACACATGGACGACGGAGGCCACGAAAAGGAACGGTACATCTAACTGGGTGGTAAGATCCATTGCGCGATATGCTTATACCCAAACTTTAATCGAAATGACGAATAGAACACAATTGGTTTTTTTTTTTTTTGGTTTGTTACGTTTAATCTTATTTCTCACTCGAAGATGGGAAATCACGATCGTTCGAGAACCGAAACGAGATATCCCGACAGAGGCGATCAGATGACGATGTTGGCTATGATTTTGCCGGGTGTCTCGGTGACGTATTACGGTGAGGAAATTGGTATGATCGACAAGAGCGACATTTCGTATGAAGACACAAAGGATCCACAGGGTATTCTAGCTGGCAAGGACCGTTACAAAGAAGTATCTCGGGATCCTTGCAGAACTCCTTTCCAGTGGAACAGCGGGGTCAGCGCTGGTAAGTTATATTTGTGCATACACTAAGAAGACAAAAACATTTTTTTCTCTATGTCTTCTTTTCCGAACTCTGTAGTTTGGAAATCAGCTTAAAAATGTATGTAGATACTGTACCAGGACAATGGTTCGACATTAAAGGGGTTGTGAAATCAACAAAATACTAGGAATTCCTGAAAATGGAAACAAAACTTACGTGCCAAATGTGCGAGAGAAATCTTAAGCGCAGCGAGGCAAGACAGTTGCCCACACACTAATCACTAATTTGATGAAATTTAGAATTTTGCGAGAAATGTCTGTTTTCTAACTTTCGAGTTACCGCGCTGATTTCTTTTGTTACGTGATTTCTACAAAATTTTAACATATGAAAAAATGATGCAAATTGAAAGTTGAACTGTTTGTTTCGTCTCGTTCAAATTAATCGAGAATTTCGTCGAGCTTGCAGAAACAAAATGTGCTTAAAATAATTAATATTTTTCTGTTTTCTACGAAATTTAGGTTTTAGTACGAACGCAACGACCTGGTTACCGGTTCAGGCTACTTACATAACAAATAATCTCGAGGCGCAAAAGGCAGCGGCCGTCTCTCATTTCAATCTGTTTCGAAGTCTTACGGAATTGAAGACATCGTCGAGCGCCGTAGCGAATGGAACGCTCAAAACTGTTGTCACGAATAACGACCAAGTTCTGACGATTGTCCGGACGTACAGCATCAATAACGTGGCGAACGAGACGGTGCTGCTTGTGATAAATTTCAATTCGACCGACAACGTATTCGTCGATTTGAGAAATGAAATTCCCAGCAACATCGCCTTGAACGCATCGATCGCGGCTGCAACGATCAATTCACCATTGCAACAAGGGTAATTTAGCGCACTTCAATTGTTGAACAACAAAAAAAAGGGGCCAAAATACACATAAATTCGAACTTTTCTTCGCAAATAATTTGTTTTATTTTGTGTTTTTTTTTTGCAGCGTTTGGGTCGATCTGACAAACCTGAATCTGACGGCGAAAACTTCACTCGTCATCGTCGCCGATCAAACGAGAATTACCATTAACAATTCAGGCGGCGGAGCTGAAAGCAATTCGATTTCGTTTATCAAGGCAACTGTTATATTGTTCGTTATTTTATTGATCACTTTCAGATAATTCGTCGAACGTACAATAAATTCTTAATACGACGATCCGTATATCGAGTCGCGAGAACCCCATTATACGGACTTTTGTTTTGTTTTTTCTACCAGACAGGAAACTTGAGTACTCGGAATTGTCTGATATTTTTGTGTGTGTGTGTGTGCCTATATTTATATAATATGTGTATGTCGGTGCAGTCATCTCGTTATGTAACTTCGATTTCATACGGGACGCGGACGATCGAATTTCCGACGTATGTATCGAAATACCGGAGATTCTTCCGACGCTATTCCAGTTCTCGCTGATCTAGTTTCATCGGATTTTTTTTTTTTCCTTCGCGCCACTCGTTTCCTCGTCTCGAGGGAATTTGATCTTATTACAGACCCTTATGTAGCTTTTCCTCGCTGTTTCGGTGCGTATACATCGCGGTGATTTTTTTTTACCTCGAAGAGAATTCCATCCCGATTCAATTTAGTCGCCGAACTTTTAGCGACGTATTTCTTCCTACGAATGACATGTCGATCAACGGGGATCGTTGAAATATTTCAGTACTAATACGATACTCTCGGTTTATCGAGTTTATTTTTCCAACAAAGAAAACAAAATTATTGTTCCTCTGGAAAATCGTATCGAACGGACAAAACATACGCGCTCGTTGTGACCGACATTCCAAGTACTTATGGTCTTGCATATACATATCGCGGTTCTCTCTTGTTCTCATTCTCGCTCACCGATCACGTTCACATGGCGTATTTGTTTGGAAAAAAAAATTCGATTGATAATCCAAGCTCATCGCATTTCAGTCGCACACGCTAGTATTAGTAAAACACGTGTAGGTATATAGGACTTTTCAGGACAATTCGACGAATTCATATTTTTTTTTTAGTATACTGTAGGGTGCTAAAACATAAAAATACTCCATAATAATTGTGAGACTTTTTTAAAAGTTCGTATGATCGTCAATACGAACGTTAAGAATGTATGAAAGGTAAGTAAAAAAAAACAGCTAGGTAAGTCTTCAGTGATCGACATGTTTGAGTTGAGAGACTCGATATTATATTACGAGTGGAAAATTTCAAGATCTTACAAATGTAGGCACAGAAAGAACAATAATATCTTAACTTTTCGAGAAAAAGGTATAACTCACATATAGGTATACAGGATCTTTCGGGACAATTCCACGAATTCATATTTTGTTTTAGTATACTCAAGATTGCTAAAACATAAAAATACTCCATAATAGTTGTGAGATTTTTTTAAAAGTTTGTATGATCGTCAATACGAACGTTAAGAATGTATGAAAGGTAAGTAAAAAAAACAGCTAGGTAAGTCATCAATTATCGACATGTTTGAGTTGAGAGACTCGATATTATATTGCGAGTGAAAAATTTTAATATTTTTAAAATTTAGGCAGAGAAAGAATAATAATATCTTAACTTTTCGAGAAACAGGTAAAATTTTTCTATCGAATTTTCAATATGAAACTAAAAATAAGAATTTCACATAAAAAATCGTGTGTATCTTTACAAATATTAGCAATTACATTTTCTAAAAAAATAAAAAAATACATTTCCGAAAAACAACTTTAGCTAAACAACTTTTCGAGACTTAAACTTTTTGACGACACAAAAGACATATGATAAAGTTTTCATTTATCGATTTGACTTGGAACGTCCAATATATGCCTATTGTATGGGTTCACGATTTTCCCGAACGAAATTGCAATGTCGTGTACACGATAGTCAGGAGAGGAGTTTTGTGAGTGACATTACGGTCGCGGACAAGCGTTTAAACTGCCAATCACTCCACAGTACTATCTGATCTTCGTTGGCCGAGGGAATTTATCGAGCTTGACATTTTGTCGACTAGTTTAAAATATTTTGTATAAATCTTCATAAATCAATTATATCTTTGTAAATTTACTAATTCTTCATAAATTAAATGATTCTTCATGAAAATCAACGACATTTTTTTGTGCTTTGTCGAACGTAATTGACCTACTCATTATAAAGCTGCTGTGTCGCAACAGATAGTGCTCCCCGAATAATCGAATAAAGCGCCTGGTGAGTGGGTGAGATTATGGGGGAAGAAAAAAAAAAAAAATCACTTGAAATGAAAGGAATAATTGATTGTCACAATTACTTCTGGCGATTTTCAACGAATGTTTTTATATAAAAATTTTGAACACAAGAAAAGAAATTATCGGTGAAAACGATCGGTAAAACAAGGGCGGTAAAATAATGGAGTGAATAAGAACAAAAAAGAATAAAATGAATTCTATGCTCAGAAATGATTTTCGATCACTTTTATGTTAACAATGCTACCGGCTAAATGCAAAAAGGCTTCGGTGCACCCCGGACCTTTGGGAGACTCTGAAGTGGGTGCTTTTCTCTCTAGTCCCTGAGGTAGTTTACCTGCAGTCCTGGAGTATGTATAAAGGAGGAAACAATCGCGTACTGTAACACGCAGAGGATAAGAAAGTTTGCCTAACTCACTTCACCGAGAGAGAGAAAGACTCTTTCTCTCTCTCTCTTTCTGTATGCTCATACTGAACGTTAGACTGGTTGCTCGGTCCATATACTCGTATGCACTTACTTTCCACTTCACATTTCCGGTGCACAAAAACATTTTGCATATATACGGATTAGCCATGAGCTGTTTCGCGTTGCAGAGTTATAATGTTACGAAAGACCACGAGAAAATAGCGGAAGTTAATCAAACAAGAGGATATACGACAAAGGTGTTCCCGTTCAAAGTGGTGAAGCGCATGAAAATCCGCAATCTCCAGCTCCTAGCCACAGTACAAAAAAAATTCCAGACAGAAAAAGCAATGATTGCATTTTTTTTTAAACATTTACAAAAATCCATTTTTCATGAAGGCGGATGGAAACCATTTGAATGGAAAATTATTAGAAATATATTTTTGTCGATGATTATGAATTATTACTTGTCAAAAATATTAACAATCATTATATAAGTATAATAACAGAGAATTATTAATAATTATTGAAAAAAATATCTATTTTTTTTATTCCTTCACCACAATAACTCATAATTGTTTATTTAAAGGAGAACTTTTAATGGATATTCATTGGAACCGTGTCCAACCCTGATTTCGAACAGTAATTGGAAATTCTCCAAAATCGGGAATTAACGATTTAAATTATTTACTCTTTGTTCCCTTTTTTATTTGTTGAAAACATGTTTCACTCATTATGAACGACAAACAATTTATTGTCGCGAACCTCTACAACTCCATATGCGAAAAAAAAACAACAAAGCATTAAATCATAATATACGATAAAATAAAATATATAATAAAATATAAACAATAAATAAAATATACAGAATCGTTAATTCGCGGAAATGAAAGCGCGAGAACGGAACTCTTGAATAAGCTTTCGATGAGTGCTAAAACTCATTTTTTATTCACATCGCTAATCTCACTGGTAACGCACAGAAAATAAATTATCCAATTTCACGCCCCGAACACGTACCGTGGAGTAAAAGGATGATACACGGATTCGATCGCGAGCCACAGATTATCGGAATCCTCCTTCCGTGTCAAAGAGAGGGAGAGACAAATTGAGGCGGAGAGACAGATGAAAAACGAGACAGGCTTGCGGGATATATCCCAACATCGCGAATGAAATTCAATAAAGTCGTTTTCTCGAGAGTTTTGCGCAAATGGCGCTATCGCGTTCCCACAGGACTCTGAGCGATGAGAGCGCCGATATTTTTCTCTTCCTTCGTGCTGTTAAACGGTGTCTCACATTTTAATTCATCCAACCATCATGAATTTCACTTTAATAACTCTCCGCCTTGTAACGAGCACGACGACTAAAAAAACAAATTGTACACGTGCATGTATGTCGTATAGCTGTTGGAGCTTTTGGTCACGCGATGACTATTCGTTTTGTTTCGCGGTGAGGATGGCTCTCGTGTTTCACTTTTTGTGAGATCTCCCACGAGTGATCGGGTCCCGATGTACCGCAAAGCGGATAATAAAGAAAACGAGATAACTGCACGCTCTGACGATGAACGCGGGCGGCGCGATGGGAGGACACATACGAGGCCTGTTCAAAAAGTATCGCGAATTTTGAATTACCGTGGGCTACGTATATTCGATTTTCGATTTTTTTGTGGTGTTAGGTTGGTACTCGTGTCCCTTATGCTGAAAAAAATCGGCCACTTTGAATGTTTAGTTATTTGTTGACAGCTGTTTTGGTTAGACGTGTTTTGGCTTGTCTTCGATTTTTGCCTATTCCAAAAAATGGATCAAAGAATCCGTATCAAATTTTGTGTGAAAAATAAAATTAAGTGCGCGGACGCATTCCGAATGTTGACTGTGGCATATGGCGAAGCTATCTTGGACCAAAGCAACGTTTATCGGTGGTACAAAATGTTCTCAGAAGGCCGAGAAGATGCGAACAACGAAATGCGTTCCGGACGCCCGAGCACATCAACAACAGACGAATACATTGATGAAATGATGAAAATAATATTGGCCAATCGTCGAATCACCGTTAGAGAAGTTGCTGAGGAACTAAACATATCGATTGGCTCGTGCTATTCGATTTTTACCAATGATTTGGGCATGAGACGGGTCGCCGCGAAATTCGTGCCAAAATTGCTCAATTTCGAAGAAAAACAGTGTCGCGTTAACATTGCTAAGGAGCCGTTGGACTCGGTCTGCGACGACCCAAATTTGCTCCAGAGAGTCATAACCGGTGACGAATCATGGGTTTATGGTTATGACGTGGAAACCAAAGCTCAATAATCGCAATGAAAGCTGCTTTTTTGGAATAGGCAAAAATCGAAGACAAGTCAAAACACGTCTAACCAAAACAGCTGTCAACAATTAACTAAACATTCAAAATGGCCGGTTTTTTCAGCATAAGTGAGGGACATGAGTACCAACCTAACGCCAGAAAAAAACCGAAAATCGAATATACGTAGCCCGCGCAAATTCCAAATTTGCGATACTTTTTGAACAGACCTCATACGTTGTACTTCGAGCATCGGCGATGTAACATCACTCGTGGATTGTACAATGTTTGCTCATCATGTAAACCACATATAGACTAGTAGTATGTATGGTCTGACGTTTTAGTATATTTACGATACTTAAACGAATCCTTTTGGGTTTGGGATCATTCCAGTTAGAACTTCTTTGATAGTTCCAGTTGGACGTAGAATTACGTCAGTGTATACAATAAGGACACGAAAGAGTTGAGTGATACAATTTTTCTATGAGGACGTTAGTTTTAACGGTAGTTTTAGTCGTGAGAATATTACAAAATATTCATACCCCTCGTGACAGTTTTATCGTGACATTTGATCGCGTGACAATTGAGCTCTGTGGAAACGCGGTTCTAACGTTCATAAATATGACAAGTTTTTCGTATATTAGAAAGCAAACCAAATTCTCCTGGGTATGTGCGTTTGTGGGTGAGGGCCAAGAGGGGTGGGAAGAGCAATCTCGCGTGTGGATTTTTCGTAATCTCTCCTAAAATGAAAATGACAAGCGGACGTGCCGCATGCGACGTCTCGATTTCTCGTCGGAAGATTGTTTGCGGGGGTCGCAACGACAGCGTTCAAACGAAACTCAAAGCTTATCGTTTATACGGTTACGACGTTTTTACGACAACGAAGAGCGTCACGACTGCGGTTAAAATGCAAATGAGAGGCGAAACAAAGAGAGAGAGAGAGAAAGATGAAGGACGAGGAAGAGGAAAAACGATGCAGCTATTGCACTGTAAAATGGAACTTGTTTTTCCCCTCTGGGCCATTCGATATGAACTCGAACATCTTCTCAATCTTGATGCGAAAAGCGAGTACTAATAGCACAGAAAATATAATCTCGAAATGCAACATTTTTTTTTTATAACTCAAACGACAAAAATACCCTGACAAAACATTTTTTCGCAACAAAGCATTCCGAAAAGTGATATTGTAAGATCTTTTGCCAGGGCGCCATCAGCACAACCAACGGGCAACTAACAAAATTTTCAAAATACTTAGCATAATCAAATATAATCGGTGACAGGGTGTTATTTAGCAAACAAGAAAATAACGCACGTCGAAGTGTATAAAAATTACAGTACAATGTAAAAGGTAGGACGTGTTTTCACCCTTCGTAACGCGCTTCATAATGCGAGTGTGTATTCGATAAGGACAAAAGATAACGGCGCATTGCTCCATTAAGCAAAGTACACCCGTGTTTTATTATCTTCATCAAAATCCATCCACGTGCCACGAAGGTTCGATTATCTCGTGTATTAGGGAAAATATGAAAAAAATGGTTATTAGGAGTAGCAGAAGGGAAAAGGTCACGCGATAATTGCTCATTCTGTGATTGTTGAATATTCATTGGATGAAATAGGTATCAACATAAATTTTTGTGGCAATGCAACAGACTGAGGGATAGATTTATCGATTAGGATCTAGAGTTGTTGTAAAGTAGGTCACCGTTACATGATATGTATCTCACGCCAGTGACAATATATACGTGGAACAGGAAAATTGCAGGTACGTGGTTCTACTGTCGCGCATGTGCGTTTCAAACTTCATTTGTTGCGGGAAAATGTTTTTTTTTTCCTTTCGTAATAATTTGCAGATTAGATCTCTGACATTTGCTGGAAAATAATTTATTTTCACTTGGAAATGCCGACAGGAAAAAGTGACAGCGAACGAGGAGATGACGTGTAAACGAAGGGAAATTGAAAAGGAAGGAATGTTGAAGGTATAAGAGAAATCTAAGCAGAATATGATAAGAAGGGATGCAGAGAGATAAGTCTGTTTTCGCTATCGTTCGAGTCCTTGAAACCTAATGGACAAGCAGAGTAACTTTGGTACCTGAGCTATCTAATCGATGACTATATGCGAAAGTTGTGTTTAAAATGCTGATAAAATATTTCGTTAAAACACCTGCGTCGATGATTTTCGGCATTAAGGGGGGAAATAGGGTTATACGGTTAAAAAAATCGATTTTTTTTAATTTCATAAATTGTTAGTAAAACTATTGAAAAATATGTTGCCAAAATAAAAAATTAAAATTCCGACTCGCTCTATTGTTATAAGCCATTAAAGTGAGTAGCTCTCCTTCAGGCCCCGAGCGCGCTATTTTTTCAAACGCGTTTTTCTGAAAACGACTTTTTTCGAACTTGTGCACACGCTAGTTTGAAAAGTTTTCAACCAATCGTTTTGAAAATTGGCAGTTATTTTCTTCATAGTATTGCGCTCTATATGAACCTAAAATCGGAATATTATCATTATTTGAAATAACTTTTTTTTGCAAATAAAGTTGTAAAAAATTTATTTTTCTATTTTTTTTATAGCATTTAGGTTCATATAGAAGAGAGACATACAATAAAAGTAAATTCCAAGCTCGTTTGATTTCAGATGAAAATTGCGGCTTCCAGAATGTACGCAAAATGCTGAGTCTGATTGTGACCTACAATATGGGGTCGCTAATATCTTCGGTGTTTTTCAAGGAAATTCTTCAAAAATTTTATAGTATATACTTAAATATATGTATAAAATATTCTCAAAGTTTCAATAAATTATTTTCATTTTTTATACTATAAAAAACGCTGTACTAACCCTATTTCCCCCCCTTACTCGTATAAAAAAAAGAGTCTCTTCATTGATACTAAATTCGTCAGACAATTTTAATATACACCAAGCAACGAGACAAATCTCATTAATAGAGGTGTATGTATATATAACTCACCGATAACGTAACTGTATCCATCAAGAGTGAGTACGCACTTTCGAGTTGCCGGAGAGCCGATGAGGCTCGGTAGTACCTGCCTGCGCGAAATCCTCTTACCGGAAGCATAAGGGGCTATCGGGATTGTACCACCACCCCCAGCTCCCGGATCCGAATGGCACTTGTGAACCGGATCTTTGTTTTGTCTAGACATCTTCACCTGGCTTCGTCTCCGATCTTCTCTTTTCTCCTCTTTCTCTTTATTATTATTATTATTATTATTATTATTATCTTTCTCGTTCGTATATCTCACAGATATACTCTCTCTCTCTCTCTCCGTCTCTTCTCTGCCTCTCTTATCGTCGATACATCTTTCTGATTCGACCGCCTCGAGATGTTCGCGGCGTTCCAGAGGGTACAATTCACCCGCACACGGCTTCCTCGACAAACCACTTCCGTTTTCCCCTATATCTCGCAACTACGCGATCTAAACAGTCCCGGACGTACATTATCGATGTTTATCACGTAAAATCTTTCTCGACTTTACTTTTGTTTTTTGTTATACTATTTTTTCATCGCTTTTTGCGAGATACTGCACGGTGTGCCGTTTGGATCAGACAGCCAATCGCTCACTGCAGTCTTCCAACGTGTTTGTGTATATGTATAAATTAACAGAGTTTATCGGCGTAGCGAGTTTTCGTTTCAGATATGATTTACAATTCATCGAGTATACTCTACACCCTCCTTTTTCTCTCTCGCGCAGCGATGTGTGGTTTTTTACCTCGTCGCTTCTAGTTTTTCCCGAACAATATGCCACTCTCTTCCGCCACCCTCCCCCGTCCCAGAGGAACAATTGACAATCCAACTACATATCTCTTTCAGAGAATGTCACTATATCCATATAATCGTATATTTCTTCGCCCGTCCCGCATCATGAAATTCGATCAAAAGCAGGATACAATCTCGGCGAGTGTCGTTGTCGCAAAAAAATTATTTGTATCTTCTCTCTACCGACGGATAATCGTGAAACGAACTTGTATTTTTATTTTTTAAATCAACTCCTAAGTGTCCTTTTATCACGTCATCTTGATTATCCATACGTAGATAATTTTTACGGTGAAATAGACGAGGACGGTTAGAATAAGACAGACGAGCAATATTCCCGGGTGATACATACGAAAGCGAGAGGTGTACAACCCCTGTGAATTCGTTCGTTACTTTTTGCCTCTCTTCACATGTGACGTATATATAAACATGAATCGGTGTGACACTCCAAGGAGTCATTACAGCACCCTTACTACCCAGCGTTGCGCCCAAAAGAGCTTGCGATTTTCTCGATTCTCGGAACGTAGAGTAGGGGGTGAGCTTTTCTCTTTTATATATCGTTATTAGTTCGTCCAGTGTACTATAAACAACGTGAAATACCGGCAATCTCGCCTTTTGCTACCGCCAAAGCTCTGAGACAAGCTTAAGTTATATATACATGTGTCCCAGTTTGTACGTGTATACTTATTTGGTATATAAAGACATATATATGTTCTTGGGTTATTTCGTCATTCTGGTCACCGAGGGAGCCAATAAATGGTTCTCGAACTATCTTTCTGTCGCTCTCCCTCTCTCTCTCTCTCTCTCTCTCTCTCTTCCTCGACAAGCTCTAGATCCTCTAGTAAGGCTTCTAAGCTTCTTCAACCCCTCTCACCTCCTACTTTCTCCTTCTGTAACTCTCGCCGTTCTCAACGAGAGTTATGATTCTCCGTATAACCGTTATCCAGCTTTCGTTGGTTCATCGTTTTTTCTTCTCTCTCGGTCATCCAATAACTTTTGATAATGCGATTCTGTCTGAATGGCGGCTCATGTGCTATGCCGTCAGAGTTGACGTTTCGGCATTTTACTCGTTTTTCAGGATGTTTTTTTCTTTCTAAAGCAGCTTTTTCCTGCGACACTTTCCTTTATTTCAGATGCTGTACTCAAATTGTACGCAATGGAGAGATCATTTGCTATTTCCACTTTATCGAGTATTGCGAATTCGGTCCCTCGCGATAGGAGACAAAATAAAAAAGTGTTTTGCTTATATACACACGGTATGCAGGACGAAGACAGGTTCACGCGACCGCGCGACTACGACGACGCGTCATTCCCGACGGAACCGCGATGCTGGCCATTGCGCGACCAAAAAATCCGACCGCAAAACCAAAACCGCAAGTCCGTTACGTTCACCCGCATATATAGTAGCTATATATATATATATATATATATATATATATGTGCTGTACATATAAATGTATTTTACGAGCTTCTGATTCCGAGTCGAGGTCACAAACTTTGGGGTTTGACGACTCTCTCCTTTTCTCTTAATACTTAACGATTTTTTTTATTTCCTTTTTTTTTCTCTCACTTTATTATGAACTCGATAACTACGATTACACACGCACACACTTCGAAATCTATTTAACGGTTTATCTCGTCTTACATGAAATTTACTTGGTAAATTAGTATCGTGACAAAAATGATATGTACGATTGATAAATGATTTTTACGATGATATCCAAATGTTTGTCCAATGTACACACAAACGGATTATATAAATCGGTGTAATAACTTATTCACGACGATAGATTGTCATTGACAATTAATAATTCGTAATTTCCGTAATCTTTTTCGTTTTATTCATCGCCAGTTGTTTTTTTTTTAAAGGTAATAAATTATTCACGATAACGAAAGATTCTAATTGTCACAGTTACGTTTTATCATTATTTCATCATCGCTTCTCGTCTCGTCAACAATTTTCGATGATACTTGGTCATTTCTTATTCATCGTCCGTTACGTTAAAGGCCATTTGCACAAAATCGTTGATTACGCTTGCAAGCTCCTCCAATTACCAGCTAGCCTTCGTTTGTATATCTCCCACTGTATATACATGTTAAGACGTTACTGCTATATACATATATAATCGGATGACAGGAAACTGCAGAAAATATAGGAAGCACAAACAGTCAGAGAAGACACGAGAGATAGTGACGTTTTCAGTCTAGGGAGACTGAAAGCTTCACGATGCTCGTTAGTCAAAGTCGACACTTGGCAATTTTCGTGTAATGCTGCTGTTTGCTCTACCGGTATCTCTCTCTCTCTCTCTTTCCCTCTCTCCCTCTCTCTCTCTCTCCCTCTCTCTCTCTTTACCGTCGCTCTCTTTTCGGCGTTTCTCGGCTACGTTACTCAACGACGAGTCAACCCAAGAAGAGTCAAACCCGAACGTTTTCTAGAGCTCTTTTGCATACATATACGAGGTCTGTTCAAAAAGTATCGCGAATTTTTAATTTCCGCGGGCTACGTATATTCGATTTTCGATTTTTTTGTGGCGTTAGGTTGGTACTCGTGTCCCTCACTTATGCTGAAAAAATCGGCCATTTTGAATGTTTAGTTAATTGTTGACAGCTATTTTGGTTAGACGTGTTTTGGCTTGTCTTCGATTTTTGCCTATTCCAAAAAATGGATCAAAGAATCTGTATCAAATTTTGTGTGAAAAACAAAATTAATTGCGCGGACGCATTCCGAATGTTGACTGTGGCATATGGTAAAGCTACCTTGGACCAAAGCAACGTTTACCGTTGGTACAAAATGTTCTCAGAGGGCCGAGAAGATGCGAACAACGAAATGCGTTCCGGACGCCCGAGGACATCAACAACAGACGAAAACATTGATGAAGTGAAGAAAATAATATTGGCCAATCGTCGAATCACGGTTAGAGAAGTTGCTGAGGAACTAAACATATCAATTGGCTCGTGCTATTCGATTTTTACCAATGATTTGGGCATGAGACGGGTCGCCGCGGAATTCGTGCCAAAATTGCTCAATTTCGAACAAAATTAGTGTCGCGTTAACATTGCTAAGGAGCTGTTGGACCCGGTCCGCGACAACCCAAATTTGCTCCAAAGGGTCATAACTGGTGACGAATCATGGGTTTATGGTTATGACGTGGAAACCAAAGCTCAATCGTCGCAATGGAAGCTGCTTTCTTGGAATGGGCAAAAATCGAAGACAAGCCAAAACACGTCAAACCAAAACAGCTGTCAACAATTAACTAAACATTCAAAATGGCCGATTTTTTTCAGCATAAGTGGCGGACATGAGTTCCAACCTAACGCCACAAAAAAATCGAAAATCGAATATACGTAACCCGCGAAAATTCAAAATTCGCGATACTTTTTGAACAGACCTCGTATGTCTATGTATATATATCACTATGTGCAACGGATGTACTACATATTACGATACATAGACTTCGCGTTACACAGTGTTCCGGTGCTTTCAACCCCTTCAACTTTCCCCTAAACTCTGCGTCTTGTGTGCCTATGCGTTATACCTGGTAAACCTTGTGAGTTTGCATTTATGCTAGTACAAATTTGCGTCTTCTCTCTCTCTCTCTCGGTAACCAGAGTACTCGAGCTGCAGCATGCTGCGAATGAGCCTCGAAGCTCGTCTATATAAACGTGATGCGACCCCCCGTGATGCTCCGTGATGCTATATATAACGAACTGGTCGTGTTTCTCTATCACCGTTGGACGTCCAAAGACAAACGTGTGTGTACGGTTGTTCGCATCGGACGCGGGTTGCATATACTTTGCTGAAGGGTGTTTATACATTTATACATATATATACATAGCGTTGTATGTATATTGTGCGTTCTATATATATATTTCTGTTCTATATTCGCTTTTACCCCATTGGACGTGAACAAATATATCTTCGACAATGTATTTGGCACACAGATTCTCTAAGTATATATTTATATACGGTGGTATATAAAAAAAGGTATATATATGTATATAAATGCAAATGTATATACGGTTGTCCGGAAACGATGACGATATCCTATCGACCATTGTTCGTTTCGTTTTCATCGCACGTTCTTTTTTTGCCCCTCATCCACCCTATTTCCATCTTCCTTTATGCCCGCAACACTTTCTCTTCACAATGCTCCAACTACCTTCCTTCCTCATTTTCGATGGCATATTCGCTCGTAAATATATATATATATATATATTGATGTTAATATAGTGATATCGCGAAGAACTTTCGGTCTAGTATCTCACAGCGTCCGATTGTGACAAATTACAAATGAGTGAGCTCGAAACACTTCGAGATTATCGCGACTTTTCTAACGCAATGAGGAACAGCCAGATGCTGGAAAAAATCTTACATTCTTTCGGATTTTTACGTATAACCCTTCCAAATTCTATTTTTTTCAATTTTTCTCCCTATCACTCCCTACCCGTACTTAACTAAACTAACCTCACTTCCATTGCGCCCGCATACGTCTTACAAGGAAAGTATCCGAGGTGTCCCCTCCAATTTTGTCGAAACTCATGTATGTTACAGAGCATTAAAAACCAAGCGACACGTATTTTTTTTTATCGGCGGAAAAACGGTTTTAAGGGGTGAAACCACCCTCTAAAGTTGCACAGGTCAAGGGGCGATTTTGCAGTTTCACATTCAAGCAGTGCATCAATTTTGATGAAATAAAAATTAAAATGGTTCTTATGCGAAGGAATGAAGAACTCACCAGATAATGAAAAAATATATATATTTTAAGGGGTTGAAACACCCTTGAACATCTACTTCTTGCACCCTACATTGAAAACTTGCTAATCGATCGGAATCAAAATTATGTTGTTTTATAGCGGAAATGAAATTGAAGTTGACGTATTTTTGTATTTGTGCATCTTCTCATTAAGGTAGAATGAATGATTCACCGTGTTTTTTCTATTAGCACGAATACTTAAGGGGGCGAACCACCCTTTCTAGCCCGATTTTTAATTGATATTCAAAAGTCTCCGATCCACTACCAAGAAATTTAATGATGGTACGACTTTCGTGTTGAGATAAGCACGAAAATTATACCATAAGTCCGATCGTAATCGTAAGTTTATCTGAACACGAAAATCGTACCATCATAAAATTTCTTAGCAGTGGTTCAGAAACTTTTTAATATCTATTAAAAAAGGCGCTAGAAAGGGGGGACCGTACCCTTAAGTAGTACCCTTAAGTATAAACATCCATGAGTTTCAACAAAATCGAAGGGGGACACCTCGGATACTTCCCTCGAGACGTTTTGAAAACGCCCGTCAAAACCCAAAATCGATGAAACGGGAGCCAATTTATGACCATTTGAAATTTCGAGATTTTTAGGTTTCCGAAAAGGTGGGCCAATAATGAAAAAAATGTTTTGTTTTTCAATGTTTTGATACCTTATTCGATCAGAAATTTTCCACCGATTACGAATCACACCGAGTTTTTGTCGAAAACTCAAAAAATCAATGGGGAAAATGCGAAAATCGAAAAAAATCACGTTTTAGGCGATTTTCAATTTCGAGTTTCTCAAAGAAATGGTTACTGAATTAGTAATCAGCCAATCAAAATACATCAATATAGCGTCCTAAAAGAAAATTTAAAAATTATACATTTTTTTGCATTTCGGCCAAATAGAAGTGGCTGCACTAAAATCGCTGTAACGTTGCTTCCCGATGGAGTTGAAACCCCACTCTGTGCTCATTCTTTTCGTAACCGTTCAACCTTTAAAATGCCGCTTCGTTTATTGAGCTACGATTTTTTTTCGATTTTTTATAGATTTTCAAAGTTGGACTATCGATTTTTGCGAATTTTTCCATACATACCCCTTCTCATTTTTTTCGCCGATTTTCGAACTGCTCTCATGGCTACAATAATTGAGATATCGGGATGATCCAAAGTGCGTTCTCTAAGTCGTTCTCGAGACGTTTTGAAAACGCCTGTCAGAACCCAAAATCGATGAAACGGGAGCTAAGTTATGACCATTTGAAATTTCGAGATTTTTAGGTTTCCGAAAAGTTGGGCATAAAATGGAAAAAATTTTTTTTTTTTTTTTTTCACTTTTTCGATACTCTATTCGATCGGAAATTTTCCGCTGATTTCAGATAACACTGAGTTTTTTATCGAAAAATCAAAAAATCAATGTGGAAAACGCGATAATCGAAAAAAATCACTTTTTGGAGCCTCGTTGTGTGCAAAAAGTTGCAAGAAGTAGATGTTCAAGGGTCTTTCGACCCCTCAAAATAAAGAAAGACGGTGAATCATTAATTTTAGTTTAATGAGAAGAGTGCCTATCGGCAAACACATTTGGAATGACAAGGAGACAACTGGAATGTGAAAACTCAAATACGGGTAGCCCACTCCCTTAAAACTGTTTTCTTGTAGAAATACAAAAATACGTGAACTTTAATTTGATTTCCGCTATAAAACAGCATAATTTTTCATTCCGATCGATTCGTAAGTTTTCAATGTGGGGTACAAGAAGTAGATGTTCAAGAGTGTTTCGACACCTTAAAAGATTTTATTTTTTCATTATCTGGTGGGTTCTTCATTCCTTCGCATAAGAAACATTTTAATTTTCGTTTCATCAAAATGGATGCACTGTTTGTATGTGAAATTGCAAAATCGCCCCTTGACCTGTGCAACTTTAAGGGCTGATTTCACCCCTTGAAACCGTTTTTCCGCCGATAGAAAAAAATACGTGTCGCTTAGTTTTGAATGCTCTGTAAAATACATGAGATTCAACAAAATCGGAGGGGGACACCTCGGGCACTTTTCTTGTTAGCTACACTGTATCGCATTTGCCACGGACACAGGGAAACTGCGAAAAACCTCTGTCGACACAGACGGCTTTGTTTTCACTGAGTTTCAGTTGTATTTACTACATCAGAAGCTTAATAAAACTGCCTCCCGCTTAACAATCGGCGCGCCAGCCAGTGCACGCGGCTAAGCAGTCACCCATTCAAGAAGTGACCGCAGCCACAGCTGCTGAACTTCGGTGACCAGAGCCGCGCACCTACCGCGCCTCCACTGTTGTCGGTTCGAAAAAAAGTTATTCTTCCAATATGTATATGATTGAATCAATAAAATAAGAGTATTTGCAAAAAGCTTAAACTTTTTTTCACATGAGATCAAACTAATCTGTTTTTTTTCAAACGTCGAATATCACTAGATTAGATGATATTATAAATACATGGCAAAAAGAACGGTACAACTTGAATTTGCCATAGTGAAGAATAGACAGTCCAAAAAAAAAAAATACGAAAAATTCCCGGTACTGTTTATAACATGTTGTAATATCTAAAAAAAAGAATGAACCCAATCTGAGGGGCCGAGAGTGCTTACGTCTTCTGTGGAATCACCCCATTTCTCTGATTTATTGTTATCGTGAAAAACTTCTACCTCTTGCTTAAACTTTCCGTTTTATATTACTGTATATCTCGTTTTGCTCGAATCACAGTTATACTTGGCTCGGATGATTTTTTGAAACAAAAGCTCTATCATGTCTTTAGCAATCGTCGATATAATGATCTAATATCGATTGCTTCATTCCATAGGGGCATATTAGCTATCTATGAGCATCGCTTTTATTACCCTCTATCTTTACGACATCGATATAATATATTTATATAAAATTATGCATTATATATATATATATAAACATTAGAGCGATTTTTTTTTCGACTATTTTTTTTTTCGCAGTCCCCACTTGAAATTTTATTGGATATGTCGAGAAACAAATTCCCTGAAAGTCACAGCCCTTAATATTAATTCTAAGTACTTTCCCTCAGCGTGAAAAGATTTTCCATCTCAAATACACGTAAATCGATTTTTTTTTTCAAATTTCTATAACTCAGCCGCATTTTATCATATTGCTCTTGGTTTCGATTTACTCAGAATAAAACAATCTAGAAAAGTGCCTATTGCGGCGAAAGTGTAAATTGTACTGGTGAGTTGGTACGGGTCACTGAAGTTGATTTTTACCCAAAATTCTCGTTTTTGTGCTGTTATTTCCGAAACAATTAACTTTACGAAAAAATGTAAATGGAAAACTTTTCGAAAATTTACATTCCTACAAAAAAGGTCCTATCGAGCCAATTGCTTAGATTAATATTTCCTGAGATATTGAACTTTAACTTAAGAGTAGTATACAATTTTTACGGTTTATATTACCGTAAAAATTTTCGATTTACGTGTATTTTAGATGGAAAATCTTTTCACGCTAAGGGAAAGTACTTAGAATTAATATTCAGGGCTGTAACTTTCAGGGAATTCGTTTTTCGACATATCCAACAAAATTTCAAGTGGGGACTGAGAGAAAAAAATAGTCGAAAAACAAAAATTGCCCTAATAAACATGTATATATTTGTGAGATATGGTAACGCTTCGATTTATTCGTCACTTTCTATACGTAAAGTCAGCTCTCTATCTCTATCGCGGACCTAAAGATCGAAAGAAAGAAGCCGCAAACAATAACGTTGCGCGCCAACTCGTAATCCGATAGTTGTGTGGGGTGCAGCCTCGTTCCTCAGCACAGTTTAACTCGTGCGCACCGTCGTGTATAATTCAATCGTATATATCGTATGCATATAAATACATATATACGTGGGTACATATCTGTACGTGTATACGTCAGTCAACGATGTGGGCAGAGCGACGGCCGCGAGGAGGCAATGACGATGACGGAATACCGGCTCTCGGAGCCGGCAGTAGTAACGGCCAGTGCAGGCTAGACGCTCCATCGCCTCGTCAGTCAGCACGACTGAAACGTGACAACGAGTTTAGTACGAGTCAACCGACACGATTGTGCACGAAAAAGATAATTTCCTGAGGCGAAATTGTAATCCTACATTATGATACATGTTTTTCCAAATTTAGAGTGTAGAAAGTTTAAAACGAACTTCGAAACTGGACGTTTAATACCTAAAAATTATTCATTTCACAGACTTCGTGTCAACGAACCCGGACATGAAATAGAATTGTTTAATTTCAATCGTAAATAAAGATCCACAAGGTATGCAACGAGATTCAGGATCCTTCGTTTAATCCCCGAATGTTCAAGTTTTTAACCATTTAAAGCTAACAGGAAATTTGATAGTCCTACATTTTTACTGTGAGAAACGTGGGTTGAATCTCGTTTTCTCGTCTATTGTTTACGTAGGAAACTCCAGCTCGTTTTCTTAACGAATGCGAGGGGTTCTGTGCTAATGGCGGTTTGCGTGACTTTTCAAACTTCTTGTCAGGGTCGTAAAAAGAGATAGGTGTTCATGTTTGATCGGGAATCCATTACTGGATAACAATATCCATTTTTATTGGATGTATTATTTTTATGTTCACGTGGAGACGAGTTCCCGAGACTATTCGATAATCGACGTGTCATTATCTACCTGCCTCTCTTTACCTTTTTCTCATTACCTCAGTGTATTTTATATATCGAGCACACAAACTTAATGTTTGTCCTTCGCGCGAGCGTATCCGGTCGTTAAATTCATTTCGTTATTACATTTGGAATTTTAAACGTGCCAGATGACAGGAGTCACCTGTCACCTGGTACGTTTAAAATCGGTCGATTCTCTTTACACATTCCTTCTCTTTCTCGCTTTCTCTCTCTCTCGTTCTATCCATCTCTCTTCTCTATTCAACTCAATATATTGACAATTGCCGCGCCGTTAACTCACTTCCGTTAACTATACTCCTTTTTCACCCCCTATACAATACTATCTTTTCGTGTGTGTGTTTTTTTTCTCAACCCTTTGGCCGCGGCGTTTGTGGTTTTTTGTACCATGTTTTTTTTTTTTTCGTCACGCTTTAATACGGTCAATTGACTCGGTGAGACAATATATACACGGGACGGTGTAGGGGGTACGTTTGATCCAGGGTTTTACTTTGGCGACGCGAGAGAGATGACACGTTTTAAAAGCGACCCTTAGCCTTTTTCGCTGTCGACGATACGCCCCGCGACGTAAATTACGTGAAAGCTTGGTTCGTCGTTTAACGAATGGCGTCAAATTGACGAGAGAAATAAAGAGTGAGAGAGAATGAGACAGATAGTTAAAAGCCACCGTTCGGTATTTCCGTATGTTTACTTTCGCTGATCAAAAGTACACCGATCTGTAAGGTGTTCACAGCAAACACTCTAATACCGTAAAACTTTCGTTCATTTCTTTTTATAGCCCTGGGAATTGCGATGTTCAATGTCCAAGAACGTTATTTACGTGTGTGTCGGACGATAATAGCAAGTAATTGCTCGAAGTTTCGGAGATACTCGAGAAATTGACGCAAGGGGGTATGTTTAACTCCACGAACCGGAAATTATTCATTTGGGCTCACGTGCTCTCGCACCATCACTCGTGCGGTCCCTTCATACTTGCGGTAAACAAAAGCCGTTGGTGTTACATTGGGATTACGTTAGGGTTACATTTGCGTCAATGTAAGATCATTTTTTTTTATACATCAATTTAAACACGCGCGACTATTAAGCATTTATATTGAAATTAGAAAAAAAATTAAAATTCACTATGTTGTCGTTTTTTTCTTAAATCGACGATCATTAGAGTGTTATTTCTCACAGGAAACTTTTGGTCTTATCAGTTTACTCCACAAAGAAATTCGACGAAGTCACATTATTCTATAAATAGTTGATTTTTTTTTAAAGATATTTCGTCGCGAATGCACGAGTAGAGGAGTCTCGTGTATGGTCAGACATGCATGAAGTGAGAATGTGGGTGGCTTTTTATTTAATTATTTTATTATTGAGGTTTGTTTTAAAACGAAGATAACGCGAAATGGTCACACGTGTGACCTGAACCGTGGTAGCGCCACAACTGAACCCATTCCCAATCCTCCACCGTTTCAACCCCCTACTTCTCCGCCCCCGCCGGGGTTCTCGTGAGCCGTAGAGTATCTCGCTCGTTCTCTCGAGTCCTATCGCAGTCCCTCTCGTTCCTCACGATATCCCGCAGTCTTTCTCTTGCTCTCCTTCTCTCTCTCTCTCCCTCTCTCTCTCTCTCTCTCTCTGTTCCTCTTTCTTGCCACGATAGCACGCTGCCGGCTCATTCTTTTTCCCATTCCTCGACACTCTCACCTCGCGTTCTTTCACCCAGGCTCGCTCCCTCCTGCTATCTCACTCTGTTGTATATCTCGTATACATATACGTAAAATGCTTTCTCTCTCTCCCTCTTATCGGAGTGTACCTGCGGTTAATCGTTCGCACTCTTTCTCTCTCCCATTTCCCGGCCATCACTTTATCTCTTTTAATTTCCTCTCTCTTCGAGCTTCGAATGTATTTATGAGCAGCATTTGAATGAAAAGTAATTGAATATAATTACGAATAATTATTCGAAAAATATATTAATATTCATAATGAAACAATTATTCTGCTGAATGATTCGTCATTATTCTAAATACGTTAGTATACGGTCGTAGTGTATAGTCAATAATCACTCATAAGGCAAACAGAGAGGTTCGAAAAGTTCTTGGACAAAATTTGTTGGAATCCAACTAACTGTTGATATTGTAACAGAATAATTTTTCATTTCATTAAAATATATTTTGACTTAATAGAATTGATTAAATTAAATCATGTATTTCTCTGCGTCCACGTGTGACCGACAATAAGTGTGTTTGTTCGCACTATTCAAGCAAATAAAGATGATAACGAAAGCGACAGTACTGGGATGGATGAGAACTTATCTGTACACTTCGGCTTAGGTTTAGGCTTGCACGCCGTCTACTGAGCGCGAGGCAGTTTTTCTGAGTTTCCGATGGTAAGACAACTGAAATTCAGTAAAAAATAAAAGCCGTCTGTATCGGCACGGGTGTTTCGCACTTTCCTCGGGCTCACGGCAAATGCGACAGTGTAGCTAAAAAGGAGCTGCGGACGCTACGGAAGTTAGCTTAGCTTAGCATAGTGCGGGTAGAGGGAGTGATAGGAGGGAAATTGGGAAGGTTCATACGTAAGACTCCGCAAGAGTATACGTTGGCACACATAATAATACAAAATAATGATAATACCACAGAGGAGACAGAATGACAGTGGAGATAATAAAATTTCATTACGTCGACATATCAGTGGTAAGGGTTGTTACACATTAATTTTCGGTTATCGATGTTACTTCGTAAGTCTGATGCATCGATTCACGTTTTATGCGCCATTCACAATTCGGTCATTCCTCTAATCCTCCACTCTCCTATCTAATCCTCCTATCCAACAGGGGTCGTCGGTGGTTTCGGAAGCGTCGATCGAACGTTATTCGACCAGCTCTCTTCTCGCACCCGAGTGAGATGTGAGCTTAACTTTCGTTTTATCTTTATATACTTTCTTTTTTATCCTCGTTTCTCATTTTTTACCACCCCCCTCTCGCTCTCTCTCTCTCTCTCTCTCTCTCTATCTCTCCCTCTTGGTCGGATAACACTGGGGTTATCGCAGAGAACGTTCTAAAGACGAGAGGAGAAAGACAGAGAGAATACCCTCTCGACCGATCTCCTCTAACATGCTCAAAACGTGAGCGAGTAAAACGGTGAGAAAAATCCCCTTCGACGGAGATTTGCCATCAACAAACCGTTGGATATGTACTTGCGAAGATGCTGGACGAGAGACGCGGAGGGACATAGAACGCAGGAGGAAAAAGTGATTGTGGTCGACTGCAGCAAGGAGAAAAACGAGGATGGGAGACAACATCAGGGAACGTGGAGGCTCGCGACCTTTCGAGACTTTGAACTGAAGGCAATCGGGTTATACAGGAATAGAGTCCTCCGCAAGAAACCCGTGGAGAATACTTGTACCGGGAGTGTACAATCCTGCATAATACCAGATAGAGTTTCGCAAACACCGTGTATATATATATATCTCTATATTATATAAATATATCGCCGCCGCCGCCGCCGCTGCCGCCGTGTACAAGAGTTGAGGGGGGAGCACGGGGCGAGATGGAACGGCGGGAGGGGGCGGGGTAGACCGGGGCGAGATAGAACGGGGGGGGGGGGTTGGCGCGCGAAGCGCGCAGGGGGGCAGAGCCCCCCTAGTATATATATATATATATCCATTTATATAAAAGGTTGTCCGTAAACACCGAAGATATCTCTAACCACCCCTATTTTCCTCGATACAAGGCTGTCTATGTACGATACAACAGATTAACTTGCATTTCCTTGACTAACTGATTGTAGAAAATGTTTTCATCTTACTCCAAATGGCAAATCGTCAAATAAATTAAAAATTATAAAAGTAAATATCGTTATATTGCTAAAAACGTTAGTGCTATTTAAGGGAGGAAATACGGTTAGACGGTTCAAAAAATCGATTTTTTCTAAATTTCATAAATTGTTAGTAAAACTGTTGAAATATATGTTCCCAAAATGTTTATGAAAATTCCGACTCGTTCTATTGTTATAAGCCATTAAAGTGAGTAGCTCTCCTTCAGTCCCCGAGCGCGCCACGTGTATAACCGAGCGGTCACTCAGGTACCCATTTTTCAATCGCGTTTTTCTGAAAACGACTTTTTTTGAACTTACGTACACGCTAGTTTGAAAAGTTTTCAACCAATCGTTTTGAAAATTGGCAGTTACTTTCTTCATAGTATTGCGCTCTATATGAACCTAAAGTCGGAATATTATCATTATTTAAAATAATTTTTTTTTCGCTAATAAAGTTGTAAAAAATGGCAAAAAATTATGCTTTTTTGTTTTGACCCCTGTAAAAAATTCAATTTTCTATTTTTTTTATAGCATTTAGGTTCATATAGAATAGAGACATATAATAAAAGTAAATTCCAACCTCGTTTGATTTCAGATGAAAATTGCGGCTTCCAGAATGTACGCAAAATGCTGAGTCTGATTGTGACCTGCAATATGGGGTCGCTAATATCTTCGGTGTTTTTCAAGGAAATTCTTCAAAAATTTTATAGAATATACTTAAATATATGTATAAAATATTCTCAAAGTTTCAATAAATTATATTCATTTTTTAAATATATATAAAAAAATTCATGAAAATCATTGAGAAAACGCTGTCCTAACCCTATTTCCCCCCTTAAAGGATTATGCATTGATATGAAGAGAGCGCTTTGAAATAAGTTGCAATACGCGGATTGCACTCATTTCATCGGACAGAAAATTTACCTCTTTACATTCAATCGAACGTACAATTAACACGAACGTACACATAAGGATATTTCGTACGTGAACCATTGTAACGCAAACCATAGTTATTACGTGGCTGGTCGAATAATCACATTTGCAATTTTTCCAGCTCTGAGAAAACTTTTGTTTCCCATCATCTTTCCATTCGATTTCCGAGGATGATCCATATCCGCCCGTTGAACTTTCCCGAATATGATATATTATACAATCAAAAGATTCAAAGATATGCGCAATTTTTTTTTTTTTTCATGAAAATTCAGGGAGGCAAGTTTCACCGAACTCGGCGGGGGGGGGGGGGGGGGGAATTTAAAAGTTCGAAACTTTGACGAGATTAGTTCGTCCTGTGGCAATCGGGAAAAGGGCAACAGAGAATCGGCAATGGCGGTGAAACTGTGATGGTGAAAATGCGCGTCATACGAGATTACCTATATATTTCATAATATTAAAACGGTCGTCAGCTTTATGGGCTATATAGCGCGAAAATAACGAAACATTTAACGGTCGTTCGGACAATAGTGGCAAAATATCGCTATGGATATATTTTTATTATCATTTCTGCTGCGTTATAAGGGAGAATAGGGGATGAATGTAAAGAGTATTACGACCACGGCACGTATAAATGCATCAAGCGGCGGTTGTTCGTCGCATTAACGATTAACTGTCGAACCACCAATGCTACAACCACCACTCGTATATATATATATATATATATATATATATATATTATATAAATAATATATATATCTTAAATAACAACAGTGTATGCGCTTTTGCGACTTCGACGGTCTCCAATGTTAAGCAATATTGGCTGTGGTCACTGCTTGGATGCGTGGCCGTTTAGCCGGGCTTTGCACACCGACTACCGAGCGGCGTGCAGTTTCTCTGGTAACTGCTGGTAATATAACTGAAACTTAGTAAAATATAGCCGTCTCTATCGGTTAGATTTTCCGCGGTCTCCCGGTGCCGTCGTGCCAAATGGGATACAGTAGTGCGTTAGAGAAGCGAGTGGAAAAAGTAAACGCATGAAACTCGACGATAAAGAAGGGACGTTCGCGCAATGTCACGTAAGAGCTTCAGCGCGACCCTTGATATTTATCCATTCCGGAGTGCTCCGCGCTTCAAAATAATAGGATTTCATTATCCCGTGGAGTCGGAGATTGTCTCGGGTGTGCGGCTTATCGTCGATATTATTATTTCGACCGGGTGATGCATAATCATCGGATGTGCGTATCGAGATAAAGCGAGACCGTCCCGTTAACAAACGTAAAACATTGATCCTTGAAATACAGGGCGTTGCATCACTTTATTCCGAGTAAGAGGGGGGCACCCAAAAAAAACGGGAATTTCGTCATAATTTCTTTATTTTTTAATATTTTTACAGCAAATTTTGATCACCTTCAAAGTATTCTCCTTTGACCACAACGCACGTCTGCAAACGATCCTTCCAATGTTCAAAACATTTTTTAAAATCACTTATCGGGATGTTCTTTAGGCCTTCCAGCGATTTTTATTTTACCTCCTCCACAGTGGCAAAACGCTTGATTGCTGCTTTGTTTCGGGGTCGTATCCATAGCACCACGATTCATCACCGGTAATCACCTTGGAAAAAAGTTCAGGATCCTCTTCGAGCTGATTTTGAAGTTCAAAACATGCCTGAAGTCGACGCTCCGTTTGCTCGTCTGTGAGAAGGCGAGGGACAAATTTGGCTGCGACTCTGCTCATGTGCAAATCTTTGGATACAATCCTCTGAATTGAACTCCATGATATCCCAGACATCTCACAGAGTTGATCAATGGTTCGGCGACGGTCTTCATGAATGAGAGCATTGATTTTGTCGACGTTTTCGTCACTTCCTGACGTTGAGGGGCGTCCTGAACGGGGTTGGTCTTCAATTGACATTTCTCCATTTTTAAAACGTGAAAACCACTCGTAGACTCTGGTTTTACTTAGGGCAGCATCTCCATAAGCAGTCTTAAGCATTACAGTAGTTACCGCGGCCGATTTCCCCAACAGGAAACAAAATTTCGCAGCCGCGCGTTGCTCTCGACAATCGGCCATCACGTTTTCGCCGAAATGGAAAAAGTTGTTTCACTACAAAAATTCCCACGAGCGAACTGATGCACTCACGGCGACAGAACTTCGCACACTAACTCAGGAGACGTGTCCCCAACGGACACTTGGTCGAGCAATGGGTTCCCCCACTCTCCCTCCACGCCGCAGCGCAATTCCCGTTTTTTTGGGTCCCCCCTCGTATATAAGTTTATCGATAAAGAATGAATGAAAGAAACATTCTGTGCTATAAACTTTTGTTCGATTCATTGTTGTTAAATTTAGCTTCAATTCGAACGAATGACAAGGTATAAGTTGAAAAATACGAGAATCGCATTAACGATGACGAAGAATTAATTGGATCGTGAGAACTAAGTGACAATTTGTCATTCAGAGATAACGAGAGAAGAAATGAAATTACGGTTCAATGGTCACAAAAGAAATTTACAATGAAGCACCACTCTGTGGAATTGAAATACATCTGCTTTGAAACGGCATTAAAACCTTGAGGCATATACTACAAAGGTTTTTACTATCCGACATTTTCATTCGACATCAATTATTGCTTCAAACGTGGGAGAAATACCAGATGATATTGCGTACTGTAATTGTAATAAAAATTGCAAATTCCCATAGTAGTTCCTTACATCAAGGATTTCAACACTGTCCCAGTATTTCGCATCGTATTTCTTCTACGCTTGGGGATATAATTCATAAATACAATATAAAATACAACAATGACAATGCAAAAGTAAAGTATACTCGCGAGACTCCGAAAAGAATAATGAAGAGATCGTTGAGGCCTCCTTGATGAAAACTCACCTGGAACAGACAGAGATAAAGGTGGAAAAAAAATTAGTGTCGCTCATGGATGTAAAAGTTTCACAAAAGTGTGGTACGTGGCTCGAAGCCATTAGAGAGTCGCATATTCGAGAATATACCCCTCGAGATATAAAAGGGGGGGGGGGGGGTAGTGAACTTCAACATTCTAATTGCCATGACGTTAAGCGAATTAATTAGAGCTACGTGAACGCCCGACTGGCTCCGTTTTACCGTTTAGTACATTTTTGATCTCGCGCGAAATGCTGAGAGCAAGAAAAAAAAAATTCGGAAAATTGTTGAAAAAAAAATGTATGACGATGTTATCAAAAAATAAATTGTAGCAAATTCCGCGGAGCTGAATTAAGTTACGTTTGACTCTGAATTCGTCAATCAACTTTCGTGAAATGGAAAAGAATGATAAGTGGAGATATATGAAAATGTATGCGGGAAATGATATTCTTTTGAAACGATTGAACTAACGGGTTTTACATGACTGACCAATTTGGAAAAAGGTTCATCGCGATTGATTCGATTTTCGCTTTATTCAAAATACTCGATCTTGTTTTTCGTTATAGATTCATATATTCGTTATAAATTCATTCATATATGAATAGATGCTGTTGACCCTTTAGCGTCGTAAAAAAAAATGACAACTGTTGTGTATCCACGCCAAGAGATTGAGCGAGAATGAGAGAAAATTGGGTAAATATGGAGCAAAGGGGACCCACTTCCGATTGACTTGCCTTTAATATATGTTGTGTAGGGACCCTTCCTGAACTACTCTTTCCTCCGACACAATTGGGGGTCGTTATTTATTAAAAAGTTATTAACAAATAAAGTTAATAATTCATATAGCTATTTTCCTTATACCAGCCAGTCCTAATCATCTTGTCCTTCACATTTGTTGTTACGAATACACCCCTGAGTAGCATACAAAAAGTTTTATCCGTCGCCCAATGTTTGTTAAAAAGTTATTAACAAAAAAAGTTTCATGAATCAAACATGAACTACTTGTTCTAGTGTATGGTGAACAGCACACGCATGAGAGGGGGGGCTGCGCCCCCTTGCAATCCTCCTCTCACCAGCCCAAAGACAAACCAAAAACAACCCAAAAACAACGCAAACAAACAAATAAACAAACAATTATTTGTTTTATTCATTATTTGTATTATGAAGCGGGCCCATCTTACTTGGTTTGGGTTCGTTTCGGATTTGTTTGTTTGTTGGGTTTGTCTGTTTGTTTCTTTAGGTTATTGGGGTTGTTTTGGGTTATTTTTGGTTGGTATGCGGTGGGGGCAGGGGGGCCGCAGCCCCTCCGGTCATACGTGTACTGGCCACCCTGCAAGTATTTCATATTCGGTTTATGAATTTTCTTTTGTTAATAACTTTTTAACAAACAATGAGGACGGATAAAACTTTTGGTATGTTACTCAGGGGGGTATTCTTAACAACACATGTGAAGGACAAGACGATTGCGACTAGCTGCTATGAGGAAAATAGCTATATGAATTATTAACTTTATTTGTTAAAAACTTATAAATAAATAACGACCCCCAATTGTGTCAGAGGAAAAAGTTGTTCAGAAAGGGTCCCTAGACAATATATATTAAAGGCAAGTCAATCGGAAGTGGGTCCTCTTTGCTCCATATTTACCGAAAAATGCTCAGTACCACTTTGTTCAGTCGAGTAAGGACTTACTGACTGGTGATATATCCATCTAATTGATTCTTCGTAAATTCTATTATTGGCTACTTCATAAAATTTCCACGTTCAATTCTGTACAGACGCGAAATAAGTAAAGAAGAAGTGTACATACCTAAGTGCAGCTAACAAGTAGACTAACTACTCATTTATCAGCCACAATGATCTTTAATTTATTTGAAATTCTCTTTGCAAATATTTTTCTTAACATCGATCTTTTTCGATCCAATATGCTGTTAATTTATAGTCCTTTCAAACTGTATTAACTCATATTAACTGGAAAAAATTATCATTTTCATTTTAACACAATATAAATGTACTTAAGAAGATCTAATTAGTACCGAAAGGAGCAATTAATTTTTCAAGCAAAAATTATTATTCTTGCCGTTAATAACATATGTTTCGATCAATATTTTCAGGTTTGAAAGAAAAATAGTGAAGTATGAAAAAATGGTGACCGGATTAGTTTAAGGAATGACAATCGATGTGACAAATTTTACGTTAGAAACAAAAATTCTTCATATTTATAATCATTACACGCTACACTATCTTCTCGCAAAATACTTGCAGGTATTATCATTCGGTGGGATCATAAATACGGCTATGTGATCGTTTCAGTAGATATCATTGTCTACATTCAGGTCGTTAAAGCCACCAAAATCCCCCGAAGCGATGTCTGACCATCTCGCCTACCCCAACGTTTTCTCACCCTAAGACGCAGTAAACACAACTGCTGACCACCCAGAGTCCCAGACAAGTAGAAACGGACGGACGGACACTGTTGGTTCGGACCTGGGAGGTCTAGCGGGATTTGACGCCGCCGTGCGCGCAAGTAGAAAAGTCGACGGGTCAGACGGCCGCGCTCTCGAGCATTCCATCGAATTGCGAAACCCCTTTGGTCTATTTTTCTCTCTCTCTCTCTTTCTCTTCGTTTTTATCTGCCTTTCTCTTTCTTTTTCCCCGTCTCTCTCACTCTTGATGATTGAACGAGAGCAAGACGACATCGGGACGAACAGCTGTTCCGCACATAAGTCGTTGTCATCTTTGTCATAATGCCCTCGAGTCGCAATTTAAATTGTCAAAGTGCGAACCTACGTTGTGAAATTTAATATAATATGTCGTAGAAAAGAACAAAAAATAGACTATTATCGTACGCATGTTCTCCAGTCAATATCCACAGTCATAAACGAGACATTTTGAATGAAAACTTGGGAAAAATCTTTTTCGAAATACTCGTTTGATCTGACTATATCGTTAAAGCCTTCATAATTGTTTCAAAGTGTACTTTAATGTGGACATACCTCAGAACGCACACTTTAATACAAACTGTCGATTGGATAAAAAATCGTAACAGTTAGAGGCTGTTTTATTTCAGATAGAATGTCCTATATACGAGGTCTATTCAAAAAGTATTGCGAATTTTGAATTTCCGCGGGGTACGTATATTCGATTTTCGATTTTTTTGTGGCGGTAGGTTGGTACTCATGTCCCTCACTTATGCTGAAAAAATCGGCCATTTTGAATGTTTAGTTAATTGTTGACAGCTGTTTTGGTTAGACGTGTTTTGGCCTGTCTTCGATTTTTGTCTATTCCAAAAAAGCAGCTTCCATTGCGATGATTGAGCTTTGGTTTCCACGTCATAACCATAAACCCATGATTCGTCACCAGTTATGACCCTTTGGAGCAAATTTGGGTTGTCGCGGACCGGGTCCAACAGCTCCTTAGCAATGTTAACGCGACACTAATTTTGTTCGAAATTGAGCAATTTTGGCACGAATTCCGCGGCGACCCGTCTCATGCCCAAATCATTGGTAAAAATCGAATAGCACGAGCCAATTGATATGTTTAGTTCCTCAGCAACTTCTCTAACGGTGATTCGACGATTGGCCAATATTATTTTCTTCACTTCATCAATGTTTTCGTCTGTTGTTGATGTGCTCGGGCGTCGGGAACGCATTTCGTTGTTCGCATCTTCTCGGCCCTCTGAGAACATTTTGTACCACCGATAAACGTTGCTTTGGTCCAAGGTAGCTTCACCATTTGCCATAGTCAACATTCGGAATGTGTCCGCGCACTTAATTTTGTTTTTCACACAAAATTTGATACAGATTCTTCGGGCCATTTTTTGGAATAGGCAAAAATCGAAAACAAGACAAAAAACATCTAACCAAAACAGCTGTCAACAATTAACTAAACATTCAAAATGGCCGATTTTTTCAGCATAAGTGAAGGACATGAGTACCAACCTAACGCCACAAAAAAATCGAAAATCGAATATACGTAGCCCGCGGAAATTCAAAATTCGCGATACTTTTTGAACAGACCTCGTATATATATCTATATATATATGCATATATATATATACATATATCAGCGTGACTCGGTCATGGATCTCACACGTCAGGCGTCTCGTAGATTCGCGTGGGACGTGCGACACGAATGGAGATGAGAAAGCGTTCGGATTCACCGAGAAAACGGAAGCGGTAGAGGGTCGCTGTTATGCATCTTCGCGACGATATACCGCGTTCCCGTTTCACGCATAACTCACGTCGCGACCGCACTGCGGTCTCCACAATTCACTCACTTCCCGAAGAGCCACGATGGACCCAACAAAAACGAGAAAAACGTTACCCATAATTGTATAAACAAATGCTTATAGCAACACTCTTATGAGTATTTGTTTTAAATATATTGGAATATTCATTATAATCGTATGATTTTTCTTTTTTTTTCGTAGAAAAAGACGAAGTAACTTTGATGAATAAATAGTTTAAAAAACATTAAGATTAACGAAAATTATTCTTGGTATTCGAAAACAATATTCAATTGAATTTCTTTAATTGTCATTAACTACCATTTATCTTGCTTATGAAATAATTTAATATCAATATTTATTGTGAAAGAACAGTTACTGAAGAATATTCGTGATTGTATGAAAAATTTTGCAACTTTCATTCAATTCAATACATTATTTTTCTATTAGAATCACTAATCTTGCAATTATATCGTAAGATAAATTTAAGAACCATTTTTCATGGTTTCATATAAATTTACAAACAAAACGCATACACACACACAAACAGCCGCCTATAGATTTATCCTCGTCTTCGATCGATGTCACGATAACTCGACTGCTAGCTGTGTAACTTTGAAACTTTTGTCATCAGTTCAGACTATATCAAGGGACGCGACAGTGTCTTGACGCCAAATATTAAAAAAGATTTTTTAAACCGTGCCGCTGTCACATATACACTGGGACTTTCCGGACACAAGTTCCAATATCCGCACTTCTCTTGTTGTAATACTAAATTCAACGGGTTTTCTATATACTCGGAGTATACACTCCGACAAACCGGTCAGCGATATGGCTGTCGGTGAAATATACGGTGACCTTCAATCGGGACCTTTTAACCGTTAGTTTAAAGTGAAAGAGGAGATAAATGGGTTCAATGCGGATTCACCAATCATACATAAAACGTTAAACAGGGTGGACCACTATGTTTTCTCTGCGGAATAGGCGCGAATTTTATCGTTGGCTGACGTCCAAGTTTTATGAAATATGTACTAATGAACCGCTACAATTTTTATCATGTACATGTGCATATTTATTGGCAGTACGTTGAGTGGCTGTGAATATACAGTTAAATCACTCACAAGTTAAACTTCTGTTATTGTGGTCGTTTTATACAAATAGCCCGGATAACAAAGATATTTAATATTGACAGTGACGAGGATAAGACGGTTACAATTTTATGATTTTTTGAATTGTTCGAAAATTGCGTACGAAGTTTCTAACTCGAGCAAACTTTATTTCTATCATACTGAAGCATTTTATTTACCTGAAATGAGATTCTAGGACGTTCTTCGCACAATTTCGTGAGAGCCAACAAAAGTATGCCGATTTTTGAATCAATCATCAACTAAATTTGTCAGTGGCAGGTGTAAGTTAAAATGTACACGTTGCAACCTCGTAATTTTCGAAAATTCAGAAACCCCCCTTTGCGAAAAAGTGGCTCTGTCAAATTTAAACTTTCTCAGAGATGAAGCTTTGCGAATGAGCAAAGATTATGAGAATACAATTTGATGAAATGAATACAAATGAAAAATAACGCATTATCTCATGTGAAGACTTTTAGACTTTAGACTAGACTTTAGAGTTAGACTTTTTGTTAAATCTCAAACAGACTTTATCAACCTTTACAGAATGTGCCATAAATTTTTTAATGTTTTATCGAGCCGTTTGAAAGCTCCCATAGATTAAAGAGGCGGCAAAGATTTAACACTGTATTTCAAGGGTTAATTATGTATTTTTATCGTATTGAGTAAGAAAAAAATATCATTTAGGATGATTGCAAAAAATAACAGGGTGAATATCAAAGATTTTGATAACAGATCAATGTCCAAGTTTATTTAGGCACAACGGTAATATGGTCGCCTCCATTTTCTAAGGTATCCGCAGGCACACCTAGCGATATTATCGCACGATGTTCACTCGTCGGTATATTATTCACGCATTAAGGAGGGAAATAGGGTTAGACGGTTCAAAAAATCGATTTTTTTTTATTTCATAAATTGTTAGTAAAACTATTGAAAAATATGTTTCCAAAATTTTAAATGAAAATTCCGACTCGTTCTATTGTTATAAACCATTAAGGGGGGAAATAGGGTTAGGACAGCGTTTTCTCGATGATTTTCATGAATTTTTTTATAGTAAAAAAAATGAATATAAGTTATTGAAACTTTGAGAATATTTTATACATATATTTAAGTATATACTATAAAATTTTTGTGCATATATTTAAGTATATACTATAAAATATTAGCGACCCCATATTGCTTGTTTTTCTTGGTACTATTTTTTCAAACGCGTTTTTCTGAAAACGACTTTTTTTGACCTTGCGTACACGCTAGTTTGAAAAGTTTTCAACCAATCGTTTTGAAAATTGGCAGTTACTTTCTTCATAGTATTGCGCTCTATATGAACCTAAAATCGGAATATTATCATTATTTAAAATAATTTTTTTTGCAAATATAGTTGTAAAAAATGGCAAAAAATCATGCTTTTTTGTTTTGAACCCTGTAAAAAATTCATTTTTCTATTCTTTTGATAGCATTTAGGTTCATATAGAAGAGAGACATATAATAAAAGTAAATTCCAACCTCGTTTGATTTCAGATGAAAATTGCGGCTTCCAGAATGTACGCAAAATGCTGAGTCTAATTGTGACCTGCAATATGGGGTCGCTAATATTTTATAGTATATACTTAAATATATGTATAAAAATTTTATAGTATATACTTAAATATATGTATAAAATATTCTCAAAGTTTCAATAAATTATATTCATTTTTTATACTATAAAAAAATTCATGAAAATCATTGAGAAAACGCTGTCCTAACCCTATTTCCTCCCTTAAGACCGTGCAGAGGATAATCATATGGTATATACGGTAGTTCAACGATTTTGTTCATGCCAGCCATATATACGTATATGCACATCTCTCTGTGTTCGCGTTAAAGTCCTCTTCGCGTGCATTGATCTCGCGGGGGATAAAGTTACGAAAAATAAATATACTCCCTCGGTATTATATGCATAACGGATAATAGTTTATCGCGATAACAAATAAACCATGAGATCGATAATTTGCATTTGAACAAAAAAGAATGGGAGATAGAGAAAACAAGAGACAGATAATATAGCTTTGAATATATAATTCGTGATGTGATAATGATCGTAGCAGTTAGCCTCGAGCTATTGCGATGGAGGATCAAACCAATCGCCACATATCAGCCACGTTATGTCTATAAAAACATTAATTCCATGAATAATCGATACCGGGATGAAATTATACAAAATAGGGCGTTGAAATAAAAACTATCGGATCGAAGAGAATTCATAGTCCTCTAATACTAATTAATCTTCCAACTTTTATCGTTTTGCAGCGTTTTTTTTTTCACCCCCTCTGTAGCCATTAGTTCTCGGTAATGAAGAGAAGTGTTTGAAGGACATTTTTTTTTCTTCCGCCATATGCCAAAAATAGTCAAATTAATTAATCCTAAGCCTGAGAAAAAAGGGAAAAATCGGCTTCGCGTCGCGAAACTGATCAACCGGTTCTAATGAATTTCTTACCAGCCATGTCATACTCTTTTTCTTCTCTCTCTCTCTCTGTCTCTCTGTCTCTGTCTCTTTCCTGTTCATGCATCTGCACAAGTGCACTCTTCTCTCAACCCCACGTCACTGGCCGTGACCATTGTGACGTCAAAATCCTTTGTTACGACAGTACATTGAGTGCGACGCGGGCGCGAATTAAATCCGTAATTTCCATTCGATCGATTACGGGTGGAGAGTCAACGTACGCTATAGCAAGCCACAAAGTATCTCGCTCAATACTTATTCATTAAACACCTCACCGCGTGTATTTTAATCCTCATATCGTAGTGGTTGAATTTTCGGGTCACGAGCGAGCGGAGTTAAACCTAATTTACATAGACGTTCATCGATAATACGTAAAAGTGACGTTCAGTGTTCAAAAAGTCAAAAAGATTGTGAGTTCGCTGGAAATAATTTTATAACATAATAATTAAACACAGTTGATATAGTACAATAAAAAAAACAAATTTTTTAAATAATAAAAGTAATTCCTAATTTAATTTCTTATCACTCGTTTCTTGGATTGTAAAATTAGCACGACAAACATTCTCGGGAGAGAATCAACGACACCGACAATTCCGAGGATACCAACAGTTCGCTACGTTATCATCACTGCTGTACCGAAACAGCGAGGGGCGGGAATAATTGGTTGAGGTTATACACTTCCCAAGTCAGCTACCCAACGCGTTTACTCTTATGTTTCGACCAATGCTCTGGTTGATTTCTACCTTATCCACATCCCCTAACACAGTCACTAGATTTCTACCCCTCCGTTGTCTCGCCGTATTTTCGCTTGGATATTGCGTTATTCATTATTATTCATCGTTCACATCAAATAATAGAGTGGACGGCACGTAAAGTTGCGAAAAAAATTAAGTCTTTGCACGCGTGAGGTGACTCTCAGTCACCATTTAGTTTGACTAAGAGCTATCTCTCGAGTGCAAAGGGTTAACAGTCATTCGAATAAGTTCTTTTTTAAGTTTCATTGACTATGTTAAAGGGGACTGTACAGAAATATTGTTAAAGAGAACAATACGAAAATGGTGCGAAGTGAACCTTTCTTCGAACTAATCCCTCGTAAGTTTTGGGCATATACAAAGCTCTGCCTCTGTAAGTGGTTTTAAAAAATTTGATTTTCTCGCAGTAAGAACTATGTAAATGCGCAAAAATGATGAGGAAACAATGTGCAACTTTCGATTGGCGTCATTGATTCATATTTGTGAATTTGCAAAATTTCGAACGAATACAGATTCTTCTCAAAGATCAAAATTTTATAGAATCTGCATTTTCCAATTAAATTGGTCAAAAAACGAAGCAAAAAACGGTGAGGCTTGAAGCTCCAGTTGTGTGCAAAATTTAAGAACAATAGATTAATGAATTTTCTGGATATACGAGTCTCGTAGCGGTTCTCCCGACGTTTTGATCCATTTTAAACTGAAAATTTAATTTTTTTTACCACCACGAAGTTACCACTGTGTGAGAAATAAAAAGTGGCGAAAAAAATCAATTTCCTCGCTTTCTCCCCGTCGGATTCGGGACTAATTGCTGACAAGACTCGGACCGTACGAATCTCTCGATGTGTGCGGTACAATGCAACACGGAAGAACGGAAATATAGGCGGTGAGGGTGTTGGAGGGATGGTTGGCTGAAATATCGATCGTGGTCTCTTTCGATGAGGAGTAGAGATATATCCAATGCGACGAGAGTCTGCTAGTGGTATAAGTCGAGAGTTCGGTTTTGTGGGTCGATGCCAACACACGGAAGTCATGCACACATGGAAAAGAGAGGGTGCGATCGTAAAATATAACGGCGAAAAGTGCCAAGACTTCAGTCCGCAACCGTTTTTTCGCGTCAGTGAAAAGTTCCGGGAGCTTCGTTGACGTGGTGTCACATATTTCTATGTCGGTATACACGTTTACATCAACCGTATATTTATAGCTACAGAGGGTACTTCAACACCGAGAGGTGTGAGACTATGTATCAATAAAGACACATTGGCAAATGCAACGCGTCTCTCGAGTCAGCGGAGCGTTTCTCGCATCTTCATTGCCGCACACGCCTTCGCCCGAATCCTCGCGGGCGCGAAAATGTCTCACCACCCAAGCGAAACGGTGAAGAAGTAAAATAGATGAGTACGAACAAAAAGACGTATTTCCTAACGGCAAGTGTGACACGGGGAAACCTGCTTGCTCCGTCTGTATGTAAGTCAAGAATAAAAAAAAAAAAAAGGCCGAAGAGAAGAAATGTTCGGAAGAACATATCTGTATGTTCACGAGCGTAGGGTAGCTGGTGAAATTCATACCAGGAATGTTTCTCGACGTTTCTCATTAAGGCAAGGGATACTTAGTAATAGGACTCTCGGGCCATCGCCTCGCAATGCACAGGGGGAAAAAAAAGGAATATTAAAATTGAGAAAACGCTAATGGTATGGCGGGCCAGAGTAGTTTGGAGTGCCCTAGCGTGAATATCGAAGACCGGGGATAAAAGTAACGGTTTGCACTTTCGTTGGAATTTCAACGTGACAAGGCGCAATTATGATAGTTCAGCTCGATAAATACACTGGAATTCTAGCCTTCAGGCACTATAATACGTAGAAAAATAAATACAAAAACTTTTGCAATGATAATGTAAAATTAATTAATTAATTGTAAATCATTTTTATTCCAAGAGTAATGGAATTATTCGTAAAAGTATTTTCTTTTTTTATATATTGATTTAATTTTATCGTTGTGACGTCACGTTGGGAAAGTAGACTTATCGAGGTTAGTTTATTTGGTTTCAAGCTAGCCGGTTTAACGTGAAATCATCCCTTAGGTTAAAGAAGTTTTGCAAATTTTAATCGTACTCCGAGTCACCTGACTACAGTATGTGTTTTAATGGAGAGAGTAATTTGTTACTTTTAGCCCCAGTCACCCTCTATACATTTATGTGTACATAGTGATAGTAAATAGGGGTAGCAAGTAGCAGTGGTAGAGTTGCTGCTGCGGAGGGCAAGGAACTTCTCTCCCTTCCCCTCTCCCGCTTGCAAGCTCTCTCTCTCTCTCTCTCTCTCTATCTAACTGCCGGAAGTCGGCAAGACGTACGTGCACGCGAGTGACTGGAAAAATATGAGTCTTCGTGTTTTGGACTTTTAAGGCCCGATAAGGATCGCGTGATGTATTATTAGCTGCACGTGAAAGTATATATACGCGGGAACGTTTTCATGGCGAACGTTTGCTAATTCTCTTCCTCTTTCTCTCCCTCTTTCTCTCTGTCTGTTTCTCGTAATAGTAATCACAAAAGAGGCCTTCCACAAAGTGTCGAGTTGTGTCGTCTCTTGGTCATGTTACTTTGAAAAAAAAAAAAACGCATTCTAAATAATGTTACGCAGAAATAATGACCAAATTATTGTATAAAAAAACGTTGAAAATTTCAATGATTTTTTAACCATCCCGAAGTACCGAAGCACACATTTATAATAAATATTATTATAATTAATTATTTTGCACGTTTTTGTCTCTCTTCGTTATCTCGTTGCTGGAACAGGTCGATCGTCGATCAAAGTACGTACTTGAGAATCATTGAGCTATATTGTAAGATCAAATTGACTGGTAAGAGAGTACGGGAAATCGGAGGAACGACGCGTCCGGTATACTTGATAATTCGATGCATTACCACGAGGATTAATGTGTTTGACGGAACTTAATTAACGTGCATCCTCTATGAGCCGTCACACCATCTCGGAATAACTTGACCCAGTGGGATGGTCGTGACTGAGTAAGTCGATCCCATGATACATACACGATATACAGGGTATGTCATTTTAATTGAGATACAAGAATAACCCGAGAGAAACGGATTTAAGATTTAGAAGATCTTTCGGACAATGGAAAATTGTTCGGAGGGGAAAACAGTAATAGAACAACCTTATTCCCGTCATCATTTTCATATTGTGCTCGAAATCCGCTAGGTGGCTGCCAGCAAAGTCTCTCTCGAAAGAAGAATATCCCACTGAAGCAACTATAAGGCTTCTCCTATCTATCTCATCGTCCAAATCCTTCTCCCTATCCACGAATGAAGATCACAAACGGGAATAAGGTCAGTAAAATCTTCCCAAACTTTAAACTCTCTCGCTCAGATAGTGTGAGACGATACGAAATATACACATTCCTTGTATTCCGTTGGTGAATCTTCTGCTACAGTTACTGTGGTGAAGAAGACCATTACCCTTATCCTTATGTATTCCCTCTGATTGTCCCTTATTGTTCCTTATGTAAAGGTCCTTTAACTACCCCTACTTTTCACTACGATCTTCCCGTAATCAAAATGGATTATTCGAACATGACCGCGAGATTGAAGCTAACTTTCTCCGCATTGTAAGGCGGAACAATCAAAATATAATTATTTTCTTCAGCTAAATATCTAGCCGGTCCATTAAACAAACTCCATTCCTACGATAAGGAGAAGGAGGATTTGAAAAATCCTTTCGACAGTCAAATAAATAGAATTCAAACGAATATAAAAGCGTTTCAATAATTATATCTTATATCTATATTTATATCTTTATAGATGTCAGAACTTATTGATCGCACAAGTGCACATGCAACGTACAAAATAAACATTCAATTACTACAGGCTTATTTAAATTTAATTAAACTTGGATACCTTTGCATAAATAAAGGCGTTAGCAAACTTTCGTCGGAACAGGCGCTACCACTAACCGACACACTCATCAGACAATCCCTTCAACACAGACCGAGCCCCGGAACCGTGGTTCTAAATTGCGACAAGGAACTCTCGAAGAAGTCTCCGGCAAATCGATTACTCAATCTCTGAACTCGTGACAGCCAACCGTAGAAATCGTAATTCGCTTTGTAACGGCTGACAAAGAAAATCTTTGAATGATGATTTCTCTAATTCTTTGAGACCACGTCTGATTCTATACGAGCATGGAGTTTGCACAGATTATGGGAATAAAATAATGAGAATTTTCAACTAATCGGAAAAAGTGTTCGCTTGATGTGAGATTTGACGAGAAATGAATTTAATGGGATTTCTTTGAAGAAGAAAAAAAAAGTGAACAAGGAAATACCGCTTAGACGTAGATGTGATAGAGCTATGGCGAAAGAATGACAAGAACGTAAAAGCCTCTCGCGCGAATAATAATCCTTTCACAATATAAGGATTTATCGCGCGAGAACAGTATATGCCCCGCGCTTTGTGAAAAGTGCCCCAGGCATTTCAGCGAGTCTAAAAGGCATATTATTGAAATCAATTCGGTGAAGAGGCGCCAGTACGAAGCAGCAGCAACAAAAGCACCGAGGAGGATTACTGAGCAGCTCTATACAGGTATAACAAAAGTAGTACAATAGTGTGGATTATCTGCCGGCGATTGGCGTACGGGGATTTTGAGGGAATTTGACAGGATTGTCGTGACAAAAGTAATTAGACAATTTTCTCTCTAAAATGTTCTCAAAAAATATTCTTTAACCTCAGGGTTATTAACGTCGAGACATCCAACCATGAAATCTGTCATTAGAAAATGTTCGTTAATCTATTTTTCCAATTGGTATTTTTCCAAGCTCGGAATCGGATAATAACTAACGATAAGCAATTCGGCTAGATTCTTTCAAACGGATACTCTTTCCGACATGTTTATCAATACTTCAGCATATAACACGAATGGAACTTCAACTATGAGACACCGGTAAAGTTTCATTATATGTTTGAATGTGAAATTTCATATATTAATAGCAATCTGTCTTGATTGACGCACTATCCTCAAAAGGTTTTCTACCGGTTGCTTTTATCTGAAATAATGTTGTTTGGAATTTTGAGATTTCGCGCGTTGATCCATCGTATCCTCAAAGAATCTATCAGTGTTAACATTTACAGTTTATCGAGGATTCTCCGTTGAAATTTCGAGATCTTCCGGCAAATGATGAACAGAAACTCGAGTTGGCTTTACTGGAACTCTTGACGCTGCTGGCAAAACCCTTCTATCTCTAATCACTGTCTATTGATTCGAGACTCTGGTGAATCATCCCCCCCCCCCTCCTCGCTGACTCTATTGCGGTCGTTATCGCTCTGTTGGAACATATATACACTAAGATTCGAAGCATCTGACGACGAAACTTCGAATGGCAATCGGCTTATATACCTAAAGCTCCCAGAGTCGTTAACCATGCTATGTACATATACACATATTCTATAGAATCCCAATTCAATGAATCGTCCGAGGGCTGATGATGTTCAACTCCTATCTTCGGTATATACATATCTATTCAATTGGACTTTGCCGAACAACAACATTGACGATTGTATTACCCAGGAGTGTATATTAGACCAGTGACGATTGTAGTAACTTTCAAACAACTTTGAGTCATCTCGACAATATGTTTTTTTTTCTAATATATGACAAACCCTTAGAGATATAATCCCGCGACTTTTTTTTTCCCCCGTCTCTCCCACGACCATCATAAGCTTATGTCTGGATCTCTCGCTCTCGCTATCTCTCTCTATCTCTCCCTTTGGTGGTATGTATTTCACGCTCATTGGTTTCCCTCGCGGACAACCAATTTGTCGCTCACAACCACCGCCGGCGTCCCCGGAGCGACGGTTCTTACTGTAAATCCCCAGAGGATTTATATTTGTTACTCCGCCGAAGAAAATACGATGAAGAAATTGTCGCTACTTTTTCGTCCTCCTGTTTTTTTTTCATCTTCCTCTCTTCTTGCAGCCTAGTTTTTGTCTACGTTGATAAATTATAGCGCGCATTACGTTGTTTAATCAAAACTGCGAGTGACATCTGTCGGAAGAGAGGAACGAGCTTACTTTATTCACACAGACTTTCCACCAATCATGCAGAAAATGTATTCGCAAAAAAAAAATTTATAAAATATTTATTTTAACGAAAAATTGTTATCAAATATAATCATTAATTATTGTTGTGTAAAACGTAATTGATTATAGTTGTATTTTTGTTATCATGGGTTTGAAGTAATTTCTGTTTGAGCACAAATAAAATTTGATTTAAGAAGCGTATAAATGCATGGTGTGCTGGATTATGAAGTATGCATACAAAGTTGCACTGACTTATTTATTAATAGCATTTTTGTTTTGTTAACGAGATTTTCGTTCCATAATAATAAAGCTATAATAACCTCCAAAAGGACAGCACAAAGTGTATCCACTTTGTGAACATTAACATTTGTCCAATCTACTTCAATAGAATAAAACCAATTTTTCTTTCTCGATGCTCGCCGTTGCAATAATAAATAAAGTTTAACTGTCTTTTATTCTGGCATAACAATTAATAACGGTTATCTGTAATCCGATATTTAATGAACAGCGCGGTGAATTTATAGTGTGGAATGCAAATAAGCAAAAGTCTCCACATACAGTTTTCCGCAAGCTCTAGACTGCTTTCGGACTGAAAGACGCCGGAGGCCTGTGCGTGGCCAGAAAGAGAGAGAGATAGAGATGCGTGTCACGGAATAATGTCATCGTATACGCGGGGGCGGTGTTGCATTTCACCCTTTCTCATTTTCACTCCGATGGCGTATATATGTAGCTCGCGTATACGCGGATATGATATATACGCAGTAAAGGGATAAGAGGAGAAAATCTTTCGTTGTATACGGAACAATCCCCACCACATATATATATCTTGGTCGTGTATCACGCGCGGGGCTGCACAATAAATTGTACTCTAAGAACATTGATAAAATCGCCCGTCGCTATAGCGCACAACGTTGGCCTATATATATCTTAAACGTGGGTGAACAAAAAATGATATGAGCGTCTATAAAACGTTTCGCAAAAGCTAATGCCGATATGATACGAGTATGATTTGTGTTTCACAAACCACAATCCTTGAAGATCCTTCTGATCCTTTCCACATTCATCCTATAGATACGAGCTCTGTTCAAAAAGTATCGCAAATTTTGAATTTCCGCGGGCTACGTATATTCGATTTTCGATTTTTTTGTGGCGTTAGGTTGGTACTCATGGCCCTCACTTATGCTGAAAAAATCGGCCATTTTGAATGTTTAGTTAATTGTTGACAGCTGTTTTGGCTAGACGTGTTTTGGCCTGTCTTTGATTTTTGCCTATTCCAAAAAATGGATCAAAGAATCTGTATCAAATTTTGTGTGAAAAACAGAATGAAGTGCGCGAACGCATTCCGAATGTTGACTGTGGCATATGGTGAAGCTACCGTTCACCAAAGCAACGTTTATCGGTGGTACAAAATGTTCTCAGAGGGCCGAGAAGATGCGAACAACGAAATGCGTTCCGAACACCCGAGCACATCAACAACAGACGAAAAGATTGATGAAATGAAGGAAATAATAGTGGCCAATCGTCGAATCACCGTTAGAGAAGTTGCTGAGGAACTAAACATATCGATTGGCTCGTGCTATTCGATTTTTACCAATGATTTGGGCATGAGACGAGTCGCCGCGAAATTCGTGCCAAAATCGCTCAATTTCGAACAAAAACAGTGTCGCGTTAACATTGCTAAGGAGCTGTTGGACTCGGTCCGCGACGATCCAAATTTGCTCCAGAGGGTCATAACTGGTGACGTTTATGACCCTCTCATAATCATGGATCATGGGTTTATGGTTATGACCTGAAAACCAAAGCTCAATCATCGCAATGGAAGCTGCTTTTTTGGAATAGGCAAAAATCGAAGACAAGCCAAAACACGTCTAATCAAAACAGCTGTCAACAATTAACTAAACATTCAAAATGGTCGATTTTTTCAGCATAAGTGAGGGAGTACCAACCTAACGCCACAAAAAAATCGGATATCGAATATACGTAGCCCGCGAATATTAAAAATTCGCGATACTTTTTGAACAGACCTCGTACATGAACATATATAACCCCTTAAAGGACCCTTTTGGCATACATGATTTCGCTTCGAAACTCATCGATACAGCGTGCAAACTGTGGAGTGTAAAACAAAATTGTTCCTTCTCGCGACAAAATAATAGAGAAAAAAAAAATTGTAACATTATCGGTTTTTCATAAATTTCTCGAAATTACAACGGCCTTTTCTACCTTCTCCACTTTGACATTGAGACGAAATTTTGCGAATGTTAAAAAAGAAAATATTACGAATAAATGCGCAAGTTTCAATTTGCAACTTTTCCACTATCTTTACGAAAAATGATAGATTTCCTACAATCCTAAGCGGCTGCATGAATATCGTTGAAAAGCGAGTAACGGGAATGTACTATTTCGCTCGTGTGCCAAATTGCAGAAGACTAGCTCGAGCCGTTCTCGAGTTATCGGTGTTTCAATTTTTGAAACGACCGCAACCATACATACACATACGCCCGGCTATATGTTATCTTCCGACTTTTTAAAAATCGTTTTGACTCATTGAAATCGCCGGAAAGTCGTTTTTATTTTTCATGAAAAACCTCCTCAATGAGGAAACAATGAAACAAGTTTTTCTCCCGCTTCTAACGAGTTGACTGTTTGACAAAAAAAAACTCATTTTATCATCGAACAATTTTTATCGTACCGAGAGGGCAAACATAACCCGTATACAAAACTATAACTTTTTTGCCGTTCGAATAATGCTTATAACGACCATGCCGGCGTTAATGCCATTACGGTAAAACTAAAGTTTGAACTCGCGTATAGATAGGATTGTGCCGGGTCGCATTTGGGATGTGAGGGAGGAGATTCTACTTTCGAGAAAAACTTTTCGAGCGCACTTTTAATGCTCTTATATGTTAAAGGTATTTGAAAGGTGAATTGGCCAGAAAGTTTACGAGAATGAGGAAGGCTTCTTGCTTCGGTTCAATGTTTACCGATTAGAGAAGGTCGAGTGAAATAAAGTTTTTTTTTACAGAAACACGGGAAACAGATCGTTAAAATGTTTTTCATGATTTTTTTTTCTCTTTATTTTACCTCTCGTGTAAAGTTAATGGCTTTGTACTCACTACCACACACGAAAACTTTTGAAAGCAATGGGGAAAGTGAATTTTCATTTCATATGAATCAATTTTGTATAGATAAAGTGATGATTTTTATAAAAATAAATTTAACTTGAAAAAATGTACCGAGTTTGATTGCAAATTTATTTAAAGATGCATTAATTTACCCCTATAAAGATCGTACCACATAATTTTGGAACCGCCCTTCGAGCTTACGGAGTCTACTATTTTTGATTAAATCTTCGAGGTTTTTCAATCGCTTTTTCCTAAAAGATTTCACGACACCAGACCGAGATAAATGTCGCGTTGGGTAAAAAGATTGTATCCCGGAATTAAGGGTGAAAAAAGCTATGATCTTGTGTGCTGGTGACTCTTGGGGGATGAGAAAAGAGTAATAGAATTGGTGAGAGACAACATCCGAGAATCTCTTCACCTCGGTGGACAGTTTGTGTCTTCCATATACTCAAAGCATCCCGTTGCCACAGGGAACCGGAAACTCAACCAATTATGTTATCCGTGATTAACGAGCCAGATTCTCACTCGTTTTACCTTGGTTTTTTTTTTCATTTCACCCTGACCAGAGAACTATATATATATTTTCTATTGTCGAGTCTCTCGCAGCCCTCACGTCGTGATTACCTCGTAATCCGATAAGTATCCCTGTTGAATTGGGACTATCGTGCATCAGTGAAAAAATATGCTCGATTTATGTTGGATATACCGGCAAGAGTGTGCGATATTTCTTACAAATCGATCGAACTCTATCGGGAAATGCCAAAGAGAGAGAGAGAGAGAATTTAATATTTTATTCATTCGCGTCTTCCTGGACCGACGTTGAATTATCCCATAGACATACCAAAAGAGCCATTGACTCCCGAGGGAGATATTTATGTCTCGATTTGAAGATAACAGAATCAGTTTATTTTCAACCCATCGATCAGTTAGTTTCCATGAATATTCTATCGGAACGAAAATGATGCCTTCCGAAATAAAAATAAAAATCCGTTTCATGAAAGTATAATTCAAGAGGCAATATTTAAGGTGACAAATATTGGAAAAACGATGAATTGGCAAGGAAAATTTTATCGTTTTGATTTCTTAGTTATTTCCATACTATAACCTCACTTTTGCCCTTAAACATTACAGTTCTGTTATGCCAAATATTGTTTGCAATAAAAACCTGCAAATGTGTAATTGAAAAAATAAAATAGAAGATTATTTTTAGCATAGAAGTGATTGTTTAATATCTTTTAATAAATTAAGTTATTTGATATCAATGTAGATTATAATCATAAATAGGGGAAATTTACCATTTCAATCATACATATACACATTGGTGTACTTGAAAAATTAGAAAATTAATTTATTATTATTATTTTTATATATATTTTAACAATTTATCCCTGATGGGCCGAAGAAAATTTACGAGGTATCGTGACAAAAAGCTCTATGAATATTTCAAATTCGAAAAGAACATTTCGTTTGTCATGCCAGTGTAGATGGAACGAAAAACGTTTTGACTTATGGCGATATACATCCCGTATAAGATTGGCGCCAACGTATGTTTCAGCACGGAAATCACCCTTCAGTCGTTGCCCTACTTTCGGTATACGGACGTTCGATAAAAAAAAAAAAAAAAAAAAAAAAATAAAGGGGAATATCTCACAACCGCACTGAGGTTATAACACGACAATCTAGGAATTCATTTTATTACGCACTAAAAGATAGTGCGAGGGACGAAATGAAGTGAAATAGGGCGTGGAAGATTGGAGAACGAAGAAGAGAGAATCCGAGACTGGTGGACTCGCGTGTGTGAAGTGGTTATTCAAATGAGATTATAAAAGCATAATATACATGTGCTGTAAGAGAATTCTGCGAGTTCTCAAATTGAGGGTGAAAGGCGAATAGCTACACGTTGAATTTAACATTATTTCAAATTTAGCTGCCGAGAATGAATTCAACCTCACTTTCTTACATCTTCAATCCTCAAAGAGGATAAAAGTATAGCAGGAAGTACATTCGCATCCATTTCTAATATACAGGATATTAAATATCTAATTTGTCATAAAAAATATCTTCAATATATTTAATGTTCGATTTATTGTAGCGGAATTCCGCCATATTGCGGTTTCATGGTGGATTTTTGAGAATTGTATATGTTTTTTTAAATACGCTAATCTCCCAAATTTACAACTGGCATTTTGTAATTGAAAATTTAATAGTAACTTGACGTCATTCGAACTGAATAAAGTTGGTTTGGGATCTCCGTGTTTCAGAAAAATTAAGTCCTTGTTCGAAACACACATATGGTGTGCAATAAAAATGGTGTGCAATAAAAATAGAATTGAAATTCATGAATTGATTTTCATTATTTTTTCAAATTGTAGCAATTATCTTTAAACACGACCTCAATCCATCCATCAGAAGGATCGTTAATATTTAATTATTCTTTGTAAAATCATCCAATCCATTACTCCAGCAATACTGTTTAACAAATATCAATTTTTTCCCTTCATAATTTTATCATACCATGAAATTCTTTCCTCAAAACGTATTGTATCAAGAACAACGCTAATCTGTCCTTTACAATACTAGAAAAAATAATCCTACGACCCGAGTTAGAGAAGAAAAAATTAACTTTTACTATGATCAATAATGAATAATGACTTTTCGTCATTATCTCAATTTACAAAGATAACTTTTAATAAGTCATTTACTGTTTGTGTAACATAGTGAAATTAGGTCTTACCCTGGAGGACTTGTCACGTCTCGGGGAATTTTCGAGTCTCGTTGCGTACACAGAGACATTAGATGCAGAGCCAGAGAGAGAGAGAGAGCGATATAGGTGTGCGACCTATAACCCGTGAAGGTTTTAAAGGCTTATGTACGAGCCAGAGACTATCATATAACATGAAGCTGATACATAGGCGAGCTTACTAGAAGAGATCTATTTTACATAAACACGGTAGGAGAATGGCAATTATCGCGCTAGGTAGCCGAAAAGCGCATGATCCCATTTTCCCCGAGCTTTCTCATTACCGAGAGGGCTGCAACAACAAGAGAAAACTCTCGCCAGCTAAGCTCAAAGAGGTAAAACAACGTTACGAGAATCATAACATAGTAGAAAACAGGATTATCCGTCTTCATCTCCGTGTCTCGGTATAAGATATAAATAACTATATATTGTACACTTTACGAAACCCTGAATGTCACTGAATGTCACTCATCCATGGAAAACTGGACATTACTATAGTTATCTCTAATCCTTTATCGATCCCATCCCTTTGTCCGGGACAAAAATATCGACAAAGTTTCGCTCATTATACGTCAAGTTACACATATAACAGTAGGTATACGTACTGTTGTATGGTACAGTAAAAGAGAATTTCATAAGATGTATTAATAAAATAAAATTCGTTAACTTTCGTGAAATCTTTCAGACAGTTTAACAAACTTGTATTTCATTTTCTCACTTATTCCGAAAAAGTGTGAATACCGAAGTAACTTGCCTCAAACCAAGTAGCTCCAGTTTCTCCTGTACAATGCATAAATCTAATTTACGTATATTAATATATCTGTTGGGAAGTTAAATTAGGTTATGGTACGGTGTACATCCATCTCCCGTCGAGCAAGTCCGCCACAGTGAATCAAACATTCGTTCGAAAGCCTCGAGCCACCCGAACTACATACATATTTTCCACTCCCTCTTCGAGAGACCAAACAATTTCGCTCAATCGACTCTTATTCATCTCTCGCTTTTCAACCTTCGTACAACCCGGACCTCATCCACACGATTCTACTTCTTGGTCACTGCTACCGCTCACTTGTTTTGTTTAAATTAAATAGCTCAAAGTGCCAGTGGGAGGTTAAAAAATAAATGTTTTTGAACAAAGGAGAGACGCGCAAGCGGCGTGAGACCACATTGCATATAGGGGATAAAAGAATGGAACAAGCAACGCGGCCACCTGTCCCTGTTGTCTTATTCGCGCATTCATTACGATATCTTCATTATATGTATGTATATTAAATAGTTTATGTGCATGTATGTGCGTGTGTGTACACGAGAGGAGAAAAGGAAAATCAATACCACCGCGAGCCTCGCGGTTCTCTTTCAACCTCCTCACTCCATAACGTGGTCCCTTGTCCAACCGTCGTGTGTCCCCAGCACCGATGTCTCGACTGCACTATACATTTATTTGCTTGGGAAAATAATCAAGCCGACCAACCGCTTCGCCAACTGCTACTATAATGGAACAACGTGCCGATGAAAAAAGGACTTGTAATAAAACAGCGAGAAATGCGGAATGAGGGAGAGAGCGGGGAAGAGGGCGCGTAAAGTTGTTGAGAATGTCAGGAAGTCCTCGAAAGAAGGAAATAAGACAGAAATAAGTTTTTACAGAAGCAATTGTAACTTGGCGTATTTCATTGTCCCCTCATTTTTCTACACGATTTCCGTGACGCAAACTTTCAACGAAATAAAAGGAAAGATCATTCTTTCGCGATAACCGCAGTGAGAAATTTTATCGAATTTCAATAAATATGTGGCGCAGATGAGTGGGAATGCAAACAAGACACTCGAATGGAAATTGTTAAAATTTAATGGAATAGCTGATTTAAAAAAAAAACACGTTCGCCTTTCAATAAAAATGACAAGGACACTCACCGCGCGCCATTTTTATTTCCCTTCAATGTAATCACGTCCGGGAAAACTCGGCAGTCGAGGTGAAACGAAGATAGAAGTGTATGTCTATATGTATATGAAGATGTGAAAGGAAACGAGAAAACTCCGGAGCCAAACACAATCAATCCCGAGAGACGCGATGTGTCCAAGACCGAGAGACCCGCGACTACTGACTACTCTTGCCTCGGGGAATCTCTTACTCGTTGCCCCACCGGAAACCCAAAGTTTCTTGGCACTGCTGGCCGAAATTGTCTTACAGAGAGAGGCACACATATACGAGCACGATATCGAAACCATAAATAAAACAATCAGTTCTCGCGAGGGCACGAAGTCTTCCCCCTTGCTTCCTCTTTTCGTGGGGTATAGTCGTGTTTCACGTTGTATGTTCTCTTCACGAGTTAATTCCCGACGGAGACAATACCGACGATCTATCATTAAATGAGGTATTGATAAACTGATGAAAGCCAGAGGGACGTATTCCGCTTCATTTAACATTGAGGGATTCTGTGGTGGTTGATGTACATATGGATATATGGACCGATATAAAAGTTTATATATCTGTACCCTGTTCCTCCAGGGCTGCCAGCAATTATGATAATGCTTCTCGCAAAACGATTAATCATTCGTGAGAATAAAAATTAGTACCATTCTAATCCACGATCGCACGTCTCTTTTGCTTGGATAATAAGCTTCATAGCACGAGTAATGATCGCTAAGAGATGCAATGATTGAGAAACAAATACAATCTGGACGATCTGACAAACCCCACAATTGTCAGACGATTCTTTATATACCTTTACTATTTCCGGTGTATTAATCATACATGTATGCTCGGCCTATACTCAATTGAGTGACTACAACAGTGTTGATAAATATTTTCATAGAATCATGATTTTTCATTGTTTGGGGATTATTCGCTGCGGCGATATGTTCAATGTGATTCCGAGAATTAAGGAAATTACAAACTTCCTGATAAACTTAATAAACTTTTTCCATTGTTCTAATGGATCTTGTTGTTTCACGAGACAAATAGCATTATTTCAGTCCGGTCAAAAGTATAGATTAGATTGGTTCCCTCACTGGCTGATATTTTTGGCTTTTTCTCCTTAAAAATCGACGTTTAATTATAATTATAGCGTTCTTCACAAAGCTTCCTCTTCGAAGAAGCATAAATGACCATTCTCCGATGTAGATTTTTCGAGATTTATAAATCGAGTCGGGCAACACGATAGTATATTAAACCTGATAGCAGCGTCACTTTCAATAATTAAATTTTCCAATCTACGAGTTTCACTTCGACATAGTTTCAGGATCGATTCATAAAGCACGCATCGAGATATCGGAATATTCGTATATTTTATTACACCGTTCCATTCGCCGTTCACGTAACTTTTTATCCGACGGTATAAAGCATTCGATTTATTCATAATAGAGACCCTGGCTCACGCGCTGAAAAAAGCCCCTCTTGTGTGTAGGATATTCGCGAAACGCGGACGTTCAATCACTCCATTCTCCCTCAATTTCTCTTCTCGTTCTCCAATAAACGCTATATATATGTATATATATATATATATATATATATATATATATATATATATATATATATACACATGTGGTTTAGTTCATAAACTAGTAGATCACAGTCGCGAAATTTAGTGGACGTTCATTCTCTTGATCGAATATCCATATTCCGTTCTCGCGCTTTTTCACTCTCTTTCTGCGTCCGCCTGTCAATCAAGTTACTGTCGTCAGTTCGATTATTTCGTGCCGATGAACGAGAGATTTGACATCGTCAATTCTCGAATACGTAACTGCACGTGGAATAGAATGAAAAATAGTTCACTTCTTTTGATATTTATCTCATCTTCCTTCGGATATTCGTCACGATTCTTTTTGAGACAAGCACCACAAATTCGTTCGATTTACCGACGAACTGAATACATTTCGAGTATCTAATGTTTATTCCCAGCGGAAATACGACATTCAGACACTATACATAATCAATTCCGGCAGTTTAAGTTTCGCGAAATTGGTGCCATGCACTATTTGGATAATTTCACTGGTGCAAGTGAGGGAAGACTCAATTGGCCATTTAATAGAAAATGTTTCTTCGTACTCAAACTTAGAAATCGGTCAGCCGACGTCGTTACCTCTCCTCCTTACGACCCTCTTCTTCGGTAACTGGGAATTTTATAGACACGACAGTCGCGAAGATATATGTTCGTACTCGTTTGCTAATGCAATGCCGTTACACGCATTTAGCAATTGCCGTTGCACGCAAAGCAGAACGGGGTTATGTATATGTCGGGAAAAATCTGTATTCGACTTTTATCACGGCGCCCGAAGGTTCTTAGAGTACCGATGACGAGGCTGGCTTCTGCTGCTGACGTCGTCAATATTTTACGGCACAATACACACCCTGTCGTGTCCTTATTTCTCAACGTCGTGTATCATCGTCAATAATTAATGAAAATGTTGTTATTCGTGAGAATTAAGGACTCGTTGACTTTTTTTTTCAGATATTAAAGAAGTCTTAGTCGTACTATGTAAACAAATTTAGCTCGCTATAATTTTGTTGCTACAAATTTTAAATGAATGACTAGTAAAATATATTGTTTGGGGTCGAAGAAGGAACGGTTTGTTTCCTGGCAGAGTCCCGTAACCCTTATATTTGTCTCGTAAGCGCAGTTTCAATTTTATGCTTCACTGTACATTCTGCGCGTGATTGGGAATAAATTGCTGGACAGATCAACGTCCATGAAGTCTTAAACTCTTTGTTGGAACCGCCCCTATGGAATAAGCGTGACGAATTATTTTATTTTTCTCTGATCTGAGTACGAACGCCTCTCGTATCATATATTGTGCTCAAAAGAAGAAAAGGAAAACTTTCAACGAGCAAATGACGTATCCTAACTGATCATCGTGAACCAAGAATGATGAGAATTCAGGTACACGCTTTTTGTATTAGCGAGAAAAAAGCTCCGCATTTTGCGTCAATCGTCGGGAGAATAAATCTCAAAGTGACTGGCCACTTTACCCTTCGATTTACTCGATTTAAGATTGTAACCTTGACCCTGACAGCTGACAAATTATTTATACATATATACACGCAACTATATGTACTATACAGAAAATGGGTTTTGGACAAGCGTCTATACGTAAAACATCTCCGCCTTCAAATACTTTTCTCAGCCACATCTTGGCATTCACAAGAGACATGGCATTCGTCCAAGCTGCAATATCGAAGGGGTTAAAATAGGGAATTGGGGGATGAGAATCGCGATGTTGCAACGCGACATACACAGAGGCATTCAACCAATCTTACGTTTTGTTGCGAACCCGACCGTGGTCATGCATGTGAAATGAGATAATATGGCGCGACGGGGTTGAATATGAGTGGGGATGAATGGTGGGGGCGAAGAGACGTGCTAGAGCGTATAATAAAGTTTGGTCATCCGAGTATGTGTTCCTCATGCATTTTTAAATTTACAATCACCTCGTGCGGAGCAAAATGCCCGGGTGCGAGAACGAAAGAAGAAAAATTCAAGGCGATATGATTATTCATGTTTATGCATGTACGAGGTCGAAATAATTGAAAATATTCCAAAGCTCATCCGTTTTCCCTTTTTCCGGTATTTCGAAATGTACGAATGTTTCCGTAGGGGTGAGTTTCAAAATAATATTTCATTCCAAGTGTTATTCAAGAGTGGCATGATCTTTTCGAAAATATTCAAGAACGGGTGTACACAATTTTTTAAAATGTCTGTATAATCGTAGCAAGTAATTCGATCGTAACTAAATATCGCTGTGTACATTATCGAGGCAATCCGAGTGAAATCACTCTGACTGTACCTTTGATAAAACTATCCGCCATTTTGTAGATAAAGGATTATCAATGAATCTTTTTTTATCCATTAAGGGGGCAAATAGGGTTAGACGGTTCAAAAAATCGATTTTTTTTTATTTCATAAATTGTTAGTAAAACTATTGAAAAATATGTTCCCAAAATTTCAAATGAAAATTCCGACTCGTTCTATTATTATAAGCCATTAAAGTGAGTAGCTCTCCTTCAGGCCCCGAGCGCGCCACGTGTATAACCGAGCGGTCACTATTTTTTCAAACGCGTTTTTCTGAAAAAGACTTTTTTTTAACTTGCGTACACGCTAATTTGAAAAGTTTTCAACCAATCGTTTTGAAAATTGTCAGTTACTTTCTTCATAGTATTGCGCTCTATATGAACCTAAAATCGAAATATCATTATTTGAAATAACTTTTTTATTGCTAATAAAGTTGTAAAAAATGGCAAAAAATGATGCTTCTTTGTTTTGACCACTGTAAGAATTCAACTTTCTATTTTTTTCATAACATTTAGGTTCATATAGAAGAGAGACATATAATAAAAGTAAATTCCAACCTCGTTTGATTTCAGATGAAAATTGCGGCTTTCAGAATGTACGCAAAATGCTGAGTCTGATTGTGACCTGCAGTATGGGGTCGCTAATATCCCCGGTGTTTTTCAAAAAAATTCTTCAAAAATTTCATCGTATATACTTAAATATATGTATAAAATTTTCTCAAAGTTTCAATAAATTATATTCATTTTTTATACTATAAAAAAATTCATGAAAATCATTGAGAAAACGCTGTCCTAACCCCATTTCCTCCCTTAATTGTTCGCCGACATAACGAAAACTGGCACGTGAGAAAAAGTGTTTTAACTGTACCCAGTCTCCTCTGTATGTCGAAAATATATATATGACTAAATATATAAGATATCATCGATAAAATATAAGAAAAATACGTGTTGTGAATATTTTTTCCATATATCGAACATTTCACACGTAAAACTTAAAATTTATATCACACTACATATTTCCGTCAGACGTATATTTATTTCCAGTTGGAATTCCGTTGCTTCGCTATAGTCGCGGTTACATGTCAGACCCGAGAGCTGCAGCGTACATTTTGCAGATTCACAGTCGCGTCGTAAAATGAACAATGCCAGTAAGCCATATTCACCGTACAATTCTTGTGCAAACCCCGAGAGCGAAGACGATACACCACTGTGATCCAGCACGTTAGTGCATACATTTACATTTTACTTCGAGTCTGGAAGGAAATAAGCCCCTCGCGTTCAGCAAATTCTCTCTAACGTCTAGAGCAACGATCGTTTTATTGCAACACGAATTCCAAGTACCGAACTCCCGAAGTGCTAAGCGTTATTGTCACGATCTGCCGATCGATCTCGCAAGATTTTGCACGAATACAAGAAGAGAATGGGAAAAGAGAGCAAGGTACACCTAGCGTGAAATAAAAGCTAAACGATGCACGAGTAACGCGTATACGCGTTTCTTTTACACCCCTCAGACGCACGATGGTATTACACATCGTCGTAAAATAAATGTCGCTGGTAAAGCTCAAGAGACTTGTGTGGGGTATATTTTGCCCAAATAGTGGATGTGTGACAGAGAGAGCGAGACAGAGATAGAGAGCTTGTTGGTGACCACCAGACAGGAAATAATGAAGGATTGTTTGTGATTAACAATAATTTTTGTTTTTGTTCTTAAAAAAAGCTTTTTCATTATTTAGTATTTTCAAAATTGTCTTTTTTTAATAATTAAAAAATTCCTGTTTATACTTTCATATAATTTATGAAAATAGATGAAGTTATTTTTCGATATTTCGAAAATTGTTCGTAGAAGAAAAGACAATCGTTGTTTAGGGCCGTGGATCAAACTAATGAATATTCTATTTCGTATAAAAAATACTTATCGCCAATGTATGCAAATATTGATGAGATTGTAATGATGGAATATTGATGTGATTGTATTGATGAGATTGGAATTATCCACCCAATTGCATTTTGCAATTTATCAATAAATTTGTATTTTTTTTATTAAAACTGATCCAAGCTCACTTTCATTTTTACGAGTTCCCCATTAACAAATGTATTCAAACAAGTTTTGACGTTGCAGTACTCGATTCAACGTGACTGCACTGTTGAAGCAACCTTAAATGGAAGGAAAATTTAACTTTTGTTTCAATACGTATTTCTAGAGAAATACGTTTTGAAACAAAAGTAAAATTTTCCAACAACAAAAATAATATAAGGCTCTAGAAACCACCACATCGCATTGTGTAGAATTCTGTACGACTCAATTTCAATAAATAATTAGATTAAAAAAAAAAATATCCGCCCACAGCAAAAATCTGTAAAAATGTTAAATTATTTCGTTCTTTATTCCCACGATCGTACGAATCTGTCAAACTCGTTTGATATTTAAATAAAATTTCTACAATTCGTAGAAAGGTGGAAAAATAAACGAAAAAATTATTATAACAGAAATAGAAATGAGAATTTGTGTCATAAAATCGAACGACACGAAGATATATCTTTGTAATCTCGTTTTTCTATATTCTTGTAGCTGGAGAGGACGCGATATCGTAAAATAAATTTCGTCTTAAACGCCTATGCACCGGTTTTCACAAGATTCAACCAATTTCCAGCGGACCACGAGTTCTAGGCAAAAATTGTATGTGGTCCTGCAAGAGCGAGAGAGAGAGAGAGAGAGAGAGAGAGAGAGAGCTTATCCGGGTAACCAGCGTTTCGCTGCCCCGGATCCCTATGAATATATTCCGCGAGAGCCACAGTTACCACAGGACATTAAATCCACTCGATAACCGAGTAAGTAATTGAAGCGTTTATTCAAACAAAACAGAATAATTAACGAACCTATCATCGAGCGTTGAGTCGAATAGTGTGCATTTTAAGTATGAACGAATGAACAATGATTTGTATTTTTCAATTTGTTTTATTACAAAACCCACCACGAGAGATGATTTTAATGGATTGAATTCTGCGACTTTCACAGAGTCAGTAACACAGAGTCAGTTAGGAAATTTGCGTGTGTAATTTGCGTTCAAAATTTCAATATCACGACACATGTTGAATACACATGGCTAGAATGGAAATGAAATTATGAAATTTCCGGCCGTGTAGCAAAATGAATTGGAGCACGATGAGGTCGCGGCAAATAAGCTGTACGTTAATATGCGCAACCGTATATAATAGGCGGCGCGTGAAATTGAATTAACGAAGGCTAGATTGTAATTACGAATATTAAGCCATATCCGAGCAAAACAAACGGTCCCCGCTAACTATTCGTGGAATATATATAACCGAGCACTCGTTTGATATTGACTTTCCTTTTTTTTATTATTTACACCATCGATCAAATCTGTCAAATTGCTTGAAAAATAAAATCATCGATAGAACGGAAAGACACCACATCACAAATTGCGTGGTTATTTATCGGTTCTTGTTTGTTTTGATGGCCCGAGAGTCACCGCAACTCCCGCCAGCATGATATGCTTCTACACGGTTACAAAAAAAAAAAAAAAAAAACGAAAATAAAATTCAAAGAATCGCCTGAGGGCGTCGATCTTTCGACGCGGGCTATCCAGACAACCCGGATATTCAGCGGACCGTTACACGGCACAACCCTTTCATTGACATGATGAATGAGAGGATTCGGGAAAATCGCGAACTCCGACGATTTGTTTGGATGTGTGCTCTTTGGCGGGTGGAAAAAGAGAAAAAAAAGGATGTACATGGGTAGGAGTACACGGACGACTCTTAAAGTACCCATACCAGCATCCAGTTCGCAATCACAATAGAGTGATGGATGTAAAAAGTCGTAAAATCCTACCGCTCTCTGTCACTGATTTAAATTGGAAAAAAATATTCCTGTACGACGTACATATACGACAAATTATCTGTACGAAAAGGCAATTCATAATTCTCTGTATTTTCTTGTTTGCGATTTTTCGACACCCTTGCCTCAATGTGGCTCGATGAAACGTCGAAATAAATTAACTAAAGCGATAAACATTGAAGCAAGAAAACTGGATTTATTTGAATTAAATAAGCATTTACTTCGATTTCACATTCATTTTGATTGAATGAATGTCCATTTGGACAATTTACTCAATGGCTTAATTTACTATAAAAATAAATTTGAAATTGAATGATGTATCATTAAAATAAATTGTGTACTGTGTAAACCTCGAATTTAAGGTAGTAGTCTGGTAACTTAAGCCGATTTTCATGTCTTTTTTGGAGGGCGTTTTTTTGTAGGAAAATAAAAATGAATCGTTTTGGATATTTAGGATGTTTTTATATATATAATAAAGATACAAAAAAAAATTAGTTTGAAAAAATTTAATAGTTTATTATTATTATTATTATTGATCGAAGTTGGCACCTCGAAAAAAAAGCGCGTTGGTGGCCCCGGTGATTTTGGCTCTTGATGTTATCTGAAATCAAAAATTCTTGATAATTCTTAATCTATAGACATGTCATTCTAGTCGGAACTACTGAAGTTAAATTTCATGGATAAATAACAAAATGGCGGGCAAAATAAAAGGACTTTTTTTCCAAAGTCCGCCATTTTGTTATTTATCCATGAAATTTAACTTCAGTAGTTCCGACCAGTATGAAATGTCTATAGATTAAGAATTATCAAGAATTTTTGATTGCAGATAACATCAAGAACCAAAATCACCGGGGCCACCCACGCGCTTTTCTTTCGAGGTGCCAACTTCGATTAATAATAATAATAATAATAAACTGTTACATTTTTTCAAAAAAATTTTTTTTTGTATCATTAATATTTAAATAAAAACATCCTAAATATCCAAAACGATTCATTTTTATTTTCCTACAAAAAAACGCCCTCCAAAAAAGACATGAAAATCGGCTTAAGTTATCAGACTACTACCTTAAAACAAAGTTTGAACGTTATTTGAAGCTTGAATTGGATGTGAAGTTGTTGTTCAAGTTGTGGCTTAAATTCAAATGTAAGTTCGGTTTTTTTAAAATACAATTCAAGGCTAAATAACACGAATTTAAATCCAACGAAACCTCTCTTCTCCGGATTATGCATTAGTTGCGTCATATCAACGCGAGAAAAAATGTGTTAATGAATTCACGCCAAGAGACATACTCGGAAGAACAACTACAACGTCGTTTCCATTCAGCCTAACATATCAAGCGCACGTACCACTTAAGGGACTTCTATTGTACTCGTGGGACGAGCTATTACGGGAATAATAATGCAAATCAAGACGAGAGTATTTAAGCTCCACGAAAATGTCCTTGACCGTCCCCCAATCAGACGTGGCAGGATTCTCTGATCTACCCCTCCATGTCATCGTCTCAGCTGTCTCTCTCTCTCTCTCTCATTCTTTCTCCCTCGCTTAATAGACATCGGGGGTACAACTTGGTCGAATCTACAATTCCGTACTCTCTGGCCCCTAACTGCCTCTCGTCTCGAGGGGTTCTCCTTCTCGGCAAACCGCGCGTTCCTAAGATTTCAGAACGGTGGCACAGAGACGGCAACGAGAGTGGCAGATACCGTTGGAATATCGTCGTAAGTTTATATATACCACTGTGGACTTAATTTCGAGACTCCAGAACAATTCACTGTCTCTCCCTATTATCTTTACGCCAGGACTTACGCTGAAATAACAATTTACAGTACCGTTTTTGTCCTCGATGAGAGCACCGGTTCTCTCGGAGATACTTCTATACTGTCATAGAGTGACTGTATACATATGTATAGGTGCTCCTCAAGCACGACATTCACGATTCATAATTCACGACATTATTTGGGTTTACTTCATAATTCACGAGTGTACATTATATGAATTGTTCGATGCATGTGTGCAAATGCGCACACCGAGTAAGTCCTTCGCGAAGGCCTCAGCTTCTGTACACACGAAAATTTACTATTCCCATACCCATCGACCTTAATCGAAATCGTTTGTAAGCATGCTATTCCACTTTAGCCACCTTTTCGCATTCGGACGCGGACCAGGCAAACTCGAATCTACCTATATCTACTCCATACGTTCTACTCACTTCAGGTAGATAAGGAAGACGCGCAGACACGATTTATTCGTACCCATAAGTAGCTCCCGGTCTACGTCTACGTCCACTGGACAAAAAAAAACCGAAATCTAGTCGCCGTACTTCTTCGACCTACTTTCCTTGTTTCAATGTTTGTCGAAAAGCCTGATCACAAGTTAATTTGGTACAAGCGTCCTGGCATTGATTTACTCTGTTTATAAGATTATGTTATTAACCTTTGATGTATTAGGATGTAGTCTTTTAGATGCCAAGCCATTCGATTCACATTTCCATCAGTCGAGACCTGCTTCCCTCCCCCCGAGGGACTGGCTCGCAACTATTCCTAATGCACTACCGTCACGCGTTTGCGCGACGGTACAGAAAAACTACGGAAAACCAAGCCGATACGGGCGGCTAGATTTTATAGTAATTTCAGTTACATTATCATTAAAAACACAGAAGAACGAGAAAAAACAAGCCAGTACACGCGACCCAACGATCACCGATCACTGCTCATCAGCAGTACCGATCGTAGCCAATATCGCTTAAGGGAGGAAATAGGGTTAGACGGTTCAAAAAATCGTTTTTTTTTTATTTCATAAATTGTTAGTAAAACTATTGAGAAATATGTTCCCAAAATTTTAAATGAAAATTCCGACTCGTTCCATTGTTATAAGCCATTAAGGGAGGAAATAGGGTTAGGACAGCGTTTTCTCAATGATTTTCATGAATTTTTTTATAGTATAAAAAATTAATATAATTTATTGAAACTTTGAGAATATTTTATACATATATTTAAGTATATACTATAAAATTGTTATACATATATTTAAGTATATACTATAAAATATTAGCGACCCCATATTGCTTGTTTTTCTTGGTACTATTTTTTCAAACGCGTTTTTCTGAAAACGACTTTTTTTTTAACTTGCGTACACGCTAGTTTGAAAAGTTTTCAACCAATCGTTTTGAAAATTGGCAGCTACTTTCTTCATAGTATTGCGCTCTATATGAACCTAAAATCGGAATATCATTATTTAAAATAATTTTTTTTTTGCAAATAAAGTTGTAAAAAATGGCAAAAAATCATGCTTTTTTGTTTTGACCCCTGTAAAAAATTCAATTTTCTATTTTTTTTATAGCATTTAGGTTCATACAGAAGAGAGACATATAATAAAAGTAAATTCCAACCTCGTTTGATTTCAGATGAAAATTGCGGCTTCCAGAATGAACGCAAAATGCTGAGTCTGATTGTGACCTGCAATATGGGGTCGCTAATATCCCCGGTGTTTTTCAAGAAAATTCTTCAAAAATTTTATAGCATATACTTAAATATATGTATAAAATATTCTCAAATCTTCAATAAATTATATTCATTTTGTATACAATAAAAAAATTCATGAAAATCATTGAGAAAACGCTGCCCTAACCCTATTTCCCCCCTTAACTTGAGAGACCGCCGAGACCGCGCAGTCCATTGTTGTCGATATTTTTCTAAATATACTTTTTATGATATCGACCAGTTAAAAAAGGTGTTTCTCTGTAAAACAAAAGAGTCGTTAAAACGTAAAAGAATTACCTATGGTGTACGTCGCTCCGTCCAATTGAAAGGTGGCGCTCTTGCATTTCTTGAAGAGCTTGTGATGCGGATATGGAGGTGGCGGTGGTGGGGGTGGAGGTGGAAGTCCAACCCTTCCGCCACGTCCGTGCAACGATCCACTTTTCGCACTTCTGTCACTCATGCTTTATCGCGTCACCATTACTCGATCGCGATTTAAAGGTCCCGCCAATGTCGCGCGTCTCAAGTGCGTGGTGGAACGAGGTAAAACGAGCCGTAGAACAAAATGTAGCTCTTTGCCTCACATATTAGTAGCGGCAGTCACGAACGAGCATTTAATTTACATTGTTGCCATTATGTAAGGCTGCGCCGTATAAGGGTTTACGGGTAAAACGGAGAGAACGAGCAAGAGCGATGCGGTTGAAGAAAGTGCAATTTAAAAAGCACCTTTAATCGCACATAGTATTAAGCTTTTCGTAAAACGTTTTGTGAAAATGTTATTCTTTACAATGGTTCTTCAGTTTTTCATTCCCACGTCGCAATTGCTTTTAAGTACTGAACATAAAGAAGAACGACAACTGTCGCATTTTCGGAATTACGAAATTATATTTTTCTAAATGATTCTCACAAAGTGTATTCTTGGCCGCAATTGTAACATGTTTCGAGCCTCAATTCCCCTACTTTTTAACTTTATACTTCTAATTAAAAATGGAATGTCTCATAATATGCTTCGCGACATTCGACGCATCGAAAATTTCGTACCAATCGCGTTCAGCTAATCCGTGCTTGTCTCGCGGACACCGCGATTCAGGCTCTGTCGTGCGAGCATTTAGGTAAGAAGTTAGCTCCGAGATCGAAATCACGTAATGTATACCGGGGGATATATTCACGTTAAAAGTTACGAGCTTGTCCGAATCTCGAGCAGAGAGTACGAGATCGCGTGCCAAAGCGTTAGCTGCATCCGCACGTATTATGTAGCTATATACATATATATGTATATGTATGTACTACACAGACGTGAGAGGTTTGATTAACGGAGCTAACACGCGGAACTCCGATGCACTCTCAGCGGGAAACTGCCAGCCGATCGTAGATCAATCGACTTGAACGAAATAATTGGTGGTCATCTCTCTTCGTTCTCTCTCTATCTCTCGCTCTCTCTCTACCTATTTCTCTCCCTCGCTCTCGTTCACGTACGTTTCCACGTCGAAATTCCAACGATAAATCGATGTTCGGTCGATATTAGCTGTAGTGTTGTGCGGTGAATGTTCTGAACACCACCGCCTCATGTCAAATTATGTTGCACACAATAACGTTCCCCCTCTCTGTCGTTTATCCATCGTCCTTTATAATCACGATACGCTACACGACTCGGAATATAACACAACACGAACATCCTCTCAATCTCCCATGAGCCTTCATAGTTCTCCGCCATTATCTTCAACCTAACGTTAACCTCCCACTTTAGCCCTCCTTTGTTACCAGTCCTCCTGCGTTAACTAGCCACTTTGTTTATCGAAGATTCTACTATGACCGTGTCCTATCCAGAGTGAGCTCAAATTTGCATCCAGAATTCACCGTCATTCCGTAATGATAGAGCCAATGTCTACGATCAGGGAAACTGATCAATATGATTCAGACAAAGTTTCCTTCGATGGAGAAATACTCGTTTCAAGTAGGTTTTTTTATGTTAGTGTTTCGTAAATGACTTCGGGGTCTTTTACATCCGGGGTCTTTTTCCTCTCTTCCCATTTCCATTCCATTAATTGGAACCCTCTCCCAGAATGTTGTCCGCAACCGCTCTTGAAAATGTAACGATGGCCAACTGGATTCCAGCTCGCTTCCACTTTTCATACCAAAACTAATTTAAGAAATGCAACATCGTGATATATCAATGTAATTCTTAGCTGAAAGAATATATCTAGTTCAAACTAATTTGCTTTAATTTAAACGAAATTAATTTCAATCGAATAAATCAATTTTTTTCTCAATGAACATTATAAGTCCAGGTGTTATCTAGCGTTACCCTTACAACCACGACTTTTATTACAGGACCTTTATACTACGGGACAAATTGACGTTTGTGAAAATGTATGCTATCGTCGGCCCTATTCTCCGATCATTCGTATCTACTGTATTCTGAAGTCAATCGCCGCAAGACAAATCCTCGAGGAAGAAGACAGAAAAATCATTTACACCCTAAAAGCTCGCCTTTTTCATGATGTCCTTGGCGAACAACGGCAGAGTGATAAAAACAGAGGGGGAACTCTCAAAAAAACCGCGAACGACTTAGCGGAAACGACTGTCCGATAAAGGACGAACGGAGGGGAATTGTTTTTTTCACCCTCCTTTTTCTCATTTCTTATCACTTTATCGCAGAATCGAGCCGCGAAAAGAGAAAATCTACCCGATAAATATCGCATTACATTTTCACGAGAGCTATTCACAGTCCCTTGTGCTCGCACTTGGCGTGAACGTGCTCTCCGATCTCGTGGAATATAGCGTGAGAAGGGCGTGTTTTATTCAGCTGATACTTCAAACAGAAGATCATCGAGAAACGCTGAGGAGGTCTCGCGGATGAGGTCAAGGATCGTTGTACAGACGCGAAAACGAGAGTATAGATGATGAAACGCGTGGGATGCCAAAAAAAAGTAAAGCGAGAGATAAAGAAGAGCAAATGGTTTCCATCTATTTTTCTCATTCGCACTCGGCTCCAGGGAGGAGGTTTTTTTTCGTCGGTTCTTACGGGCAAGCAATTATAGCGGAAAGGTGTACCGATCCACTTAATTGCGTGGATCCGATCCAATTTTCGTACTTGGAAAACCGGACGGGCAGTTGGAAAAAAAAGCTCACCGATGATATCCGAATAGCCAGAAGAATAGTAATGCCACACATGTCACAAAGATGGATACATAAATATTTCATCTAACCTCCCTGTTTCAACAAAACGATATTTTGCAACGTTCTCGTTTTCATTAGGACCCTCTTTTTCATCGTTCATTTTTCCACAATCCTTTTTATATGCTTTGTTTGGCATTTCGAATAGTGCAAACCATTTGGACCGTTCGGAGCTTCCTTCCACCTGGCTGCTCGAAACACTAAGCCAATAGGACTGACGGGAGAGACGAACGAATGTTTCCAAAGCTTAGCGCTAGATATATTTATCGTGATTGTTTTTTTTTTACCCCGAAAACACAGCGCAATTTATTTTTCGCTCAAAACATGAACAACAAAATATGTGGAATTGCATCGCCTCACCAAAGATATTGCAGGATGACCGTTAAAATGATAATAACAAAGAGAATTCTAGGGAAAAATATAATTTAACAAATGCAAAACCTTTCTCGTACAAACTTTTCGATGCTTGGGTAATTTTCCCGTTTGCAAAATGTTTTCGTATAACGCTTTACAGACTGTCGAATTGACAAAACAATAATCGACAAAAAATTTTTTTTAACCAGTTATATTATCGTAAAAATAAATGCGAAACAAAAAATTAATAATGAAACAATATGTCAATTTTTCCATAAAAATAGTACTTTAAAGCACGAATTGTTGTCACTAACAGTTGTCCTGCAATCGTCGGATGTCAGTATGTAAAAAATAATTTCGCTGGGTTAAGAAACGCTTGGCCAGATTGTGATTGAACGTTTAAGAAAAAAAATAAAAATTTAATCACCATGAAGTGTCCGAGCGGCGTAACGGTGCGCTTAGACTTTGTACTAATATAACGTTTTACCCCATCCTAAGCACATACACGGACACACAAACTGGTAAACCCTTTCGCTCGCTTTAGTAGACTCGAAATTTTTCCCCGCAATATCACTGGAATTGCGGTGTGTGGCTCGTTGTTGAGAGTACAAGACGCGAATGCGCGGAGTAAAATCAGTTTGCGGCGAATTTCCCAGAGGAGCTATGAGAGAGAAGATCTCTGGGGACTTTTACACACGATTCCTCGTACTGTTGTTCTTCCTTTTTCCCCTCAACCTCCCCCCGTCTCTCATCCAGAACGTGCGAAAGAATTTAACGAGAGATGCATCTCATTTCGCGGAAGAATATCACTCGTAAATTTATAAACGTTTGATTTTTCGACAAAGTTTCCTCTCTTCGCGCATCTTATACTCTCTCTGTGTATTGTTCTTTTTTCCTCCCTCTTCCTTTCCTACCGCTCATTCCCCGTTTACGTTTATTTATCCATTGAACCGCGAACTAAGCTTTCGCGCCACACAAGCCAAGAGATACTTCGTGTTCTGACGGATTCGCGACGACTCCACGTGCATCGCGTAGTCTCCGCGGCACCCTCGCTGTGCCACACCAAAGCTCGAAAGCTCGTCTCGCGGGAGTCGCGCAAGCGTGAAAACCTCGATCATCTCTCTCTCTCTCACTCTCTCTCCATCCCTTCATATCTCTTGCTTTCTCTCACCGCGAATACAGAGGCGACTATGCCGTTTGTCGTTCGCGTGAGTGGCATCGCGGACCATCCGAGAAAAAGTTTTCACTCGCGTACCACCCGGTACGAGATATATATACAGGATCCTACAGAATAGGTAACACAAACTTGATGGTGAATGATTTTTAATGATCTCTTGAGTAAAATGACTTTGTTGGTATTTTAATTCGCAATATGTTTATTATATGTATTTAATGATGCATTAGAGATGTTAAATGGGTGAACTTATCGGATAAATGACGTAGTGAAAAACCCAAATATATATTGTGTAGTTTTTTTCGGTATAAAGAAACAACATAATTTTGCGAACTCCATTCAATGTTCAGTTTCATAGTTATTTGCATATGTTTGAATACGAAACCTTCCACGAAGATCTAATCTTCGATAATAACTTTCTGAATGTCTTCCATCCTTTTATTCCCTATCAGACGTTACCACATTCCGAAACCTCGATTCCAATTCGTCGAGATATCAACGCTCTCTAAATTTTGTATATTTTTTTTCGTTCACCACGAAGCGCAACACCGATTTTTAAATCAACCTGTATTGTACGTATATAGAAAACATTTGTGTCTCTAATACCTCGCGAAGCCGAGGCGCGATCGTCCAATGAACAAAATTCCACGTAAAACTATTCGCGAGACCTCAATTGCATCGGTAAACTACCTCAAAAGTACGATATTTATCTCGGCATATACATACAAACGTATGTATTAAAACCGTAACGAAAGATTTATAGTAAATCCACAGAAAAATGTCATGCTGTGATTCCGTCGACGAGTAAAGTTTATTTTTTATTTTGTATTGTATGGTATAGTAAACTTTTTTCGCCTGTAAAAATCGACAGTTTGATAAACAATGAAGAAGTCATCAATTAGTAAAACTTTCCGGCAATTCTACGAACGTATTTATCCAGATGTTAGTTAAGTTGAACTTTAAAAAATGATGTAAGACGGAGAAATGTTTAAGTAAAACAAAAACGATGAATTGTTGTTTGAATTTCGGAAATAATTATTAGAATTTGAGTGACACAAAAATAATTCAATTGAAATTGACATTTTCACTGAACTTCAATTAAATTTACCTGGAATTTCATTGACTTGAATGTTGCATGCGAAAAACTTTATGTTTTTAATCTAAAAACAATTGGAATCGAAAGATTTTTACTTAGATTTTCGTTTCAAATTATCATCCGATTATTTATTTATTTTTTATCGTTCATTATAGCCGAAAGAAGAAAAGATCATCGGTACATGCTCGCCGATTTGAGGTCGAATCCCAGAGGAAATTTGCTCGACTGAAAAATATCGAGCGGACTACGTATGGATTGCAGACCCGTCAAACAGGAGAGAGATAAGAAACGTTTGTCTTTGTATTTTGTAGACCGGAAGAAGTGTATTTACATTATTCTGCAGAACTGGTACATTTGAAGCCCAAAATGAGCACCCCTCGATGTAAAAAAAAAAAGAGTGCGAGAGAAGTGGTGTGATCTCGGGTACGAGGGTGCAAGCGAGAAGAAGGGGATAAAGACAAAGGAGGAGGCTTATAGGTCGGAAAAGCTGCTGAAAGCATCGAACCGCGTAACGTCACGGTTCAAAAAACATCGCTATGCAGGGATCTTCTGTCGTGTACGAGCAGCAGCGCGTGAGAGACCGAACAATTCTCACTCAACTTCCATCTCACGTCTACTGCGACATACCGTATAACGACAGGTTACATACAAACGGTCGTAACCACTCGTCATTGTATATATTAATTTGTGAAAGTTGTGACCTTTTGTTTGTTAGAAGATATAGTGACGCACCCTCCTTCTCACGATAGTTTCTCCAGTAGATAAAGCCCGATGTAGTCAGACGTATCAAACAAGCATCATCAATAATGAAGTAGACAAACATTTTTCATACACTCTTTATCCTTCGAATGATAAAAATGCATACATCCAGTTTGAATAAATCGTATATGAATCCAACTCAATTTATTTCGTTCAAGGGATGGGGGCGTATAATGCCCAGAAAAGCTACTAGAACGTAAGCTCGCACAAATCCGTCAATTCTTTTCTTAACTCTATTGAAGTGCCTCAAAAACAATACGTACGGGGAAAAAAAACAAAATTACAAGGAAAAAAAACAAAATTAATCCTCTTCGGGCATTCAAACTTTGATAAATTCTTAGATCGCAACTTTCATGCGATAATTTTGTATTCGTGATGAATTGAGTGTTATTTAAATTAAATACATTTGTCTTTTTTTTTTCTTTAACGTACTCATAGATATACGAGGTCTGTTCAAAAAGTATCGCGAATTTTGAATTTCCTACGTATATTCGATTTTCGATTTTTTTGTGGCGTTAGGTTGGTACTCATGTCCCTCACTTATGCTGAAAAAATCGGCCATTTTGAATGTTTAGTTAATTGTTGACAGCCGTTTTGGTTAGACGTGTTTCGGCTTGTCTTCGATTTTTGCCTATTCCAAACAATGGATCAAAGAATCTGCATCAAATTTTGTGTGAAAAACAAAATTAAGTGCGCGGACGCATTCCGAATGTTGACTGTGGCATATGGTGAAGCTACCTTGGACCAGAGCAACGTTTATCGGTGGTACAAAATGTTCTCAGAGGGCCGAGAAGATGCGAACAACGAAATGCGTTCCGGACGCCCGAGCACATCAACAACAGACGAAAACATTGATGAAGTGAAGAAAATAATATTGGCCAATCGTCGAATCACGGTTAGAGAAGTTGCTGAGGAACTAAACATATCGATTGGCTCGTGCTATTCGATTTTTACCAATGATTTGGGCACGAGACGGGTCGCCGCGAAATTCGTGCCAAAATTGCTCAATTTCGGAAAAAAACAGTGTCGCGTTAACATTGCTAAGGAGCTGTTGGACCCGGTCCGCGATGACCCAAATTTGCTCCAGAGGGTCATAACTGGTGACGAATCATGGGTTTATGGTTATGACATCGAAACCAAAGCTCAATCATCGCAATGGAAGCTGCTTTTTTGGAATAGGCAAAAATCGAAGACAAGCCAAAACACGTCTAACCAAAACAGCTCACAACAATTAACTAAACATTCAAAATGGTCGATTTTTTCAGCATTAGTGAGGGACATGGGTACCAACCTAACACCACAAAAAAATCGAAAATCGAATAAACGTAGCCGGCGGAAATTCAAAATTTGCGATACTTTTTGAAGAAACCTCGTACGATTAATTTTATATCAGCAAATACTTCGTGCCTAAAATAAGAGACAAAATGATTAGAGAAAGAAAAAACAATACCTGGAATCAGCGGAATTTCATGAATAAATCGACGAAGAAAATTCCCTCTCACATCGGAGAGTCTGCGGTTCTTTTATTTATTCACTTTGCGCGATTAATCCGATGTAATACTCGATACTTCAACATGGATTTACACTTTACAAGTGGAGCCAATGTAATCTAGCATCGCGGTGCATTCTCAAGCCAGCCACTCTCCTCCGTATCGAAAGTCAAACAAACACTTTGGCAGGAGATACATTTTCCAATATAGATCGTGGTTCGAAGGATGCTATATTTGATCTTTGTTTCCTCTGTGCCAGAAAAAAAAAGTAAAACTTGAGACAGTTTCATCTGACGACTTTCAAATCTTCTCGTATGCTTTTTCTGTGCCTTACCCCGCTGCCCGCGCATCGATCTTAAAAACTTCCTCACTCGAGTGACAATAAAATTAAAGGATTGAAAATACTTATAAATAAAGATATCTCTTTTTCCTTGCTTATTTGTTAGTAGAGAAATAATTGTCAGAGTTATTTTTCTTTGCTTTCCGTGTAACTTTTGTATCAGGAATTGCACATCGCGTACAAGAACGAGAATCATTACGCAAGCTCTTGAAAAAAAAAGGCACAAACACTAATGTACACCAAGGAGATGTTGCGGGGATGGTGGTAGCGGTGGTATTATCCGCAAGACAAAAAGGTCACGGGTCAAGAAAAATGAAAATATATCGAAGGAAAAGCGCGAAAGAGACTGAGAGTGAGAGAGAGAGATAAAAAAAGAGGGAGCGTATGTGACGGTATAGCCGATATATATATCTTAAGGGCCGATATTTCACGGAATCTTCGCTAATAACGATTTATCATCGAAGATACGTGAGCGAACCGACGTTCTTCCTCGTAGACTCTCGAGTGTCGTGTTCAATTTCGCGTTTATCACGATCGCAGTGTAAGAACACTCTTATTTGCGAATAATGAGAAAATGCTACTAACATTATACGAAGATGGTTCGACCATCTCGTGATAATGAATATAAATGACTAGTCAAACGGGGAAAAAAAAACAATTTTTCGACGAGACAAATGATTTTTTTCGACATTAATTTTCATAGCAGTATAATCACGGCGCTTATACTTAATTTTTTAACTCGTAAAGAGGCATGCCAATGGGAGCCTATGGAAAATTTTTTCGCGATACACAAGTCACAACGCCATATCGATGAATTTCTTTCATACTTAGCGCACGTAAATATAAAAATACAATTACTTTGAGAAAAAGGAATGTACACAAAAAAGGACGATATTTTAAAAATTGTAAGGTTACGACTCTGAAATTTCCATACTTTCCCATATACATCTTGAAATATGTAAGAATGTCAGAATTTCCACGTGAAAATCGAGTAGTTAAACGAGATTATTCTCGTGACGCAAAAGTCATAATAGCCACCTACGTACTGGTAACAGGTTGAGGATACATATCTCTCTATATTATATAAATATATCGCCGCCGCCGCCGCCGCTGTGTACAAGAGTTGAGGGAGGAGCCCGGGGCGAGATGGAACGACGGGGGGGGAGGCCGGGGCGAGATGGAACGGGGGAGGTTGGCGCGCGAAGCGCGCAGGGGGGCAGAGCCCCCCTAGTATAGATATATTTTCTTTGTGACGTTTCTATATTGTCATTTCGATGCTTGCTATTGAGACTGATCGAGCGTCACGAAAGCTGCAATCGTTTCAGCTACGGCGAGGCAAAATTTCGATCAGACACCTAATTTCCCCCCACAGCCACCCAACTATATACTCACAATCGACTGAGTGAATAGCTTGTAGGAGCCACGCAATAGTTCACCAAACGATCACGAATCGCACGCACCATCGACAGAAACTGGGACGGAAATTCTCATCGTGGGAGGCGTGGACCCATATATATATGTATATATAAGTATAGCCGAGACATCGAGGTTTTCGATTATCCCCGAGCGAACAAGTGTTGTCAACGCTTTGATCTCCGACTTCAATACGTTTCCATCCAAGATTCGTCGCGAATCTCACAAGTCAATGCACAATATAAACGAAGGAAAGTGAATTTATGTAATTTACATTAATTAGATTAATTTATAAATTAGCAATTGATTTATTGTAAATAAATCTGATTAATGTCTTTTTTGTTCGACACAGCACAGAAAGAAGTGAAAGGTGATTGATTTTCAATAACGTAACAACTTTAACTCTCATTACTGACAAATAAATAATAAATCGGCTAGCATCGGCGATAACGTATGAAATCGTGAAGGCTTCCAGGACTAAAATGACAATGCACGATACCCCTAAAATTTCATGATTGGACTATGAAGGGTTGCTTCTTGTCGAGTACTGGCAAATTGTACTGATCGGCTATAAACACTCAGTGGGGAAAGAAGACGAGTTTCTGGATTCAATGTAAAGATTATTATAGTTACGTGGAAGTATTAGGACATTTACGATAGGACACCGAGATATATTGACGAAATATAGACGACTAGACGGAAGAGACACGACACCGATGATTTGAGGGTGTCGTCAGATGAGGGCTCGATCTAATGCACAAGTTATCGCTATTCATCATTAAACGAAAATTTATAAAATTATTTGCAAACAATGTGAGATAATTGTGAATTATATTGTGTTAAACCGATAGGAGCGTGTGACATCTAATTTAAAAAAATATCCTTATCAGGATGTCAAGTTTTACGAGTAAATAAGTGCTACAATTCGCACCTATAGACCAAAAATCCAACGATGACATTTACGTACATCTTACATTTGATCCACCCTTTACGATAATAAAAAATCTGTGATGTGCTCGATGCACGAAAATTACGAAAAAGAGTTCTTACGTTCGCTTGGTCGCAACATTTTACGACCCCTCAGATTCGCGGACACGATTAATTGTGCCCGTCATTTCACTGGGGCAAAAGTCCGGAACATTCTGATCTGATCGAATCGTCGTTTACATAATACAACTTTGCGGGGTGTATGGAGGAGAAAAAAAAGCTATCAAGGGATAGCGATGAAAAGAAAAGTCAAACAACGATAAATCTCGTATATAGCGTGTTTTGCTGTTAGTGGACTGAGCTGTGCTTCCTTTCCATTGCCTTCGTCTCAACTTTGTCTTCACGAGCAATCACAAATTTATATCGAAGGCTCAACTTTCAACGAGGCTAATCCTCGTTTATTCTCACGTTAAAATCTCGGCCCATCGTGGAGTTAATAACAGTGAAATAGTTTTCTAGTATCTACGGATGAACGTTTAAGGGATAACACCACTGTGACCCCCTGTTTTTTTTCACATTTTTCAAGAATTTTTTTTTGTGGGAAAAAAAGGAGATATTCGAAAAATTTCTTTGGGTTTTGTTCCTTGTTCATTAATGTATCAAAAAATATTTTTTCACATTTTTCACGCCGCATGATGGCGCTGGGGAAGCTCTCGCGTCAGGTGCTGTCATCTCCGCGGCACGCAGCAGAACTCTCTTCAACGTCGATCTGAAAAAAAATACCGAGTGTTTTCGTTAATAATATGATATTTTGAAGAGAAGTACATAGGAATTTGGAAAAATATTGTTTTAAAAAAAATAGGCACGCCTTTGAAATTAACTTTAATTTCAAAGGCGTGCATTTTTTTTTTAAAACAATATTTTTTTACAACAATATTTTTCCAAATCCCTATGTACTTCTCTTCAAAATATCATATTATTAACGAAAACACTCGGTATTTTTTTTCAGATCGACATTGAAGAGAGTTCTGCTGCGTGCCGCGGAAATAACAGCACCTAACACGAGAGCTTCCCCAGCGCCATTTTGCGGCGTGACAAATGTGAAAAAAATGTTTTTTGATACATTAATAAACAAGGAACAAAACCCAACAAAATTTTTCGAATATCTCTTTTTTTCCCACAAAAAAAAATTCTTGAAAAATGTGAAAAAAAACAAAGGGGTCACAGTGGTGTTATCCCTTAAATATCATGTATAAATTTCATTATTTTCCACTTCAAGCCCTTCATCGATTGCAAAACAATAAAATAAGAACGCCCGTTTGTTATTGATAATTGGTAAAGTCCGTAATTTCGAAACGATTCTGCATGATTACATGTATGAATACACATTACATATATGAATATATGTATATAGCAAGTAGGATATCGTCCCGCATTTCCGGGTCAATAATCATCATCCATTATATAGGGGAAAACGGCATTTATGGTCTTATGCGTATAAGTGGACATACGGGCGACAGAGTTTGCAATCCTCTTGATCCTCATTAATAATTTTTCAAGCTTCACAGAACTTGTGAATCATCCTCGTTGCGTAATAGGGGTTGAAAAAATGCTGGAATCACTCCGTGTTTTGTATATCCTGGGGTGCCCCCGGCAACGAATTAAGGAATTACCTCTGAATCATTTTTTTCCACATCCTCAGAACTATACTGAGATGAAAAAAAAAACCTTGTCCTCTTTTATCGTCGGTTTATCGGCTTAGTGTCAGAGTCTCTTTTAAAAAAAATCTTTTGACGTCTTTATCATTTGGATTATCCTTGCTACGATTCGCCGAAAATAAATCTAGAGGAACAAACCGAAAGTCTCTTGTGGATGTCAGCGAAGAAGGTTGTTGAAAAATTGTTGTGGTTCCCTTCTAGAGTGATAGTGCCCTATCAATTATGTGGCATCCTGACGGAGGAACAATGACGGGGAGGGCTTGAGGGGTAGATTCGAATAATCGTCGAGGTAACAACATTTTCGCAGCCACGTGAATCCCTTTGCCATGTGGAATTGGTCTCTGCCAGCTTTGTCCGTCTCACAGTCTCAACATTTCGCAAAAATATCCTCGGAGATCTTGGCTCGAGAAACGTTCTCGGCAATGTGATAACAAACATAAAGACTGATCGGTATTGAAACTCGTCAAACCTACGTTGATTTTTGTTTTGGTATATCGTCACGAAGATGGAAGAAATTCGAGAAGAGGGGTTTAGCAGTATATATGTACACACTTTGTCAGGGATAGTTTGGGGGTGGTTAGAGGGATGAACGGAGACAGGGAACGAGTGTCCTTGCTATATATGACGATGAGGCCTCTGGCTGAACGGATTCGCCCAACCTCTGGGGTGTAATTTAATTCGAGGGTTGGATGAGCAAGAGATATCTATAGGTATACGTATCCGGCAGCGAGAATTGACGAGAGAGAAACCGAGAACCTGACTGAGAGCTCGCGAGAGGAAAAAAACCGATGGAAAAGCGGTAAAGCCCCCAGAGAGAAGCGTGAGAAACACTGCGCCGAGACGTGCCCAGGAAGGTCACACGGTTACATCAGAGGGAATGGAAAAAAGAGAGGGACGGCAACATGCGGTAAAAGTGAAAGAGGAGAGGAAGAAAATTAAATTGAGTACGGGTTTTTGGGGTGAAAGGGTTTCTTTACAAAAAGAAAGTTGCAGCCTACACATTACTTCCTCACAGTGGCAAGTGGCTTTTAACCATTTTGCCTCGTGCCTTTGCGATATTTTGGTCCAATGAATCGAATGGCTGTTCTATTAATCTAAAATTTCGATTTGCCAACTAAAAATATATTTGATACCTCGTAACAGTCGATTTAGTCAAACGAATTGAATTTTTTTTTTCACACAAAATAAATTTTACTTAACTCCAATAAATTAAACCATAAATGTATTGGCATTAAAGGCATAAAAACACGAAAATCCAAAAGAGGTCCTCTCTCAAATGCGGTCTATTCCCTCGTGTATGTGATCATATCTAAAAAACGCATAAAAGTACTCGATCACTCGTGACTACGCTCGTAGAATATTTCCTTGGTTTTCACGCCTATTTGGCATATTTCCAAAGTATCTGGTAAATGCAAGCTCGAGAAGGTACATCACTTCTAACTTGATTTTGTTTTCGGTAGAAGAATATCAAGGAAAAGAAGAAAATAAAATAACAAGAGCTAAAACGTATAACGGAAGAAGGTCTTGCTGAGAGCTGTTTTTTTTTCCTCCACTCAACGTGAGAATAATTGCCTGAGTATCATTTCTACCTCTGGTGTATTCCCTTCGCACTGTAGTTGAAAGCATGGCAATAAATTCGATGGCAACGATAACCGTGAAAAACGAGGGAGAAAGAACGAAAATCGTCTCATGAGAGTTTAATGCGAAAAATGTGAGAATAATTTTTTTGGAGCAACGGAAAACGCGCTGCATCGTCACTAAAAACATGCTCATAAACCCTCAGAAATATAAAAACCCTGAGTGCCATCCTTATTCGGTCGTAGAGAACGGCCATTAGCCAGGAAGATCCGTACCAAGGGTACAAAAAAAACGTTTATTCGGATATCATTTTTTTCACGACGTTGTACTAGACAACATCAAGTTCATCGCATAATTGATATCCTTCCTGCTCGAAGTATAAAACTTAATGAGAAATTTTTCCACTCCATTGGCAACAACGACAGAAACTCCCAACCGCACTCTAGCTCCAAGTAGTAAACGTGGAAATTGGTCAGACACTGAACGAGCATGGCGAAAGGAAAATTGCGATGAAGGTTCCTTGCGCGATTCGCTTCAGGGAGCCACAAGACAATTTGGATACTCTCGCAGACTCGCAGTGTTTACCCCGTTCTTGTAGGGGTTGAAATGGGGTTAAATGAAGCAATCTACAAATAGAAGAACATGGTCATAGCTCTCAACGATGAAATGAATTATCATACGACATATCTTTGTGCATACGTATTCACACACACGCACGCACACACACACACACACACACACACACATATATTTCTGTTTTCAATAAAAGGATCCAGGTTGTTTATCCTACACACAGTTACAATTTACACAGGTGTATGAACCATGTATTTTGTGTAAACAACGAATAATGGAATGGGGAATACAACCGTGAGATCACATCGCACTGACAGTATAATTTCCCGAAAGTCCAAAACCGTTAGTATCCCTCCCCACCCCTTCCGCCTCCCCAACCCCTAATGCCTCACAATCGATTCTGACCAAATTTGCCCTATCTCGCGCCGCAAGTTCAGTCACGTATGCACACGACCGAGGTTACATTCCCGATATATATTCACGTGTGTTAAAGGTTTCACTGTACACATTCGAGACTCGTACCATGTACTCTCCCGTTGCTCTCGTACCACAACCTGGTAGGGAAAAGTTTATAATTAACTTTGTCGATCGAGTGTGTATGTAACATGGATTGGTGGTTATATTGAAGCTGGAAAAAAACACCCAATAGGAGAAAAAACTCGATATACGTGTGACAATAAAATGTTTTATTTATTTTTTTACGAAAATAAAGGCTAAATGAAATATTCAAATTGACACCGTAACACATTGAGCGGATATCTAACTTGGTGAGTCGAGAAACCATTTTAGTTTGACCCCATCGACTAATGAATAACATCCTCCGAGCCCCCAAAAAAAGGATGAAGACTTTGGAAAAAAACTTTTTTTTCCAAAGTTCGCCATTTTGTTATTTATCTATGAAATTTAACTTCAGTAGTTCCGACCAGAATGACATGTCTATAGATTAAGAATTATCAAGAATTTTTTATTTCAGATAACATCAAGAGCCAAAATTGCCGGACCACCCACACGCTTTTTTTTCGAGGTGCCAACTTCGATCAATAATAATAATAATAATAAACTATTACATTTTTTCGAAAAAATTTTTTTTGTATCTTCAACATGTAAATAAAAACATCCTGAATATCCAAAACGATTCATTTTTATTTTTCTACAAAAAAACGCCCTCCAAAAAAGACATGAAAATCGGCTTAAGTTACCAGACTACTACCTTAAAGTGGCTGTTCCGTAGCTCTTAAAGTGTATTCAGTCCAACATACCGGTCGGTATGCTTTGTAAAGACTCTAAATCGATGTGACAGTCGGTAGACCAACGTCCGGGAGCATCTAATGTTTTGTCGATGATGCTGACTGTACCTTGTTACAATAGAATCAACTATAAAAATCTATCGGGACGGCCCGTGTAAAAATTGTGGTGGGGATCCAACTGGATTTCCGTAATTATCACTGGCCACTGGTAAGGGTCCGTCTAGAGACTGATCAGAACCCATGACCAAAATTGATATGATTTCGACAAAAACTGGGTGTTATTCGTAATCAGAGGAAAATTTCCGATCGAATGGGGTATACAAACGTTCCGAAAAACGAGAACATTTTTTTTTGTCATTGTTTGCCCAATTTTTCAGAAAACTAAAAATGTCGAAATTCGGGGAATCGGGGAGGTGGTCTGCGATCCAGATGGTACCCCAAGGGGATAGTCATTTTGTGCCGCTCTCGACAAATCCCGATGGAGACCCTGGAAATGGGAATTAAAAGACCACATCAGGAAACAGCCTGGGACCCACCCGGCATCCAACAGTGACATGCTTTTTAAGGCATCCCCAACAAATTTATGTACGGGGATGTATAATTTATTACTTGTGGATAACGCATAGTATAGCAAGGAGTATTGAATAGTGTGCCTACGACGAAATAGATGACGCTGAAAGTGGTTTGAGGGGTTGTTTTACGAGAAAACAAAAAGAAACCGGGCGTGCACTTTGTAGAGCAGATCGGAGTGGAGTGCACGCCGTAGCGTGGTCAGGAGGAGGATGATGAAGAGTGTGTGTAATACCCTGGCAGAGACGCGTTGAGCAGCATTTTTTTCCCTCACTATTCCTCTCATCTTTGCTCCTCCAGCACAACCACAGCATCTTCCTCGCAACTCTCTCACGATAGTGGAGCAACCCTCACCCCTACGAGCGGGATGCATTCTCCGTTGAGTGCGTCTCCGGCCCGAGACGCTTCGAGACCTTCCAAGAATCTGATTATTGGAGCCTCGGATGGTCCCACGCGAATACGTTCGAGCCAAGGCTTCCAAGATTCATCCATCCCTCACTCATTCATGCAATATATGTAATTTTTCCTAGCTTGACGAGCAAATACTTTGAAAACTTTGGCTCTTCGAAAGTACCCTATGCGGGGGTATATCGTGCCCAACCCTCTAAGAGCCTTGAATGGCCGCCTCCTACCATTTCCGCGAAGCTATAGCAGAGAAAGTGCACCCCGTAAAAGAAGCTTTATTAAAAAATTTCTCGCGTATTAACCTTCGCGTAACCCGTAAAAACAATGGAGAATCTCAGGAATTACGCCAGAATATATAGGTAGCACGTGTACGAGCTGGATACTAAAATTATTCAAGAGGGAAGGTCGCCGTCGACTTTTTTTTCGTTCTGAGACAAAACCATGAAATAAAAAACGTCGAGATATTAATGCACGAGTGAAGATTCTTTCTTTTTGCTTCTCCTTACAGAGAGCTTTGTCCTTTTTTATTGTGTTCCACTGTCGCGCTCGTAGTGCGAGTAACACGAACTAGAAAACTTGAAAATACAGCGCCCTGTTTGACCCACTGATAAGCTCTACCCCACAGCGGGAAAATTACCGACGGATACTTTTGCTCGAATATCCTATGCACCGAGAGAAAGCTTTCAGTTGAACACGCGCGCTCGGCAACGACTGTCGGTATCAACGATACTTTCGGTAGAGCAGACAATGCCAACGACTCTATCGATCTCCTACCGCAAAATTTCGAAAGAACCTGACTCAGATGATAAGGCCAGAGGTTAAAATAAATCAGTAACATTATCCGTTGAGATATAGCGTGAATTTTTGTCATGCATTTTGGCGAAACTTTTGTCAGAAATTTTCAACTTTACACGTCGTCCCGAGTGAACGTCTCGGGGCAACGTGCTTATTGAAACTTTTCGGCGTTTCTTCGAGTCAAAATTGGTGTTCATTATTGTCATGACCGGAACATAGAGAATCGTCGCTCTCTCGGCAGCAATTTTATTCCAGAGGTCTGATGTACAGGCCATCTGCCCTCCATCACTATATAGACGCACTACTGTCTCTCAAAAAGAGAAAGAGATAGAGGAGCAACATATATATAGTACGCGAATTTCTACTATAAATAAATATCGATCGTCTATATATTTCAATCGAGTGGTGTGGACTATGTATATATATATATATATATATATATATATATATATATATATATATATATATATATGTGTGTGTGTTTTGTGACAGAAAAATTGCATCCTGGTGCATCTTGTCTACATCGTGACGATGGGCAATTAAAATGAATGTAGCATGTGCCGGGCGGCTTCCAGTCATCCGACATTGGCGTACATTTCAATCATTCAACATCGTTCGATGGAACGATGGCAGTCGAGTCAATGAAAAATCATAGAAATAAGACTTTGATGCGATTATAAAAAAAAACACTACTCGTAAAATACCAAAACAAACAATGTCATGGTTGCCGTCATGATTGTGCATATACCCAGGTACAAGTAAACAAAGCATATGCATAAATACAGCTAGTAGACCACTCTGTTCCACGACGATTAATTTGGAGTTCCGTTGGGACACATAGAGTCACGGGACTTCCAAGGAAACTATAGAGTAGCACGGAGAATCAATTAGATTGAAGGGCAAGGAACTATGATGAGACGCAAACAATTTCTTACATCCCCGATAATTTGATTGGCCACAGGCAACACAGTGATCACAATTAAATTCAACTTAAGTAAATACAGTTTTAACAAAATAATATTTAATAATAATATTATGATTAACATCAACATTATATTATTATGTATATAATGATTCATTTTTTATTCTGCAATTTTTTATCATAATTTCCTTCCTTATTTTACGTATTTCAATAATTTTTGTATAGAATGTAATAAATAACAATTTGATAAAATGGTTTTAGAACGTTGAGAACGTCATTTTGAACTATGTAAAATTTGCAGAACAAACAATTTCTTAGATGAATCAACGAGACGAATATTTGAGGGTTTATATAGTTAAAAAAATATATTTACCCTCATAGATTTGAACGCTTGGAAAAAGGATTTTTTTCGAGAATTCCAAAATGAAAATATCGCCCCACTATATACATACATTCCTTTATGAAAGTATGAGATATTTTTGTACAACAACAGATCTGTGCGATTGTTGTTGTTACTGCGATGCAATTCCTACGATATATCGATATTTTTAGTTATCTAAAACTACACTTCTTTCAGTCGAAACGTTCCAATCTTTTTTGTTATTCGTCAGAAAAAATTATCTAATGTATCTCTCGTTCATTTCTTATCGATTTTCGATAAGTTGAACTTGGACGTTTGGTAAAATCTATATTTATTCTACAAAAGCCGAAAACTCGGTTTTATCCTGAAATATCATAGTATATATAGATGGTGCTCGGTCGGATCGTTTTATTGTAACGTCGGGCCTACGATGTACATAGTCCTTATCGATTTACGTGAAACTCCTCGAGTGACGGACGGGACATCGAAGGAGTGGTGATAGAGAAGGGGCTATAACTCGATTGTCCGCATCCTTCGGTCTTCATGGACTTCGACTTTGACGAAAATCGATTAATTGGGTAATCGAATCCGTCGACAGCCTCGACTCACCCCGTCGAAGGTTAAGCTAACACAACGAAGCGCGACGCCAGATTTTGTCTTTCATTCATTCTTTCTTTTTCTTTTTTTGACATTCCGCCAACTTCTATGACGAGGCTTAATCCCCTTGAGCCAAACGCTAAGTGATAGGATTTGATGTTAAAATCATTGACTCGGTTTTTCGTTATGTTTGAGCGTGATAATCGAATCAATTTGTTCCACGTTGCGAAAATAGCTATTACTTCGAAATGTTTTTATCAAAAACAAAAGCCTCTGTGTACTTTTTTGTTCAATACATTAAGGCGTGTGTGTACAGATTGGTTTTGGGGTGAGCGAATATCAATTCAATCGAACGATTCTTTCGTATTGAATAGCGCGCCGCTGTCGGATGATTAATTTTCACGGATTTATCGAAGCCGAAATGTCGATAACCGCGCCGATAATCTTCTGGAATGGAACCGAACTCTCAGCCCCGGAAAAATCGATGGAAGAACCACACTGAATTGTATAAAATGTCAAAAGCGTACAGAGGACATTTTGCTTTTCCGCCATTAGCCACGAACTATCCGGTCAGAAGAGGATAAGATAGTTTTATTAAAAATATAGTTTCATTGAAATGAATACATTTTTTTTTAATTCAATAAAGTTTATTTAACGAGATCGGATGGAAGAAAGAACGAATGAACGCTGTTTTATTATTATTTCTGTTCGCGAATCTGTCACATTCAAAAAACAAATTTTTGTTTTCTCGCACAAATGACTGTAAACCGGAACCGACATTTTTTTACCCGCTGCAATTTGCCCAATTTTCAATATTTTTTCACCACGAAATTATAATACTCATGGCCACATGCATAAGAATGAAATTGGCTTTGTAAATATAAGAAATTTGCAGCAACAACAAAAATCAACATGTTTTCCGATCTCTAATGAACCACCCCCATCCCGTTCAATCAAAACTTTATTTTTTCAGTTCGACACTAATTTTTGGGAGGTTATAGCCGTGCTCCCTCAACATGTAATTGTTATACATGACAAATTAGTCCATCAGACCTATAGAAAGAAATCGTCGCACGAACGAGATAATTGATGCGAAAAGGGTGAACCGAAAGTTGTTAAAACTGCACGTACAATAGGCAGGTATTATACTCGAGAGAAGCAGGTAGAGAAATGTTGGACTAGGTTTAGTAGCATGGAATATAGGCACTACCAAAGCTGTGCTAGTTTTGACTTCACACACACACACATACACGTTGCGACCATGGTCTTTCGAGCTTTATGTAGTATATAAAGCTCGAATCCTCTGTTACCAATGGTCTTGGCACAATGAGCTACACAGCCGATTTAACTGTTGTATTGTCTAGCTACAAATGAGAATTAAATCGCAACAGTCAGCCGGAAACTCGTAATTTCACCTAGGCGGAGTTAATTGCGTTTCCAACTCCATCTATATTGCTGATATGAAAATCTACAGTCGATTGAATTTCGTGCGATATTATTCGTATCAGATAAGGGCAATCGTTCGAATTAAAAATCATTATTTGAAAAAAATTCATAGATATTCTGAAAAAAAAAAATTTACAACCACTTTCTCGGGTACTTCAAGAACTATGTCAAGAAATTATTATTTTCTCACGGATACAAGATATTTCCCGTATTTCCCTAATTTCAATGCTTTTTCACTTCCCATTCGAAAGTTTTTATGATTAAAGAGAAACCTGGAAAAAATAAAATGCGAAGAGGAAGATGCCGAAGATGAAAAAAAAAAAAATTGAAACTCGCCCTTATCGTCAAGAGGGTTTGGGCGCGAAGAAAAAATATGAAGAATGAGCCAGAGCAATAGAGGCTGATCTGACGCGAGCTCGACCACTTATACCCCGGCGGGTGGTCGTTCGATCGGTCCCTCGGCTTCGAGATAAGCTCTTCTTTTGCGAAGAATGCAGATCGGTTGACGATATATCACGAATGGATACAAACGAGCTTATTATTCGGCGTGAGGCCAACAACCCGCGTGTTGAACACACATCGAACGAATGTCATGCGATCTCGTTAGTTATATCGTGAATGTTTTTATATCGTGTCGATATGATATAAACGTTCTATGATATGTTAGTAATGATTCAACATAGATAACGAAACATCAAAAGCCCAGAGTCCAACAACGTTCAACAACGTTCATTTGAGGACTGACCAATTCAGTTCGATGTTACCGAAAATGGCTGTTGGTCAATCCTGAAGACAAATTCGTCCGTTGCATTTATGTCGCCAGTTTCGGTTTTGTGTCGGACAAAGCCATTAGAGCAATTACTCTCGGGACGAGATGGGTAAGTATTAACGGTTGGCTCCTCAGCACGATCCATGCTCCTGAATAGATTCTTGGTGGAAGCCGGGTTGGGGGGTGTAGAGATAAATGTACGCTGACCTCGAACGAGCTCTGAACATAGTCATTCAATTCGATAGAAAGGGTTGCGAGTTTGGATAGACGATACTTATGTAGCATGAACGGTGTTTCGTCGTGGGAGATGATGAGAAAAGTCTTCCGGCGAGAGGAGCCATTCTAATAACGCGAGAATAGGAAGACTCACTCCATGTGTGTACGTGCAAACCTGATTCGGCGAGGAGAGCGGAGCTTAACGTGAGATTCTAAAGCGTCAATGAAATTACTCGTTTTACGACAACTATCCCCAAGAAATTCTTGCTCCTAAAATTTCTCTATAGCAAATAGAGGGTTACAGTATTACCTGTTTATAGTTTAGTGTCGTCAGACGCGAAATAAAAGGTTTACAATAATGCAGCGTTAAAACACGCTAATTGTACTGTTCGGAATCTTCGCGAGAGGGCAGAAAATTAAACAAAGCTTTCGTCTATAAGATAGAAAAATATTCGAATTGGCGTTGAGGCGGGTTGCAGGTCTGAAGTTCCGGAAGACAAATAATCCAATAACGCACGGAACGAAGCCAGTCTCTTAAGAAGCTTACCTTTATGTATGAGGGTTGTGTAGCTCGTTGTCTCTCGCCTTCTGTACGAAAAGAGGGGCTTGCAAAACTTCCGCCTCGGTGACTCACTGCCGTGTTTATACAGACTCACCCGCCCGGCGTGCGTGTAGACATTTCCTTTCTTTTTCTTCCAACGTTTGTGTCACCTCAATGATTCCCACAAATCCACGCGAAATACCCCAATAACAACGGTATTAGTTTCGGTATATGCTCAAGGAATCGGCAGTGCCCATGTATGTGGGGAATTTCTCGCTTATTCGCTAGATATTTGATCCTAAATTTCTTCAATCAGGCCCCATTATCTTCGTCATTATAATGAATTTTGTCGTTCGAATGCTCTGGACTCGGAGTTCATAAAATGACGTAGAATTATAGTTAGTTTGGGGTGAAAGTTATTGTCAGGCCATTACATGTCAAGGTTAAAATTAATAAAATATTTCTTCAGCCCTCAACGAGCCATAGGGAGTCGCCAAATTCTGCCAGCTGCTGCGAAAAGCAACGAGAAAGATACGCGTCATTATAGAAAGCTGAAAAGGGGAATGACAAGATTTCTATCGGCCCAACGGTGCGGTAGGATACATTTCGCGAGTGAAAATGGGATCCTCGACCTAACGTAAGACGCGCATCTCCCGATACACGCGCAGTCGCCCTCTCGATACTTAATCATCTGTCTAGGAGATTCGAGCTGATCGTTCTTCAACCAACGCCCACGTCTGTCAAGAGCAGAGAGAAAGAGAGAGAGAGAGAGAGAGAGAGAGAGAGAGAGGACTCAATCAGCGGACGAGGATTTAACGCGCGAAATCGATAATGAACATTTTCTCGAACCTCCTCGTGGTGCAAGTCAGCACTCACTTTCTCGAAAATTGGGTTTCTCGACTAATATAGCTCCTTCTCTATATATCTGTACATATATGAATATATATATACTTTTTTTTCAGAGTGACTCCCAATGCAAGGGTATTATATGTTCTCCATCAGTTTCAATGAGCGTTCTTGATGTGCGGTAATAATGTACGTTAAATTTGACTCTATTGATGTAGACAAAATTCCTAACCTCGGGTAGATTCGTGTACAGGGGAGTGACTATGCGAATATACTTAGTGCATCAATGGGCCACACATATTTCTAATCAATTGTTCAGCAGGATCGTGTGTCTTATTTCAAGACATCGAACTGTGATTTTATCGAATCGATTAGACTCCATTGCTCAAATCGGTTTGACTCCATTTCAAATTTCAAAAGGATTAGACTCCATTTACAAATCCAACGAGAAATCTTCATGCCTTTAAGATCAAAGGCGCGAAGATTTCTCATTGGATTCATAAAAAAAATTTAAATAAGATTATTTTAATTTATGTTCATTTAAATTTACATTAATTTCTCACATGGATTTCTCACGTGTGAGAAGTTCAGTAAAATGTATCACAGATATAGGGTGAATATAGGTTATACATTTTAGGTATGTTTATAGTAAATTCTTGACTATAGAAGAGAATTTATATGGCACGAGGTCGACTTTCCGGATCTTTCAAGTTATCTGTCTCTCTATCTCCCTCTCTCTCCCTTTCACGCTCTTTGGCGCCCTTTTCACACATCAGAGATACTTCGAGAGGTCGCAAATTTATCGGTCATACGGCGAGAAACGTTGAGCTCGAGAGAATATCGTGCGAGCGAAAGCTCTTGGTGGGTTCTCACTCGGTCGCTCGCACGTACGACAGAAATAGCGCGAGGCGATGCTTTCTTAGCACGACCCCATATGACACCCTTTTTCCCCTATCTCTCTCACTCTCTCTCTCTCTCTCTCCCTGCTCGCTCTTTCTCTCTATCTTCTCACTCTGTACGGTATATTCTTTTCCCTACTAGCGAGCTTTCTTTGCCCGATATCAGCCTGCTCGGTAGTCGAGAGCGGGTATATAGCCCTCGGTCTCCGAGTTCAGACTGAGAGAAGCGGAACGTGCAAAATTCAATTTGCCGCGGTCAGGAACTGTTTTCTCGAAATCGATTCTCACTGTGTGTTGCTCTCCTGCTCTACGGCACGGACTCGCGTCAAGAACACTTTCGTTGTTTTTTTTTTCTTTATTTTACTTCATTTTTCTTTTCTTTTCCATTCTTTTCTCGTCAACGGGAGCCCAACGAGGGTTGAGAAAGCCTCTCAGGCTTTCACACGCTCTCTATCTGTCTTTTTTTCTCTCTGTGTCAGTTCGAGCCATCGAAATACAGTATCGAAACGTTATCAAAGGTGTTAAAGAGCGGCTGCGTCTTTCGTGGTACGGCGGAGTAAAAAGCGAAAAACTATTTATTTTACAGCCTTTCCAGAAACATCCCGACAAAATCCCAAACTCTTCTTTCTCATTTTTTTTTCCTGCATGCACCATATGTTATTTCAACATTATCAAGTCTGCCAAAGAGAGAAGCGGTAGAATTGTATGTTTTTGAAAAACACTTGAAAGTTTCAATATTTTCGGCAAACAAACTTGTGCAAAATTTGAATTTGAATCCTTTAAGCCTATTTCATCGAGAAGTCCACATACACTATTCAAAACGTAACCCGACCGTTAGATACCGACGAAAAGCTGGCTCAACCGACTGACGAGTGCTGTCAATAAGGGCTCCCGTGGAAAAATATTTCATGAATATTCTGTCATACGAGAAGGAAATCCAAATCGCAATTTTCCCCGAGTGCCGCGTTCTATTGATGTTGCCTTTTGCATCGTCAAGTTTTCTATTTCGAGGCCGATAGCATTCCCGAATGGATCAAATATCTCGATTGTAATGGTATACCATAAAGAGAGGCCGGGTATAGAGGGAGAGAATGAAGAATGGAATGGGTTGATTGATCACGAACGGGGTTGAATTATCGCCAAACTCTGCTTATCGGAACTCGGGCTCATCGTGATTGACGTTGAGCATAATACGGATAGAGGCGAGAACTGGCACACTAATAATAATCCTATTGATATATAGACCCAATTTCGAAATCGAACGATGTTTGTCAGTGTGTTTATCCCAACCAGTGACAAATTCACGGACGCAGACACTCGTTTCGAACTTACATCGTCTCGATGCATCGCTACATCTAATGCAATGATGCACTCTTGTTGTATACAGAGTGTGCAAACAGCTTTTATAAATATTTTCTGTTTGCTTTGCTCGAGAAAAACAAGCGAAACACGAGAAGAATATATATATATATTTATTTATTCTTTTCGTATATATATATCTAGGAAAAATATTTTTATTAATACTTCGTACGTGGAGCACGAGTTTATTTTATTTCGTGTTTTTTTTTTCAATTATTTAACTAAATCCTATTTTGTAGAGTAAATAAAACATAGTAAATGAAAACATTTCTTTCAAACATAACATTGAGTAAATGATACATTGATTTCAATGAAATAAAATGTGCAAATTACCCTTATTTTGCTTAATTCAAGTCAATTATGATCATTCCAAATACACTTTTTTGTCATTCATGGAAATTCAATAAATCCATTTTGTCTCATTGCGGGTCCTGTTTGTATTTATCACAATTTCCACTGATACGAATCGTTATTAAAGAAACTTTTGTTCATTTCCCGATACAGCTTTAAGTTCAGCCTCTATATTGGAACGATTGTAAGAAATTTTGTCGTGAAAAAATTACTCCTCCACGTTCGACAAATCTATCTCTGTACATTCTTAGAAGTTACGCGCTTTTCAAGTTAAAACTAATATCATTAATCTATTTACTCTCTCTCTGTCTCTCTCTCTCTCTCTCCTGCTATTGGTTTTCAAACATATATAGAGCAGCACGAACAGAGATATGTTCGGCAGTAAAACGTCATTGCCTCGCCCTTGGGATAGCTCCATGGTCCGGCTTGCAATGCAATTTCAAACAGAGAATCTTGTGCCCTGATTGTGTGTTTCGCGAACGCGACGATACTATAAAAATTGGACTTGCTCTCTCGCGGCATTGCGACTTTTACGACTCGTATAGCATCGGATACTTTCGCACTCTTGACACCGATTTTTTCCCCCACACGATTGAAACTTTCATCGTCTCGACGTTATAGCGAAAAATCGAGTACCAAAACTGTTAACTTTTCTCTGTAGGGTCTGCGAGCAACATAAATATACAGTCGAAGTTTTAAGCAGTCCGGTATGAAAATAGAGAAAAAAATAAATATTCACAAGAACAAACCTGCCTCCACGAGGAAGCATATTTGGGCGGAACAACTTTGCCTTAACTTGACTTAATCTGTAAAAGACAGCTGACCAAAATTCTCAGACGTCTCAGAGAATTTTTTTTCCGTCACGTGCGGAAAATTAAGAGAAAATAAGTCAGCCGAGGAAGGAAAGTATATACGTGTATATATTATGTGAAGAGAGAAAAGGAATGAGAGAAGCTTTCGCATGTGGCAGAATTAATAGCCTCGGGTTTTAGCCCATATGGTTTCATTGCAAGAAAGAAAGAGCAGAGAGAGACAGAGTGGGAGAGATGGAGAGAGGGATGTTACGATCACTGTGGGGATGTGAGAACCGTCTTCCGAAGAAGAAGGAATTGCGTGGATGAAACGCTGATGTGGTACTTGAGAAGGGCCATCCGGGGAGCACGAAAGCTTTTCCACGCGATTCTATACGCCATACAAAGACGAAAAAGTATATATACCACGGTGTTTCAGGATCGGACGAGAAAAGTACTATAAAAGTACGGAATAGAGGATACCCAACGTTTGGGGCATACACCACGGACAGTTCTACAACGAGGGGTTTGTTAAATAAGTCAGGTCAGAGCGAATATTTAGAGGATTTCATAAGGGTGAGGAGCAATTGTAATAATATATACGGGCAGTGACCGAAAGAAAAGTCGGGGTCTCTTGATGGCACTCTGGTGCCGAGAAAGATTAAAAGAGAGCCGTTTGTCTCATTAGCCTATATAATGTGTGGCCTAAACACGGAGGGCAGTTTTTACGCACCCGGTGAACCAAGAACGAAGGATACAATCGCTTGGAAAATTTGCTGACGAGAAAAGCGTTGGAGATTCACACTGCCGCGAATGTATAGCCGGTGAAGCTCGCGGTTTCTGGGGGAACTGATACATACCTACCGCACATATATGACGCTGGCTAAGATAAAGCTCGGGGATTGGTCGAGAGAAGTATTACTCCGGTATAAAATCCCTGACGTAGATTTTTACAGGGTACGACTTATCCAATGAATCCCTAGCTCTATGCTCGCGTGTGATTACCGAAGAGAGAGAAAGAGAGAAAAGGGAGAAAGAGAGAGATGCTACCAGCGTTTCTGCGACTAGTCTGGCTTTTGCAATCATCCCCAATGGCGTGCTCGAGGAGACACGAAAAAAAGAGAACATTTTACTTCGATCATTAGATCACGGATCTAAATATTAAATTTATGAAATATAAAATAAAGGAATTAAAGAAAAATGAAGATAATTCTTCGATATTTTCATATTTCTGAAAAAAAACATGAACAGCAAGTGCGAAATATTCGTTTCCTTCTATTATTCCGTTTCAAGTCTCTATCGAATCGATAATTTCTTTACTGATTACTAATTACAATGACAGTTGGGTGCAAGCACCCTAGCTAGAACAATTTACTGTCCTAATGCACAACTGTATCGTATTTGTACCGGAAAGCGCAGAGAAGTTGTATCGCCATCAGTAATTCAGAAAAACTGCCTCTCGCCAGGCCAATACCGTTTAAGGGAGGAAATAGGGTTAGACGGTTCAAAAAATCGAATTTTTTTATCTCATAAATTGTTAGTAAAACTATTGAAAAATATGTTCCCAAAATTAAAAATTAAAATTCCGACTCGTTCTATTGTTATAAGCCATTAAAGTGAGTAGCTCTCCTTCAGGCCCCGAGCGCGCCACGTGTATAACCGAGCGTACTATTTTTTCAAACGCGTTTTTCTGAAAACGACTTTTTTTTAACTTGCGTAAACGCTAGTTTGAAAAGTTTTCCACCAATCGTTTTGAAAATTGGCAGTTACTTTCTTCATAGTATTGCGCTCTATATGAACCTAAAATCGGAATATTATCATTATTTAAAATAATTTTTTTTTTGCAAATGAAGTTGTAAAAAACGGCAAAAAAACATGCTTTTTTGTTTTGACCCCTGTAAAAAAATTCAATTTTCTATTTTTTTGATAGCATTTAGATTCATATAGAAGAGAGACATATAATAAAAGTAAATTCCAACCTCGTTATAGGGGTCGCTAATATTTTCGGTGTTTTTCACGGAAATTCTTCAAAAATTTTATAATATATACTTAAATATATGTATAAAATATTCTCAAAGTTTCAATAAATTATATTCATTTTTTATACTATAAAAAAATTCATGAAAATCATTGAGAAAACGCTGTCCTAACCCTATTTCCCCCCTTAATTTGAACGACCGCCGAAGCCACAAACCAAAAACCGTGTGTTCAATGTTGTCGGTAACGAAGTTACTATATTTGTTCCGGAATGAGGTTCATTAAGTATCACTCTATTAGTTATAAATGATAATCCTCTTAGCTCATGTTGAAACAATAGAATTTCGAAATAGATCATGTTAAATGAGCAAAAATTTCGTAAGCCAATCAAAGATAATTACGATGTTACGAAACGAGATGATTAATAGATGTTCGTTATGATACGAGCTGCATTAAGTATCAATCGATTTGTTAAAAATAATAATCCTCTAAAGGCAAATTGAAAAAATAGAATATTTCATCAGTCGTCACACAAAAGAGGCTAATGATTATTAATTTTCATTAAGTTTCCTACGAGAATACCCGTTGAAATATAAAATATTATGCTCACACCGCTCCTAACATTCGTTTACTTGTCTTTTCGATAAAATCCCTTTTGTTTCACGGAGCTCCGCTTCTCGATCCTGCCCAGTGTGTACCGAGAGAGCTTCAATTAGTGCTCGTGAACGCGCCATTTCGGTGTTGAAATGGCTCGTACTTAACGTCTAACGAGCGCTTTCCAATATTCCGAATCGTCAATCTCTTATTTCTCGTTTCCTCGTCGTCGGTTTTCTCACTCTATACACGCGAAATTTTTCTCTCGCCATTGTTTTGATAATCCGCAACATTACGAAATTGAAGCTTTACCACATGGCTTTCGATGAATTAACAAATCACCGAAGGGTAAACTGCGTTAGTTGTATATTAAAACTATCGTTATTATTTATGTGTATACATCATCAATGCCGTGATTCATTCTTTAAGCACTAAAGTATAATGTCAGTAAGTAATGCAAATTTGTATGATTTAGACTTACTTCTTTCAAAAATAGTTCAGCATGTGAATAATGGCTTCCTAAATTTTCAAGATATAAACAAAAAAAAAGGAGACGCGTTGAATTATCAATACGATATTTTAGTAATAATTAAATTTTTTAATAATCCATTTGACGTAATGGATTATAGAAAAAACCTTGCAATGGAATAAAAAAAAACGTTTCGTCCATAAGGAAGTAAAAAGTAAGGAATTTCTCTCTCACTCTTTATCTGTCTCCTTTTCTCCGTCTCTCTGGTGTACCACAATATTTGTGATTTTTCCGGTAAATCCCATCGTGAATCAGTAACTACGAGTACCATCGAATATTCATCGTTGCACGGTTGGTCGATTTATTTTTACCTTATTTTATAGATTTTTTTATGTGTTTTTTTATTATCATTTTATTCCCGAAAATAGACGGTGCGTCGTTTTGTACTTTACCCCGTCGCCGTGTTATCGAAACGTAAAGCATTGTACGAGCATCGACGAACATTCGCGTCATATCGCGCCCCTCCACCCACTGTATTCGCTCATTCGCGTCACCCAGCATGAGTTGAATTTATATTTTCGGAGAAATTGGAGGTTTTGTGTTTTTCGTTTGTAGTACAGCTGCACTTTCATCAGCTTCGAAACCACACTTGCCGGAACTACTGTATGACAAAGTGTCAGACAAAATTTTCGGAATTTTATCGGGGTCATCACTCGTACGACAATAAATTAGAATTCTGCTCTGAAGAACGGAAAGTTTCATTTAAAACCATAAAGAGTGTTGTAAATTTTCCGTGAAAATAGTAAATCGACGAAGCGACGGATTTCCAATGTTACAAAATATATTTATACAATTATAATACTTTGTCAAACAAAATGTATTTTTAATTAAATAATACGTATTTTATCAGATTAAAAGTTGTTTAATTAAAATTCCAATAAGTTCTTATTCGACGGATATATATTTTCTTTGATTGGAATAATGTTTTTTTTTTTTAGACCGACACATCACATTCACTGGAATCAGATGAAACGGGGTTTTTCCCCTTTTCAACAAAGTATTCCACTCTAAAAAGTTGTATTACCGATAATTTGTTCAACAAAACGAAAAGAAGGAGTTACATATATACGGTGAAGTGATCGCGGCACGTATCAATGAGCTTTTTTTTTCTTCCAATTATAAGTTGTCGATAACTCGAGAAGGGAGCGTCGGCTACAGTCCAGCGGTTCGACGAGAGGATTGCCTCGTAACCCTGTTATACGTTTCGAGGATTCATCGATCATAATTAGGTCGAATCTGCCCGATATATATCAGAGTAGTGTATAAAGTAGTGCTCAATCATTATCGCCGAGTACCCAATAATCCCAGTTATAATTCACGTACGAAATATTTTCAATTCAAGCTTCGAAGTGTTTTCATATTGCCGTACAGTGCGTAAACGTTTTTGCAATATTTTTCAAATTGAAACAATTTTACACAAAGCGCAGCATTGCTATTTTTACAAAGTACAATATTATAATAATTTTGTCCCTTAAGTTACGAACTTCTCGTTTATTGAAAGACTGTTGCTAAAAAAATTTAACAAAATTCATTGAACGACTTTTTTTCGTTGTGAACGAAAGACATTTTGCGATCTTCGCGTTTTCAATATCTCATCAATTTATATTAGACGAACGAGCGTCCTAATAAAAACGTCATATTGCGCCATTACTTAGGTAACAACAAGTTGCGTATTTAAGTAAGCTTTAGGTCCAAATATTACTTGGCCCAAAAGTTATTAACATATATTTAAAAATATGAAATATCGACGTTGCAAGGTCCGCTTGATGTTGAATCGGTCATTTTTTTTTTTTCCTTAAATACAACAATTCCTTTTATTAATTCAACTCACCCCGAATATGTCGCTCCTTGTCCATCGCGACGCGAGTCAAGCCGAGTAAACCACTAATTCCCCGGATCACTGCATCCTGAAACTTCTCTATCTTGATCGATCACGAATCTAATTATTCATTTAAAAAAAAATCCTCCGGCCACCCGGACAATTGGGCGCGCCTGTGTATATTTTTCGTAATAAACGAAACTGCGACGAAAAGTTGTGACAAAATGAAGGAACGGCCAGACAAAGGAAAAACTGCTGCCAATATACGATTGGTGTAGGGCGCGTAGTCACAATTTTAAATTGCCGAAACCCGCGGTTCCATCGAGCGCAACCAGTTCGGTGTAAAAATACGTTGTACTTTTTTTTTACCTAATATAGAACGACGTAATAGCGGGACTTTTTTAATTAACCGGGACGCATAAAATATCGTGAATATTAAATATTCTCGTGTGCGTGTATAATGGCGAATGGAACAAAGAGAGGGAGAGGGAGTGAGAGAGAAAAGAGGGAGAAACCTCGTTAGCCAAGCAATCCCAATACCCACAATCGGTCAGACACGAACGTGTAATATTCGAATTTCAAAATTACGAGCAAGGAAAGAAAAAAATGTGTAATTAATCAAACGAAGTGACCGCGCGCGACACTTTTTTTTTTTACTGGGCCGGTATCACGTCAGTTTTACTGAAAATCACGTTCGTTACTATCAATCTCCGCGGGTACGGGACAAAGATTAATTGAATTGTGCAGTTGACACGCAATCATGAGGCGTCAAAACCAAGAGGGAGAGAGAGCGAACAATTAAAAAAGAAACGGATTTTTTCCTTTGACAACACGAGCGTTACTATTAATTGATCGTAACGTGACTAAATTGATGGTTAATGTACTTGACAAATAAACAATATATAATATGACCCGACGTTTTGGGAAAAAAACAAAAGAGTATGCGAGCACGTTTGACTCGTTGCTCGACGAAAAACGAACGTGTTCCCGCTCGGGACTACTTCGACAAACTGGCGCTGAGTTACTGGCAGATGGCCGGCCTTTCGAGCGTCCCGTGAACAGCGCGCGGGATCGCAAAAATCTGCGTGCGCAACGCCCTCTATCTCTCGTATCGCACCCTCCGAGAATTTACTCTTAATCAGTGGACAGGAGAACCAGAAAAGGACATAAAAAAAGGAAGATGAAAAGACATCAGGACTTTAAAAGAAGAGAGAGAGAGAGAGAGAAACCGCAGAAAACTATTCGTTACCCATCACGTACCCTAAAACGTATAATTTCAATTAACTGCCGAAGAATAATCGAGTACCGTCGTAGGGTCATAGGCGCTTTCTCGCACGCCATCGGTTATATCCGTCCAATCCGACGCCCTCGATTCCCTTACGGCTCAAGCCCGTTATTCATCACCGTAGTACATACGATGAAAGAGAAACCAGTGATATAAAGGTATATAATCCGGCAAACTCACCCAATTGTAAGTTAAGTACAAAAGAGTACGATAGTAGTCTCGATGACGGCGATGAAGAAGATGAGAGAGAGAGAGAGAGTTGATAAAGATAGGTAAGCATCAGCTGTGCAGGGTGGTTACAATTCCCGAGTCGATAATCCGGCCAGTAGGAAGAGGGATAGTGCGAGGTAGAGAGAGAGAGAGAGGACTCCTCTTCTGCAACCGTATTGACATCGAGTTTTATCCTCGTAAATCGATCAGCCATGATCGAGTTCAGGCGGCTTAAGATTTCCAGCAGCTGCTTGCGCTCGTACACGGAGCTACCGCGCGAGCCTATATGACGAAGGTGGGTAAGAGTGAATGAAAAAACATAGATAAATCACTAGATAGATAGTGCATAAAGGAGTGAACCGAGAGAGAGAGAGAGAGAGAGAGAGAGAGCAAAAAAAAAGAAAACGGGCGTGTGTTACGGACGTGAACGAAGAGACCAGGGGAGAGAAAGGGGTAGGAGAAAGTCCCGATATTAATACGTGAACACGCGATGATGCTGGGTCGGGATGCTTTGTCGATCAGCGACGTGTAACATCCTCTCTCCTATAGTGGTGTTGTAAAAACTCCCGCAAGTAGGTGAGCTTATGTATATAAATATATATATCTATATGCCCCGTATTATGACACTTTGTATCAAGCGGCGGTATATGGACAGAAAGGTAGAGAACGAGGGACCAACATGGCACCGTCGACACGGTGAAATGTTAACTAAAGGGGATGTTTTAATGGCAAAGGTATAATGACGGGCATAGTCGTATAACCACGTAAAGACGAACGTGTTTGCACGAGGAACAGACAAACAGACGATTGGACATCGACTGCATGTTGCAAACTGCCTCAATAAAACATAAACCCGTGCACCAACAAAGTTTACACGGCACTGATCATAGTTCGTGTATCGGGGACCATAGACATCGTACGCTTTTCACATTTGTTTACGCAAATAAATCGTTAAATTCGCATTATTATACGTACCAAACTCACGGTTTCGTGAACTTTGAATTTATGGTAATAAAGCACGTTATACCGGGGGTCGAATGTAAACATATGCATCGCTTATCCCGGTATACAGACGAACATCTGTTGTGCATATAGTATTCATTGCCTCAAGGTTCACAAGCAGATGATATCGAAACCATGACTTTGAGACATATGTATATGTAAAGACCATCGACAGACACACCGGGCTGGAACGGAAGCTGCACATCGGACATTTCGTGTTCCGAGATACAGAGAGATATCGCGAGGGTAAATTTAACGTGGTCGTCAGCAGAATCTGATTTCCTTAATCAGGTTTCCTTAATGTCTTATCATTCTCTACTAATGTCTCTCCCCTGTAATTCATTTATGTATTAGTCCTTATCCATGCTGATATACAGTGGGTCAAAAAAGTATTCATACACCTTGTCTTTTTGCGATAACTTTATAGACATAAGCGATACGCAAAGAAAGCCAATTTTATTTAATAGTACATCAGGTACAGAGATAAACTGCAAATGGAGAATTTTTTCCCAGGGAAAAATAGAAGAAGTATGCAAAAAAGACGAAAATTTTCGGGCCAAAAAAGTATTCGTACACTTACGATCGAGCTGCTAAACTTCGATATTCACTCACGGACGGTCTGACCTCTGCGTACAATGTAAACAAGTCTTCGTTTACACAATGGTTTTGACCTATTCCATGCGGTAGTAGATCTTCAAGCTCTGAATAGACACGATGGCAAAGAAAAGCGAAATATCAATATCCATGCGAGATAGAGTGATTTTTCTCCGGAAATGCGGTGAAAGTTATCGAAAAATAAGTAAAGAACTAAGTCTAAGTTTCGCAACAGTGCAATATATAATAAAAAGATACGAAAGGACAAAAAGCACAGAAAATAAGCCACGAACCAGTCGACCGAGAATACTAACGGTACGAGAGCGTCGGAGTATTGTCAGAGAGGCTACAAAAAAACCGTTCACAAGTGCTCACAGTTTAGCGAATGATGTCGCGTCAACATCGCGGAAGAGCATTTGTCCCCAGACTATTCGAAACGTTTTGCATTCTGTCCAAATATACGGCAGAACTGCCCGCAAAAAACCATTAATTAATAATATAAATCGAGAAAGACGTTTAGGTTTCGCAAAAACCTACGTGAAAAAATGTATAGAATTTTGGAAACGTGTCGTATTCTCGGATGAATCGAAGTTTAACATCTTCGGGTCCGATGGAAAAAAATTCGTCTGGCGGAAACCAAATACCGAGCTCCAGCAGAAAAATTTAATACCGACTGTAAAGCACGGCGGAGGAAGCATCATGGTTTGGCGCTGTATGGGATATTATGGCGTTGGTAATCTGGCTTTTATAGATGGTGCAATGAATGCCCAGAAGTATATCGACGTGTTGCGCAGCAATTTGAAAGCAAGTGTAGATAAAATGGGCCTGGATGGAAATTTCTACTTCCAACAAGATAACAACCCGAAACACAGTGCCGTGAAAACGAGGCAATGGTTACTCTATAATGTCCGCAAACAATTGATTACACCACCACAATCTCCGGACATCAATCCTATTGAAAATTTATGGCACTTGGTGGATGTAGAAATTAGAAAAAGAAAAATAATAAACAAATCCGATCTCTAAAGAGTGCTTTTAGAAGAATGGACGAAAATAGCAAAAGAAACTACGCAAAAGCTAGTAGAATCCATGCCTAAGAGACTCGAGGCGATAATTGAAGCAAAAGGGATGCACACCGAATATTAGTTATAATTAACAACTATGATGATGTAGGTTTTCACTATAATCGTAAGTGTATAAATACTTTTTTTGCCCGAAAATGTTCGTTTTTTTTGGCATAATTCTTCTATTATTCCTGGTAAAATTCCTGATGTACTATTAAATAAAATTGGCTTTCTTTGCGTATCCCTTATGTCTATAAAGTTATCGCAAAAAAACAAGGTGTATGAATACTTTTTTGACCCACTGTAATTCCTCGCAATTTATAGTGTTATGAACAGCACCGCGTCAACTTCAACGTGAGCAGCGCCTTCCACTTAATAAGATAGTATTTGTTTCCTAAACGATAATCCCACCGCCAGTCCCTTGTACGAAGGGATTATGATTACATCTACAAATCCGTATTACACGTGCCCTCATCCCTCCGGCTATTCATAGGGTGAGATCTTGAGATCGGATCAGCCATACAATCCACGTGATCTCGCACGCACGACATATTGTTGCGGGACCGGGGCGATATGAATCGCTAGGAGTCCCACTGTATCCATACGCATTAGACCCTTGTGTAATCTCGAATAGATGTTTGCGTCATTGCTTTCGTCCAGAGACCTGTTTACGTCATTCGTGACTACAAAGCCCGTCATTACGATCCAACGGCAGCACGACCCGTAAACTCCGTGTCAATGATGGACCATCAGTAACTATACGGCATCTATACATTTAACGCGTGACCCCGGGGTGTGCGCATCAATCGCGATACGATGGAAATTGCGTGTGTTATGTACTTCATGCATCCGCGACTATCCTGTGATCCACACATTCCTGCTATACAATCCTCGGTTTCGCACTCACACATTGACAGCACGTTTATATCGAAATATGTTGAGCAACATTGAAGTACGATCACGGTTCTACATATATATATGTCCTCGTTGTCATATCGATGGAGAGGGATACAGAGACAGGAGGGAAAGGGTTACAGCGTCGAATCGCACATAGGATCGTTCCCGGTTGGTCCGTATAATTAGTTCGATGCTTTTCTCTTCCTCTACGCTTCACATATCCTTCTCGCTCGTTCTCTCATTCTTTCTGCATATATGTATACACGTTTTCACCAATATTCGATGCCCGTACAACGGTCTATAGAGCTACTACGATAACCCCCTTCTGATTTGACTCTGTGTACTTTGTATAACGCAGTCGACACGATCCACGTATGTATACGGGCCCACTAGATACAGCATATTTCAGAGCACACAAGAGCGCACAGAAGAGAGAGAGAGAGAGAGAGAGAGAGAGAGAGAGAGAGAGAGAGAAGTAATATAAGCCTGTACGACAGTTGATGTGCATTCAAACATTTGAGTCTTGACCGCTGTTGGCGTGGTGTTCTGTGATTCTGATGCACCGCAAGGCTTTCCCCGTGAGATTTCTCTCGTACATGCGATGACCGCAGTTGAATCGTGATGAGGACCACGACACGATTACGGCCCCGCATCTGCCTACTTCTCACCTATTCCGGATATAAGCTCTATTGGGAATACATCACACCTGATTAACGAATTTTCGTGATATGCATTATATTCTTGCAACAATAGTCGAGGAATCTCCTATTAAATATATACCTCACTCGCTGTTGGGAATCGAGACGGTAATACGCGAAATTCTCAGTTATATTTTGATAGCGTGCTTTACGTAACGAGATAACAGCACTCTACGGGTCCACGCCAGGGTTAGGGATAAATCGGTAGTCGAAAAAACATGGAGTTTTCCGAATGATATACCAACTACAGGTATAATTCGAGAAACCCCGAGAAGCACAGCCCGGGAAGAAATAAGTACGAGCTGTGTTGGGTCGAGAGGAAAATTTCAGAAAAAGAATGAGAGAAAAACGTGAACGCGCCGCACGGAATACAAATTTTCAGGCCGAGGAATAGGTGGTATGGTAAATGGGGCATAGAAAAGTACGAGGAGACTTCGGGTGGCCACGTAGACGATGCTGTGCGAAAAAGCACGTTTCAACACGGGGACGACCGTGGCGTTGCTATACAACCCGGAAAATCTTTTTTTGATCGAGTTTTTTTCGGCCATGATTTTTATTTTCAATCCTCAACGACTTTGGAAATTTTATTTAATACACAAGTCAACCGGGAGATTCAATGGTGCTGACATGCATATATATATAGGGCGTCACAAAAACTAGCACATCAGAGTTACACGGGAGTTAGATTGGCTTCGTACCTATCAAAAAAACAAATATGACCTCAATTAAAGTCTCATGGTTTTCGGGTAAAATCGTCCTTATTTCGGAAAATCACCACCTAATACTTGTTATTTTACTACCATTGCTGTGAAATTCCAAATTGTAAGCGTAAATCAAAGTCCAAATTCACACCAAATCCCAAAGTGGTCAGAAACACAAACGGAAACAGCGAGATAACAAGAATACCGATTTTCCGAAAAAAAACAAAGAGAGGATTTTTCGGACAATTGCTATTCTTGTTATCTCGCCGTTTTCATTTTTTGTTTCTCACCACTCTAGGATTTGGTGTGAATTTGGACTTTGATTTGCTAACGATTTGGAATTTCACAGCAATGGTAGTAAAATAACAAGTATTGGGTAGTGATTTTCCGAAAAATCAAAAAGGACGATTTTTCTCGAAAACTATGAGACTTTTACTGAGGTCATATTTTTTCTGATAGGTCCGGAGTCAGTTTAACCCCCGTGAGGGGGTTAAACTCTGACATGCTAGTTTCGGGACACCCTGTATCAATATAGTGTGTGAGCGTGTGTTTACTAATAAATACAAGCTCTATTTTCAGTATCATCTAGTTAGATAGTAAGAAAAATAATAATAAGGCAATTTTTTTAATCATTAGCGACGATAGCGTCGATTGAAAATATTGGAAATAAATCGATAATTTGATACTTATATTGCTGCGCTGTTGGATATAAATAATCCGGAAACATTTCACAATGAGTTTTCCGATAGACTCGTTTGATGGTCGCGTTTTTAGATTTCCGATCGGAGAGAGATCGTTATCCGGCCTTTGGTATATAGTATATGGAGCAGTCAGTATCAATTTGGCCACTTTCTATTTATTACACTTATAACATTGTTTTTGTGATAATAATGCGGATTACAGTACTACTGGAGAAAAAGTTCGGCGGATTCAATAAGATTCTTCAATTCAAGCGTGCAGGAAGTTGCATAGTTTTATTCGATAAACTATATCTTGGAAAGGGTGATATGAGCTTCACGAAAAGATACTTTGATTGACGTTTGAAATAACGATTTATCCCCAGAATGAAATTATGTTCTGTCCGTTTGGTGGGAAATGTTATTTATAATCGTTTTTACCTTTTGGCTGCATGAATCACACAATTTACCTACAGAAATCACAAAATGTGTCATACCTTTTTTGCAATTGCGACATTTTCGACGGTATATATAAATAGGAAATAAAATATACAACTTTAAAAGTGTGTTGAATTAGATAATCTGTAACAACTGAAAAGTATTAGAGAAGTTCAAGGAAAAATGTGACTCTGCTGGTTCTATGAAATGCCCCATGTATTATATATATGTCTATAAATATATGAATGGCTATTTTTTCCATTTATTCTCGGATTGGATTGTCTATGATTTTCGTAGCTCAATCTCATCAATCCTCTCCGATATAAATTCGTCAATCTATATATAGGCTGCTCCTGCCATCTCCCGCAGTACTTCGTTTTGTTTCTTCTCGAAATATCTGTCCGCAGTTTGAAAGTGCTGATAGGAGGATCTCTTATTCCAGGAAATTGGCGACGTTGCGCATTTCCTCATTCTATTTCCTCTCTAACTTGTACACTCGTGCTCTCGTATGTGTGTATAAACATAGACGTATACATCGTTTGTCCAACGCCAAAAGGGCGTAAAAACGATGTTAGTGCACACTCGATACCGTCTGCTAGCTGTAAGTCATTGATGTATGTTACTTCTATTTTTTTTTCCACCCATTTATTAAATTCAAAAGCTTCGCGGGCTTCCGGGGGTCGGCAGAGGGGTATCAATCGACAATTGGCGGTGATACAGTCATTGCAATTCATAATATGCATATTCTCGGTCACCGCGGCTTCCATGGTTTCACCCATTAATAAATCCCGCGACTTCATATTGCGCGCGCGGAAAGGAAACGTCGAAGAAAGAAAATGTAAAGAGAATATAAGTTCCGCATGGAAGACGTTCAATTAAAAGCTACCTCTGCTTTCATCGCATCATCTTTGATTCGAGCACGAGAGAAAACGACGGAGCTCTCAAAAAGAGAGAGAGAGAGAGAGAGAGAGAGAGAGAAAGAAAAAACGAGAGAAGGAGAGAGGAAGAGAGCCCCGATGGATCGGTTACATGGTCGTGAATGCCGAAAGCAATGCCGGAAAATTGCAAACGGAATCGTTGATTGGAATCTTTTCTTTTCTCCGTTTCCTTTTAAATTTTTACCGTAGCTTCCAGGACAACGTGAACTGTAACTCGAATGCAAATCTCCATGAAATCCCTCCGATTTTCATCGATGCGTCGCACCATACGCCCGTTCACAAACGTAATTATTCATTCGCTTTTCCTCATCTCGCTTTCTGTTCACCCCCGTATTGTATATATACGCGAGGGTTGGGAATGACGACAAAAATAAAAACGTTTCACCAGGCTGCTGTGTGCTTTACTTAAAGAGTCAGCTTTAACGAAATAACGCATGCGGAAATAGAGAAATCTTATCGAGAAATCTCGAAAATGATTATCGGGTCGATTGTCTGACAATAAGGAAGTGAACTAACTAATGATTAACGATTTGCCAAGCGTATATTGTTCCAAGAAGTACCTGAAATACGACTTTGCGGGGATAAAGTTTGGACAAAGATTCGCTGATAAAATGGATAACGTTTGGATATGGAGTCGCGGACAAAGCACACGCCAATTAAGAAACGAATGCTTGAAGTCTATACTGTATGCAGCAAATATACTGAAAGCCACGAAGAATATTGGAGAAAAGGGTACAGTACGAAAAAGTATCAAAGCGAGCTTTTATATCGCTAATGATATAGTCTCTCTTTCTCTCTCTCTCTCTCTCTCTCCCTCTCTCTCTTCCTCTGTCTGTTCTGCTTCCACATCCAACAGAATCTTTGGCAACCGTATAACGCGAATGCCGAAACTGTGAACAGAGAAACGAAGCTTTTTGCGAATTGAACGGTTTTGTTCGTCTTTCCACATAGTGTTACATTATTCCTTCGCTCTGGCTTATCACGAGTGAGTGGCCTCACTGACACATATCCCCGTTATCACAGAAGATCCGGGAAGTGAAACATCCCGAATTTCGGAAAAAGTAAAGTAAAGCAATTGGAAAACCTAAGCTTCTCGCTCGTAAGAGAATCTCGACAAATAAGAAGTATCATTTTAAAGGGTGACAAGATATCCGGAATTTCATAGGTCGGATGAAGATGACTTTTCTTAGGGTAACTTTTCGACCTAAAAGTCCTCAAGGAACCCGAATATTTCTCTATATATCGTAATTCGATTTGTATATCCCGTTCCGAATTATCCGCCGTTACCTTATAAGATGTCTAACATAGTATATCTACCTAAATCCACAATACTCCGACGTAAAGCCCGCGACAGTTTCAACTTCCGGGTCGACTTCACTATACAATGGGGCTGCATTCACCCCTCGTACTCGATCACTTTGTGAGATTACGGGAAAGCTTCCTTGCTACGAGCGAAAAGGTGGAAGGGTGGTACTTACAAGATTTACCAGAAATCTTGACGGAACTTTATTTTCCCGTGGCGAATTGATTCAAGTAATATCAATTACGACTGTATATATACATGTATATTGTATATACACACACGCACAAAGCGATTTATAATAGATTGTACACTTGGTGGTAATTTTAGACGATATACTAAACAAAACTCCTTGACGATGTTTTTTCATAATTCACAATAGTTTTTTTTATTCAAATGAACAAAAATAAAATTATCATAGTTATTTAGATCTCGCGTTATCTCTTGTGATTATATATAAGGTTAGCGGATTTGTTTTCTGTGTGTGGGGCGGGAGGGGTTGAATATACCAGCGCGCCTGCGCTGTAGATCTCATTAAATGTACTGTGCTTGACCCGCATATTGTTAATTACACAGTCACCGACGAGGGCGCGAACGAGAATCACCGGGGCGCGCCCGAGTTTCCCGGTACAAGAACGGGACAAAGAGTCGCGAGGGAGGAGGGAAGAGAGCACGAGCAGGAAGTAGAAACGGCTTACTTGTGCACGTCCTCTCCTCTCCTCATAGTTTCGTGCGAGTTTTTTGAGCATCTGCAAAGAGATCCCCTCCACACGCCCCTCCCGTCTACCCACCCCCTCCCTATAGCGCCGCAAAGCTTAAGCGGTCGGCCGAGTATCAACTTTTGCCACGAATAATTCACGAAATCTCTCTCTTTTCTTTTATTCCCTCCTCTCGGCTTTAATATTCTCTCGGCTTGCGTGGACCAAGGGACGAGGTTGGCGTTGTCTCACGTTTCTGGTCTTCTTCTCTTCGGGCTTACTCCGCGCGTTGCGAGCAACAATGAAATATTGAACAGGTCTTGAAAATTGAGAATGGGGTCGAATTGGGTCAATGTAAATTACATCGTTTGAAATTTCGCTCGCGTAACTTGTGTAGTTTTAACGATAGCGCGTACGTTTGTATGTGTATAGAAAAGATTCAAACATCTCGATCCTACCGAGGAAGTTTTTTTTTTTTTTTTTCTATGTAAACATAAATCGCCAAAATTAGTATATGTGTCGTGAGGAAATTGTTCTCTCCGCATGTACAAAGTTCTTCGGAAGACTGAGTGCAACCAAAGAAAATCCCAAGCTCTGCAACGATCGCAAATAAAACAGGCCGATAGTAAAAGCAAGAAGTCAGAAGTTAACGAGAAAACTTTTACGCTTCCCGATTCGCTTTGTCGTTATCGGCGTCGCGAATCGTCATCGAAGCTATCATATTCGTTCGACTTGAAGTTCAACCTTGTTTCCAGGTTAACCAGCGGATATGGAGGAGGAAGAGGGGGTTGCGAGATTATAGAAGACCGCGATTTTAAAAACGCTATAGTGCTTGGACGTCAAGATAACACTAGAGTATCGAACACACTCAACATCTTTATCAACTTAAGGAGGGAAATAGGGTTAGACGGTTCAAAAAATCGATTTTTTTTTATTTCATCAATTGTTAGTAAAACTATTGATAAATATGTTCCCAAAACTTTAAATGAAAATTCCGACTCGTTCTATTGTTATAAGCCATTAAAGTGAGTAGCTCTCCTTCAGGCCCCGAGCTCGTATAACCGAGCGGTACTATTTTTTCAAACGCGTTTTTCTGAAAACGACTTTTTTCGCACTTGCCTACACGCTAGTTTGAAAAGTTTTTAACCAATCGTTTTGACAATTGGCAGTTACTTTCTTTATAGTATTGCGCTCTATATGAACCTAAAATCGGAATATTATCATTATTTCAAATAATTTTTTTTTTGCAAATAAAGTTGTAAAAAATGGCAAAAAATCATGCTTTTTTGTTTTGACCCCTGTAAAAAATTCAATTTTATATTTTTTTGATAGCATTTAGGTTCATATAGAAGAGAGATATATAATGAAAGTAAATTCCAACCTCGTTTGATTTCGGATGAAAATTGCGGCTTCCAGAATGTACGCAAATGCTGAGGCTGATTGTGACCTGCAATATGGGGTCGCTAATGTCTTCGGTGTTTTTCAAGGAAATTCTTCAAAAATTTTATAGTATATACTTAAATATATGTATAAAATATTCTCGAAGTTTCAATAAATTATATTCATTTTTTATACTATAAAAAAATTCATGAAAATCATTGAGAAAACGCTGTCCTTACCCTATTTTCCCCCTTAAATCAGTTTGGTCGCACGTGCCAAATCAAAAAGGACACACGGCCGAAAATTTCGTATTTCGTATTCTCAAGGGTATTAAGGGCTCACATACCCTTGAAATTTTCGAAAAATCGATTTTTTTTACAGATTTTTATTCTTTACACTTTAAAGAATTTAAAAAAAAAAACTTTAAAGAAAATTCCACTTACAAGATTATAGCAATACATTTTTTTCTCAAAACTATGTTTTTAGACAGTGTCAGCACGATACCTCAGTCAATTTTTAATATTTTTTAACTTTTTCTTTTTAAATCCTCGTAATTATTTTCTCTATAGACTGACGAGAGGTTTTTTTAATTTTTTGGTTGAACAATTTTTTATAAATTATTATAACAGTATTTTTTTTCAAATTGCTAACTAAAGTTTGAAATACTGTAATTTCGAGATTTTTGAAAAAAAAAAAGTCCCTCCGTCAGACTATTACTACTATATTATTTTACTAGATTCTTTTTTATTTTTGCAGATTGGATAATTTTGGGTGAAGTTATGATGTCAACAAGGAGGCGCCATGGTTTTCATCAGTAATCCATTTATACCCGTAAAAAATAATGTTAATTTTTTTTATTTTTTTATTATTTTTTTTCTTATAGTTGAAAAGTTAATAAAAAATGTGAAATCAACAATTTCATTTTTTTTTCACCATATAACCTTTATAATAATTTTTCAAATTTACTCGGTTTTCAGCGCGCGCAGGGGAATGTGAGCCCTTAATAATACCCATTTCCCATCTAACGCGATAGATCTACCCAAAGACGAACCGCAATAGAGAGCGTTCGAGATTTGAGTGTTGTCAAAACGGTATAAGAGAAATATTCACATTTGATGATTATCATTTCGAAAGGATTTTTAAGGACATATTACTGTTATTTAAATAACGAACAGGTTATATATTGATTTTAAACGTTTGTAGAACCGTTAGTGAACCATTGTTCTAATTATCGTCCCCATAGGGGTCGAAAGTAACAAATAACTTCCTCCAATCGAACAAATACTATAGGCAAATGGCTAGAAATACGTTCATGATCTATGAACCACTATGAACGTAAAATATCATAGTTGGTGAATTTAAATACAGCTTACGATTAATTGATCATTACGAAATTGAAAATTCGATAGAAATGCAAAATCTTTCGTCCCCGCAACTACCTACTGTGTTACATGGATTTTTTTTTAATTTTACGAGACGTGCCATATCGTGAATTCTGTGACTCGTGAGTTGACAGCGTATATATGTGCACCTCTTAAGTTTTCCAACTCTCGTCCGCGAACGCTCATCGTCATTGCGGAGGTAGTTGGGCACTTTGGGATATCTGCTGTCTACTATAGATGTATACGTAAAGCCCACAGGGAAAAATACGAATGAAAGATACATATGAGCGAGAGAAAAACCGAGGAAAGGCCCACTCGTCCATCACTTCAGCATTTCGAGAATTGCTTTCGCTTTAAGTAGGAGAAATCCCTGGATTTTCCTTATCCGACTTTGTGCACTAAAAGTAACATGGAGCATTGAGCAAAAACACAGGCAGGTATTGTAAAGTAAACTCTTGATCCTGATCACCATTATAGAATATTGTTCACTCAATATACTAGAGTCCTGGGTGAACATTTTTCGAATCACCCGAATTAGTAGTGCTTTAATACGGTATTATAAGTTTTTTGTTTCATCATATTAATTCTTGAAACGATGTTTTATTTACTACGATTGCGACTGAATGTCAGATTATTTTGGGACTTTTCAGGATGATGGAAAAAAAAAATTAACCTCTTCACTATTCCTAGTGATCGTTCAACCTTAATTGATTAATGTATGTACGTATCCGTCTATCTGATGTCTTACGTCCTTATATAACATGTATATATTATGAGCGAAACATATATATACACTTCTATTTCCGGTTCTTGTATTTTCAGACAGTCACGATGGTAGCCAGGAGTTTTTAGAGCATAGACTTTCCGGCTTTATCGATTGTACCGCGGGTACCTTTAATGCCTCAGAATACGACAATGCTCTCCGATTTCTGCGCATCGTACTGTCACCCAAAGTTTATTCTTTCTTTTCTTTTATAAAATCAGCAGCGTCTCTCTTGCTGAGTCCTCTCGAGCGATCCAACATGACAAAACGTTAGCTTTTACGGTGACTCTCCTTATTTTGTATTTATTTCATTTTGTTCCATTTTTTCCCTGAGAAAATTGCGTGTTCTCGTCATGGAATTCTATAGCATAGCTAGACTTCTGGACTCCGTATACTCGCTGCAACGAAAACTTAAAGTAATCTGCCTTTTTGCGATTAGGCACTTTTATAGTGCGAGCTTCATGCTGGTGTGACTAATATAAATTATCCAGCTACATTGGCCATAGTGTCAGCAGAAAAAGGCGTTACTTTGGCGGCCAACGTGCGTCCACTGAATGAAATTATAAGATAATTGAAATAATATGATAATTTCATTTACGAATTATCCCGTTTCTATTGTACTTGAAATTAATGTTATCTATTTATCATACCCTTACAACGGCAGGCTTTTAGTTCTAGCCTGTATTTAAACGAATTCCATTGCCATCTACGATGTGCGTATAAGGGAGAGAGGAGAGAGCAAGAGAGATTGAAGGGTGTGTGTGTTTGAAATATAAGTCGGTAGGTCAAAGGGAAAAGGAGCGGCACGATACGAGAATTATTCATTATTCCACCCTATATTGGAGATTCCTGCCGTTCGATTATCGAATACCTTGAGCGTATAGTCCCGTCGTGCGATGTCGACCCCTCCTTGCCCCCTCGCACACACGCCCACACACAGACAAACACTTTCCTCCCGCTGTCGTCGAGGGTTTTCACGCTATTCGTACCATCTCGAGCTCTTCTTATATCGTACGTGTAGTGTTATCCGATTTTGTCGCCGAAGTTCCAACATATACCGCGGTTCGTGTTGTACATTCTGTTATTAAAGTTCTCGAATGATATGTAAATGTTACGACATTTGAGTAAATAGAATTTTTCGTATATCGAAATATGGATTTTCGCGATCCTTTTTTTCCTACATGGAAGAATAGAGTACGTGTCCCGGGGCGGAGGGGTTAGTGATCGTCCGGACGAGGATTCATCTTTTTATTTACTCTCCCTTTCTATTGGGAACATATTTTCTCGGTCCAACAATCAACAGAAGTCTCGTCGGATGTTGGGTGTTCTATCAACATCACTACTGTTTGGTACTGAAAGATAAATTGAGAAATTGGAAGCCTAAGGATTTGAATGATGGGAAAGAAGCACAAACCTTTCACAATGCAAGGACCGGAGGAAACGAAGAAAAGTTTTATGCGCGTATAATAAAATAAGAAAGTGTATATATATATATATATATATTTGTGCTTTTCGCCCTTGACGAAGCAAGCAAAAGTTTTCGAACCGAGAGGAGTCCTCGCAATTGTCCGACGAAAGGAGATTACATTTTTCCACACCTCTCGCCCTCACGGTAGTCAAATACTTTTATCCTCTGTGGTATTTCTAGATATACCTCTCACGCCTGATATCTCCCAATGTTACGAGCCACGCCTGCAAGAAACAACCCTTTTCTTCAAAGTTTTGATTAAATAACATTTACCAAGCGTGTCATTCGCACAGCCATTGGTACAAGTTTGGTAGTGTTATGACTTTCAATAGAAAGTAATTTCAGTACATCAATAAATGGTTGTACCGTATAGATATTACGATATATCGACAGTAAAGGAAAATGGCGTAACCGATATCCGGTCGTAACATCCTGTACGTGTTAAACGATGTGGGTTAACGACCTTTTGCTTTTTCGCCAGTCGATGTGTATCTTCCGTTGGTCACAAAAGTTTAGGGTTACCAAAAAAATAAAGAAATTGAGATTTCGTAGCAAAGTGAAAAATACGAAGAGAAGCTGAACAATGTAGAAGAACGGTCTGCACAAGAATAGCGTGCCGGAACATCATTCTCCATAATTCTTTCTTACATTGGAAAGAGAGTGGCTGGTTCTCTGCTCTTTTCTTCTCTCTGTCTCTCTCTCACCTCCCTTACAGAACCATCGCGCTCTAAGTTTGCGTGCTATATTCAGTGTCATGTGGCACGAATAGTACTAAGTATCCCTCTAGATGGAAAAGAGAAATCTAAAAAAGAACAACGAGACAACTTGGTGAAAAAAAAAAAAGAGAAACAAAGATTATAGAGAGATCCTCGTCGACACCTTTTTGCCCTCGGCATGCTTTTTCTTGCAACCACTTGGGTTTGATCTTCGGTGTTCTTGACAAAGAGGGAGAGCGCGGGAGGGGAAAAAAGAAAACAGAAAAAAAACGTAGCTGGTGAGGAAGATAGCCGCGAGACAAGAGATGGATGGTCTTGGGATACATCGTGCTTTCTTTCTCATAAGTCTCCGTAGTTCACGTGCATCACTCTTGAAAATCGTTGAAACGTAATTTATCCTCATTGTTTCTATAAAAGCTCCTATAGATCGTTAGTTTACTCGGCCATTTCAGCAAAAAATATATCTTTCATCCTAATCGTCGCTGTGATAAAAAAAATGATTATTACAACAATTGCATTATTGACTTTTGTCCATTTTTATTCAGTTTAATGAACGAAAATATCTTCGGGATTAACCAAAATTTCGCGACACACACTTTTATCAGTGTACATTTTGACAAAACATTTTTTTTAATAACATTGACAGAAAAATTGTAGTTTTTTTAACAAGGAAAACTCACGTTGAAGAATCGATAACGAGACGTGTACTCATATATGGAGGAAATGTCTGCCCAAAAAAATTGATATTCAAAAAAATAAAATAATAATTGTACGTTTCTTTCGATGTTTGTACCGTATTCTTTTGAATTAATGTTTATGAATAATTTTTATATTTCTATCGCTATTTACCACCTTTACGACACCAACCGCTTGAAATTGTAACAAAGTGATGACGATTGATTGTTTTTCCGGTCGCACTACGCGATTATATGGTGAAGAAAATTTCGAAATAAAAAATTACAAGAGTCGTGACCCTGTCCAATTGACCTGGCATGCTCCATATATATATAATACACTCTCTGACGATTAGAACGTGACATGGAGACGTTCGAAGGGAATCAGTCGACAGAAGCCGCCGTCCTCTCTTTTTTTGCGACACAGTGACGTGTTCGCTTCGTTTAATACCCTCTCTAACGTGTCGCCCGCGGAGAAAATTAAGGGAGAATGAAGAAAACAACGAAAAAGATGCCTGACGACGTCGGAAAAACCGAAGGTCTCAATGTCACGGGTCTTTTTTGATGAAGATCTCCGTCCCACAGCCGGCTCACTAACTTAAACCCAACTTTTAGTACAAACTTGTTCGATTCTTTCGTCGTAGTCTTTAATTATTATAGTTTTGTCGAGAAAGTGTCTTGGCGAAGATAGGAAACATCTTATCTCCTTTAAAAGTGACATGCTACTCGATTCTCGAAACTCTTGAAATGAGAGATAAATATATCGAATATTTCGAACACTGCTATTATTAACAAAAAGATGCTGAAAAACAAAAATAAAAAAATAGCGGCAATGATCTTCAAACGTGTAAATGTAACCTAATTCGAACAATAATAATCTAACTTGAATTTAAACTTGTTATTACTACGCGAAATTATTACGTAAAAGTAATGTACCGCTAATCTGGACAACAGTCAGTCGATGCCACAGTTATCGCACAAAACTAGTGTTGCACTCTAATCCCCAATCTCCCCTACGTGTATTTTTTGCTCTCGAGTCCCTGATCTCTTAAATAAATAAATATGAATTAAACGCTGTGTACCAATTTTCGAATACTGCTCGAAGGCTGCATTGCTCCGTTACATAATGCTTAATCTGTTTATTCCTATATATACTATACTTGATTCTGGTACGTATAGTAAACGAGTAATATACCCGAGGCTCTGTTTCAGTATCGAGCGACCTCGACACGAAACTACGATTAGCCTAACTAAGCTCTAACTTTAATTGGATTCGTTGTTAATTTCACCGTGGACTAACGACAACTTAACGGTGATGACACCTCAGTCGAATTCGGAGTTTCCCAATTCTGGTAAACGTGTAGCCGAATCTCCCTAGTCATCTGCTCGTATACTCTATCGTCGAGGATCTCCAGTCAATTCGGCACGGAGTAAACGCGAATCATTCGGAGCATCGACATCAGATATATGTCAATGAGAAACTCGATAAAAAGTAAACAGAGCAAGAAAAAAAAACGATCATCCCGGATTGAAGATCGATCATTGTGACAATTGTTTCCATAAAAACACTGATTTTTCATAAATTTGTTGGTAACGATAAACTTTTAATAATGCATGCTAATAATAATTAATTTACCAATAGCACTCCGCACTCGTTAAATCAATGTTTAAATTCAGTAAATCATTTTTGCAAACATTAATTGATTAATCGACACTAATCGTTAGCATTCAAAGATAATTATAACGATTTATTAAGGGGGGGAATAGGGTTAGACGGTTCACAAAGTCGATTTTTTTTATTTCATAAATTGTTAGTAAAACTATTGAAAAATATGTTCCCAAAATTTTAATTGAAAATTCCGACTCGTTCTATTGTTATAAGCCATTAAGGTGAGTAGCTCTCCTTCAGGCCCCGAGCGCGCCACGTGTTTCAAACGCGTTTTTCTAAAAACGACCTTTTTCGAACTTGCGTACACGCTAGTTTGAAAAGTTTTCAACCAATTGTTTTGAGAATTGGCAGTTACTTTCTTCATAGGATTGCGCTCTATATGAACCTAAAATCGGAATATTATCATTATTTGAAATAATTTTTTTTTTGCAACTAAAGTTGTAAAAAATGGCAAAAAATCATGCTATTTTGTTTTGACCCCTGTAAAAAATTCAATTTCCTATTTTTTTGATAGCATTTAGGTTCATATAGAAGAGAGACATATAATAAAAGTAAATTCCAACCTCGTTTCATTTCAGATGAAAATTGCGGCTTCCAGAATGTACGCAAAATGCTGAGTCTTTTTTATTTTATAGTATATACTTAAATGTTATAGTATATAGTATATAGTATATACCAATTTTATAGTATATACTCAAATATATGTATAAAATATTCTCAAAGTTTCAATAAAATATATTCATTTTTTCCTAACCCTATTTCCCCCGTTAATAGATTTATTAACGCAGCCGACTTATGTAGATTTCAAAATTTATCGAGCCATGTGGATTGCTTTTAAAAAAAAATAATTGAACGTATGATTAATCCTTAAAAACCTGACGTCAATCATTGGATGTGATTTCTTATGATTCGCTATTAATGACTTTGTGTGTTAAGAAACGTTTGAAATACGAAAGATGGTAGCAACGATTGAAGAACAAAAAAACAAATTAATAACACATATATAACTTGTGCGTAGTGCTTATGGCTACCCTTTTAATTCGACGTCACTGACCTCCAGGACGTTTCACTATCCCTTTGTAAAGTGGCGTGTATCCGGATCTCGTTGTACTTGGCAAACACTCGAGGAAGAATCGAACCACCGAGTCCGTGCTCGTTGGTAGACACACAACGGTACCCATTTGATAAAATGTACAGCGAAACGATGGTAACCCTTCACCAATTTCCAATTAACTTATTAATCCGAGTTTGAGACCTGAAACACACAAATATATTCAGGGGGAGGAAATGAGAGCAATTTTAATACCTTGACTCCGACACTGCCTTGGAAATTTAAATATAAAATCTGTATATTCTTCAGCCATAATATTCAATAGAATGATGGATACGTAAGTCGGAATAATTGTGACAGAAAAATTTCAAAATTAAACATTAAGATGTCGCTATGTTATTAATTTTTCATTACTTCATTGCTTCATCATACAAAAAGCTTCGTTTTCATGAACATATTTTTCTTCAATATTAAATTTTCAATAATGTCTTAAATGTGTGTCAAAACAAACAACGTTTTTGTATTTCTCATGAAACAAACCCAGAGATAGCATTGTGAATCGGAAAGTGTTAGGAAATTGTCACTAAAATTGCATGTGTCGTCGATTTTGGTTCTTTGGCGAAGTCAATTTTCGACAAAATAGTCTTCCAATCCTATTGGGAAATTCTATTATATCGTGTACGACAATTTCCGCTTGAAAAATTTCCCTCTGATAACGCAAAGCATGGAATCGATGGGAATTAATCATTTCACGATAAATTTCCATATTCGTCTACTCGCTACGTCGATTTTCCGAGAATTTCATGGTTACTATAGCGCTAAATGTATATCACGACTAAAAAAGCACTCGTACAGCAAAATGCCGTGTATATATATATATATATATATATATATATATATATATACACGGCGTTTTGCTCACTGGTACGCGAATTATCGAATTTCCCACGATAGTAGCCGGAAATGATGAGTTTGCATTCAGAATTCGTTGATTCACGCGTATGTATACGGCCCATTGATCGATCGACGAAAGCTCGAAAACCCAAACACACATATCCGAACTTCGCGCGCATGTGAGAAATTCCCAGGAACGCGTTTTCCAACGATATACCAGCGAACGACAGAGATACAACCGCGGAAATGGACCTATGACGACGATGAATTTCTCTCGGTTGCGAAAACCGCGCGAGTGCACGATTAGAGAATTATTAAGAGTTCAATGACGATAGGGGCGGCAGAAAAGGGTGGGAAAACCGCACAGATGGTCGATTGAATTGCGGCATTGTGAGCAAAATTAACGAGGTATTTACTCGCAGGAATAAGCCGACGGTATAACGTGTTTGATAACATTTTATACGAGTCATTTGGCTACGGAAATATTTGCCAAGGACATGACGAGCTGAAGGGCTCTTGAGAAAGTAAAAAAAGGGGACAAACAAAAAAAATATGTTTAATCCAAGTACCAAAAGTTTTGGGGAGTAGGAGGTTGGAGTGATTTAAAGATGCGTGACAAAACGGATCGCACACTGTGCGAGGGGTTTGAATAATGTTCGAGCCACCGGTAAAGACTCGCGAGAGGTCTTCGTTTTACGATTTCGTTTTACGTCTCTCTTTTATTTTTTTTCATAAAAACTGTTCTCACGGGCTCGTAGGAGACGCGTAATTATGAGTAATTATACGGAAATTCCCGCATTGCTGGCTCTCTTAATTAACTGTGGAGAATGGGACAGATTTTTTTTTTTGCTTTTCAATTCATCCCTCCGATTCAATCGATTGTTCAGCTTTCATATATAAATGTATGCTGGTTAGAAGAGAAAAAAAAAACAAACTCATGCACCTGATTAAAGTAATAATTAATGAGCGTACTCGGTTGTGAAATCGACTCGTTAATCGTACGATGTCTACGAGATAATTAAGGGTTTCCGGAAGATTATCTTAGCCATTATCGTTTCATCCCTAATCGTATCACTCCATAATGCAGGCATTCGTGCTACAGTCGTTGTAAATGACTCTTTGTGTACGAAAACGTGTCGATGTCTCTTTATCTCGTGGAATTAGGATCTAAAACAAATTACCCCCAGTCAGACTTATTGTCGAACTAATTCGTGTTCTAATAATTAAAAAAATGGCTCCACACCGTCGGTTTATAATAGCATTTGTTTAGAAAAATGACTATCTGATTGAGAAATTAAAAATAGAAATAAAATTGAACGTTTTAAAAGAACGTTTCGCTAATTTTCTTCACTGATCTCAAAGTAATTTTTTTTTTTCGAACCATTTCACATTATCGTATGTCGATGAAAAGTAAATTTCCTCGAAAATCAATTGTAAAGAGAGAAAAAGAAAAACATCATTTTGCAAAGACGTGCAACAAGAGCACGTGCCGAGTACACGTGTAACAAGTATACGCAACAGGCTTCACCTACGTGCAACGAACGTTGAAGATCTTGTACGGGAGAGATGCCCAAAGGTCCACGACGTCCGGCGAGCGTTCCAACCCAGCGTGAGAAATTTAATTTAAACAATTTTGCGTTAAACAGCGAAGGGAAGGCTTGACATAGCTCGTTATATATATTGTTTCGATCCTCGGGATTTTTGGCAACCGGTAGCGGTGCCATGCGGGCCGGAGTCCAACTAAACTTTTATACGTTCTGTCCCGGGCTAGAAATCCAGGCGCGCCAGGACATTCTCTCTTTCTCTCTCTCGCGCTCTTTCTGGCATCCCTGGCCTCTGAAAACCGCAACGCGCATGCACCTTGCAACAATACCTTAGATCGCAACCCTTCCACACGAGCTCACCTACATCCCTTCCCACTCCACGCCCACACGAACGAACCAAGGACAGCGTTCATCTCTTTCGTCACAACGAGATTTTTCTTTTTTTGTCGAACAATCGACCGATAATTTAACACTCGATTACACGGTCGGCCCGTTGTAAATGTCGATTTTCTTTGCTTTACATGTATCCATTTTTTTTTTTTTTTTTTTGTTCGTTTACATAATAATTGCACGAGCTCGCGGGGCTAATGTCGAAGGGTGAAAGTTTCGCGAAAGTGGGTTTTGATAAGCCAACGTTTCAATTTCGTACGGGGCTGTGGGCGAAATGAATTTAATTCATTCCGGGGGGTTGACAAGGAGGGAGGAAATGTTAACGCAAGGAACGGGGGCGTGGGGTAATATTTAGGGTTGATACGATTTATCGTGCGAGTGAAATGTTTTTACCGCAATCCTGCTGGTATACCCGCAAGTCATAAAGGTCAACAAGTATGATGCATTAAAAATAAATAGCTTTGTAATGATAATCTGATGAGGTTAATGAGGTTATGACTCGAGGATGAGACATTTACGGCAGATATATCCGTACTAACGTCACATGAGTCTGTTGAACATTAGATGATCACACGAAAGCTCAATGTTTGATCAATATCTATATATCAGTACTTGTATACTACACTCTCTTCCTCTCTCTCTCTCTCTCTCTCTCTCTCTCCTCCGATCTAGGACTCGGATTGTAAAACAAACATTAAGCTAATGATTAAGGTTAACTTAGAACTTAAATTGGCGCTCAAGTTGGAGCTATGGCTCGAACTTTAAAATAAAGATTGCGTTTAATTCTAAACTTAAGTTGAAGCGTTATTTGATGCGTAAATTAAAGATTGAGTTTGTCCTCAAGTTGGAGCTTTATTTGATACTTAAGTTTAACCTTAAATTGGTGTTTACATTGCAGCTTATATTGTTGTTTATATTAGAGTGTAAGTCCGGATCTTAAGTTGAGGGTTTAAGTAAACTTTAAGTAAGCTCACGTTTAAGCTGCATAAAAAAATAAATGATTTGAAAATGTTAATTTCTAATTCCAATATCAAGTGTTGCAATTTGAAATTTCTTCAACATAAAATTGAATACCCAAATTACAACATATTCAGGCAGTACAATTTGAATCGCTTTCGCGGCACGCTTACTTTGACAAGATTTTACTGTAGCCATGTAACGTGCCATAAAGATACCAATTTCGGGCAGGACCAAATTGGATTTAGCGCCCCATAAGAATTCCATCTCCACGCACAATTCTGTTAGCGTGGCTGTGGCTTCAACGGCTAATCCGATGTTGCTAACGTGTTTTTTGAAGCTACCCCCGGAATCAGTCTGTACGTTACCGACAGTCGATAATACAGCGCGCGTGTGGCGGAACCTCCGGCCGGCGAGTAAGTATTTGTTACGATCAATATTCGTATCGACCGCAGATTGTTACCTACGGTCGATACGAATATTGATCAACAACACTCAATAGCACTCAATATTTAATCTGCTCGATCATTAGCAGCATTCGGTTTTTTAATAGGAAAAACACTATTCGGGGGTCTGTCAAATGTTGAATTACTTTATCGACCATAGGTCAAAGAGATAAGCATGGAAGAACAAAAATGGAATCTTCTATATTAACTGTTGATAAGGTAGTTTGTATTTCGTCCGCCGACAACAAAGCTCCGACTTTGTGATCGTAATACCAACCTATGGTAAGGTATGAAATCACGCTTATTCACAATTGTGAATCCACCTCCTACGTACAACTTCATCATTGCAACGACATATGAAGGATTCCGAGGATCGTGTGAGAGGTTTTCAAATTTTCGAGACTGGTTTTTTTTTTTGTAATTTATAATTAATGGTAAAGTTTCTTGTCTTACAGTAATTGAACAGTTATTAATAATCTAATGAAATTTCGATTAATTTTATACAAACAAAAGAATCGTGAGTTACACTCAACTGATTAGCGTGGATCTCTGCCACCCCGTTACCAGACTCGGGACACACGCCGAAGGAAAAAAAAAGAAGAAAATAAACATAAACAAAAGAAAGGAAGAAAGGAACTTACAAGTCTATACATAACTTTGCTTCTTATTTTCTCTCTCTCTCTCTCTCTCTCACGGTAATCGCGAAAATCGATTTGTTTTTTAAATCGATCTTCATCATAATCGTCCCAGCTCCAGTCTAGGATCGCTACGGTGGCAGAGCTCGACGCGTTTTTCCCCATTTCCCAATCACTCCGTTTCCTCTCGCACAAACATACGCATAATTTTTTCTTTTTTTTTTCTATTTCCTCATCTCCCACGAACGTTCTCTTTCACTCTCGAACACTCGTATAAATAAAATAAAATCTAATAATGTAAAAAGAGTGTCATCCGGTATTTCGCAAAATACAAGTACGGTTCGCGCTAAATCGTATAGAAACTTCTCTCTTTCTCATTTTTTTAATATACTCATTCGTTTCTTGTTTTTTTTCTCAATCGGTTGTCTCTATCGAATTATCTCGTCGACGGAATCACCTCCGAAATATCTCTTCGTCTCACGTTCGTAACGTTCAATTTCTGTTTTTTTTTTTGTTTTTCTGTTTACTTTGTTTACCCTTCGAATTGTTATTATCATCGGTGATCCCCGAAAAATTATTCTCCAATGCTCAATATCTTCTATGCGACAGGATGGGGAACGAAAAATAAAATAAAATCTTTCTTTTTTCTCTTTCATTCTACTTAAACAAAATTGGTAACCACTTCTTAGTATACGAGTACGAGGCATCCTTCGTCACTGGTTTCACCTGGCTCGAGTCTCTTTCCTCGCCGAGTTAAACAACAAAATTAATGAACAATCGAAAATTGTATTACATTTTTTAACTTAATATTTCATTTTTTTTTTGTTATGCTTTTCAAAATAAAACACAACCATATCAATCGAAATACGTGTTTGCAATGAACGAACGAAATTTGAGCGAATCCGGACCAGGCGCAACGAGGACTCGAGAAGTCCTCTTTCAATGCGCGATGACGTTTCACCGGGTTCATTGTGAGTTAATCGAAATTGAGTTAAATTTGTTTTTTTTTTTTTTTTCGTTTTTTTTTTTGCTTTCTGTTCACTCATCGCATTGCGGGACAACGACATCCGGGGCTCTTACGTGCTAACAAGTATTTCTCTTAGGGTATTTTTTTAAATACATATATATATATATGCATATATATATATACATTTATTATATTACATATATATCGAGGGATTAATGTACTCTCTTCGTTTATCGATTAGGGGAGGAGGGTATTGGGATAATTCGTTTAACGTTGCGATTACACGTGTAACATGAACGCGTCCAGCGCATAGAAACATAAATAAATAAATTATGAAGAAAAAAAAAATGGAGTAGGAGCAGATATATATATATATATATATATATATATATATATATGTATATAGCTGCTCCTAAATACTTCTTGATCGGAGGAAAATTGAGAAATTCCACATTGTAGAATTGAACATTGTAATTGAAGATTTCTGAGGTTTATTTGGCTATCTTTAGTTGCTTTGTCCCTCTGCGGTTATTGAGAACGCCGTTGCGTAAACCGCGACTACGACGGCATTTTGTAACTCCCCAATTCTATTCGCCGTGTAATTATTATGAATTAATAATACTCGGAGAATGGTGGAACTCGGTTCAGAGGGTCGAAATATCGATTGAGGTTATCATATCGTGTGTGTTTCTGACTGCCTGTCTGCTTGCGCTTGTCTGTATGCGTTTGTGTATATGAGTGAAATTAGTATTTTTTGCTTTCTCTCTTGAGGTAGAAGCGGTTCCGTATATTTGTGCGGAATATACGTCACGCAGCGTGAAAAAATTAACATATATATATATATATATATATATATTGATTCGCGACAAAATGATAAAACGCTCCAACGATTATGCTTTTGTAGATTTGTTTCTTTTTGTTTCTTGCAAATCCGGACGATAAATCTAAACGAGAGAACAAATATGATGAGGGGAGATGTTGATTTTCCGTTTGTTTTTTTTTTGTTCTTTTCTTTTGCTCCTTTCTTTTCAATGTAACGCGCGTATGACGATCGAAATTGAGAATGAAATTGTGAATTAGAGCGCGAATTACGCTAATCCACGTAATTGTAGAGAAACTGTTGAAAATAAAAAATATATTTGTATGTATAAAAAAAAAAAAGACAAAATCGGCGACAAAACGTCACCGGACTATAAAGTCTTACTCGATAATCGCGGCTATTGCATCGTTTTGTTATTTAAGAAAGAAAAAAAAATTCTCCTTTTATTTATTCATTTATTGTATGCATTATACTTAAAGACTATTATACTTTGTAGTTTGTACTTGATTTTCATTATTCCTGAGAGAAGCGACTCGCGGAGGAGCGCGCCGCGAGCCGCTCCAAGTGTTCTCGCGGTGGCCCCGATATTTTTGTTTTTTGTTTTTTTTTTGGTCTCCTATTTTTCTCGTAATCTCGGAGTATCACCACGTGTTTACTTGATCCGTCCTGTTTATTTCCATCTATAATTTGTATTTATTTTATTTTTTCCTCATTTTTTTTCTCTTTAACGTTATTTTATTATTAGTTTTAGTTTTTTTTCTTCTTTTCATTCTTACTCGCGATACCACTGGCGTCAATGAGCTATCGTTCATCGTGAAATATCTGCGGTTTATAATCCGTTATAATATTTTTTTATATATGTACAGAGACGTCGGGGGTAGGGGGTTATATATGCTTTATCGAAAAGAATGAAAAAAGCTAATGAAAAACAAATAAAAACAACAAAAAAAATCGTTCGACAACCCTGTATTACAATATTCTTGTTGTGAGGTAGCATTTGTACTTGGTGTGACGTTTATATTGCGAATCGATCATTGTCTTGGCCTGTGGACGAGACTGGAAAATGTATTGTTTGAAATGTTTTTTCACTTAAATCTTCGTTACTTTTTAATTTTTTCTCGAAATTTCGCGAAAATTCACCGCCCCGAATCCACAGTGGCCGGTTCGACAAGAACGATCGTTCATCATTTCACGGCGTGTACAGTAAATTACAAAAATTGTCTCTCCTTTTCGTCTCTTTTTCTCAAAGTTTGTTTGTATGTTTTTCTTCATCTCTCTTTCATCTCTCATACGCATCGTCGGTCACGTCTTAAACATTATTTTTATTCTTCTTCATTTTCTTTTTTTCCTTTAATTATTTTGCTTTGTTTGTTTGTTAAACTTTGTACTATGAATCAGCGACCAAGGCAGGTCGCCATATTCGCCCATTTATCGAAGCCCCGCGTTGCGACATCTCTAAAATTTACCAAGTATTCGCGCGTGTACGTACGTTACTTATTTGTTTATAATTTTTTTTGTTCATTTTTTCAAATTTTTTTTTCTTTTTTTTTCATTTTTGTTTGTTTTTTTTTTCGTATAATTTTAGTTTTTCTCATTTATTACTATGGTATGTTTACTAGCTATACGATCATACTGTATAGTAGTCTGTGCGCGCTTTCTATCTTGTTTTCTCGTTTTCATCGATTTTTTTTCTTCCGTCCTTTAGTCCCTTCGTTATTTCACAATGACATCTCAACATTTCACCCTCACTGGTCTCGGCTCTCTTTCTCTCTCTCTCTCATTCTTTCACTATCTTTTCTCTCTTTCTTTCTCTCTCTCTCTCTCTCTGCCCGGTGTGTATAATTTATATATTTCTTACTTTGTTTTTTTAAATATATAGCGATGACATCGATATAAATCTCTCATTGTACGTGGATAATCCGTGTGATTGGAGGATTTGCATTAATCATATATCGTGAAATGGATTTCGAAGATTTGACTCGAAAAAAATAAAAATAAAATCAAAACAAAAAAAAACCAAAAAATCCGTTCACACAGCGATCGAACGAGGACAAATTATTGACGAGTTGAAAATGAAAAATACCACTGGAAATCAATTAAACGTGTCGCATCGATCGATCAATCGTTCGTATTAGCCAACAAAAATGAAAAAAAAAAAACGAAATATTTGTATGTGACACGTTGATTGATTCAATTTTCATGTCATCGATTTTACTTTATTTTCAATTTATCATTGTTCACCGTTGTTTTTTTTTTTTGTTTTTTTCGTCAGATTCCTCGCCAGAGATCGCTGATACGAACGTTTTGCGCAAAGCGGTGTTGTCACACACGACATATATAGAGGATTTTGAATCCATAAACACATATTATATAAACAACATGCAACATATTATTCTAGGGCGTATTGGTACAATATTTCTGTATATATCGTATATATACATATATAAAGTATCTTCTTTTATTTTATTCCTTATTTTTTTTTTTCCAAACCGGCAAAACGCGTCGGTTTCAATCGCAAAATTATCGTGATTACGACGTAATTCTGAGTAAAAAAAAAAAAAAACGACAATTGCAGCCCCAAAAACGAAGGAAAAGGGGTAAAATGATAATAATAACGCGCGCATCCTCCACGAGCTACAACAAAATTAACCAACCACCAACGTCGTCCCGAAACCGACAGAGAGAAGAAAAGAAATGAAGAAAAAAAAATGCAAAATCTCGACGAATTTCGTAACGATAAGAGAGAAAAAAAAATAAAAAAAATAAAAAAGAAAAACGTAACTACCCTTTGGCGAAGATCAAACGACGCGCGACACGAATCGATAAACAAATTTTAATTCAACAATTTTTGCGTTACACGACGAGAGAAAAGGAAGGCTTAACAACGAGGGAAGTGAAAAAAAAAAATGTTTTCTTTTGTCTCCTCGTGGAGCAATTTATCAGCTCGTTAACGGTGCGGTCGCGCAAACTGCTTTTACGAACAATTTAGAAATACAACTGTAGGAACACCAACGCACTTTGTGTTCTATGCGAAAGGAAAAAAATAATAATTAATAATAATAATAATAATAATGATAATAAAAACGAAATTATGAACGAGAAAGGAAAAATAATCGAGGAGAAAAGAAAAACTCGAACCGCTCCCTCGTAACCGCGGCTGACCTAATCGATCTCACATACATTTACATAATTATACACAGTTTTTTTTTGTTTTTTTTTTAAACGCCTAACCGAGCACAATTTACCAACTTTCTCACTCTCTTTCTTTCTTTCTTTCTTTCTCTCTCTCTCTCTCTTTTTCTCGCTCAATCTCTCCTTCTTTTTTCCTACCCTTTTCCTTACTCATTTAATCCTAAATTCATCATAATTCTACATTGATTATCTAGGTACATGTTTCAATTACTCCCCCCTCCTGCAAACTCTTAAACCGAAATCTCCAATCAATCGAGCCTATAATAAATCGATCATAGACGTTTGCACGTCGATCGTATCGTTTCTTGCGTTAATTGCGTTTGTGTGTGTGTGTGTGTTTTAATCTTTGTATGCTTGTGCTTAATTTATTTTATAAATTAGTGTTATCGTGCCGTTGAATAGATTCTTTAATCATTTAAGCGTTTAAAAATCGAATAAAACCCCCGAGAGCTAAGAACCCTCGAAAATCTTGCTAGCTCGACTCTCCTCGAACGATGTTTCTTTTTTCACTGCTGAACCATCGAATGGTTACATAATTAATATTTATTCATTAATTCAACGTACAAAAGGGCCGATATCTCTTAGAGCACGAGAATATATTCACAAATACGAGGCATTCCGTGCAAAGTCGACGCACGTTCGATCGTCAGCAATTTCATTCGCAGTTTTTTTTTTTTAATATCTATTGTACGACTCCAAAAAAAAAGGCACCTCAACGTTTTCTTTCCGCCAGATCATTTTTTAATAATAATTTGTTTTTCAATAATATACTTCGAATGAGGGAAAAAACGTTGTTGCGATTTTGAAAATCTCGAAAAATTTTCAAGGATCCTGTGTCAGGTACGAAAATTTTACTTTAGTCACATTTCAGACTGTACGGACTTGTGATTGGAGTGATTTTCCTTCTTTTTTTATTCATTGTACAAAATCTACAAAAGATGTTTTTCCTTCGATTTTTTTTTTATTTCAATTTTTTTTATTGTGTCTCGGAAAATTTGGATCTACGGCAAAATATTTTCAAAAATATTTTCCGGTTTTTTTTTTCTTATTCCCCTCGACTTTTTGTTTCTTTCGAGACTGGTTTGAAAAAAAACATTATTAGCAAAGAAAAAATGTGAATAGATTTGGCAAAATAATTTTTTAAAAATCACGAATCACGTACGAGTTGATGAGGTTTTAAACGTACGTCCAGTTGGCACGTAATCCCCCATACAATAAATATATATATATATATATCCTTGTTCTGCAGAGGAGCCAAGAAAATTGGCTGTTATCGGTGCACCAATATCGATAATGCGCGATCTCAATTATAATCATCACCGACATTTATAGCGTGTATATGTGTTTTTGTGTGTGCTTTCATGTTCGTTCAAAATCACGACATACTCTCCATCCGTATTACGAGACAATATGCGTTATACGAAAAGTACAAAGAAAACAGGATAAGAAAAGAATTTTTTTAATAAAAATTCTGATCCTTTAATCGTGCTAAACGATCGTCCAAATTTCACTCCGGATCCCTTACAATTTTTATATTTATATTCCACTAATTGAATTATTAATTTTTACTCCTCTCAAATCCTTCCCCCTTTTATTTATTTATTTATTTATTTTATTTTATTTTTTTCGTATCCCACGTCCATTATCAATTGTTTTTTTTCCCCATTTTCTACCAATGACGAGTACTTGTACGATTTGTTTATTTTTTTTTCTTTATCCAAGTACTCGAACCGTCAAATTGTCCCATCGAGTATCTCCCTCACTTTTACTCAGCCAAAGTAGCCTTGTCGTCAATTTTGTGTATTTTACTTTTCTACGTCATTTTTGAATGGTGAAAAGTTTGGTACTTGTCGAAAGAGAAAAAAATCATCGAATGTGATTGTTTTTTTTTTTTTTTTTTTTTTTTTTTTTTTTTTTCTTTTTTTTTTTTTTTTTTTTTCGTCGCACCCCCCAATGTATGCGTGTGTCTTTGCGCACATAGCTGATCGAGAGTCGATCGATTTGCTTGCGTATAGCACGTTTTTTCAATTTTTGTTTTCTTTTTTCCTCAATCGCCGACATGAGTCTCGTCGTTCTTTTCTTTTTCCTTTTTTTTCTTTTTTTTTTTTTTTTTTTTTCGTTGGAGAAAAAAATTATCTATGTTTCAACAACTGTTGAAACTTTATACACTTTTGTTTTTCTCTGTCTCATTATCAATGAATTCTTAATTAAACCGGTTAATATTCCAAACGTTCTCATTTTTGTTTTGTTTCGTTCTCTCTGTCTCTCTCTCTCTCTCTCTTTCCCACATATTCCAATCGCTCTTTTATTTTCCCAAATTCAATCACGCACAAAATCGCACACGTGTCAAAAATTTCCAACCGTCAAGCCACGAAAATTCCCCGTAATATTACCCTTGTCAAACGGACACCAGTTTATGAACGTGAAGAAAAAAGAATAATGTATAAAAACAAAAGCAGCTTTAAATATATATCGGATCGTTAAGAGTCGTCCCGAGAATTTCGATGTATTTAGCTTTATTATTTTCTTTTATGATCGCAGAAAACTTACGAATTGTTTGCCGTTTTTCTTTTCCAACAATCGCTTTTCAATATTTAAAATGAAAAATACCCTGCGCATCGACGAAATCAGTGCTAAAAAATATTTATCCTTTTCAAAAATCGTCGCGGATTAAGTGACGGGGACAAAAGATTAATTGTACCGCAACAAGTGTCATGAAACAATATTTCGCCCGATGATGACGTAAATAAAAAAATTAAAAAAACAAATGTTTCATGTCAATTTCCGACAGTGTATTTTCGTTCGTTTTTTTTTTTTTTCACAGAATCATGATTATTAATCCGGACATGATCAGCGACAGGACATTTTATTTATTTGCACGATGTTGACAAACAATTGGCAATATTTTAGCAACGAGTGTAATTAGAAAAAAAAAAATCAACCAATTTATTTACGAAACCATGTGAAGGTAATATTTTTTACAATGACACACACACACACACACACACAGCGGTACAATAAATCACTTATTACCGGCAATTAAATCGTGATAATGTGTTGATTTAAAGAAGTTAACGCTGATTTAACCAGTGACAGAGCGCACCAACTGTCTTAAAACGACGTGTCTAAATAAAAAAATCACGATTACGAGTTTCACGAACGATTATCTTCGAGTGTCCGTCAACAGGGGACCCCCCCTCCCCCCCGATTATAAATAGGCTAACAAGTTAATTACAGCTGTTTGTTACTGGGTTTTCCTGTCTGCGGTTCGCGAAAAAAAAAAAATTTAATAAAAACAAAAACAAAGTATTCATCTATGAGGTAGGATTTTTCATACTTTTGGCAGTTCTGCGAATAACGCGCCTGGTTAAACGCATTTATGTTTCAACTTTCGTTCCAACGGATATGATGTACGAGAAAGAAGACGAAAAAAAGAAGATAAAAAAAGCAAAAACAGATGGAGAAAAAAATGTCATCTCCACATCGCGCCACACGTCGTAAACACTAAATAAATCTCTGAATCTCTATTGTCTTTGATAACTTATGATAGGCATATCGTTCTGAGGTATATCTTCAAACTTCTGTAACAAAAATAATAACGGAGACATGGTATGGAGGCGAAAAAAAAGATAGAGATATTTATATGTGTGTGTGTATGTGTGTGTGTGTGTGCCTTTGTGTAAGAACGTCGAAGAAATTATAACGATATAAGAATTGGGCGAAAAAGGAATAATCCGTTTAAAAACTGTAAATACTGCAACAAGTAATATCGTGGTGCCATCCTGACTAGGAATAATCGTAACTATCATGTTAATTGTATATTTATATATGCCCCCGTTTCTATTTTTTTTTAATTTTTGTTTTGTTTTTTTTTCACGTTCGATTTGTTTCATTTTTTCCATTCACTCGCAGATTTATTTCTTCGTTTATATATATTCGGTCATTCCGGCTATTATAATATCTCGTATCTATTCGCGTTTGCTATTTTTATTCATTAGTTTCTTTTTTTCTTTCTCCCTTTAGCGACTATTGCCCGGGACAAAAGTCCCGCCCGTTATTTAAACATTGTAAATATGTAACAAAGTGGTTATTGATTATTCTGCCATAGTTCTCGCGTCGCGGACAGGTTCGTGAAGAAAGAAAAAGAAATAAATAAATATGAACGCCGTGAATGAGTAAAAAAATCACGAGGATAAAACTTAATCACGATGTTTTTCTTTATTCATTTTCTTTTGTCTTTCCACAAACAACCCGAAGCGATCATCGTAATCATCTATATAGTAAGTTAGCATCTGTCGGTCTTTAAGTGGTTTAGTACAGGTCAGAGACAAGCACTTGTCGTTAATTTGAGGATAAACCTTTTCTTCTTTTTTCTTTCGTTCAATTGTCCCACCTATTTAATAATTATTATTTTATTAAATTTACCTCGCAATATATGTTGTTGTAAAATGTTTTGTACTGGGATTAATAAAAACAAGAACAAAGAATCATAAGTAACGACTCTCATTGTGTTTGTTTCTCGAGAATGTTTTTTTTTTCTTTCAGAGAAAATGCAGACTAAAAATCTATATGAATCGCGTACAAAAATTGTAAGTTAGCCCCGTAGAGTAATTCGTGATAAATAAATTGTCGGACAAATGGTTAACAAAAAGCGTTTATTGCAAAGTAACAAAAAGTGTTTAATCCCTGTCACAGTTTTGTATGACGTTCGTATGAAAAAAAGCCCACCATACTCGTGGACTATATGCTCGTATAAAAAAACAAAAAAGAACGTTGCTTCTTCCCAATTTACGTGCCCTCAAAAAAATCTTCTTTTCCTCCCCTTTGTCATAATCTTCGAAGCTTAACAAAGAGAGCATCGTCGATGTTTCATTTAATTTTGGCACGGTCCAACAGTAGCAACTCCAATAAACCCTCCCCTTCATCTCGGTTTTTACCGATGACGAACCGTCAAAACTTCGTACTCCCAAGGACTCGATGTTTCAACATTGCGTGTGTGTGTGTGAATGGTTTTTTTCTCCCTCTCTCTATCTCTCTCTCTCTCTATCTCTCTCTTTTTTTTTCTTGTAATAAAAATAGATAAACATTTGAGGCATTTTTGTTTCTTCTGTCATTTAAAAATTCAGTTTAAACAGTTTAACCGGGTTTAGTTATCAGCGGCTATATCATAGTAACTCTGGATCTATTGAGAAGAAAAAGATAACAAAACAAAAAATGTTGTGGCAGCATTTCTTATATATCGCTACAATATATAAATTCTGTATATGTTTGTGTATATATTCAATGCGTTGTGTATATATATATTTTTTGTTTGTTTTTGTTTAAATATATATATATATAATATATATATATATGTAATATAGATATATTAATATTAATATTTCTCTCATCTACGGCAGTCTGCGGTAGGATATTTTGTATCGCGTTGTTCTTTTTTTCTTTTACTATTTTTCTTTCTCTATTACTTTTATTACGTATATCTGTCGCTCGCCTTGAATAGCACCCCCAAGGCTTTTGCTAATTCTCATTAGTCGCGAGAAAAATAATGCTCGAGGTAAAACGAAGAAGAAACGAAAGAGAAAAAAAATAAATAAATCGCGTCAAATTTCGCGATCAGTTTGTGAAAAAAAAAACGAAAGAAAAAAAAACCGTTATCAATTAATTAATCAATTACCTGAGTTGATTGGGTTTGTTTTTTTTTTTCTGTTTCTTGCAATCTCTGTTACATGCACACACTTGCGTCACTCAGCTTCCTTGACACGGTCAATCACAATCTCGCATTGACTGTCAATCACAATCTCACATTCGCAATCGCTCGTTCACACATCTTATACAATCCCAATGACTATAATTATTCTTCTTTTTTTTTTTTTTTTTCGCTTCGCTCCATTTCATTTAACACCGTTGTGCTGCTCCTGGGTTCTTTCCGTTGTCTCAATCTCACGACGCTCCAACTTTTTTTTTTCACACTTTACCCGCTACGTATCGTTCTTCTACCGTATTTCGTAATATTTTTTTTTTGTGTTTTTCATGTTTTTTTTTTTTTTAACAGTAGAGTTAATAAACCTTACTTGACCGTTGCACTTTCATTGACTAGTTTTGTGATTTGCAGCGTGTTTTTCGTAGGGCGGCGTCGAGGATGGTGAGGGGGTTTGGGGTGGGGGACGGCGCTTTGGGCTTTTTGCGTCCGTAGAACGTGACACAAATGCCTTGACGCTCGTTCAAGTTTGCGTGTATGCGCGTGCGTGTGTGTGTGTGTTCACGCTTCATTATATTACTGTTCTTTTCTTTCTCTTTCTTTCATTAATGTTGTTTTGTTGTTTTTTTGACGGTTATCATGTCATTCTCTCGGCTCGAATGTACTTCCGCACTTGTCGTGTCGTTCGAGTTCGATATCCGGAACGACGGAAACTTCTTCCCTTCAATCATCGTGAATATCTTCATTTTTATCTTTTTTTTTTTCATTTCTTTTTCACAGCCATAATGCAACAAGAGACGCGATAATCGATGAAAATTATTATTCTTTCTCGCGTTCACTCGATGCTATAATAACTGTTTCTCTAAATATGCGTATTATCTTTGCTCTCCTTGTACCACCGTAAACTCGTTACGGATTACGGCGAACTTTTAGCAACGATTTTGCCGTTTTTTTTTTGGTCTTCCTTCTTCGGGAGATGAGGGATTGTAATCCGGGGGGGGGGGGGGGGGGGGGACCGTTTGTAAATGGGGTTTGGATGGGAGGGAGTGCTTGTACTCTTGCTAGTTCACAGGTAACTGTAGTAGTCGCAAGGTAGATTTTGGTTACCGCGTTTTCTTTTTTTCTTTTTTGCTTTTCTTGCAAAGACTCGTCTCGTGCGATACGTCGGTAAGGGATGGGGGGAAAAAACAGAAAGAAGAAACAACAAATTCCTGGAGCACTCTGGACTCTGGGATAATTTTTTTTTTTTTCCTCCCCACGATTATCGCGTGCTCGCAAGAGGGTTGAAAACTTTGCGAGTGCCTCTTTCTTGGATAACGTTGCACCTTCGTGAATCTCACGATTTCGCGCGCGCGCGCACGTCCTTGCGGGCATTCCATGCGCAAACGTATTGCGCGTGATAAAACAAGCGTGATCTTACTTTTTTTTTCTTGTTGTTGTTGCTTTCGTTTTTTTTATTTTTTTTTTTCGTGATTTTATTCTTTTCAAAAGGACAAACTTACTGTGGCACCGTGTCCGCGACCGGATGACTCGCTTGCTGAAAAGCCTTCAGACTCAGTTCGTTCTTGTGCTCGCGAGCAATGTGACGTCTTACCGTGTTGTTGCGGGTAAAAGTGCGCGAACAGAATGGACACGAGACCCTTATACCCTGATGACGCTGTCGCACGTGAGCACGTAGATTCGTCTCGTAACCGTAAAGTCTCTCGCAGAATGGACATTTTAATTTTTTTCCTGCAACAAAACGAAAAAAAAAACGTAACGAACCAACGTTTAATGACAATTTACGGGATAATTTTATCGTAAAAATTTCGTATAACAAAGAACTTTATTGATTCTCGACAATTTCAATGCCAAAAACATTTTTATCGCCTAGCGTATTTGTGTAAAAAAAAAACAAACTTTTCGAGATTTTCTGCCAATTTTTAGCTTAATAACAAAATGGCGGACTTTGGAAAAAAAAAACTTTTTTTTCCAAAGTCCGCCATTAATCAATAATAAAATGGATAAATAACAAAATGGCGGACTTTGGAAAAAAAACTTTTTTTTCCAAAGTCCGCCATTAATAAATAATAAAATGGATAAATAACAAAATGGCGGACTTTGGAGAAAAAAAACTTTTTTTTCGAAAGTCCGCCATTTTGTTATTTATCCATCAAATTTAACTTCAGTAGTTCCGACCAGAATGACATGTCTATAGATTAAGAATTATCAAGAATTTTTTATTTCAGATAACATCAAGAGTCAAAATCACCGGGGCCACCCGCGCGCTTTTTTTTCGAGGTGCCAACTTCGATCAATAATAATAATAATAATAAACTATGAAATTAAAAAAAAAAAATTTTTTTTGTATCTTTGATATGTAAATAAAAACATCCTAAATATCCAAAACGATTCATTTTTATTTCCGTACAAAAAAAAAGCCCTCCAAAAAAGACATGAAAATCGGCTTAAGTTACCAGACTGCTACCTTAAGGAGACAATTTGGGAGCCTCTTTTTCGACCAGGACGCCTGGTAATGACGCTAATCGATAGTTAATAAGAGACACTATCGCGACTTTTCTGGCAAAATGGTTATACGCAAATATAAACCCATTCGGAAGATTCAGAGGTTAAAAGAACGTTGAATATTGGACGAGGGTTTCTCGTAAGCACGTTGCCAGGCACGTTGACTTGTGTAAAGGCGATTAGCGAGACGCTGCCGGCATGATATCTATCACGACCCTGAAGATATATGCATTAGACAAAATTTCATCGTTGGACAGCTATAACTATCGTATTTTGTATCGTACAGACTTCGCTCAGGTGTCATTTTCTTCGTTTTGCAACTTTGCAAAATTGCAATTTTTTTGTTTTTTATTTAAGCATTCCTTAAGGGGATACGACGAAAAGGAATTTTTGAGCCGCTATAACTACTGTGTTTTTTATCGTACAGACTTCGCTCGGGTCTCATTTTCTTCGTTTTGCGATTCTGCAAAAGTGCATTTTTTTTTTTTTTTTTTTTAACGGATGGGAGAAGTCCCGGGCTGTGGCTGGGGACCACAGCCCGGGAATTCTCCCATACGCCGTTCGAGACTATACCCCCACCACACCTGAAGCCTGACCAGTGCCAGCGTACGTTGCAAACGCTAGGGGGTAGCGTTTGCACCGTAAGCACCTAGTGCCCCCCCGCCGTGATTTTGGCGGGGGAGTTATATATTTATATAACTCCCGCACCAGGATCTATATATAATTCGAATTTTTTCGAATAGACTAATACCGTGTCTATCGAAAATAAGAATCGATAAAACAAAGGGAGATGAAAAATAATATCAGCTCGAGAATTTCACAATGAATAAAATGATACTGAGTTTGTCCGATAAAAAACACAGTAGTTATGTCGTTCCGAACATTTCTTTTCGTTGTATCCCTCTAAGGAAGGATTGATGAAAAACTTGCAATTCTAAACAATCGCAAAACGATGAAAATGAGACCTGAGCGAAGCTTATACGATAAAAAAACACGGTACTTATAGCTGTCCAAAGATGAAATTTTGTCTGTTGCAGATATCTTCAGGGTAATTATCTATCCGGGATAACGAGCAAATTGAATAGAAAGTTTCGAACAGAAGGAAAACATTGGGCACGAGCATGTTGGAAAATAAAAGGGGTCGAATTAAGAGCCGATTTCACGTGAATTCAATATATATATAGACAATGAACGTGTCACGATGCCTTGACGGAATTATAAGAACCATCGGTCGTTGCAAATACTTTTCTAATATCACAAGGATAACAGATGTACCACAAGAGAAAACCATTGTGTCGGCCATGACACTGGCCGACTTAACGATATATACGCAACGTCGGTAAGTTTACGAATGACGGGACGTTTGAGCGGCGGGCTTTTGACGAATAGAACACACGGAACGAACAAAGGAAAGTGCCGGGACTCGATGAATAACGTTTTAACAATGTAACAGCGGTATTAAAATGAGCGGCATTTAACGATATATATGGGCGTATTTATGAGACGAAACGGAGTTAACGAGAACAAGAGATTGTCCGCGGGTAAGGTATATTATCGTTATTGTAATCACTATTCAATAGATACAATATTAGATTTATAATCTATGGGATATTTTTCGAGATTCGAACCGGAGGATTAGGTGAATTCGTGATTGTATAACATGGATGCTCGTCTAACCGTTCAGCGGACAGAGATGCAAATATGCTAGAAGGGTGATTTCGCGGAATTACCGCATCGTTTCTTTGTTCATGCTCTTCAAATCCCTACTTTCTCTCCCTCTCTCACTCTCTCCCCCTCTCCTTTAAATGAAGATGGAAAGCAAGACTGCTAATATACATGCCAGAGCATATAGACTAGCATATATATAGCATATAGTGAGAAGAAGGAGTCACGTGACGCGGGTCATTAAGTTCCTGCCTGTGTGCGTGTCGTCCGCAGCGCGCGTGTGTGTGTTTGTGTGTAAAATGGATATGTAGCGTGGACATCGGGTTCGCGAGGTGATTTCGCCTGTGGGGGCCCTTTCGTAGAAACCGACTCTCTCGAACCTCAGCGAGAGTTCAACGCGGCATATTTGACCTGCATATGTGTATGCCGGCGTGAGTACAAGCATGTAAAACGTACAAATACATACAGCTACATGCTCTCGTTTAGTCTTCCCTACATGCCACACTATATATCGAATCTCACCGGGGTCTAATGCCTTTCCGAGTTGTATAGCCACGAGAACAGCGCGTGCAAGGACAAACCTTCTAAATAGACGAATAATTCGCTACCTCCCCTAATTAAATAATCGGCTCAAAATCAAAAATACCAAAAACATGCGATTACCGATTGTCCTGCGAGCCGCCGAATCCTCTTGATCAAAAAGTCAAAGGAACAACCGGCGTTCGAATGACAATGAATCACAATTGTCGAGCTCGGGATTGATCGCACGACGAAAGGAGGTAGTTCAAGAGATGACAAGTAGAGCTGGACATAACGAGGTGGAATGTCAAAAAATCAATCTTGCTCCAATGATTCCCGATATTTTGTCAGTAAATTTCGCTACGGTTACGCGAAATTTCGCGGAAATCTCGAAAGAAACTGGCGTGAATCTCGCGAATCTCACGCATCGGACAAAAGGTATTGCGAAAGGGTTCATGCGGGATGTTTAGGCAAATCGTTGCGGTTACACGATTGCTTCTTCGTGGATGCTGCTGGTGACAGAGCTAAGGCATCAGCAACAACAACGGTAAAGGATGCTGCAACGTTTAGACCAAGTATCTGTACATGTGTGTCTGTGTGTTTTTGTGCCGTTGTGTAACGAAAGCCCACGGGGTTTTCGATAGATATAACGCCTAAAAATAGAGATCGTCGTTCGGCCATCCTAGAAAAACTTGTAATGGGGCTGTGCCGATGCCTCGTGATACTGTGTATGTGTGTGTGTCTCTCTATCTCTCTTTTTCTCTCTCTTTCCTCTCTCTTTCCCTCTTTCGCTGCTCCGCGGATCCGGCAATCTACAAACGAACACAAACGCACACACACACGTGAGCGCAGCCGCTTCTCGTGCAGCTGACTATGAAATTCACAAAGGACCGGCGAGATCCCGCGGTCGGCCGGTGTGACGCGCGCGATGAACAAAGGCGGAACACACTTCTTCTTCGTATGTGCCCGCGCTCGAAGACGTGCGCTTGAAAAACGAAAAGAGAAGTAGAAGCGGGCGAAAAAAAAACAAAAAGAGAAAACGAAGAGTACGGGTTTGCGCTCACGACGACGACGACGACGACGACGACGACGACGACGAGGACACAGAGGATCCAAGGGAGGGGTTGTTTTTTTTTTTTCCTTTTTTTCCTATATCACTCTCGGAAAATCCGGGGCGATGAGGGATTTTGCCGTTGTGCAACGAAAAAGCTACATCCCCATCTACGCTCTTGAGGGCCGTTACCAACCACCCTCTCCGACACCCCAAAGCTTCGGAAGATTGTCAAAGAGGGCCTCATTTTAATTGCTCATTAGTGTAAAATTCATCGACTCGCAAATTGACGAATCATATTGGATTAAAACGAAAAAACAAAAAAAAATGTTTATATCATTCAGCGACAAAATTAAGTGTGAATAATTAATATGGAAAAATGTGAATAACATTGCTCTTCGAAAAATTGTAATTATTGCGAAACAAAATTGCTCCGTTACGTTTTTTTTTCGAATAACGAACGTCAACAGTTATAATAATTATTCACAGTTGTTTTATAATGCAAAGAATTTTCGTTTTTTTTTTTCTAAAGCCATTTGTGCCATTGTTTTTTTTTTTTTGTCACAAGCATGTTTCGATTATTTTCTTCATCACTCGTATCCCTCGACAAATGGGAATTTCGCGGTAACGATGAAAGTTTAATTTCTCGTTATGAAAAATACGGTGATAGAGAGAAAGAGAGACAGAGGCAACCGTCGTCTCGACTCGTCATTCGTCATAATGAGCAAATTAAATTTTCAGTGTTAATATGAAGAAGAAAAAAAAAACGAAACGAAACCCTGCGCATATATGACAGAGGGCAAAAATTGTAGTTTCGTAGATGAAAAAGAAAAATTAACATTGCTCGCACGCGCGGTTAGAGTCCATCTAATAAAACATCTCGTCTCTAACGTACAAAAAAAAAAACGAAAAAAAAAAAACGTTTATAGAGGCATCGAAAAGCCAGATCCGGAAACCATAAAACTCGCGCGTTGCCCGTGGTACTAATGCCCCCAGGTGGCTCAACGTCGAATGGCTTCTAACTGCGATACGGAATACCGAGAGACGTTAGAGGAAGAAACTAGAAAAAAAAAAAGATAATAAAAAAATGAAGGAGAAAACAGCTATACGAGAGATTGCCGATTCGCGAGGGCGGGCTTTGTGTATAGTTTGGCCTTCGAGATTTTTCTCGGGAGCATCAAAAATCCCCGTAAAACTTGTCCGGGAGCGAGAACGAGCTGGTCAAATAATAGAGTAGCGTGAGTAACGCATCGCGCGTGTCCAGGAAGTCTCGCGAAGCTTACACACATGCACGCGCACACACTTTTTCAAAACCAAATCTAATACCTGACTAACAAGTAGTAAAACACGAGGAATCACGAGGTGAATTCGCATTGGCCTTCGAAATTCAGCACACGAAGCAATGAATATGTGTCCTACTTCACGTTATATTTGTGTATGTGCGCGTAACGCATATACATAAATTTGGCGTTGGAACAAAAAATTTTAATATTTCACCGTTCGGTAAAATACTGCGAAGAACTTTTAATAAAGATAAGCTAATTGTTGACATTAGATACCGGAATAAAATTATACAAACGTTCTTGACACTTTGAAACTTCTATAATGTTACGCTATACGTTTTATAATCGTATTTCCGATAAGCTCAAACGGGGTCACGAAAATACGTCAAAACATGACAAATCGTACGTAATGTTATTGCCACAAAGTTTGGACGAAGGTCCTTTCAAGGATATTGTTTGCGATTGAAAGAAAGAACCTTTCGCTGGCTGGGCGGAGTCCTGTAACTTCCGATATTTGTCTCGTGATGGCGGAGCTTTTTTTTTTTTTTTTTACTTTTTCGTAAATATCGCGGCATGATAAACTGCTGGACGGATCAACGCCCGCGAAGAAACATTTTGTTACGAACCTTCCCATACGAGATAAAAGCGCGGGTTATCGTCTATTTAGAAACTCGAAATTGATGAATTCCTCGAAAATAATTACAATCAAATCAATCGATTCCGCATATACGAGGTCTGTTCAAAAAGTATCGCGAATTTTGAATTTCCGCGGGCTACGTATATTCGATTTTCGATTTTTTTTTTTGTGGCGTTAGGTTGGTACTCGTGTCCCTCACTTATGCTGAAAGAATCGGCCATTTCGAATGTTTAGTTAATTGTTGACAGCTGTTTTGATTAGACGTGTTTTGGCTTGTCTTCGATTTTTGCCTATTCCAAAAAATGGATCAAACAATCTGGTATCCAATTTTGTGTGAACAACAAAATTAAGGGCGCGGACGCATTCCGAATGTTGACTGTGGCATATGGTGAAGCTACCTTGGACCAGAGCAACGTTTATCGGTGGTACAAAATGTTCTCAGAGGGCCGAGAAGATGCGAACAACGAAATGCGTTTCGGACGCCCGAGCACATCAACAACAGACGAAAACATTGATGAAATAAAGAAAATAATATTGGCCAATCGTCGAATCGCCGTTAGAGAAGTTACTAAGGAACTAAACATATCGATTGGCTCGTGCTATTCGATTTTTACCAATGATTTGGGCATGAGACGGGTCGCCGCGAAATTCGTGCGAAAATTGCTCAATTTCGAACGAAAACAGTGTCGCGTTAACATTGCTAAGGAGCTGTTGGACTCGGTCCGCGACGACCCAAATTTGCTCCAGAGGGTCATAACTGGTGACGAATCGTGGGTTTATGGTTATGACGTGGAAACCAAAGCTCGATGATCGCAATGGAAGCTGCTTTGTTGGAATAAGCAAAAATCGAAGACAAGCCAAAACACGTCTAACCAAAACAGCTGTCAACAATTAACTAAACATTCAAAATGGCCGATTTTTTCAGCATAAGTGAGGGACACGAGTACCAACCTAACGCCACAAAAAAATCGAAAATCGAATATGCGTAGCCCGCGAAAATTCAAAATTCGCGATACTTTTTGAACAGACCTCGTACGACCGAAATATTTATGTTTTCGAGAAGCTTAACGCCCTGGAAGAAAAAAAAAACAAAAAAATGTTTCGAATACAGCAAGAATTCCGGCATAAAATGAATTAAAGGTCGATGAATATGTGCGCTCACATATTCTTGAAAGTATTATTCATGTTGGGTGGTCATTTTCCAAGGTAACGAAAAAAAAAGACATCTTTTAGTGTCTCAGCACGATTATAAAGATGTTGTATAACTTGCAGACCTAGAAAAATTCTGTGTGACAAGCCTCGAAATCACACGCGCGCATCATATACATGTGTACATACATATATCTCACATCTATATATATACATGAATGTCAGCTGTTATTAGGAATGTGCGTCAGACAAGAGTCGACGGGCTTCTTAGTCGAACATTTCGTAAACGACGATTCGGCAGAGCATATTGAGTAACGAAGTGAGAAAGAGAGAGATGGAGATGCAAAAGTGGAAGGGAGATCGGTAGGGAATCGAGGGAAGACCCCCGCGAGAGTGCGGTGGATTCGAAACCGGGAAATGCCGAAGGTTAAAGTTACGAAACACCGCAGCGGCACTGTCGCTCGTGTTTTCAAATGAGGAACCCACCGGAGAACGAGATATGACCAAGGCCGGTGCGAAAACCATGTACGCGTCTATTCAAGCGTGGATTTTGTGTTTTGATTCCCAGCAAACGCACGATTTTAAATGCTGAGAGGCTGCAATCGAGTACCGAAAGAGCGTGGACCAGTTGGATTCGGGAGACCCTTTTCTTTTTATCGAAGTTCCCGCGATCCGCACACGCGCGCAATCGTTTTTTTTTTAATGTGCAGGCGCGAGAGAGAGTGCGAGGATATTACGAAACGACGATATGTGGCCCTACCGCAACCCGCATATAGTACGATGGATAGTTTTTTTATTTCTCCGCTGCTCAAGATTGCGACAACGACCATAGACGATGAAATCTCACCACAAGTATGAACGGGAGCCTGTCACGCGTTAAATTATTATGGTCAAATTCAAATTAGGGAGTATCAATTTAAACGAGATTCTTGTCACTCCCTTTCTCTCTCTATATATTTATATATATCTCTCTATATTATATAAATATTTCGCCGCCGTTTATAACAGTTGAGGGGGGGGGGGGGTATAATTGTTCCAACAGCTGCACCAGATTCCGCAAGGAAAATAAACGCTTCAGAGATTCAACCGCGTTGGCGTCGGGGGTTGCCTCCAGAAATACATGGATACACAGTATATAGATACATAAAAGCGAAAACATTTTTCTTTAATGATTGAAAAATCATCAACAAAATATGCACGATTAATGACTTTAAAAACACGTATTGATTATGAAAATATACAAGAGTTTCAAGTTATTGAACAAAAAGAAATTAAATATTCAATTTGTACGATAAGCATTCACAGTTGGTTTTGCCTTGACAATTATTTTTAATTTGGACGATATTTTTGGCGTTTACCGTCGTCCAAAGGTTGATTTTTTGAGTTTCCAATGAAAACTCCGTGTTATTCGTAATCAGCGGAAAATTTCCGAACGAAGAAGGGTATCGAAACATTGCGAAAAATGAAAAAAAACAAATTTCAGGATGGGTTAAGTCGAGCCAAGTTAGGTCCCAGAGGGGTTAGCGCGCGAAGCGCGCAGGGGGGCTTAGGCCCCTAGTATATATATATATATATATTAGGCCGATTTTTTTTTCCGACTATTTTTATTTTCAGTCCCCACCCGAAATTTTGTTGGATATGTCGAAAAAGAAATTCCCTGAAAGTTACAGCCCTTAATATTAATTCTAAGTACTTTCCCAAAGCGTGAGAAGATTTTCCATCTAAAATACTCGTAAATCGAATTTTTTTTTCTTTCAAATTTCTATAACTCAGCCGCATTTTATGCTATCATATTGTTCTTGGTTTCGATTTACTCAGAATAAAACAATCTAAAAAAGTGCCTTTTGCGGCGAAAGTGTAAATTGTATTGGTGAGTTGGTACGGATCACTGAAGTTGATTTTTACCCAAAATTCTCGTTTTTTTGCTGTTATCTCCGAAACAATTAACTTTACGAAAAAAATGTGAACGAAAAATTTGTTGGAAATTTAATTTTCTATAAAAAAGGTCCTATCGACCCAATTGCTTAGATTAATATTATTTGAGATATTGAATTTTTTTAATTTTTTTTTAATTATTTTTTTTATTATTTATTATTTCATTTTTTATAAATTTTATACTACTCATAAGTTAAAGTTCAATATCTCAAGAAATATTAATCTAAGCAATTGGGTCGATAGGACCTTTTTTGTAGGAAATTAAATTTTCAACAAATTTTTTATTTTCATTTTTTTCGTAAAGTTGATTGTTTCGGAGATAACAGCAAAAAAACGAGAATTTTGGGAAAAAATCATCTTCAGTGACCCGTACCAACTCACCGGTACAATTTACACTTTCACCGCAAAAGACACTTTTTTAGATTGTTTTATTCTGAGTAAATCGAAACCAAGAACAATATGATAGCATAAAATGCGGCTGAGTTATAGGAATTTGAAAAAAAAAAAAATTCGATTTACGTGTATTTTAGATGGAAAATCTTCTCACGCTTTGGGAAAGTACTTAGAAGTAATATTAAGGGCTGTAACTTTCAGGGAATTTCTTTTTCGACATATCCAACAAAATTTCGGGTGGAGACTGATAACAAAAAAATAGTCGAAAAAAAAATCGCTCTAATATATATATATATATACATAATATGCGAGACTCGGGCAACGTTTTTTCCGAACTAAACAGAGAAATAAAGACAGCCAATACGGCCTTAAAAGTGATTATGAACATATACTGCTGGTCGTGCATTATATTTGTATGCTTCAATATATACGGCAGACTCGAAGTTTCGATGCACAAGAGAGAGAGAGAGAGAGAGGGAGAGAGAGAAAGAAAGAATAAAGGAAAGAACGAAATTTATCACAGCTTGTGATAAATTTGGTTGTACATCCACGAAAATGGTTATATACCCATTGTGGCAAAGTCTCTCTGGTTATCCAAAAATTTCGTTGTTCGGTCTCTTCCGCAGTAGCAGGGAAAAGGTCGAGTTTCCAAAATTACTGTACGCCGTTTCTACTTGGCCGCGAGTAGAAACGTGCGAAACGCGTACGTGCGATCTTGTTTTAAAACTCGTGCGCGCGATTCTATCCTGAGAAACAAGAGGGAGCAGCGAGTGGAATAAACGGATAAGAAGAGCGCACACGAGGCAGGAAAGAACGGATCCTCGCTCTTGGTTTCTCATCGTCAAAAGCCTTGACCCATTTCATCCGCTGGCGCCAAATTGGTCGTTGGGGCGCGTGGCGGGGTGTTATACGTGCGGATATGGTGCGGGTCGGGGGGGACAAAAATATGGTAGGACACAGAAGGAGAGACGAAGGAGGAAAGAGAAATATGGTTTGGTCGAACGGGATGGATGAATAAATCGCGGGGGGGAGATAAAGGGGTAAAGAGGAAATATAATCCAGAGACAAGGCCAATTCATGGAAAGGGATAAGAGAGGCAAGAGAAAAAATAATAATATAGATAGATAGGGCGAGAGAGGGGGGGAAAATCAATGCGAGTCGGGCTTGCGTTGCAACCCTCGCCGAAATCAAGGAGTCTCCATCTCTCAGACGGCCCTCTCTCCCTCATTTTCAACCCTCCCGAACGTCCGCCTTGAACCAATCCTCCCCCGTCCCTCTTGATATCTCACTCACGTCTCTCATTGAGGCCCTACTCCGCGAGCCTTTCTTTCTTTCCTGTACTTCCCCATCTCGCGTTCGTTGACTGCATGGGAAAAGCCGACGACGAGCCACTGTATCACCACCCTTCGTCGGCGACCCCCATGAGATAAAACGACCGAGAAAACCATAACCTGCACAACGGACTAGTCACGAGAACCTTTATTATACGCGTCACCATCATTTTCATGCTCACGCTTGTTCGATTTTTTTTTTTTTCTTTTCTTCAACACTCCCCGCTGTCAATTCAAATCAAACTCGATGAATTCATCAGTAACACGAGCCTCATTTGTTTTTTTCTGCGGCGATCGGGTCGAAAAGTGAATGTAGCGGTAATTGTTCGAACGAAGTAACAGATATTTCGATTGATTATACGGAAATGGCCGTTGAAAACATTTTCGATATCTAATTCTCGTGAAGATTTTTTCGTTCAACGCATTGTCTCTGTGACTTCATGGCATTCTCAATAACCTGCAGTGCTCGAGAATACCGGAAACAAATCTTTTTATCTATCACTTCATAGCCACGTTTTCATACATTTCGCGATCAACTCTCCATAGTCTCGAGACTTCGTTTTCCATTCAATTTTTTTTCTGAACAACGAATAACAAGAAACAAAAAGGTTTTTTCTAAATTTATATTCTTTATCGCGTTTCTGGGACTTTATAGGTATCTTATTAATTATGTTTGTAGGGTAGCCGGAGGAAACCGAAAAAAAGAGGGTTTTTTCATTTTTTTCCCCGCAAATTTTATTTTTCGATCTCGCAACGCTGAATTTCGTAACTCTCGATCGTCTTCAAAGCCTCACGTTCTCAATTTCGTTCGCTGCCGAGGAAATCGAAAAAAAGTCATTTATTTCTATTGTTCCATGATTTTTTGTTTTTTTTTTTTTTTTTTTTTCATGCATTCCATAATTCACGAAAAGTAGGAAAATTTGTAGACTATACGGGAACGAGGCAAGCCCACATAAGACTTTCGCGAGGTTCCGAGATTTGACGACCATTCGCTAAGAGTTGACTACGCAGAAGAACGCCTGCTCGTGCCATCCAGTTCTCTCTTCATCTCTAATATATCGCGTACTTACATTTTTTTTTTTTTTTTTAGTCTTTCGTTCGTTCACCCTTCACCCCGTGTGCGTCGAGGGTGCACGCGCACCGGCGATAGCGGAAAAACCGCGCGCGCATACGCACTTTACGCGGGTTTATTGATTCGTGCGTGAGGGAGACCTCGACGATGTCGTTGACGACGCCGCTGGCGCTGCGATCGCGATCGCACACCCGAGCCCGAAGGAAAATACCGTGGCGTCGCGGTACGAGAGCGTCCGGAAGCTCCGGCAATGCCAACGCGCGGTAACGCATACCAAGAGAAGAAATATAGAGAGACGCGGAAAAGTACGAATGCCCGTTGTCGATTACGCAATCGCGTAAGGGATCTGCGCACTTGCGTAACCGGTACACGTAGTTACGTTTATATATGCGTATAAATGTGTGTTAACACAGGCTTATGCGCCATATGCAAGTGCGTACCTATACAACGTACTCGTACATGCGTGTCAAACACACATCGCATAGCAAACAAAAGGACGTAACAAGAACGGTTTTAACGCGCAAAGTAACGTGAATTACGTACTTTTTGTTCGCGTGATTCACGCGGTACACGCTCGTTGTACGAGCGCATGACGACCGAGTGTGTTTTGGCCTGATGTACTCATAATAGATTCATGCAAAACGTGTATCGTGCGATGATTATAGGCTCGTGTGTGTGAAGTTTCATGGTCAGTGGCAACATTCGTCACTAACATCGCGTCGGCATCAACGAAATATGTACGTTTTGACCCACTCGCAACTTTGCTTCCTTCTCGCGCGGATGGGCTGACAACGCGCTCGAACGATAAGTGAGATACACAGATGTACTCTTTTCTCTATACATACCCTGAGCCATACTCACCAAAGGCCCGTGTCCGCCGCGAGTTTACTATGTCAATGTCACCGTCTTCCACTTACTTTTGTTCAACGAACAAGAGAGCTAAGGAGATGGGAGGAGTGGGTAAGAGATAGAAAAATAAAGAAAACCCAAGGTGAAGGAATGGCGGACGTGTTCGGGGAGAGTTTCCGAGCTGGTGGGGCCTCGTAGCCCTTTTTTTTTTGTCTTTTTACTATGATCCTTTTGGAGAAACGACCGGATACCCGATGATATATATAGGAAGTTTCATGATTGTCCGGTTGAATTACGTATCGTGCGTGCTCTCTGAGCTTATGAGGGTGCGAAAATCCCAATAGCAAATTGGCCCGGGATTCGCAAAAAAAATTGTACCGGCAAAAAAAATAATAATGTCACACCATACGGGCAAACTTCGATGAGTCAGTTTGAAAGGATAAATAAAACTGATTCACGATCGTGAATTCAAGATATTTTAATACGTATATTATCCGTTACGACACTAATTGACGCAATCAACGCCACGCATGAGTTTTCCGTGGGAAATTTCATACTGTAACGTGGAATCGAGTAAATTTTATGTAAATGACGTTTCGGTAATGTTATTGAATAACGATAATCACAGAAAGATAGCCGTGAATTGTATTATTCAATAATTTAATCGCTCTTACCACTTAGAGTTAATGAAATTTTAATATCTTACGAAACAAATGTCCAATTCTCCACCACCCAATGATTCGCCGATATCTCTTACAATTTTTCACTTTGATTAGAAATAAAAAGAGCGAAGAACAAGCTCTCCATGATTGATCTATCACTGCACGCAGTAAGGGTGGGTTTTCGCGAAACTCGCACACGCCAACCCGCGCGCTTATCGTAAATTATTTCGTGACCCAAATTGCATGCTGTTTATTTTTATTTTTTAATTACAAACACCCCTAGATCCTATGGAAATTTCGCGTGCGCGACGAAGCCGAATATGCGATTGTAACATTGCGGGTGAATAATTTTGCGTGACGAGAAATTGAGTATAACAGGAGAGAAAGAAAAAAGAAGAACGAAAAGCAAAAAACAAAAAAGAGTAAACTCAGGGCCATCGATAAACACACACACACGAACAAGAGGTGCGTGCCGAAGTGTTAAGTGTATGTAAATGATCGAGATATTTTTGGAGAAACGTCCTACGCGTGTTTTGCAGAACGCCAGGGCATCATGAGACCAGGTTTGGGCGTGCACAAACTTCGACACCATAAAGTTCCGACAAGTTCGTTTTCAGGAGACGTATAATACTGTATATATTTCTCGTTCAAACTTTTCGAGTAAATCCAGAAAGTCACAAGAATGGAGGAGAAGGTTTATTCGACAAAGGGTATAACAATGAGGGAGAGAAACTTGGATAACAAGAAGGGTTTTCGAAGACTTCCGGTATGTTCAAGGATCCTGGGTGCTTATAGGTCGGAGCTTCAGGCAGCCATAGGGGAAAAGGCGATTAATTTTAGCGAGTGTTTAAGGTCCATACTGATGTTCAAAAAGAAATGATCTAGAAATTATATCACGATGCGTGTTTTTTTTTTCCTCGAAGACAAGCTCACAAGCAAAATTGTCATTAGGAAGTTTGAAAGTAAACTTAAACTCTGCTGAAACGTTATTGCTACGGCTGAAGCAGAAAAATTGGATCGAAAAACTTTCATCTCGGTACTTTATCAAGTACTGTGAGAAATTAAAGAAAATGCCTCAAAGCTGATTAAATGACAAAAATAATTATAAATGGCTATTGGAAACAAATACATGTTTCAAATAATTTCGATATTCTTTCGTAATATTTAGTTTGTTTTTTTTTTTCAAGTTATTTCGAAAAATATATTATCGAAAATGATTATTAATTCGAATTGTCATAGGGAGTTGTTTTATTTTCATTTGTTTATTCGAATATAGGTCAAGTCTCGTGGCGACGAGACGGAACGAACGACGAATGGATTATAATTGCAATTGCAGCGTCCAACGTGTCATGATATTTCTTATCTGGTATACGCAATGTCTGCAGCAGGTTTATGTAGTCGCGAGCCGGGCCAAGGAGAGAGAGCATCGAGCGGACCATAGAGCCCTGAGTCTAATTCGGGTTATACTGCGAGGGCCCCACCGCATACTGTACACCCGCGCCCTTGCGTTCGATCAATACGCAGCGCACAGGGAGTGAGGATGCCTACGCTCCCATCTCTCGCTCCCACTATATGTAACACATATATACGTACATATATATATGGGCCATTTCACGACAACTCGACATTCGTTTGATCATCAACCCCTCGAAATTACAATCTTGTTTGTATAATCCTACAACGCATTCAATTCTTCTAAACACTTTTTCCTTTTGTTAACCGCTTTTTACTAAAAAAAAAAAAAAAAACATTTGAAAATATCGTTGAAAACATTTGAACAAAAAAATCCTCTGTCGGATATAAAATATTTGTGGCCATAGCCCAATGAGAAAGTTGAGTGAGATTTTTTGTAAAAAAAAAAAAAAACTTCAAATAAAATTAGAATTGAAAGACACCAGCTCCTATTTTATTTATGGAATTTTTGTGCGATTAGCAAGAACTTGAAAAAAAGAAAAAAATAGATACAAACGCCGGGCTACTGTGTGCTATGGCGATAAAAAAGGGTCCACCTAATCCGGTATTTTTGACATTTTTTATCAATTTTTTTACTCGAGTTTTATTGATCAGTGAAAAGAAAAACAATTATATTTTAAAAAACTGATGAACTTTGAACTTTTGACAAATAGTAAGAAACAATTATTAATAAAAAAAACTATAAAATTCCGAAATCGGAAACATCCACGATCAAACGTATGTCGAGTTGATGCAGAATGCCTCAAACATTTATTCGGTATTTCGTTTTCACTCGCTCCCTCCACGATTTACGTACCCCGGGTGTCTGTTCCTCGGCGACTTGTCGGCGCAGCCTATGCTGCACGGGGCATTCTCGATCCGCGAGGCTAGCCCAGAATCCGGGAGGATTCACTTGCGTTCGGAAGAGAAATAGAGAAAGAGAAAGAGAGAGAAAACGAAGGGCGGACCGTTACGTATACGTAACTACTGGATCGAGGGTCTGAATAAACCATGCCTCGACTACTCGCCCGATAGACGCTGTTGCAGAACGCATTTTCTCCTTGCAATCCCACGTTATATGCAATTCAGAGACGAAATTAATGAAATTACGACCATGAACTTTTAAGGAAGACTCAAATAGTTCTTTAAGGGTTTAAATTAAAAAAAAAGAATAATTCTATTCCAATTAGCGTTCAATATTATTAATATTAATTGTGATTACTAGTTTTTCGCGCATATCCCTCTTAATTTCCTTCATAATCAATAAAAATATTAACAACATTAAATTTGCGAAGAAGGAAAAAAGTAGCAATTTTCAGAATTAAATAATCCTTCGGTTTATCGAAAAAAAAAATAATAATTCATACTCTTTCCACGTTTTTTGTCCCAATGCCGTATCGATCTCTTTCACGAAAGAACCTCCAAGAAATCACCGTTCCAGATATTTCGCAGTTATCCCCGTTAAAATTTAACAGCCATTTTGTTGACCGAACGGAAAAAAAAAAATACCGTTCATAAACAAACAGCTGTAATTTTTCGAACGAAGAAAATTATGAAACATCTTGCGTTGTTGATTACGTGGAGCATGTGATAAGTCTGTGATAGATCACGATTTTTTTCTTCTCATCGTACAAATGCGTTTTGTCGTCCATCGTGCCGTTGCGTGGAAAAATGTTCTTGCGCAAAAAAAAGCTTTTGTCGTCGAAATAATGTCTTGAATTGTTTGTTCGGCATATATATTTCTATGTCCGAAATGAATTTACATAAATCGACATTAAAAACTGTGAATATGCGGAGATATTCGCGCTTTAGGAATACATTGGTTTGTGAAATAAAAAAAATAAAAAAGCAAGATAGTGAGAAGTGCCAAATGATATTAATCGAACGAAACGGGTTACCGAACGCACGCACACATACACATACACACACGCATGCAGGAAGGTTAAAAAAAGTGTAAGCGATAATGATGAAGCCAGTCAACTATTAGAGAGGATATTTCATGTATCCGAGCCTGCTCTATCTCGCTATCAACGAAAAGAGCGACAACACTTGTCGCGTTGGCGCTGTGTCGTGGCAATGCACGCGCTCGCTCACAGAACTATCGCGACCGCCATTTTTTTCCTCCTCACTAAACATTTTTTTTCTTTTTTCTTTCATTTCTTCGAAACCCACGCGTTCAATAGTTTGACCGTGACCGAGTTTATCGCGCGGGCAAACACATCATCGGAGAAGCAAACATTCTATGCGCCAGACTAGAGACGGGGGCATTATATATTAGATCGCCCGAATTTCGTCATTCTGGTCTCATCCTCGCTATATATGTAGTCTCGACGTGGCGCGGTGCACGCATATGTCGCGTGTTGCTGCTCTCGAAGGCTGATATTATCTCCGTCGCAGTTTTTTTTTTCTTTTTTTTTTTCGACAACTAAATCCGTTTCATACGTATCCGAGGAAGACCGGGGTCAATTGCAACACCTTTATTTGGTATTACCAATTTTTTATGCACCACGGCTAATCGGTAATCCGAATGTAAAATCGGCGCATTTTTTTTTTTGCAACTAAATCCATTTTACGCGTATCCAAGGGAGACCGGCGTCAATTGAAACACCGTTTGGCAGGATAAATTTTTTTTGTTTACGACAACCAATCGGTAATCGTAAGTAAAACGATTTGTTGATGAAATGTGAACGTTTAACGTGGAAATCGGGTGGTGATTTAAAGTGCCGAAAAGTTCTTTAAAATCAATTTACTATGCGAGACCCGGAGAGAGGAGGATGGGGCATTAAGGTAGTAGTCTGGTAACTGAAACCGATTTTCATGTCTTTTTTGGAGGGCGTTTTTTTTTGTAGGAAAATTAAAATGAATCGTTTTGGATATTTAGGATGTTTTTATTTACATATTAAAAAAACAACTCTTGATGTTATCTGAAATAAAAAATTCTTGATAATTCTTAATCTATAGACATGTCATTCTGGTCGGAACTACTGAAGTTAAATTTCATGGATAAATAACAAAATGGAAAAGGACGTTTTTTTCCAAAGTCCGCCATTTTGTTACTTATCCATGAAATTTAACTTCAGTAGTTCCGACCAGAACGACATGTCTATAGATTAAGAAATAGCAAGAATTTTTTATTTTAGATAACATCAAGAGCCAAAATCACCGGGGCCACCCACGCGCTTTTTTTTCGAGGTGCCAACTTCGATCAATAATAATAATAATAATAAACTATTAAATTTTTTCGAAAATATTTTTTTTTTGTATCTTTAATATGTAAATAAAAACATCCTAAATATCCAAAACGATTCATTTTTATTTTCCCACAAAAAAACGCCCTCCAAGAAAGACATGAAAATCGGCTTAAGTTACCAGACTACTACCTTAAAAGAAAAAATCAAATTAAAGAACGGCGCTTGAGTTGAAACTCGGCTGGCAAGGGGTTTAACGAATTACATGCGAGTTTGAGGTTTGAGGCTAGAAAAAAACTGAACTATGAAAGGGATCAATGAATATTTTCGTGAATTGTCAGCCAATTTCGTTCGCTGTACAAATAGAAAGAACGCCGGGAGAAGTTGTACATTGAACGAAAGCAAAAAGGCCATTTGGAAAAATATGTGTCTCGATTCCTTTGTCATATTAGTCGATGGAATAAAATATGCATCCGCTCGGTATATCGGGGTCATAGAACGAAATTCGATAAAGTAGGAGAAAGGCCCCTCGGACTTTTAGTACATTATAGATGTGTATATTGGCTGTGCGTGTTCCAACGGCGTTACAGAAAAGAACCGAGTGAAATAATTAAAGCGCATGAAGCTCTCTGGTACTCGTGTTACACGAGGAATACTCGTGTCACGAGCTCGCCGGGGTACAAAAGCCGATTAAATATAGTTCGATGGAACGGCAACGGGTGTGATAATCAACTGACACTACGAATTGAATTTTCGAAGACTCTAGATAAAAATATTTTTCTTATTTTTTTCATTGCATTTTTTTTCTTTCATTCAAACAACACCCCTTATCGAGTCCTCGTACCTTAAGGGGGGAAATAGGGTTAGACGGTTCAAAAAATCGATTTTATTTTAATTTCATAAATTGTTAGTAAAACTATTGAAAAATATGTTCCCAAAATTTTTAATGAAAATTCCGACTCGTTCTATTGTTGTGAGCCATTAAAGTGAGTAGCTCTCCTTCAGGCCCCGAGCGCGCCACGTGTATAACCGAGCGGTCACTATTTTTTCAAACGCGTTTTTCTGAAAACGACTTTTTTTTAACTTGCGTACACGCTAGTTTGAAAAGTTTTCAACCAATCGTTTTGAAAATTGGCAGTTACTTTCTTCATACCATTGCGCTCTGTATGAACCCAAAATCGGAATATTATCATAATTTAAAATAATTTTTTTTTTGCAAATAGACTTGTAAAAAATGACAAAAAATCATGCTTTCTTGTTTTGACCCCTGTAAAAAAATTCAACTTTCTATTTTTTTGATAGCATTTAGGTTCATATAGAAGTGAGACATATAATAAAAGTAAATTCCAACCTCGGTTGATTTCAGATGAAAATTGCGGCTTCCAGAATGTACGCGAAATGCTGAGTCTGATTGTGACCTGCAATATGGGGTCGCTAGTATCCCCGGTGTTTTTCTAGAAAATTCTTCAAAAATTTTATAGTATATACTTAAATATATGTATAAAATATTCTCGAAGTTTCAATAAATTATATTCATTTTTTATACTATAAAAAAATTCATGAAAATCATTGAGAAAACGCTGTCCTAACCCTATTTCCCCCCTCAAGGATTAAAACTACCATTGTAGAGAAGAAAAACATGCCTTTTCGGCATGATTCTCAAATGTGTCATAAGCATGGAAAAAAAGATATGTATTTTCAGTGTGCATTTTGAATTTTGGTATTATAACGATCCGTCGGTAGTCACTGAGGAAGTTTGTAACAGCCACGTGTTTCGACACTGTCCAAAAATGGTCAAGCCCATACATTTTTCATATACTCTCGCGTATGAGCGTTCCGAATTCGCGACTCGAGAGAATAGAAAGGCGAGGAGAGAGAAAAAAAAACCTCACTAATGGATTCAAAGAATCTATCGTGCATAAAACGTGTCTACACGTAACCCCCACGCCGTTGATCTCTCGCTCTTGCGCTGAAAAATTATATACAGCGGCGGGGAGAGAAAAACTTTTTTTTTTTCTTTTTTTTACGAGAACTCGGGAAGCGATACCGTTACTTTTTGCCACGCGTTCAAAACGCTCGTAGCTTTGGCGAAGACGCAACGAAATTATAAATGAGAGATTCAATACAAGCGTCGACGAAACATTGTCGCGAGGGGGAACACATTTTCACGGAATATCAGCGATATTAATAGCGCCTAACAATGAACGAAGCAAAAAAGGAAAGGATACTTTGTAAAAACTATCCCCCCCCCCCCGTATAATTGGAGTGATGCCGAATTTAATAAATGCCGCGCCACAAAGTACGAGGTCGGTATAAACTTCTGCGAGTAATCAACGTCCCTCCCCCGAGCAACGAACAACTCTCGTAGTATTATGTCGCAAACTAGTTACCCTAAAACCCGCGATTCCATTCTGGAACACAGCCGATCCATTTGTCCGAGCTGAGTCCGAGCGAAAGAAGGGGCAGGATTAACGAAAAAAAAAAACAAAAACAAAAACAAAAACAAAAAAAAACAAACGAAAAAAAATAACACAGAAACTAGACAGACGACCCCACTATCCTCTAACTCCCTAATCCTCGAGACGGTACGGAGAGCCAACCGTCTGGAAAGTTCTCCATCGAGCTTTTACAAATTACCTGTGTCGTGCACGCGGGAAACATGTAGGGGGGATTCGCCTATCTGTGTAAACGTACAATTAAGGATTGTGCATCTGAAAAAAAAAACAATCTTCCCGGTATTGCATGTTCATCGATTATCCTACACGCAGCACACAGCCAGGAGCGTCAAAAGCTCGTGCAGTAAATTGTCAATGCAAGAGGATTTGTGTTTTTTTTTCTTTTTTTTTCGCATTATCAATAATTTACAAGATAACTGCGCGCGATCGGTAAAAGCGTGGAGAGTGAAAATGACCGGTTACAGCGTATATGCTGCGAGAACTAATTTTCGAAATTACCCAAGAGAATTCAACATTAGCAAATATATAGTTTTTGTTCGTTAATGCATAACCAGTTCGAATCTCGTCGAATTTCTCGACGCGAAATATATCTCGTTTATTTAGAACAATAATAGTAATGATAGAATAAAAGTTATCGCGGAGAATGGAAGGGATGAAATTGTGTTGACTCCGTCCACGCGGCCACTCTTCTCCGCCGGCAATTAAAAGTTCATTACACGCTTAAAAAACGACGGTATATCTTCAATAAATTGTCTGTTACACAGACACATTTAATATCACGCGTATGTAAGGTCTGCAGGAAGCGATAGATTCTTCTTCTTTTTTTTTTTTTCACTGACGATCCTCGTTTATATGCCGTGCTCCTCATGTTTGCAGTTAGCAGTCGTTAGAGTCAAAAAATTTTACCGTTAGAAACGAACGCCAACAGGACGCCAAAGCGGATCAGGACAAACCCGACCGCTCACCCCCTCGACCCGCTCTCCTGCCGGCAACCGCGGTTCTCAAGCTTTCTACACGGTTATATTATAATCGTCGTTAGACTCTCACGCGGAGCATGAGAAATATACCGTTAGAAAGGACGTGGTCAATATTTAGCGCAATGTACAGTATGTGATGTTTTTTTTTCTCTTTTTTTTTCAACCATAAAAACGTGATTTTAAGATTTCGCACGAGAGATGAGAATAGATAAGGCTCACTTGTACGAAATTCATATGAACATTCGCCAGTTTATTTCGTTTATCATGCGAGATCTCTGACTGTGGGGAAATTATTTTGTTGCGATGGTAAATTTTTTGTCAACGATAGAAAATTGACGGGTGTGCATTGTTCGAGGGATTCGAGTGTGCAAATTCCCGGATTGAATAACGGGATAATGACGAGAAGGGTTGCAGCGAGGGGAAAAAAAATGAATATCGCTGTAGCTTTGTCGACACAAAATTCCGATAGATGACTATAGTGAAGTGTATCTTTTGCCGCGGCCGAAAAAAGAATGTCTCACTTCCCGACAGAGTCCTGTAGCTCCTAGATTTTTTTTCTGTAAGCGCGGTTCAAAAGATTTTCTTCTCTGTAAACTCTGCGCATTAGTGAGACCAAACTGCTGGACGCGGAAGTTCAAAATTCTTCGTTACAACCTCCCTGACGGCTTGACCGCGGCGGATAAGTTAATTTTGCTCGCGGATTTTCATTCAACGACGCCGCAGCGTGTCCTGACGCCAAGCAATTAAAAGAAAAGTCTCTATTCGCTAAATTGTCACAACAATCCCACATTAATCAAACATCAGATAAAACTCACGCGGAAACGCGCAAAGTAATAAAAAATCTGACGATACATTTCCAATAAAACGTTATTTTAATCTTTCATCGTTTCACAAATCTTAAGTGACGTGCTAAATCGTGACTTCACGGAAATAAGCCGAATGCACTTGACGAAAGAAAAAAAAAAGGGAACTACCTCAAAATAGATGCTTGGATTGAGTACCATTTTTTTTAGAAGCGAGAACAAACAAAAAAAAACATTTAATGAGTCAATTATAAGATTTCCGTTGTTGATAATATCAAATGCAATTTTTATATATCACACTCTTAGATACTTTCTAATGATAGTGACCCGGATTACCTATGTCGGTATACATATACATATATATATATCATCCGGCAGGAAAGACAGCGAACAGATGAGAACACTTAATTGGTCGTTCCATAGGCTTGAGGCCGACAAAACGAAATTTCACCGTTAGATGTTAGACAGCTATATGTATATATATATGTATATTTGTATATATATATATATACGTGCTCACTTAATCTCATAGGCCTCACAGGCGAAATGTACTATACAAAGGTGCAAAAAGAATAGTATATTCGGCTCTCCGACGATTCTTATAAATTATCAAACAGGACTTTGTATGGTTTCTTTGTAGATCGCCGTTTCGACTTTGAAATACATTTTATATCTTGTGAATCGATGATATATATATATATATATATATATATATATATATATATATATATATAAAATACACGTAAATCGAATTTTTTTTTTTTTCAAATTTCTATAACTCAGCCGCATTTTATGCTATCATATTGTTCTTGGTTTCGATTCACTCAGAATAGAACAATCTAAAAAAGTGCCTCGAAACATTCGATATTCCATAAATTGAACCACCTTTCCACAGTCATATAAAAAATCAATTGTCGTTTGTTCATTTTGCCGTTTTTTTTTTCAAGTAATTTTGTTCGGAGTTTGGAAATTCCGACAGAGGTTTGAAGACAAACCCAAAAATTAAATTGCGATAAATAAAAAAAAGGACCGTAGAAAACTGAAGTGGATTTTCTGAAGGGGGGCGTTGGTTAATTACCAATACTTTTTTAATAATCACGAAGGTAATTTTCGAAAGAGTACGAAAAATTGCCGCGGTGTACTATTTAGAACGTTTGAAAGAAAAGCTAAAAAAAAATGAAACTCGCAGAGTGTTTGCTCGTAATTTTCGAGATTGAGTTTTAACATTTATGAGACGTTTTTTTTTTTTTTTTAGAAGAAACAAAAATGTCATTGAAACACCTCAAGCGATTTTCCTGAAATTTAATGCCAGACGACGTGTATATAGGGTTTTAGGTCGACAAGCCTAAGGTATGTACGAATCGGAGGACGAACGTTAATTATTTAAAAAATTCCAAAACACCAGTGTGATATATTATAAAATTTGGCATTGAGATAATTTTTGTATACTTGGCAATAACAAGTTTTCACGAGAAATGAAGATTTTCTTATTTTCTCTGCATACGAGAAACGATGCCTCGTGCCGGGACCACAGCAGATGCGAGCTACGCTCGAGGCACTTATTTTTTTCTTTCTTTTTTCCTCCATGTAGGTAAGAACGATCCATTATTAGCCGGTTCCCCAGCGCGAATCCACCGGGCTACTATTTCGAGTCGGCGGAACGATGACGAGGGAAGAGCTCGAATTCCATCCACGAGCGCAAAGGGGTAAATTACAACCTTTTTCGAGACTCTTCGTATACATATATATTTCTATATATATATTTAAAAAAAAACACTGGTTTCTCTCGCGTCATGACTCCCGATAGAGAATAATGATCGGTTATGTATCGCGGTCGAACAACTCGATCCTCTTTTTGTTTTTTTTTTGTTTTTTTTTTTTCGCCACAAACTAAACCGGCAATCTTGACTGTTTATCAGCGAGAAAAACATTCGAAATTTTATATCTAAAACGTCGGAAACGTTGTGACAGAAGATCCCGATGGAATTCATACCATTTGTTTGAAGATTTCGAGAGAGGCGGATAAAAAAATGATTGCCAGGAAACGAAATACGGGCAGCTGTCTCTAAATAACATTTTTTTTTTTTTCACTCCAAAGATTTTATTGCGCGTTAGACGAACGATCGACCGCAGTTAATCATTGGATGATCAGATTCAAGGGTTGATTAAACGAATTGATAATAAAAAAAAAAACGAAGAAAAAGTTGTAAAGTTCTCGGAGACGGAACTCTTAAATGTTTCACCGCGTAGTTGTTTTTTTATATAACTGTTTTGCCTGTCTTGTTTTTTTAATGATTCGTAGGATGCACGCAGTCTCGAAATAGGGACGAGCGAGCGATGAAGAAAGGAAAAGAGAAAAGAAACCATCATTTCGACATCGATAGCTCTCCACGTGCAGTGTTTTAGTTGCAGTGATGCAACCGTGACCAGTCACGGCTGGTGCATTTGGTAACATAGCAGACGTAGGACGGGCTTTAAGCTGTGTTATATGTGGTATGAACGTTTCGAACACATCGACAAACACGAGACGTCCTCTCGCGAACAACCAGTTACACAAGAAAGAGAGATTCGACCGTCGTTGCATCGTTAATGATCTTTTATCGACATACCTGAGCGATGTGTTCGATGATCTTTTTTTTTTTTTTTTAATAGGAATCTCGATGAGGTAACGAACCCACGAGAATATAACTTTTCATTACGTAACGCGTTTTTTTTTTCTACATTCACGAATATTTCTATTTTTTATGCACGAATTTCAGTCTATGCACTGTATGCTGCAATTTCGAGGGTTCGTTCGTTTTTTCGAATGGAAAATAATTGGATTCTCCATAAACTATCGTACTTTTTTTTACTTCAGAATTTTAGTAATTTGAATATGTTCAAGTCGAATATTCGAATTTAATTTTTACTGAATTTTAGACTTAATTTCGAACTTGATTTCGTTATCAAATTAAATAATAAGTTTGCACTAAAGTATAGACTGAAGTTTGTATTTTCATTCGGCGGCAGATTCAAATTTAATTTTTGACTGAAGTTTATATTTACGCTTGAACTTGATTTCGCGATTAGCTCCTAAAATAACTTCGTTACTTAAGTTTAAACTCAAGTTTGAACTTGATTCCGTCGTCAGGTATGAAAAATAATTTCGCAATCAAGTTCAAACTCAAGTTCCGACTTGATTTCTCGATCGGCTTCTAAAATGAGCTTGCACTCAAGTTTAAACTCAAGTTGTAACTTTATCTCGCGTTAAGCTTCTAAAATAAGCTCGAACACAAGTTTGGGCTCAAGCTCGTACTTGATTTTGTGATCGGCTTCTAAAATAAGTTTACACTCAAGTTTAGACTTAAACTCGAACTTGATTTTGTGAACAACTTCTAACATAAGTTCGCACTGAAGTTTAGACTCAAGTTGGAACTTCACATAGTGGTCGGGGTAAAAAATAAGGATTTGCACTTAAGTCGAGACTAAACCCGAAATACCAATAGACGAATCCACTTGTGAAATCAAATTTTCACTCGTTCTAAACGTAGAGTCGCGCTAAAGATCGTGGATACGGGGTGTGGAACGTTGTTATAGAGGATAAGAGACTGGAATACAAAGAAAAAAACAAGGAAAAAAAAAATTGCCGCCAGGCAACGAAAGGGTTAAATCCGACCGTGAATTCGCGCAGCTAAATCTGGCTGCCAGTGCACATCCTGACGACCAATTTTATATATACTAACGCACGTACACACACAGAATCTGAAGGAGCACGCGTGCGTTCGCCAGCAAGTTCAACGAACTTGTGAGTCACTGTGTCATTCGCGTTCTCTCGCGGCGGGTCCTATCTCTCTCTCTCTTTCTCTCTCTCCCTCCTGGACTACCGGCAAACCGCCCGTGAGCATGGTGGTCCGCGGCGTCAAACGACCCTGGAATCGCATGCGATAGTCTCGAGCGATTTCGCGGTTTTACGCGGCATCGTTTCTACACACTAAAACGTATTTTTTAGTTTGTTTTTTTTTCCTTTTTTTCTTTCGGGTCTCCCCTTTCTCGCGAGTTTGTTTTCGATCTCGCGGCCATCCGCGGCAATCGATCCGTACCACCTTACAAAACTCGAATAACCCGAACTTTATTGTCGATAAATTTTACTTCGAATTTTCGGCAGTTCGGCGTAAGTTTTCTTATTGTTTTTTATTTCGAATTTAAAAAAGTTATTATTGCTTTGAGATCATTAATTTATGTTTACGCCGAGTAATTTCGCAGATTTGCGAATATTTTTGCAATTCCAATTACTCCCGCATCTCTGTTGAGGTAAAAAAAAAAGGAGTCTCGTCCTTTTTCTCAACCCGTTCATACGTTTTACATCTAACTGCAATGCTGTTACCTCTCTCTCTCTCTCTCTCTCTCGGGCGACAAACATACATTCAAGTTCCCTCGAAAACATGCAACAATATTGAAAAAGTGGCACCCGAGCGTGACGCACGATTACGTAAAACTCGGTTCATCAGACCGTGTTGGGAATCCACGACAGGTGGACGAGAGTCATCCAACGGCACGAAAAAAGAACACTCTCCGCTTCTTCCACTCAAAGTTTCGACCACTTCGTCATAAATTCTTTTTTTTTTAGATTCAGTTCAGCGTAGCAAGTTTTCCCGCTGCAATCTCGTCGTTCGTTCGAAAATAGACGCGCGGGACGACGATTTGTTAATTAAAACGTAAAACCAACTTGTCCGAGGAGATAGTGCTTGAAATTAATCGACGAGAAATTCACGACACACGAGTAACGAAAAAGTTGCAGTAAATTATGGTAATATATATATATATTTTTTTTACAAACATTCAGATAAAAGAACCTCGAATGTAGCCCCCCCACCCCGAGCGAACACGTGAGATCTTTGAGCCAAAACTCCATGTTCGTCCATATTTTATGAAATAACATTTAAGGGGGGAAATAGGGTTAGACGGTTCAAAAAATCGATTTCTTTTTGATTTCATAAATTATTAATAAATCTATTGAAAATATGTTCCCAAAATTTTAAATGAAAATTCCGACTCTTTCTATTGTTATAAGCCATTAAAGTGAATAGCCTAAAGCTGTCCTTTAGGCCCCGAGCGCACGACGTGTATAACCGAGCGTACTATTTTTTCAAACGCGTTTTTCTGAAAACGACTTTTTTTGAACTTGCGTACACGCTAGTTTGAAAAGTTTTTAACCAATCGTTTTGAAAATTGGCAGTTACTTTCTTTATAGTATTGCGCTCTATATGAACCTAAAATCGGAATATTATCATTATTTAAAATAATTTTTTTTTTGCAAATAAAGTTGTAAAAAATGACAAAAAATCATGCTTTTTTGTTTTGACCCCTGTGAAAAATTCAATTTTCTATTTTTTTGATAGCATTTAGGTTCATATAGAAGAGAGACATATAATAAAAGTCAATTCCAACCTCGTTTGATTTCAGATGAAAATTGCGGCTTCCAGAATGTACGCAAATGCTGAGTCTGATTGTGACCTGCGATACGGGGTCGCTAATATCTTCGGTGTTTTTCAAGGAAATTCTTCAAAAATTTTATAGTATATACTTAAATATATGTATAAAATATTCTCAAAGTTTCAATAAATTATATTCATTTTTTATACGATAAAAAAATTCATGAAAATCACTGAGAAAACGCTGTCCTAACGCTATTTCCTAATTTCGTATTTGGTTTTTGGTATAATGAAAAAACCAGACGGTATATTGAACTTTTGTCCGCGCCATACGATAGACAAGACACCGATGTGCTTTAACGAATTTTTACCGATTTTTCAATGACGAAACGTCATGGAAAACTAAATTAGTCGATTGTAAAAATTTCGAATATACCGTTAATGCGAAAGAATATTGTAATACGTGAAAATATCATGGTTGATGTCGTACTTTAAGTAGAATTTTTCAAATGTTCAAAATATTCACAACTTTAACGACCATAACATATTTTATAATATCGACGTTCGCGGTTCTCAATGCTCTCGGCTCAATCTCCCCTACCCTAAACAACAAATATGAAGAACAAAATGATGTTTATTTTTTCGAATTTTCACTCACCGTCCGGTGTGCTGACGGTGCCGGCCTTGTTGATTTTCGAATTCCATCTCGCCGGTGTTGTTGGCGCTGGACTAAGATCGGGTGTCGGCGGATGGGCAAGCGGCACAATTCCCTGTCCAAACTGAGCGACGTTTGGTTTGTGATCGGCCGTTATACCGTAATTAGATGGCTCGAAGCCTCGTCCACCCGCGTAAACCTCCCCCGACAACCTCTCCGCCAATTTTTCCGCTCTCTCACGATCCGAAAGTCCAACTGGTTCTTGCTTTATTCGAAGATCTGTCATCCCCAAAGATTAACGTTCGTTGGTTCATTGAATTTTTCCGCCAATGTCAAAATAAATTGAGAAAAGCATCGGAATTATTATGTAATGCGTTGTTTTCGTACGAAGTCTTAAGGACAGACCGTTTGAAAGCGTTTGAATATCTCGAGAAAAACGAATTTAGACAGAGAAATGTCTGGATGACCGTGCGAATCTGTGTGGATGGTGCTAAGAATACATTTTTTATAATTCGAGAACGGTTTTACGAGCCGGGCGTGAAAAAAAAAAAGTTGGCACGCAAGTTGAACATTCATTGACCCTCGTCGCCGATGGTTTTCATTCAAAATTCACGCGGCTCTCGACATTTTTTAAGATAAAATTTTCAATCTTTCGGGAGAAAAAAAAATGGCACGCGAACGGGGCATCTGGATTTTGTAAATTGCAACGGTTGTGAAAAAGAAAATAATATGAAAAAAATCAATGTAAAAATATCCAATTTGGAGGGTTTTTAAAGATTCTGTATTTTTATGATGTAATTTTATTCATCAAACATTATTATTATTTTTATTATTATTATTATTATTATTTAAAGTCCTTCTCAATTGTTTTCTATACTCCATTCTATGAATTTTCCTGGGACATTTAGGAAAAAAATTTTTCAAATTTGTATCACCAGATTGACGCAATTATATGAATGAAAATTAAACTTTATAATAAAAAATCCTTTCTGTTTCAAAAATGATTTTTCTTTACCTTCAGCAACGCTTTCCTTGTGCTCGCCGATTCCCCTCTCCTCGGACCTGTCGCGTTCGAGTTCACGCTCGAGTTCCGTCGGTGTGTGAGGCGCTGTGTGAGGATGCGTCGGATTTTCCGATGGATGAGTGAACGGCTGATAAAGATGATTATCCAATAGCAAAGGATGGGGCGCCGATGCAGGCCGAAAAGCCGCACCGTCTCTGAGCACGCTCACTCTACCTAGCGCGTCCATATCGCTCGGTGACCTATCGATGTCGATTTTCACCAATTTTTCGCATTTTCTTTCTTTTTTTTGCTTTTTCGCTGCACTTTAGAAAATCAAGGTTGCTAAGGTTATACAGTCGGTTTCAAAAGAACAAGAATTTTTTATAGTGTCAATCAAAATGTTCGTACATCGTGATAAAATACAAGATCTCAACGGGGGAAAAAAAAAAAAACGAATCAACAACATTGAGTGTATTCGGTAGAATCGTCGTTTGGAAATTGCTAATGAAAATTTGTATTCTATCATCAAACTAAAAAGGAGGAATATGTTGATTTTCGGAAAATTCGAATGGCCGTATTTACAAAACTCCGGTCAATGAACCATTGCGAGTTTGTGGATCTGCGAAGGGATATATAAAAAATCTCGACTTTTCTCTCAATTTTCTTCGAATCCAACTTTTGAATGAGACTGTATATCCTGAAGCTTGTTTAAGGAAAGTACGACTGTTATCTATTCGCGAGAAAAAAAAAACTGTACAATGAGATTCTCAAAAATCTCAGAGACGTATACGATTGTTTTCTTTTCATTTTCATCTCCTACTTTGTTTGAACATTGTTGTAAAAGATAAACAAAAATTGCGACTATTGCGTGTACAAGAAAAATTGTAAAAATTGTAAACCACACAGTGAATTAACAGCACCAAATATTTTCTTTTCTTCGTTCCAACGCATATCCTTTCGGGTTTTTACTTATGACCCCGTATCAATTCCAGTTTTGTTCCATTTCTTTCCCGCTATCACACCCTATCCGCAATTCGCTAAGCTAACCTAACTTCCATTGTGCCCGCAGACGTTTTAGCTACACTGTATGGCATTTGCCATGGAAACAGGAAAACTGCGGAAAACCTGTGTCGATACAGGCAGCTTTGTTTTCACTGATTTTCAATTGTATTTACTACATCGGAAACTCAGTAAAACTGTCTTCCGCTGAACGGTCGGCTCGCCAACCAGTGCAACGGCTAAGCGATTACCCTTTCAAATGGTGACACCGGCCAAAGCTCAACTTGGATGATCGTCAGAGCCACGCCGTCGACCGCACGTTCACTGTTGTCGGTAACAGCACCAAATATTTATTACTAAGTAACAAACAACGATAGTTAAGAACGATGTCGAATATTCGATTTGCACCCTTAACGATCGAGGATGCTACTCAAAATATTGAAATTATCGCGTGAATTTTCCAATATTCGAAATAGAATACGATCAATAGTTCGTTGTTTCGTATTTTTTTTTTGTTTCATCGATACAGACCGTCTCAGTTTCAGTCATGATTTTGAATTTAAATAAATAGTGCTGGTATCTCAAAATACCGATCCGGCATTTATTTTAATAGACAACAAGACATCCATTGAACGATAATTTCGCGGTAAGCAGAAATAAATCCTAAAAGTTAGTTGTGAATTATTAAAAAGGGTGCGTAAAATGTTTTCATTAATTTCCACCCTTCATTCCAAATGTTCATTAATTATTTTCAACATTCGTTAATTGGTCTGTCGTCTATTGTAACAAATCATTGAATTTTTTTTTTCTCAATTCTTGTAAATCACCAATGACTAGTATTATTATTATTTTGTTCCGAGTCCCTAAACCGAGATGAAAAAAAAAAATGAAAATTAATACAGCAAGTATAGATAAATGAATTCGAATTTGCGAGTATCATTTGCCCCGAACGGTCGTACTTTCTTAAAGCGTCCAAAACAACATTATCATAATGGCGACAATTATGTGGAAATAGAAGATGAAGAGGAATAAAAAGATAGGAACTAAAATTACCTCATTAACCTCGTCCTCTTCTGAGGACTCTCGTAATAGGTGGCGGAACTGTAGATATTCGGTACCGCGTAAGAAGGCGCGGGCGTTGGTTCCCTCTTCATAACTCTCTCGGCAACTTCGGCCTCGCTAACCTCGGCATTGCCGCTACCCAAGTCCGTCGACGGGGTTTTATTTTCGGCCGCGTGTCTGTGAGCCACAGCGAGCTTTTCGTGCTCTATCGACAGACCCTTCACCTGTTGTCGTTGGGTTTTTGTAGATGAGGTTGGTTGATTGTTTTTTTTTTTTGCGAAAAAAGGGTGGCAATGAAATATAATTGTTTTTCATGCTCGTCTTACGTGTCTAACGCGATTTAGTTTCCGGGAGTACAATGAGTGAAAAGAGAAAGTGCCGTACAATCGCGATTTTTCTTTCGGTAGAAAATGTACTGAACTTTCAGACAGGTGTGTCATTTTTTCGTACAATAGTAATGTAAATGGGACCGTTGAAAATTTGAAGCTGATTCAATTTTTTCTTTCTTTTTTTTTCAAGGATATCGAGTTAAAAAAAAATATTAAAAGGGTAGTTTAAAATTGCGAAAAATTGTAAGTGTTCAAATAAAACGAAACTTTTCTTATAAAAATTCTGTTTGCCGCACATGACAGACAATCTCTTTGTGAAGAATTGGGTTTAAAAATGTTTAGATTTTCACTGATCAAGGATTGAATCCCGTAATGTTTTTTATGCGTGGTCCTGAATATACAAATTATTGAAGAAAAAACGACTTTCTACTTAAATAAAAGAAAAATCGGATTACGATCTACCGGATTCGGAGGTGCGAGCACTGTATTTGAATTGTGCGGTGTGGTAATAGAGAGACGATACTCATGGATAAGAATACAATACGTACTTGAAGGCATTCTGCAGCCTTTAGGAAGGAGCTGAGTGACTCTTGGGAGACGTGAACCTCGCCTCGGTACATGAATTCGAGGAGTGACGCCATGTTGTGGGCACTCGTGCCATCGAGAATGACGATGAGTCCGGCCGGCGAGGGTGGCATACCCTCGAACAACTCCTGAAAGTGCTTGCTGCATGCCGCGAGTATGAGTCTGTGCGCTTTGAATGTGATGCCTGTAACAAAATTTATGCGTGAAGCAAAAATCGTCATTAAAACTTCGATAAAAATCGAGAGCCACAAAAGAAAACATGACAAAAAAAATCTTACAAGCAACGCATAGTAGTAATAATTGTTTTATATATATATATATAATTAAAATATTATTTGTTCAAGCTTTTTTCGTATTGTTTCATGAAAAATTTTTAAATCATTCGAACGATTCTGCATAATTAACTACCAGGAACCGCGTGTCGTAACGCGAATGATTGTGCACGAGCCGGTGGCTTTGCATCATCGAAACGTCATATTTAAATATATGTAAATAACTTTTAAACTCTACGTCGTAGATGTATGCTCAAAAACTTATTTGAAAACGTACAATCTCGTGCGACGTGTGATATTTTTCAGTTCGACTGCTTGGCTCAATATAAATTGATGATTTATTGAAAATAGCGAATATCGACACAGTTACCCAGTACAGATCGCGGTCCAATACAGTTTATCATGAGAGACCGCCGAAACCGCGTACCCCGCACTGCTGTCGGTTTTCTCATGTTTTCGGGCCAATTCAGAAAAATCACACATAAACAGTCTCATTAAGGGATTATACGCAGTCAGGATAAAAAAATAATAATTTTTTAACTGCATTTTCATAATGTACATATATTTAAGTATATACACAGAAAATTTCATGTCAATCCGACAAATATTCTCGAAGTTACACGCATATTTGTAAAAACGTCTCAGAGCGTTCGAGCATGATTTTGAAAGTTTGAATGCGTTTTCCTTAAGGGGGACGGTTAGACGGTTCAAAAATTCGATTTTTTTTTTATTTCATAAATTGTTAGTAAAACTATTGAAAAATATATTCCCAAAATTTTGAATGAAAATTCCGACTCGTTCTATTGTTATAAGCCATTAAAGTGAGTAGCTCTCGTTCAGGCCCCGAGCGCGCTATTTTTTCAAACGCGTTTTTCTGAAAACGCCTTTTTTCAACTTGCGTACACGCTAGTTCAACCAATCGTTTTGAAAATTGGCAGTTACTTTCATCATAGTATTGCGCTCTATATGAACCTAAAATCGGAATATTATCATTATTTAAGATAATTTTTTTTTTTGCAAATAAAGTTGTAAAAATGGCAAAAAATCATGCTTTTTTGTTTTGACCCCTGTAAAAAATTTAATTTTCTATTTTTTTAATAGCATTTAGGTTCATATAGAAGAGAGACATATAATAAAAGTAAATTCCAACCTCGTTTGATTTCAGATGAAAATTGCGGCTTCCAGAATGTACGAAAAATACTGAGTCTGATTATGAGCTGCATTATGGGGTCGCTAATATCTTCGGTGTTTTTCAAGGAAATTCTTCAAAAATTTTATAGTATATACTTAAATATATGTATAAAATATTCTCAAAGTTTCAATAAATTATATTCATTCTTTATAATATAAAAAAATTCATGAAAATCATTGAGAAAACGCTGTCCTAACCATATTTCACCCCTTAAAACTGTGTTTCTAAAGTCGGTGAGCAAGATTCCTCGGAAACGGCTAAACCGATAAGTCTCAAATTTTTACACAAGCTCGATAAATATATTTTTTAGTGATTGATCGAAGGTTTTTTCGCGCCGATAAATATTTTCCATTTTATAAACAATTTAAGGCCAAAGGTTTAATCGAAAATCGAAATTTTTTTTTGAGCAGCCGCCATTTCGTTAAAAATCAATATTTTGCTTATTCCGTCGATTAAATACTAGATAATACCTTATATTAACAAAATCTATTTTATTTTTTTCATTTTGGATAATCCAATCCAGAGATGTAGTGCTAACCGCAAGACGCCTTTTTTTTAGAGGAGCTCCCGGAGATCGGCCCTAGCAGCTTTAAAAATCATTATTTTTCCAAAGAAAAAATATGAAAATAAAGTTAAAAGTTACCGCAATATGTGTATAAATCTTTACGTTAATAAATTCAAATGTCTATCCAGGAAGAATTCTTGAAAAATTACTTTGTTTTCGGTCTCCTAACTGCGTATGACTCCTCAACAAATCTCGATTTTAACGAGTCTGCATTATTCGTGCCATAATCATACGTCTTATTGCGAAAACATGCAACTCGTCTGTTTATCGCGAAAAATAAAAAATATCCGCGCAACAGTATTTCGTCGCGACGGGTCCTTTCGTTCGTGGCTACGAAAAATTCGTCAAAAACTTTGACACATCGATGCACCAAGGATGGAGATAGGTGAATTCCGCAACGAGCCACCCCCTGCAAGCAAACACGTTCCGTGCCACTGGCAAATTTGTATCGACTTCGTCGTGCCGTTTGTTCAAACCCCCCGTGACTCTTGTGTATTTCACTTCGATACCTGGACAACGCAATGAAATATAAAGAAAGAAAGAAAAAAAAAAGTTGACAAAATACTAAGGATAAGCCCCCACTATTACGACTTCAAGCTTAAAGGGATGCGCATAACGACGTTGTTGTTTTTGCTACAACGTTCGAAGGTACAGTATATATAACGCAGCTTTCACGCCAGAGTTCGATGATCCCGAAAACAGTCTCGACCAGAAAAAAAAATCTATACTCCCATATATTTCTCGCGAATACGAAAGGAAAAAAGTCGGAGGGGAAAGAAAGAAAAAAACAAACAAAAACGTACGAGAGATCCCTAATTTATTAACGAACCCTCAATTTCTTTTTCTCACGGATCTTTTTTTTTTTTTCCCCTCCGAGAGCTCCTCTTGCTGCGGTATTTGGCAACCGAAGGAAGTGACCGAGCGTCGAACCCCTTTTTTTTACGACATCTCATATATATACGTATATATGCTCGGACCACGGAGAAAGAGAGAGAGAGAGAGAGAGAGGAGCCAATATATAAAGAACGAGAGCCTAAAACGAGGAGCTCGAACGTAGATTCCCTTTCTCGCAGGCGGTTGGCTATGTAGGCCATCTTCCGCCTCGATCTCATAATTTATGCTCCACGAACGTACATATACATACACAAGTTTAATATGTATGCATATATACATACGTACGTATATTCCTCGCAGGCTATACCACACCGGAGCCATATAGAGCGTCCTGTGTGTTTGTGTCTTTTCAGCGGGGGTGGCGTGCGTGAGCCCGATCCACAGTGACGACCGCGAGCAACCCTGGAGGAACGGCGATATACGATATAATAAAGCAGCGATATATCGCGAGAAAGCACGCACGCAGGGCTACTCGAGAAAGCTTTTTCGAAACTGGCGTACCTTCGCCAGCTTCGAGCGAATGTTTTCCTTTTACTTTTCTTCTTTTTTTTTTTAATAAAAACGGAGAAAAAATGTTATGATGCAAGTAAAAAATGTTGCGTCTAGAGAAGTGTAAAAAAAAAAAGACAGCGATAACAATTAACTTATCATTTTTCGCAACAATGATTTTTTTTTTTTTTCAGTTGTACGAAAAATAATTTGCCTATCGGAACGGTGTCAATGACTACATTCAACGTAGTTGCCGGCGAACATAAATTATTATTGATCATAGACATTTTTCTCGGCGCGCGCAGCAACATTACATTTATCACTGTTTTTTCCCTCTCTCGGAAAAAGCGTCTTCGGCGAGAAAACGTTTGTTCCGATATTCTTAACGAATTTTTTGCAATTATTATTTTTCCGTTCGTTACCATTAAAACCAGAATATTTCCGAATAATACAATAAATAATTCTTCGTCAAGTGTCGATTTAAGGTAGTAGCCTGGTAACTTGAGCCGATTTTCATGTCTTTTTTGGAGGGCGTTTTATTGTAGGTAAATAAAAATAAATCATTTTGGATATTTAGGATGTTTTTATTTACATATTAAAGATACAAAAAAAAATTTGTTTAAAAAAATTTAATAGTTCATTATTATTATTGATCAAAGTTGGCACCTCGAAAAAAAAGCGCGTGGGTGGCCCCGGTGATTTTGGCTCTTGATGTTTTCTGAAATCAAAAATTCTTGATAATTCTTAATCTATAGACATGTCATTCTGGTCGGAACTACTGAAGTTAAATTTCATTGATAAATAACAAAATGGCGGACTTGAGAAAAAAAAGTTGTTTTTTCCAAAAAGAAAAAGGACTTTGGAAAAAAAAATTTTTTTTTCTCCAAAGTCCGCCATTTTGTTATTTATCCATGAAATTTAACTTCAGTAGTTCCGACCAGAATGACATGTCTATAGATTAAGAATTATTAAGAATTTTTGATTTCAGATAACATCAAGAGCCAAAATCACCGGGGCCACCCACGCGCTTTTTTTTTCGAGGTGCCAACTTCGATCAATAATAATAATAATAATAAACTATTAAATTTTGTGGAAAATTTTTTTTTTTGTATCTTTATTATGTAAATAAAAACATTCTAAATATCCAAAACGATTCATTTTTATTTTGCTACAAAAAAACGCCCTCCAAAAAAGACATGAAAATCGGCTTAAGTTACCAGACTACTACCTTAACATTAACGTCGAATAGAAATATTATTATTTATTTTTTTTTTCGCTTCACTGAAAAGCACCGAACGACGGGAGGATTTGTGAAATTTTACAATTTCACCCCAACGTGATATTAATTCCAAGACGGTATGTTCAATTTGCATAATCCAGTGAGATTCACGTGTCGAAAACAACGTATTTCGAGCGGATACCGATCTATCAGGAAGCAAGATGTAATGCATACGTCGTAAGTAATAGAAAAAATAAAGAAGGATGCGCACACGGTGGCTTGTATCGTTGACCGGTGGTATAACGTTAGAACGTCGTCGTTCTCTGTGTGACGAGGACAATGAAAATAATAATGAGAAGTCGATCTGAAAAAGGCGATATCATTAGAATGAGGAAGCACAAAAGTGTGAGAAACTCGGTTGGGTAGAGAGGAAAGGTATAGAGGAAAATACAGAAAACTAGCTGAGTGTAGGAAGGGTAGGTGGTGAGGAAGGGGGGGGGGAGGGAAGAAAGAAGACCAGATGTTTGAGTTCAAGCACCTGTCTTCGGGAAGTTAACCTCTCTATCCGTCCATCCTCTCGGTAATGTATCGAGTTTCGGATTCCCTGCGCGCGGTGAGTTTTGATAACTAGCCCCGTGACAAAGTCGTCCTGCGACCATATCATATACATTTGAAATGAACTGTATGCGAGATATTCTCACCTGGAACCGACACCAAAGCCCGTATATCTGAATTTTCATTTGCCCGTCGAGCGCGAGAACTCGGTCATAAGAACGAGTTGAAATCGGGTATATATACGTATGTATATATGTATAATGACTAAATTGAGAGAACTCGACGGTCTACTTCGCGTTATAGTAATCGGGGACCCTCTTTTTTTTCCGGTCGCCTCTTTTAAGAAACCCGAAGAAACGAAAAACTCCCGGGAAGCCCGCGCGGACGTTTCCAAGGCCCGTACCGGGAAGCATAACGAGATGTACAAATGCGCGTGAATGGATAATGATCCGCAGGCATATATATATATATATATATATATATATATATATATATATCGTTTACCAACGAAAGGGGTTAATACAAATTACATTTCCGATGATAAACCGTATGACTTACGCCGTTTTGTTTGTCATCGGTTTACGTACATGTGGATATATTACGTGTGAGAATCGAGGGAGGCAAAAAGTGAACGAGTAAATTAGATACACGTGGGAGCCACATTTGTCGTTGAAGAAAGCTTTATAGTTATACGGTCATTGAATTTTTCGTTTCTTTTGAGCCGATAACGAATTATGCAAGGACTGATTCTGTGAGATAAACTGTGACGAATCGATGAATGGCTGCTCTGACGGAGGAAAAAGAAATCAATAATTAACAGAATTTATCCGAAAGGCCTGTACCACTGCATCATAGGACATTGCTACTGCAGCATAATACTTTCGTACTGCAGTGTAAGAATTTTCTGCGGCAGCATTAAGACGGCTAGTGCAGCATAGAACTTTGCTACTGCAGCATAGAAGTTCGCTACTGCAGCATAGAACTTTGCTACGGCAGCATAGAACGCTGCTACTGCAATATAAGCCTTTGCAGTACTATTGCAACGGACGGGGCATGGTAGAGGTTTGAGACATACTGGAGTACGCCACTGCAGTATAGGACTATGCTACTGTAGCATAGGACTCTGTTACTGCAGCATAAGACTTTGCTAGTGCAGTATGACTCGTGTTACCGCTGCAGAATAGGACTTTGTCACTGTAGCAAGGGGTATGTTGCACCAACATAGGACTTTGTTACTGAGGCGTATGGTTTTGCTACTGCAGCATCGAACTTTGCTACTGCAATGATTGAGCGCGCTGTTGTGGAATAGGATTTTTCTACTAAAGCTTGGGACATGATACTGCAGCATAAGACTTCGCTACTGCTGCAGAACGGGACTTTGCCATCGCAGCATAGGACTTTGCTACTGCAGCATAGGACTTTGCTACTGCAGCATAGAAGAGATTGCTACTGCAATCATTGAGGGCGCTGTTGCGGAATAGGATTTTTCTACTAGAGCTTGGGGTATGTCGCAACACCAGAGAACTTTGCTACTGGGTCTTATGCTATTGCTACTGCAGCATAGAACTTTGCTACTGCAATCATTGAGCGCGCTGTTCCAGAATAGGAGTTTTCTACTAGAGTTTGAAACATGATAACGCAGCATAAGACTTTGCTACTGCTGCAGAATAGGACTTTGTCATCGCAGCATGGGGTATGTTGCAGCAGCATAGAACTTTACTACTGCAGCATAGAAGAGATTGCTACTGCAATCATTCAGGACGCCGTTGTGGAATAGGAGTTTTCTACTAGAGCTTGGGGTATGTCGCAACACCGGAGAACTTTGCTACTGGGTCTTATGCTATTGCTACTGCAGCAAAGAACTTTGCCACTGCAATCATTGAGCGCGCTGTTCCAGAATAGGAGTTTTCTACTAGAGTTTGAAACATGATAACGCAGCATAAGACTTTGCTACTGCTGCAGAATAGGACTTTGTCATCGCAGCATGGGGTATGTTGCAGCAGCATAGAACTTTGCTACTGCAGCATAGAAGAGATTGCTACTGCAATCATTCAGAACGCCGTTGTGGAATAGGAGTTTTCTACTAGAGCTTGGGGTATGTCGCAACACCGGAGAACTTTGCTACTGGGTCTTATGCTATTGCTACTGCAGCAAAGAACTTTGCCACTGCAATCATTGAGCGCGCTGTTCCAGAATAGGAGTTTTCTACTAGAGTTTGAAACATGATAACGCAGCATAAGACTTTGCTACTGCTGCAGAATAGGACTTTGTCATCGCAGCATGGGGTATGTTGCAGCAGCATAGAACTTTGCTACTGCAGCATAGAAGAGATTGCTACTGCAATCATTCAGAACGCCGTTGTGGAATAGGAGTTTTCTACTAGAGCTTGGGGTATGTCGCAACACCAGAGAACTTTGCTACTGGGCCTTATGCTATTGCTTCTGCAGCATAGAACTTTGCCACTGCAATCATTGAGCGCGCTGTTCCAGAATAGGAGTTTTCTACTAGAGTTTGAAACATGATAACGCAGCATAAGACTTTGCTACTGCTGCAGAATAGGACTTTGTCATCGCAGCATGGGGTATGTTGCAGCAGCATAGAACTTTGCTACTGCAGCATAGAAGAGATTGCTACTGCAATCATTCAGGACGCCGTTGTGGAATAGGAGTTTTCTACTAGAGCTTGGGGTATGTCGCAACACCAGAGAACTTTGCTACTGGGCCTTATGCTATTGCTACTGCAGCATAGAACTTTGCCACTGCAATCATTGAGCGCGCTGTTCCAAAATAGGAGTTTTCTACTAGAGCTTGAAACATGATAACGCAGTGTCGGAGCTTGCTACTGCAGCATGGGGCTTTCTACTGCAGCATATTACCTTGTTACTGCATCATGAATTGTTTTTAAATAAAAAGATCTCTCATTAAAAACTACTGATAATTAAAATGAGAAAATGAAGTATTAAAAAAAACGCGGTAACCGGAGTTCAAGGCAGCAATTGAAATCGCTCACTACCGAGTCTCTGAGGATACATTCTGAATCATCCTGTACACGTAACCCATCGATATTTTGGCGCACGTAAGAACCGAGCGAGTTTTTCGATATATATTCTCGCGGGCACAAAGATACGACTGCGCCAACATATGCGAGCCACATTCGGTCGAGTTTCGCCGCGTGCAGGGGCCGATGACCGTCGTTATAGTCCTCGCGAACGAACTCGCGCGTGGGTTCGTGGGCGTATAACACATACACGCGTGTGTACACAAAGATACGGGATTAAAATATAGCGCGCGCGCCCGTGCGTTCGCGTTTGCGTGTATGTGCGTACGTAAAATGATGATTTCGCTACTACTACGAACTGTTACTGCGTCTTGTTGTCGCCACTGTGGCAACGAGAATATTCAACGATGACGCTGACACGCTGCGATCTAAGCTCGGGTCATAGACGAGTCTCGATGATATTTTTACTTTTGCAACATAGTTTAATAATATAAACTACGTTTATCTCTTTACCATCATAACGAATCATCATTTTTCATCATTTTTCATCGTTATAATGGCTATTAATGCTGAATAATTACGCATTAATTCGCTATCAATTAACAACAATTGTTTGCTCGAACTCTTTGCTGTAACAATTATAAAAAATAATTTAATACCCATTTTCAGAGATTCAAGCGAAGAAAAAAAAACAACGTAGAAACACCGCAATCTCTAAAATTAGTACATCCAAACTGCTATAATAAAACCGAAGAGTTTGTTTGTTTGAACGCGCTAATCTCAGGAAATACTAAGCCGATTTGAAAAATTCTTCTTGCATTAAATAGCCCGCATGTTCGGTAAGGCTCCACATCATACAACTTTATGCTATGGGATCATGCGGTGACCCCAAACTCAGGTGAAACCGCAGCCACAACTAGTTTCCTTATAAAATCACGAAAATCAACGAAGACAACATTTCCATGATTTCTCATCGGACGATCAATTTTCATTTTAGCACGAGGTACAATTTCGCGCCTCTTTTTGCCACTAATATGCCGCGGTAGTTTTTAATATCGTTACTTTTTATCATTCCATTCAACGATAACAGTGGTGTGTCTTAAAAAAAATCAACTGCGATGAAACTTTAATCCGTGAAACGTTTATTTTATCTCTGTGTGAGCGTGTGTGCGGGCGCGCGTGTATGTGGAACAATCGCAATATAAAGTAAAGAAAAAAAATTCAATCGCACATGCAATGAGAATAATATGTACAGACAGGCAGTTTTAACGTCGAGAGACGATAAATATATGAATTGGAGTTTATTAACGAGCTAAAGTGGCAAATACGTAAAAAAAAAAAAAAAGGGGGCGAAGAAAAAAGAAGTTGAGAAAAAAAATAAAGCTGGTTGTTGCGCAACGGAGCAGTGCACTCTTCGCGGATATCTATTCATATCTCAAGGCCAAAGTTCCGACCGCGAGAGCCCACGTGTGGCGTATACGTGTTGGTCCTCGTGTGCGTTAACATTTTTTTTTTTTGCTCCTATGTGTTTGAACTCGTCCTCCTTCTCCCTCCGTCCCTCCCGCCGTCGCTCGCTCGCTCTCTCACTCTCTGTCTCTCTCTCCCGTCCCACCTCTTATCGTTTCTTTTTCGCCGCACGCGCATTGCGTAATCCCTCTTGCCCCCGTTCTCCCTTCATCGCGCGAATCGTCATCCTGCGCATATCGAACCCATATGCACGGGCAACACCACCGAGGTCAATGTCCCACCGTCATTGAAAGTCTATTTCGCGTTACATTATCGTTCGTGATATATATATATATATATATATATATATATATATATTTGTGTATATTATTGACATATATAAACGATGATTGAATGTCGAGCAAATTTTGGAACCACGAGCTTCAATGTTTACCGATCACGCGCGAATTTAACGATAATCATCAAACAAATATCATTAAATACAAAAACAAAAAGTACAAAAAGTAAAAAAATGTGAAATATCGAAAATTTATGTTAAAACCCGTGTATGATTGAAAGGGTTAAAATGATTTTGGTATCGTTGCTCGTTTTAGAGCAACGACAGGAAAATCAACGTTACAACAATATAATCGTTGCTTCTTTCAATAGCAATTTCCTTCATGTTTGTCGTGAAAACGAAAAAAAAAATCAACGATAACACAAACCCCTTGTTCGATAAGAGAACAAATTATGCGAGTAAAAAAAGAAATATATATATATATATATATACTATATGTCGGGTTTCGAAACGACAAAGTTTTGGGATGCGCGGTACCGTCGCGAGGGCAACGCATTTTGCGATAGCGCCATAGTGTTGAACTAGTGCTCCGCGTGTTTATCAGTGATTCGACCTCGGAAACTTTCAAATCTCCCCAATTCCGAAAAAGATGAAAAAAAAAAAAGAAGAAAAACTGGTTGTTAAGGTTCGCCACGTGTTTGCGAAACGTTAGCTCATTTTTTTCTTTTATCGCGCATTACGGCGCGACCGTTGACCACGCGTTATTTAAACCGTACGGCACGCACGTATGAATGTATGCTCTCGATTTTTCAAAAGTCCACGAGGGCGTATCTCGTAAGATGTTTAATCCGCGTGAAAACTAACCCGTGCGTTAACACGTCCCACCGACGCGCTGCCGACACGTTTTTCCATTCGGGAAACATCGCGAGAAACCGATGTTAGTGATCTCTGCTGGCCGATACCCCTCTTTATATATAAACGTTGTGTAAAAAACAAACAGAAACGAACGATCGCGTCTATAAAAAAAAAAGAGAGAGAGAGAGAAGGAATCGAATTCGCGAGAGCTAACTCTGAACTATTCCTGTTTCAAAGAATAAATAACGAAAAAAACAGAACTATTAATGCTTCCTCTGCGTCCAGTTGTAGGGAATTGAAAAACAACAAATTGCGCGATATATTGCAAGATTGTGAACGACCCACACACACAAGCACAAGCAAACATAATCGCAGCCACTCTTGGAAGCTTGTGCGTCACGAATTTAGGAATAGAAATCATCGCGCCCTCACTCGCTTTGCTGAGGCTTATAGGAACGTAACAGTCGCATAATATATGTGTAAATCCCTTGGGCGATTCGTTCGAACGTAATTATAATCAAAGAAGAGTACGAATGTCCGAGGCATAAGCAACGTGCAATCTCGTACCTACATCGGGCAGTATAATATATTTTTTCAAACATTTTTTTGTTTCAAAATGAAAATTAATGCTCAGGTAGAGGGTATATACCAGGAGTGGAGGCGCTTAAGTATGCCGAATGCGCACACAAGCTCGATTCTTGTAATTCCGCGAATTGGGGCTCGAGAGAGAGAGAGAGTGAAGGGGTTAGAGGGGAGGGTGGAACGGGAGGGCATATATTCCGGCCAATCGGAGGGTAAAGATATTTTCGAGTTCACGAATGCATATACACGCGAACACAAACAACAAAGATACGCGCATACACGCGAGATGGGGGTCAACAGACCCGCAAGGACGTTGCAAAGAGTACAAAGGCCCGCGCGCATGTTGAATTTTTTTTTTTTTAGTTTTTTTTTCGTCCTCCCCTTTTTATTCTTTTCTCAACAACCAACAGCGGCAAAACGAAGCGCGCAGAAAGAGCTAGAAGAAGCTGTGGTGGGGGAGGCCAATCGACTTACCCCGTGCCCCGGCCAATGGCCGCGTGGGACCAAGGCCAAACTCTGCACATGCCGCTAACCGCGAGTTGCACGCGTTCAACAAGCAGGGAGAGAGAGAGAGAGGACAGATTTGAAGGAGATGAAAAGGGGACAAAAAGAAGAGGAAAGAAAAGAAAAAAAAAGGAACGAAGAACGAAGAGGACGAAGAGGAGAATAACGAAAGAAGTTTTCGAGGGGACCGCAAGGAGGACACGGAAAGCCAATGAAGAAACACGCCGAATGAAGATGAGGGACCAAAGGAATGGAGGGAGACCGCCGAAGAAGTGAGAGGGGATTGGGACGAGGAAGAGAAGAGCAAGAGGAGAGGAGAGAACGTTTTCAGAGAAGAGAATTAGGGGAAACTGCGAGAGAGATCTATTGCCGTTGATCTGGCAAGAGGAACGAGGGGCAGAGGGGCGGGGAAGAGAAGAAAAAAAAACATGACGAGTATGTCATCAGTGTCATATGATGGTGTTACACTCGGGAGGGCAAGTTCTTGCAACTTTGTGCGTTACATTGTCGTCCGGAGTAAAAGAAGAATTTTTGCAGTCATGATATCCTGTTTGTTTTACGAAACAATGAGAAATTCCTTGTCGGATTTTTCCGTTTCCTTCGTTCTTTTTTTTTACGCTAACTTCGCGCGAAGTCTGATTTTTCCGGAGATCTTGTAATCGATGAGTTTCGATTTTTAAGCAAACATCGGTGTTTCGCATTACTTGAAGATAATCTTAAATTTTCTCTGTAATTTCGTTGGTTTCCTTTGCCGATTCGAAATATGGAAAAGGCGAGGGATAAGATGATTTTTAATTTATTTTTTCAAACATCTAGATTTCGTGAAAATGCCAATTTAAGTCACACGGCAAATTGACGAATGTAATTTCAATTTAATCGCTCAAAAAATCTCGAAGATCTTTGAGACCTTAGCTTTTTTTTTACGATTATGATCTGACGCGTGATTATTCATTATGCTGCAATTTCGAAGGGAAAATATGATGCAACTGACAAATTCCTATCTTATCAATTCTTTTATTGTTCACGTCGCGTCAATGTACGTTCGGTTATTATTGGATATGTGACGCAAACAGAAACGATCTATGTATGAAATATTACGAGACAGAGAGAAAGAGAAAGAGAAAGAGAGAGAGAGAAGAGAGAGAGAGAGAGAGAGAGAGAGAGAGAGAGAGAGAGAGAGAGAGAGAGAGAGAGAGAGAGAGAGAGAGAGAGAGAGAGAGAGAGAGAGAGAGAGAGAGAGAGAGAGAGAGAGAGAGAGAATTAGGTCGATGCTCAATAATCATTGAATCCGAATGAGATCTTATCACAATAATGCATTAAAGATATTCATAATTTTATAACGCGGAGCTCGTGTCTCAGCACGTAACTAAAGAACAAAAGGCAAATTCTCACTACATAATAAAAATACAATAAACGCAATACATAAGAAAACAAAAAAAAACCAACGCAAAGTATTTCTAATGAGATTGTCTCGTGTCATCGAGGTCAAATGACAATTATGAATAACAAATCAGTTAAAATGAATAAATAACTAACGTCCCTAAAGTGTTCATATCATTTACTTCTTCTATTAATTAATATTTCCAACGTATAACGGTTGACGTCCCTCTTTATTCCCATGGTCGAAAAATAAAATGTTTATATTACTAACGGTCAATTCATTTTGACGGTAAAATCAATTGATTACCCTACCCAACCGTGTACGAACAACGATAATTTTCATTGCGAAATAATATTCCGGCAACGATCATCGATATGTGGAAATTTAAAAAATGGCGTTTCCACCCGCTCCCGACTCCCGGGCAATCAACACGAGTATTGCGAAAAATTGAGACGAGTGTGGCAGGTTTAATGAAAGAAAGAAATAAACGATAAATAATTTTAAAAAACACGAAAGTGAAATGTAGAACGTGACAAAGTCATTTCAAAGGATTTTCGTGCACAATGGCCGCGAGGATACACCGGTGGAAGGGGCTGGAGAAGGGGGAGCAACGATGCCAATGACCTTTGGGTGCTCGATGCCCGTGCCCTGTTGCATCAGCGAGAGTTAACCTTGACTCCAGGAAGTGTACTTTGTCACGGTCGTTTCACCGTGCGGTTGCGCGCATGGGCGAGAGAGTTACTATTTGCTTTTGCAACGGAGATGAATATAATACCACATCGCTTGTACCATTGCTCGCCCACGTGGTTTCTTAATTTTTGGCTTGCCACCGGCAGGAATGACCAAGGTAATTCAAAAGAGAGAAAGAGAGATAGCTCACGAATTAAATGGGAGTTCGAGCAAAAGACAAAATACACGTACACGTTATGCACTGTAATAGTACGTGACTGTACGTGCCATGTATTACAGAACTTCTCTACCTCGTCACAAAATATACCACCGGGCAATTCGTGCGAGAACATTGAGCTAAGTTGTGAAATTCGCTCCAAGCGATATCAATGCCTCGTAAAATAAAATAAAAACTATACGCTATCGTACATACACGCTCGTTACGACTTCCCAAGCCGGTAAAACACCTTTACGAGAATTATATGGAAAATATATCGACCATTGACTCGTATGAATATTTTAAAAAGTCCGGGTCTTGCGCGTGCAGTATTATTCTGTAGAATTAACGATTTACGGTACAGAATCAAAAATAATTGTCGACGCACTCTCTCCATTGGAGAGATTGTGAAGAGAGTTTTTTTTTGTTTCTTTTTTTTTTTCTTCAAAATTTCGTACTTTACGGACCTGACTGTACCGCTAAAGCCTGCTTAATAAAACGATACAAAGATCGTAACGTTACGTGACACAATGAGTGACGTTAACAATGCAGTACAACGGGGAGATTCAACGATCCGGAGAACAGCCAATAAGCCCTGATCCACCGTATCAATGCTCAAAGCCAAGGGTCCGTTCTCACCGCTTTTATCACAATTATTATTTATTAATCGTTATCGCGATTGTCATCGAGATACGAGCTATCGCGACTGAAATATATACGCTGACGTTATATCGCGCAACGAATAATACGAACGTACTTCAAAGGCACGTTGTCGTCGATTTACTTTTGCCCACTGGCAAACGAAATGCATTTTACTTTTCAAAGTGTGCACCGACGAAAAAATGTATCGGTAAAAAATATTTTCCTCAACGATAAAACAAAAAATGTTTTATATCAACCAAACGCGATCTATGACTAAAATAAAAAATGCATTTAACTATTTCAATACCGGACCCATTTCCGCGCTTGAAAAATCACTTTTACTTTATGGATAAAGTGCAATAAAAAAAAAGTATATTACAATGAAAATGAAGGGATTGATTGATGGTCGATTAATAATTTTTGGTGAGCCTATTTTTGTTATAGCTTCAAAACTATTTATATCCATCAGAAGATGTTTGAGAATCAGTTCGCATTTTTTAATAAAGGCTTTACCGTCGATCCTCATTGAAATTCGATTTTATTCGAAATAAAAAATAAGATTTATGTGTTTAGTCGGAAAAAGTCTGCTTTTACGAACGGGAAAAAAATTCAAAAGACTAAAAGCCAATGGCTTACTCTGGAATGCTTGTAATTCCTTTTTTTGTTCATATTTTCATAACGTCTAGTTTCTTTTGCCTCTAATTTGTTGTAATAGATACGATTTTAAATACCAACGAGAAAAAGTGGGAAAAAAAAAGAAAAGCTGCACGTCTATTAGGGCCGGAACAACAATGGACAAAGTTGCGAATCAAACGTCCGAAAGTCGAAGAAATCTGTCGGCTTGGCCCGAAATATCCGATATTTTGTGCAATCATACGTCTGAAAATAGTTGAAAGAAAAAAAAAAGGGACTGGGCGGTCTAAAAGGGTGAAAGTCGAAAAAAATAACGAAATATACGTGACAAACTGCCAATATTCAGAACTGGGGTCTCGGAAATATTGACCGATATATATACAGGGTGTCCTAAAACTAGCACGTCAGAGTGACACGGGGGTTAGATCGGCTCCGGAACTACTAAAAAAAAATCAAATATGACCTCAGTAAAAGTCTCATGGTTTTCGAGAAAAATTGTCTTTTTTGATTATTCAGAAAATCGCTATTCTCGTTATCTCGCTATTTTCGTTTGTGTTTCCGACCACTTTAGGATTGGGTGTGAATTTGAACTTTGATTTGCTTACGATTTCGACTTTCATAGCAATGGTAGCGGAATAACAAGTGCTGGATTTTTCCGAGAAATGAAAAAAGACGATTTTTCTCGAAAACCATGAGACTTTCACTGAGGTCATATTTCTTTATACCGATAGGTCCGGAGCCCATCTAACCCCCCATGTCACTCTGACGTACTAGTTTTGGGACATCCTGTATATATTAGGGTAATTTTTTTTTTCGACTATTTTTTTTTTTTCAGTCCCCACCCGAAATTTTGTTGGATATGTCGAAAAAGAAATTCCCTGAAAGTTACAGCCCTTAATATTAATTCTAAGTACTCTCACAAAGCGTAAGAAGATTTTCCATCTAAAATACACGTAAGTCGAATTTAATTTTTTTTCAAATTTCTATAACTCAGCCGCATTTTATGCTATCATATTGTTCTTGGTTTCGATTTACTTAGAATAAAACAATCTAAAAAAGTGCCTTTTGCGGCGAAAGTGTAAATTGTACTGGTGAGTTGGTACGGATCACTGAAGTTGATTTTTACCCATAATTTTCGTTTTTTTTGCTGTTATCTCCGAAACAATTAACTTTACGAAAAAAATATAAATAAAAAATTTGTTGGAAATTTAATTTCCTACAAAAAAGATCCTGTCGACCCAATTCCTTAGATTAATATTTCTTGAGATATTGAACTTTATTTTTAAAAAATTTTTTTTATTATTTAATATTTCATATTTTATAAATTTTATACTACTCATAAGTTAAAGTTCAATAGATGGACAATCTTCTCACGCTTTAGAAGAGTACTTAGAATTAATATTAAGGGCTGTAACTTTCAGGGAATTTCTTTTTCGACATATCCACCAAAATTTCGGGTGGGAACTGAAAAAAAAAATAGTCGAAATAAGAAAATCGCCCTAGTATATATATTTTGTTCAAGTTCCTTAAATGTGCGTCACCAGCGGCGCACAGCCTCGTATATAGAACCATGTATATGTATATACCATTGTACGAGAATATAATTCACGAGTAACACGTGCAAGGAAACCTTGGATTCGAGTGTTTCCTATCGAGGTTGAGTTCTCGTTGGATCGCGGTCGCGTTGCAACAAGCGTCAGAGAAATAGAATCGTCGACGATTACGCGGGAAGAGCCGACAGTTTGGATATACTACGGGGCTTATAGTGCGCGAAGGAGAAGTCACTGATGGTGACCCAGTTTTACTCGCGACCATGGCAGACCCCCCGTCTGACCCATAAACAGATAACGTATGGTGGGTATATGTGTGTAAACGCATATGTTTATAAGTGTATGCGTGGCTGTGAGTGGATTTTTTTTATCGTGAAAAAAGAAAAAGAATGGACTTATCGTGCGATGTGACAAACGCGTATTATTTCCACTATATTTTTATTTTTGATGGAAGAACCGCACTGAAAAAATTGGTGAGATTGTTATAATTTTTTTCCGGATCCTCCACAATTTTTTCACGGAGGTTAAAAATCGTCAATTTACGTCCCAATTCAATTTTGTTTTCCCCATCAGATATATATACTCCACGTTTGCAATATTCCGATTTTTTTCGTGCGTAACCGGGAATGTTATTAGAAAATAAATTTTGTGTCGAAACTATTTAAAAAATAATGTCTATCTAATAGGAAATAAATGTAAAAAAAACATTAAAATAATTAAAAAATTATTCTTCGTTGCATTCTTTCATTATCCTTCGTTCCATTCGTTCATTGCACAACTACCAAAGATCGAAATCAACCAGTGCCTAATCACCAATAAATTTTCATTAAAATCGACTATCGGTTGCTCGTCTTTTGATCAAAACTGCTCCAACATTTTCAACGTCCGTGTATAGAAGAGCCGGGGGAAATAAAGAACGAACAAAAAAAAATACGTAATGAGCCTGTCACAGAATTAATCCCGATGACTTTTACATATATATAGCCGTAAGTGTGAAACAGAGATGCCGCTATAAGCGCGTTCGTTCTACCCGCGTACTTTTCTCTTTCACGCCTGAGAAAATGACGAAAGAGAGATGAACGAACAATATGAGTTCTCGATGAACAATGAACAACGAGAGGACTACACAGATGACTGCAGCAGTGCTCCGTTACTTTTCTAGGTAATTTTTTTTTTTACATTCTTTTTTTCTTCTCGTCATCGGCGCACCAACAAACTCTTCGAGCTATTTCCACCAGACTGTATGCGATACGTGCCACTTGCACCAACTCGTACTTATGTACGTATACGTCATTCCGTGTCGGATTGTACGGGGAATCATAATTCAAACGTCATTTCGACTGTTTATAAGTAAATAAAACAATTTTGTAAAATCGAAAATTTATTAAGACTTCGGGAATGTCATTACCCTTTGTGGACGATCAGACGCTGTGATACTTCGTTAAAGGCTCACATACCTCGGAAATGTTCAAAGAATCGATTTTTTTAACAGTTTTTTATTCTTTATACTTTTAAGAATTACTAAAAAAAAAAAAGAAAATTACACTCCGTTACAAAGTTATAGGAATAAATGTGACCGGACATTGGGTTCACGTTGTACCTACCAGAAACTTTAAACGCGTTTTTCTCGAAACTATGTTTTTAGATAGTGTCACCACGATAACTCAGTCAATTTTTAATGTTTTTCAACTCATTTTTTTAAATCTTGATAATTATTTTCTCTATAGACGGACGAGAGGTTTGTTTAATTTTTTAGTTGGACAATTTTTTTATTAATTATTAAACACTTATTTTTATTTTTAAGTTGCATTGCAATTTTTATTTTAAGTTTGAAACACTGTAATTTCTTTATTTTTGGAAAAAAAATAAAAATCCCTCCGTCAGACTATTACTACTCCATTATTTTACTACATTCTTTTTTATTTTTGCAGATTGAATAATTTTCAGTGAAGTTGTGATGTTCACAAGGAGGCGCCATGGTTTTCATCAGCAATCCATTTATACTCGTAAAAAATAATATTAATATGAAAAAAAAAAATTTTCATTTTTTTCTTATAGTTGAAAAGTTAATAAAAAAATGTGTAATAAACAATTTAATTTTTTTTTCACCATATAACCTTCATAATAATTTTTCAAATTTGCTCGGTTTTCAGCGGACGCAGGGGTATGTGAGCCATTAAGTCAAAGTCATATTTTTTTTTTTTTCGATCTTAAATCGTGTGTAAATTTTTTCGATCTTGACACAAAGGTTCAGGAGTCTAAAAAATCAAGTTCGATGGTGCTTTCGTTAAAACTCGGGCCTCCGCGAAAATCAAAAATTGTATGGCTTTTGTAGATGACAAAAAGATTGGCGGTAGTGGAATTTTGAAATTTCATCAACCCTCAAGTACGTTTTAACGTTATAAAAAAAAATAAAGAAAACGTGTCTTCGTTGCGAGTCTCGTGAATTTCCACGTAATAATCATTAACCAACGTTCAACAAATAAATGCAATTTTTTTTTAAATTAAAATATATGCCACGAAGAAGAGAGATTTGAGATTGAATTATTACTCTTTAAATAGGTAAAAATAATTTAAAGATTTAAACAGGAGTTTTTACCTGTTTAAAGAAGGACAATTAAATTCTCAATTTCGTAGTTATATTATAATTATAAAAATTTTAATTTATTTTCGAATGATGGTTTTCACGTGGAATATCTCATATCTTCTACAGGGCATTTTTTTCATTTTTTTTTTTTCATGAAATATATCTGTGTACATGTATATATATGTATGCATAACGAAGCAAGAACGTGACTGTCATCAAAGTACCGTTTGACCACATCGACGGAAGAAGACTCGAAGAGAGACGGTAAAATGTAAGGAGAGCGAGGGAGCGAGGGAGAAAGGGAGAGAGTTACGTTTGAATGTGCATCGAATACACCCATCAACGTTGTAAATGGTAAAGGAACGGATACCATCTCCGCTTTGACGTTAGCTAGTCCCGAGGCTACATTTGACTGTTAGATCTAACTGTAACCCAGACCTACTTACGGCGTCTTGCACGCGATCTCTGTAATAACCAATGGATTATATTACTGATGCCCCGCGATGCTCTCGCTCTCTCTTTCTCTATCACCGGGTCAAAGAAGCAACGACGTGAATAGCTCTCACAATGCTCTCTCGCCTTTAGCTCGACCATTTTGTTCTTTTACCTGAACTCACATGATTGGGGTCCTCGTTGTGCCGGGTCTCGTATAACCTGACATTATAGAGAAAAATCAGTGGGACCGTTTCGTTCCAAAATATGGTTTTTGCCATCAGGATCGATATAATCGACGATCTTCGCATATGCGGGATTATACTCAAAGTAGCCGAAACGCGAGAAAAATACTGGTATTATCGAGAGAGAGAGAGAGAGAGAGAGAGAGTAAAATAGAAAGAAAGTTACGCAAACTGCGAGGCATAAATGCACTTTCTAATTTTTTTACGAACGGTGCGAGTGATGAGTATCTTTTTTACGGTTCACTCTGAATATTTTCGAAATTCACCGGCGACGATTCGTCACCCGTTAAATTTTTGGAAGCTGCATCGCATTTAATTAACCGGTATATTGAGTATTTCCGAGATTCTACGTGAATATTTACGGGGCGGGGGGGGGGGGGGGGGAGGAGGAGGAGATGAAGCACTATATTTTCATTCGTCATTTTACACGATAATTGCCGTACCTTTTCCCGGTACAAAAAGTAACTTCGAAATATTAAAATGAGATAAAGAATAATTGAAATATGACTGTTTTTCTCACCCCTAACAAACTTCATCAATTTTTCGTTCGCGGTTAAATGCCAAATATTTTGGTACGGTAAAGAGTGTAAGTTAAATCGAGACTCGTCAATTCACTGGTATTTTTGATTTTTTTTTAGCGATATTTTCTTGTTTATACGCTCGCTGATACGAAATACAATATTTTATCGATTCTACCGAAATGTTTCGTCGTTGCAGCGTTTTTTTAATCAAGACAACATCATCGCAATGGATTCACAGAGTCATTCTCTCTTTTTGTTTTTCTCAATCGATGATAAAACATTCGCTTAAGGGGGGAAATAGGGTTAGACGGTTCGAAAAATCGATTTTTTTTTTTTCATAAATTGTTAGTAATACTATTGAAAAGTATGTTCCCAAAATTTTAAATGAAAATTCCGACTGGTTCTATCGTTATAAGCCATTAAAGTGAGTTACTCTCCTTCAGTAGTTCTCCTCACTATTTTTTCAAACGCGTTTTTCTGAAAACGACTTTTTTTAAACTCGCGTACACGCTATTCTGAAAAGTTTTCAACCAATCGTTTTGAAGATTGGCAGTTACTTTCTTCGTAGTATTGCGCTCTATATGAACCTAAAATCGGAATATTATCATTATTTAAAATAATTTTTTTTTGCAAATAAAGTTGTAAAAAATGGCAAAAAAAATGCTATTCTGTTTTGACCCCTTTAAAAAATTCAATTTTCTATTTTTTTTATAGCATTTAGGTTCATATACAAGAGAGACATATAGTAAAAGTAAATTCCAACCTCGTTTGATTTCAGATGAAAATTGCGGCTCCCAGAATGTACGCAAAATGCTGAGTCTGATTGTGACCTGCAATATGGGGTCGCTAATATCTTCGGTGTTTTTCAAAGAAATTCTTCAAAAATTTTATAGTATATACTAAAATATATGTATGAAATATTCTCAAAGTTTCAATAAATTATATTCATTTTTTATACTATAAAAAAATTCATGAAAATCATTGAGAAAACGTTGTCCTAATCCTATTTCCCCCTTTAATTGCGTTCATTCACCCCCCGGTGAATTAACTCTAATCTAATCGGAAAAAGTTTTTTCATCAATTAAATTAATGATTAAAAAAGAATGAAAAAATGTATTCACTTGCCCGTAACACGACGAAACAATTTTTGTCATCTTTTCCCATGTTCAATTGCGTATCCTCAGTGCAATCGTTCACTTATTCTCAATTTCAATTGTTTCTCTTTTTCTATGCCATTTCAATGGAAAACACATCACAAAATTGTATCACGCACATTGGTAACGACGTGCGTTGCACTTTTATCACTGAAATATCAAACAACATTTTTCTTTCTCTCGTCAATATCAAAATATTAATGTTTTTTCATTAATATCTTACGAGCGCATCACGATCAGGACATTTTTTCCTCACAATGTAATTAATTTGAAGGATCAAAGGAATTACCAATCAATTGACTACACTTCACCAAACGCACGATGTTTCTCGTGAAACAAAGTCAATACTGTCCTTCTCCCTCTCCGCCGCCGCCGCAGGAATTTTATATCAACGAAAGATAATTGCATTTTCCGCACGATTGAAATGCGTGGAAATTGCAAAATGTTTCCTCATCACCGGCAATACTTATCGCGAACGAAAGGGAAAATGTACCGGCGAAATGTTAAAAATCGAAAAATGTGTTATTTAATTGAGAAAATTTTCTGAATAAGCGATCGCTAGTCGCGCCATCAATCCCCATTACTAAACGAATTCTTCTCTTCGATAACATTTTTCCTCGTTCCTCCAATTTTACAACACGTTATTTCCCGCATTATCGTCGCGAGTGCAGGAGTGCAGGATTATCGCGATTTTCATTTTTTTCTTTTTTTGCACTGTGCACGACTACGTTGCACCGTCGCCAGTGGCGAACTGGTTGGCTCGCTGCGTTCAAGCTCGTTGTATACTCTATGCGCCTGGAGAGGAGAACACGATTTTCCCACCCGCAGCTGATATATAGAACACACGTGAACGTCATCGCGAATTCTCGTCGCGCGGTATTCGCGGAGAGCAAAGGCCGAGAGAGAGAGAGAGAGAGGATAACACGCCCGCGCATACGATGCAACGGTGTGCAACGGCCTCGAGACTTGTCCTCGTCCCGCGCGATTATATTCGCGTTTGTTGTAGCCGAGTGAGGGAGACGAGAATAATGCTGATACGGGATTGGACGTTGCAGAAACCCGATCGACCAACAACGGAGCTGTGCCGAGTGAGCAAACTCGGTGCATCCTCTATATGCACTTTAGTTTATTCTCTCTCTCTCTCTCGCTCTTCCTCTCTCACTCTTTATCTTTTTCTTTCTCTTTCACTGTCTCTCTCCCTTCTCCTCCTTCTCTCGTGTTCGCAAAGTCACAAGAACAGCAGAGTAGGAGTGCCGAAGTTAGAGTGGGTTTTCTGCAAGCTCGAACCTCCTCCAGTGGAGTTTACAACAAACCCACATATATATATGAGCAACTAAAGAGTGCGAACTAATGGCGAACTCCGGTGCATTCGACGAGTGGCTTACAGGACTTTCGACGTGTTTCCAGAAACTTCGATGCTCGTACAGACGGAGAGACAGAGATGCCATAGGCATCATCGCTGCGTGGCGCTATTGTACGATGCATAAATGCGAATTACCGCACAGGAAATTTCGATGCGCGAGTAGCAATCGAAATGCAACGTTTGAAAGTATGTCAAACAATTTGTAATTTAACATTTTCAACGATAATACGAGTTTTAAGGTATATATTTACGTTTTAGTGATACGTTGAATTCGTTGCTTCGACAATGTCGCAATGATTTTATTAAGTTATTAAGTTATTAAAAATTAAGTTACTAACGTTATCTATATATATAAAAATGAATCCCTATTTCCCTTGGTCACGCCATAACTTGAGAACGACTTTACCGATTTCATTCATCTTTTTTTTTAAAGTTTACTACGACTTTGTCGAAAGTTCTGACGGAATGAAAAATTAAGAAAATTGCGCAGAAAATGTGGAAAATTTCAGAAAACTTAACGACCATTTAACCTTCGCGCGTTTGACAGTTCGCGCGAATCAAATGTGATTTAATAGAAGCATCGGTCGGCGTCTATCGATCAAAAAATTCATTTATTCATTTTTTAGTGCACGGTCCATTCGATCTGAACGTTTATCCAGCTTTGAGTTTGTTGAGTGAGTTTTTTGAGAAGTGTTTGTTCATCGCAGTTAGTTCACCGCAATCACGCCTTACATTAAAAGTTTAATTTAACATCGATTTTTGGTAAGTTTTTATAGACTAACACGTGGTTATACATGGTTATACAAAAACACTAAGGGAGTCAATTTTTTATTTTCAGTTACAATAAACACTATGTTTTTGAAATAATTTTTTATTTTTATTATTTATTCCAGTTCGAATTGAATATTCATAGTTCAGACAGGACAACGTCTGTCGGGTCGGCTAGTTAAAAATATTTTTCTATAATTGCCAAGTGCTCGAAGTAATAATCGTACGAAATTTCAAAATTTACGCGTAGATTTGATGAGAAATATAATAAATATTTAGCGACGAAACCACGATGAATTCAATTGAGAAAAAAAAATGGATAATCGAAATTTTACGATTATCCATTTTTTAACGTGAAATTTCGTTGACTCTCGGAAATCATCGTAAACTTCACTTATGTGTCAGCGGTGGGGGACGTCAAAACAATTTTCATTGTTTTACTTTATCGGACAGAGAGAGAGAGAGAGAGAAAGAGAGTTCGATAACATCGTAAATCGATAAATGTCACAAAACGCCTGATAAGAGCGAGTAATCTGATTTTCAACACTTCCCCGCCGGTCCTACAAAAGTGTCTCGTCCATCAGACAGACGCACTACGCGCGCGTCACTTTACGAATGCACAGAATTCGAACTAAATGTCTGTCTAGTATGCGATAAATGTTATTTCCTTCGTTTCTTATGGTAGTGCGATAAAAAAAATAATAATAATAACGAAATAAAGATGAATTTCGCATACGTGTGGACATATGGTTTTTGTGAAATAAACCGAAAAGAAAAAACAAACAAAAAAAAAAACAAAAACTCACCCTCGCAGAAAAGGGTGACATCGGTGAGACTCTCGCTTTTAAAGAGGTTCGAGAAGACGGTCGCCAAGTTGCTGCCAAAGCTATTCCACTTGAGGCAGAATTGTTGCTGATGAGACTCCATGATGCCACCCCTTGGGCCAACCCCGTGACCCTCGCCACTGCCCCTGTCACTGCCACCCTCTAGTAAACTCTTCCCGTCCTGATCGCACCCGTGACCAACTGCTCCTCCGGCTAACGGAACAAAAACACATTTCATTAACCAGCTGTTTGATCAATCGTGATTTTTATCATAAGTCGATATGTATGACACAAGAATATCCAACAATGTCTATTATTCCTCTCTGTGTCAACGTCGCTGCCCCGTCTCTGTCCTTTTGAATTTCTATACGAGAGAATGTAACCAGTCACATTACATAAATCCGGATTAAATTAATGTGTCAAAACTTTCCTCCGTACCGTACACAATAAATTTCGATCATCATCTCATTAGGAGGAGAGGGCAGGGGGCATTTAATGTTAACATGGTGGAAAAAAAAGGAATTGTATCGAAAATCCCACTCGAATAATATTCGAGCCTTCCACGAGCGTGTAAATAAATATTCAATTCTAAAAGTAAAAAAAATTCTAGCATGACGAGCATGTAAATAAATATTCAATTCTAAAAGTAAAAAAAATTCTAGCGCGAGATGAATTATTTGTCAAAATAATGGAAAATATTTTCGATAAATTATAACTTTTCCGAAATATTTTTCTACAACGATCGGAATATTTTATGCGCATTAAAAAAAAAACACGTCATTCCGAAGAATCTTCAATGATGATATTCTCGATATGATTTTGTTCCGTAAAATAAAAAATATACGACGCGGTCTTTTTATTTTTAAGCGCAAAGTTTATTTACGTAATATACTTTCTACGCTGCGTAATAAGGTGGTGGCGTAAAAGAAAAAATCATTTACCGATACTTACGACAAAAATTTCATTTTAAAGTGCATAAGTGGAAAAAAATAAAATAAAATAAATACGTGTTCAATTCCGAGCAAACGACACAAGGTAAACTTAACTTTACGCGTTAAATCTCACGATTTACGAACGTTCGCTTGTGAAAAAAAGTGATTATGTACATGTGCATACGAATTTTTTTTCGTTTCACAGGATTAACGAGAAAAATTAATTTTATATTCCTCGCTAATATCCCGTGAAACTTTCAAAATGTCTATCAGGGTGAAAAATTAATGTACATTTTTTTTGTAACGAAAATTTCGTTCAACGTGCTTTTTCGTTACTTTGAACGTTTTATCGAGAAGGACCTACCTCGACTCGTCGTCGAATCCACTCGGTTCACTGACAAGGACGAGAATGAAAAGAAGAGAAAAAAAAACAGAGTTACAAATCCACCAATGAACATAACGAACGATAAATTTTTATTTATTCCGACAATTCATAAATCTCACTCTTTTTCTCGCTACTTTTTCTTCCTCCCTCGCTCTATGTTTTTTTTTCTTTTTTTTTTTCACGGAAATCCAATTTTCGACGAGGTGTATGCGGCTGGACACAGCCACGGTTGTTCGTCACAAATGGTAAACGGTGACCCCGCACAGCGTTTGTAAAATCCCACGGAAGAAACCGGAAAACCAAAAGCACCAGAATTTAGCACGTGTTCCGCGAATTTTAGTCGTTCGAGTTTATCGTCGTCGCGCGCGCTTTTTCGATGATATCGCGCCGTTTAATCGACGAGGCGAAACAAAAAAAGGACGACGAAAAAAAAAAACAATATATATATATATATAGATAATCAAAATGAAACGAAGGCAGCGAAAGAGACGATAAAAACAAACCAAACAAATGACAAAAACGAGTAAAAACCGTGAGATAAAAAAGACTGTGTGATGAGATGCATGCGATGGTCGGTGAGACACTCGCGTTCGAAAGTGGCCCACGCGCTCGCCTAACTGGTGTTGCCGGTGCGTGGCTCACGCTACTATCGGGCGTCGAGCGCGAAACTACGAAACAAAAAAAAACAAAAAAAAATGACGCCGCGTGGAGGGCACAGGAGAAATGGCGGCTCCGGTTCATCCGCCGTTAAAACGCGCGCACTATTGACGACGACGAATAGACAAACGCCGGATTTTTATGCGGGAGGGGAGGGACGCCGAGGTTGTGGTGAGGGATGAGAAAGGGAGAGAGAGAGAGCGCGTGGGAGAGGAAATAGCGCAAAAAAATATAATGACGCCCGTTTCCTAATCTCCGTTTGATAGAAAGTTTAGCGATATCAGAGCGCAAAGAGCAAAAATTGCGAGAGGGGCAGAAAAATAAAAAAAAAAACATTTTTGAACAATATAAGGTAAAGAAAAAATAAATAAAACCAGCTAGCTACCGACAAATTTTTGCCTCGGTCGTAATGCAATGGGGAAAGGATGCGCTGGTCATACGCGCGCTCTCGTATAAATGGGTCATCGACGTCGATGCGCAAATGCGGTTGCGGACGCGGAATAACAAAAAAAAAAATAAGTAGAAAAAAAAATGTAGGGAGATGAAGCAGAAAAGAGAGAAAGAGAGCGATAGCGATATATATATTTATATATACAGGGTGTCCCAAAACTAGCAGATCAAAGTGACACGGGAGTTAGATTGGCTGCGAACCTATCGGAATAAACAAATATGACCTCAGTAAAAGTCTAATGGTTTTAGAGAAAAATCATGTTGTTTGATTTTTTTTTGGAAATTCGCTACCCAGTACTTGTTATTCCGGTACCATTGTCATGAAAGCTCAAATCGTAAGGAAATCAAAGCCCAAATCAACACCAAATCCTAAAGTTACCCTAGAAATCCTAAAACAAAAAAAAGACTATTTTCGAAAAATTGTCTTTTTTAAATTTACGAAAAGTCGCTATTCTTGTTATCTCGCCGATTTCGTTTGTGTTTCTCACCACTTCACGATTTTGGTGTGAATTTTTACTTTGATTTCAACTTTCATAGCAATGTCAGCGGAATAACAAATACTAGGTAGCGATTTAACGAAAAAATAAAAAAAGACGATTTTTTCTCAAGAACCATTAGGCTGTTACTGAGATCGTATTTGTTTATTCTGATAGGTCCGGAGCCAATTTAAGGGAGGAAATAGGGTTAGACGGTTCAAAAAATCGATTTTTTTTAAATTTCATAAATTGTTAGTAAAACTATTGAAAAATATGTTCCCAAAATTAAAAATGAAAATTCCGACTCGTTCTATTGTTATAAGCCATTAAGGGGGGGAAATAGGGTTAGGACAGCGTTTTCTCAATGATTTTCATGAATTTTTTTATAGTATAAAAAATGAATATAATTTATTGAAATTTTGAGAATATTTTATACATATATTTCAGTATATGCTATAAAATTTTAATACATATATTTAAGTATATACTATAAAATATTAACGACCCCATATTGCTTGTTTTTCTTGGTACTATTTTTTCAAACGCGTTTTTCTGAAAAAAGACTTTTTTTGAACTTGCGTACACGCTAGTTTGAAAAGTTTTCAACAAATCGTTTTGAAAATTGGCTGTTACTTTCTTCATAGTATTGCGCTCTATATGAACCTAAAATCGGAATATTATCATTATTTAAAATAATTTTTTTTTTGCAAATAAAGTTGTAAAAGATGGTAAAAAATCATGCTTTTTTGTTTTGACCCCTGTAAAAAATTTAATTTTCTATTTTTTTGATAGCATTTAGGTTTATATAGAAGAGAGACATATAATAAAAGTAAATTACAACCTCGTTCGATTTCAGATGAAAATTGCGGCTTCCAGAATGTACGCAAAATGCTGAGTCTGATTGTGACCTGCAATATGGGGTCGCTAATATTTTATAGTATATACTTAAATATATGTATAAAAATTTTATAGTATATCTCTCTATATTATATAAATATATCGCCGCCGCCGCCGCCGCCGCCGCCGCCGCCGCCGTGTACAAGAGTTGAGGCGGTCATTCCCTTCACCGTACCCCCCCAAACTCAAGAGGGGAGGGGGCGGTACGCTGAATGGAATGGCCCAAGGGGAGTGGAGGGGGGGTTGGCGCGCGAAGCGCGCAGGGGGGCGGACCCCCCCTAGTACTTAAATATATGTATAAAATATTCTCAAAGTTTCAATAAATTATTTTCATTTTTTATACTATAAAAAAATTCATGGAAATCATTGAGAAAACGCTGTGCTAACGCTATTTCCGCCCTTAACCCCAATGTCACTTTGATGCGCTAGTTTTGGGACATCCTGTATATATAAATATAAATATATAAAGAGAAAGAGAGAGAGAGAGAGATAACTGTGCAGATAGAGGGGAAGCAATGTATGCGTGGAGAAGTGAGGAGAAGAGGTGCGTAGATAGGCTGCGAAGGAGAAGTTGATTTTTTTTCTAGGGAAGGGGAGACATATATAGGGAAGAGAAAAAAAAAGACACGAATATAAAGATACAGTATACGAATCTACTTTCCCGGGTGGGGCAATTTGCCCACGGCTAGTATTGCCGAACTTGAGTTGCGTTGAGGTCTCCCCCTCCAACTCTCTCTCTCTCTCTCTCTGCCGCACTATCTATATATCTCTCTTAGATCCCATATGGACTAAGATTTTTTGTTCAAACCGCTGTAACAAAGTTTGCCGCGCGATTAAAAAGAGACGGAGCGCAATAGAGCTCTTTAGCTCCACAGAGGCTAACGCGCTTTTTGCCTCTCTCTCTATACATATATTCTCCGGCTAAAATGCTCCGTGTGTGTGCTTATTTGATGATGCTCTATAACCACCTTTTTCATAACCGCGCGTGTTCTATCATCGCGCGATTCTCGGCAAACTTCTTTTTTATTTTTAATCCTCCAACCTCTCTAATGCCACAGAGTACGGATCAGGAGTAGAGAAGGTAGACCGGGGCTATTTGAAACGAGCGGAAATTGACAAACTAGCGATATTTTCGTTTTATTGGCATGTACAAATTTGAAGAGAAAAGAGGTAGGTCAAATAGCCCCGGTCTACCCTATGTAAACGCTGGCCGTATGTGTTTTGTATGTTTAAAAAAAAATAGAGATGGAACGAGAAACCCAGGTGAATATCGCAAGATCGTTTGTTCCAGAACGAAGAAGCCTCTGGATCTAACACGTGCCTGTATCCAGGACACGAGAGAGAGAGAAAGAAACTAGCACCATCGATCACCAATCGCTCTGACACTCCATATGAATCTCGTTTTCTTCCCCATCGCGCCCCAGACCACTATATTTTTCCACCACCATCGATCTATCTGTATCGCGAGCTAACAAATTACGATCGCCTACTTTCGCCTAATGATATGTTTCTTACGTTTGCATACAAATTGTCATACTCTTCAATTCGAGATGGCCTTTATCTTGTCTTTCTTCTTCTTCATTGCCTTCCTCGCAGAGAAAGTTTTGCCGTATGTTAAAGTTAAATTCGAGATTACAATGAAATTTGTGAGTTTAATGGCGAGTGTTTTGCGGTGTTTCGAAACTTTCCCGATAAAGAAACAGTGAAATTCGTAGGATTATCGAAATAAAAATGATGTGCAAAATCAAATATCAGAGTGACATCTGCGGAAAAATTGACTTTCAACATTTCTAACCGTAAATCACGATCGTGACGACATTTTCGTACCGCGGGACAACAGCAAAAACTTGAAACATTTCGGTACTATTATTTTTGCTATCTTTCGACTTTTTTTCTTTCATACGCAACTATTGAAACGATCTTCATATTTGTAAAGCCCGCCGGCGATAGCCACCAGCTTAAGTTAATAGATAATTAAAATTTATATTCGGTATCAAGAAGGAAGATTCTTTTTTTTGTTTAACGTACGTTTGATCAATCTCACGTAATTACCATGCGCAACTTTATTTCCCTCACGATTTTTCGGCTGCCGTCTATACACACAGACGGAAACACTCGCAAACCGGTAATATTCCACGGTCGAAGTTTGTTTATCGGGGGCTTCTTTTTTCTTTCTTCTTTTTCAAATTATTCGCCGTCTTCTAATGCTTCGGCCTTGATTCATGCCGGAATTTTAAGTTCGTTATAAAAACACACGTTCAACGTAATATATCTCAGCATTAACGGGAGCAACAATGGCAGATATCTTGCGACGTGTAGGAACGTCAGTGACCTTTGTTGTATGTGTCTGTGTGTTTGTGTGTGCGAATAATTACAACATCGTGGGAGTATTTAACGATTGGAATTTCGTATTAGAAACGTTGTAAGAGAAGAATAGGTGGAGAGAGAGAGAGAGAGGAAGAGTAAACTCATAAACTGAGTGAAGAGTTTCTGGCGGGGGAAAAAAAAAACGACAAAAGATCTCTTATTGTGGATCCTGATGACAGGTACTAAGCGTTTGATAATGAGCACACCACGTGACCGTTAGTTAATGATCGTTGTCGTAGGGAGAAGATTTTTTTTTCTCTCCAACAGCCACACGAAACTTCGGATACCGGAAGACTTCTCTCTCTCTCTCTCTCTCTTCACGTTCATCCTGCGTGTATGTGCATGAGATTTAAAAATCGTAATAACAATAATAGCGAAACAATAATAACAATAGCATTATGGTTGTAAGCCACGTGGTCACGGTCAACGATCTTATAATAATGCTTTTATTTCTTCTTCTTCTTCTTCTTCTTCCGCCTCCTGTTTTCTTTGCGACTCCACACTCTGGTCCATATTGGAACTCGATCTCGCGCGGTCAGCCTCTGACTATTAAACGCTTCAAAATTAATGATCTCTCGCCTCTATCTCAATTTCACTCCCTCTCTCGCTCTCTCTCTCTCTCTTTCTCTCGCTTACATTACGAAAAAAGAACGCGAGATCCACTTTACGTTGAACATTTCGTTCCCAAGGTTCATAGCAATGAAGCTTAAAGTGAAAAGAACGTGTCGAGCGAAAAATCGGTTATGTAGCGCCACCTCCGATTCTCTCGTTTCATAAACCATACACTGTAGTTATGCGACTGGTATGTGATGAATCTTACTTAGCGTTAGACGTTGGAGAAAGTCGCCTCTGGTAATGCTACATCGTATAATATACTTTGAGGATGCCATCCGCTGATCGAAGATGAAATATGAAATAGAATTGATAAGATAAACGGAGAAGTTACTATGACATTGGTACCTTTGAGAGGATCGACTCGTTGAAAAGAGGAGGACTCATTGAAATACGTCAAAAGTTAAAATCGCCACAGAACTCGGTCGGTAAGCAAAGTGTCTTATTTTCGCGACTGGAAACAACGATATTTTTCTCTTTTTTTTTTCTTTGTTCCAACGTATACCATTTCGGGTTTTTACGTATGCCTCTTCCTAATTCCATTTTTTCCCTCTATCACTTCCTACCGGCACTCCGCTAAGCTAACCTAGCTTCCATGGCGCCCGTGACACGTCTTAACTACACTGTATCGCATTCCCATTTGCGATTCTAGCGGTTTTCATTTTCGTCATATTTTTCTGACTCGATCTCCTTGAATATAAGCAGTATGAACTGTAAAACTTTGCGCCAAAAAAAAAACAAATCGTTGGGATCAAGAGGAATTTGAGGATATAAAAAAAAACTAGTTTTTATACCTGTTAACCCACACTGGGAATATCATATTCCTCGCCTGGCTATTATCTTATGTATCGTAATTTCTAAGAACATGACCAAAGACCCGCTCCGACCACTTTCGGATAACATATATATTTATGTCACGCATCAACTTTTCCACATAAAAAAACTGGCGAATAAAATATTTCACGTTCGGTTCCTGTCGAGGTATAAGGTGGGGAAAAACCTATTCCCACGAGAAGCCGAAACAAATAGGGTTTAATGAAAATGTCATCGGGATACCTCTCTTATCCAGTTATCCCGAAATTAAGTTCGACTGTACCTTGCCAGTTATGGAATCGCGTCAATATCACATCTCTCTCACAACGAAGCTCAAACATATATTAATTATTAATATAATGTTTAAACGACCTGAAATTAGTCAATCTGCACGCAAACTCTTTTCTCCCTCGATCCTCCTGTGAAAATTAATAAATGGTGAACTATAGTCCATCATTTGTTAATTATCATCTCGACCGGATGTCCGATATATCGGACATCCGGTCGACATGATAAATCCTAGAGTGGTCTAGCGAATGAAAATATGTGTCTTTTTTTAATCCTGAAAAGCAACAGTGTAACGACTATTACGACAATTTCAATTTCGCACTAATCATCCTACGTGACTCTATAAACACTCTAGTCATCTTTATACCTCTTTTAATTCGAAGTTTATGGGCCACGAATCAATTTTTTCAAATGTCTATTTACGTGAAATCGTGTATTGACACAGCTGCTACGGCCGCCATTAAAGATCGTGACTGGTCCTCTCGCGCTCGGTACATTAAGCGTTCGTGATGTTATCGCGCTTTTTTCGATTCTTATCAACGCTGTGTACGTCGCACGTTTCGTTTGAAAGTACAACCGATTGTTTGAGGGATTTGCCTAATTCGTACAAGGTTGTAGGTCTGTCCACAATATTGTTCGTAAGCCAAAAGCCCATTTCGCTGAATACGTTATCAAACTGTCATCCTCGTTAGTTGTAAGCTCTTTTTCCGAGTTTAAAGGAGAAAATAGGGTTAGACGGTTCAAAAAATCGATTTTTTTTTATTTCATAAATTGTTAGTAAAACTATTGAAAAGTGTTCCCAAAATTTTAAATGAAAATTCCGACTCGTTCTATTGTTATAAGCCATTAAAGTGAGTAGATCTCCTTCAGGCCCCGAGCACGCCACGTGTTTCAAACGCGTTTTTCTGACAACGACTTATTGTGAACTTGCGTACACGCTAGTTTGAAAAGTTTTCAACCAATCGTTTTGAAAATTGGCAGTGACTTTCTTCATAGTATTGCGCTCTATATGAACCTAAAATCGGAATATTATCATTATTTAAAATAATTTTTTTTTTTGCAAATAAAGTTGTAAAAAATGGCAAAAAATCATGCTTTTTTGTTTTGACCCCTGTAAAAAATTCAATTTTCTATTTCTTTGATAGCATTTAGGTTCATATAGAAGAGAGACATATAATAAAAGTAAATTCCAACCTCGTTTGATTTCAGATGAAAATTGCGGCTTCCAGAATGTACGCAAAATGCTGAGTCTGATTGTGACCTGCAATATGGGGTCGCTAATATCCCCGGTGTTTTTCAAGAAAATTCTTCAAAAATGTTATAGTACACACTTAAATATATGTATAAAATATTCTCAAAATTTCAATGAATTATATTCATTTTTTATACTATAAAAAAATTCATGAAAATCATTGAGAAAACGCTGTCCTAACCCCATTTCCCCCCTTAATGTCCCAATTGCTGACCGCGGTTGCTCAATTACCTGAACTAACTTCGATATGTTCATTGCTAGGCTGAAAAAATCATTGGATAACGTTCAACCTTATATACTAAAGGCCAACTATATACCTATAACTACTACTATTGAGAACACTGCAAGAAGGGAATGAGAGATTTAACCCCGGTCAAGTGATTGAGATGTTTTTCATGATATCCTGTAAAATGAAAGCCCGTTACATCTTTTAAAAAAAAAAACATTTTTCGTGCTTTTACTCTAGTTGCGATCGTCGAGAGGTTCTGACGTACCTCGTACTTTCAACAAAGCGATTGTCTTTGAGCGTTGATTCTTTTTTTTTTCTTCTCATTCTACCAAAAATTCTACCTCACAACCCGAACAATTCGTCATTGGCAAACAACGTCGCGATAATGCTTAGCCGGTGAACGTGAAAAAAAAAACAAAATAAAATTCATTCTGCACTCGCATGGCGGAGAGTTGCGCGTGCACGGAAAGTGGCGAGAGGAGCGGAGGGAACAAGAGGGAAAGCAAGTGGCCGGCGGAGGAGGAAAAGACGAAGAAGAAGAAGAAGGAGAGAACAGAGAGTAGGGGGAGGTAGTGAGCGATTTGGTTGGAGTGGGAGAAGCACGTTTGTCGATTTGCGATGCGACTGTTGGTGGCCAAGCAGTGTAAGATATCGGGAAGATATCGAAAGTGGGGAATACTCCGCGGGCAGCGAGCAACGATGCTACGACACCAGAACAAAAAAAAAACACGACGGTTCGAGCGAAAAATGGTGGGGGATAGCACTCTTCTAACGCACACTGCTGCATAAAGTGGGGGAGGATATTAATTCGCACTCCGAGGAATTGTGAAATGGTCGACGATGGAGGGAGAAAGAAAAATGGAGGAAACGATGAAATCTGTAATTCACGGCGATATTCGTTTCTATTTTTTTTTTCAAAATCAATCGTTACGATAGGTTAATAAACGAAGAAAAGTAAAAAAAATTAAATGAACCTTTCAAAGAACGCGCTTTAGCCCGAAATTGACGTGACAAAGTCAAAATTCCGACAAGATAATCTTCGAGCATGAGAAAAAATGGAAAACAATGGAGAATGTTTCAGGAAAAAAAGGAGAACAAAATATTTGAAACATCATCGATAAGCGATAATCCCTCAAAATCGCAAACGCATCTTTGGACTGTTAAAAAGTAGGGTGGAAAAGATCTAAACCTCAAAATTATGTGAAATACGGAAAATGAAGGAAAATCTCGAAAAAGATACACCGAGAGAGGAAAAAAAAAGTTGAAAAATCCATTGAAAAAACAAGAAAATTTCACTTGAATATTATCGAAATTGTCGTTAAACATTAACATCAAAACGAAAATGCATGCTAAGGAAACGTTTAGAGTCGTTGAAAAACCCGGAATACTAAAAAAAAAAACAGAAAAACAATTGAAAAATCATTGTACAGATTGAAGACAAAAAAAAAGTGATGTTTTGGTTAGAAATTGATAAGTCGAAGGAACGTCTTCGTGGCAATGAAAAGAAAAAAAAGAAGTAGAATGTTCCATTCCTCTTCGTTTTGAGGAAGATAAAAAAATAAAAAAAAACTGGTCGGGTCCAACGAAGGCAGCAACCCATGCCGTTGCGTTGGAACCGCATCGTCAAAGAGTGAAAGGGGGGCAAACACGGTTGAAAGGATGAAGAGGAGGAGGAGGAGGAGGAGAAGGAGGAGGAGGAGTAGCAAAGCACCGAGGAGTAGGAGGATTACATGCTCGAAGTAGAGGTGGAGTGCTCAAGGTCATTGCGGGGCCGCACGCGCGGTTTTGAGCTCACTCATACAAACTTATCCGCATTGCGCGGCTCGCATGGTTTCGTGTTCAATGCTTCACTGTATGCATGTACGTACGTAAAGATATGTATATAATACGAAATATAGGTACAGTGCACCGTCACGCACGCGCTTACATCTTTCCCACTCTGCCTCTCTTACGCTCTTCTTATTTTTTTTTGGTTTTCATCTTTTTTTTTAACTTCTCTTTTGCGCGGCTCCCTCCATCGTTTTTCATCCGCAAATTGTGGTTTATTTTTTTAATTTCATTTTATTTTTCCATTCTTCCTCGTCGGCGCCTCTCACTTTCGCTCGCATGGAATATATATATCTGTATATTCCACGCGCTATGTCAGCAGCATCAGAAACAGCAGTCAACAACGTGGGGTCTCTCTTTCTCTCGTTCTAACTGTATGATTACCGTGCAGTCCTTTCTTGAATCGAGAGAGAGAGAGAGAGAGAGAAAGAGAGGGAAAACAACGATGACGACGATTCGGCAATGTCGTGATATCAAGGTTTCGTTCCCTCCCTCGCTCACTCTCTCTCTATCATCTAATGCCTTGTTTTTTTCCTGCATCCCCCCCACCGTCCGACTACATCACGTGGTTACGATGAGCGACAAAATATTATCGAATAGCCTCCGAGAATAAAGACTGCAGTGAGATAAAATTACAGCGAACTGTATTACGAAGTTCTTTTTTTTTTAATGCCGTTGGCAGAGACTTTTTTTTTCGTTTATTTATTTTTATTTTTTTTCGAGCTTCAAACACTGGCGACACGTGTGGATGACATGCATCAGAGATTGCTTAAAATAGAAATTAACATTTTTTTTTGACCGTTGATCTATTTATTATTATTTTACTGAGCCAAACCTCCTTGAGAATACAATCCAGTAAAATTATTGCGTTATTATGAATTTCAAGTTTTTTTTGGAACTCGTTAAAATCTTTAAAATCTAAGCTACGAGCCAACAACGTTGTTACACTAGTCATGATAATCGCTAAGTGTGTGAAAAATTTCTTTAAAACGCTGACAATGTGATGATTTTCTCGTATAAAGATTCGATGACGAGTCCTAGGATTCGAGCCAAACCTCCTTGAGAGTACAAGCCAGTAAAATTATTGCGTTAATATGAATTTTAAGTTTTTTTGGGCACTCGTTAAAATCTTTAAAATCTAAGTTACAAGCCAACAACTTTGTTACACTAGTCATGATAATCGCTAAGTGTATGAAAAATCTCTAAAACGCTGACAATGTGATGAATTTTTGTCATTGAATTTCTCGTACAAAGGTTCGATGGCGAGTCCTAGGATTCAACGATAACAACGTCGAGTAACTTAACTCCGAACGTATTGCAAATTCGTCATTTCAGCTAATACACCTAGCACTGAGCCAAACCTCCTTGAGAATACAAGCCAGTAAAATTATTGCATTAATAAGAATTTTAAGTTTTTTTGGGAACTCGTTAAAATCTTTAGAATCTAAGTTACGAGCCAACAACTTTGTAACACTAGTCATGATAATCGCTAAGTGTGTGCAAAATTTCTTTAAAACGCTGACAATGTGATGAATTTTTGTCATTGAATTTCTCGTATAAAGATTCGGTGACGAGTCCTAGGATTCGAGCCAAACCTCCTTGAGAATACAAGCCAGTAAAATTATTGCGTTATTATGAATTTTAAGTTTTTTCTGGGAACTCGTTAAAATCTTTAAAATCTAAGTTACGAGCCAACAACTTTGTTACACTAGTCATGATAATCGCTAAGTGTATGAAAAATCTCTAAAACGCTGACAATGTGATGAATTTTTGTCTTTGAATTTCTCGTACAAAAGTTCGATGGCAAGTCCTAGGATTCGACGATCACAGCGTCGAGTAACTTAATTCTCAACGTATTGAAAATTCGTCATTTCATCTAATACACCTAGCAACGAGACAACCCTCCTTGAGAATACAAGCCAGTACAATTAATGGGTTATTATGAATTTTAAGTATTTTTTTTCTGGAATAATTACGTTTATAATAGTACTGAAATTATTTCGAATGTAATATACACGAAGATAATTAATTCAAGTCATTGTTGTAGTGTTCATATATTTAGTTCGACATTAAAAAATGATGTTCAAAAAGTTTTTTTTTTAGATTGAATTGACACTTTTCAATTTGTTCTTCGTCACACAGTGTTCATAAAAGCTTTGCGATTGTATGATAATTTTTGGTCGGGAAAATTTTTCGTGTATAGTTGCATAAGTTTTTTTTTTTTTTTTTTTTTTGATATACGAGAGACACTCTATGTCGTGGATGAGGGTGCAAGTTCGGGGGAGGGGGAAGAACTGAAAGCATCGTGGAATTATACGGGGAGAGAACAACGCAAAGTCCCCTCGGAGGGTGATAACGTCGTGGAAATTCGCATTCTGCAGGAGGGAACCCATCATAAAGAGAGAGAGGGAAGAGAGACCAGAGGAGAGACAGTTCTCTGTCTTTATCGTTTCGTTTGCCTGCGCCGAAATACAGTCGATATTGCAACAGGGGTTGCGGGTGGGCTTGATGCTGGCTCGGCGTACCCGTCGCTCCTCGGGGCTACCCCTAACTCTTCAACCCTCCCGAAAAATTTATCTTTCTCGCTCTCTCTCTCTCTCTCTCTCTCTCTCTCTCTCTCTCTCTCTCTCTCTCTCTCTCTCTATCGCCCTCGAGGCCAGGAAATGAGAGAATAAAGAGTGCGAGTGAGATAGAGTGAGCGAGAGGGAGAGAGAGAGAGAGAGAGACGGAAAAGCCAGAGGTACAAGCCACTGACGCTATGTATATATAACATCCCGCCACTGGGCGCGCACGGATCCCTGAGTGTAATTGCCGGAGGGTGGAAAGAGCGAAAACGCAGCCCCTGGAATCCCGGGGGTTGTGGAAGGGTTTTCTCTCTCTCTCTCTCTCCCTCTCTTCGTTAACTCTCTCTATCTCTAGCGGTGCGAAGCTCGCCATGCACGATGAAAATTTGTGCCCGACCGGAAAGTCTACCGACATAGGCCTTCGGATATCGCGAAATATCGAAATCAAAATGAAAAAAAATAATTAGACGAAATATTTCATTTATAACCCTTCGACGAATCGATAAATATCAACATAAACGATATTCATTATGAGTTTAACAAAGGGAATCAATGATTGAGAGCGACTTATTTATATTTTGATTTTTCGCAGAAATTAGCAGAGTCTCTATTGAACCGTCCCCGTGCCTCGCGGAATCACGAGGAAATGTGTGGACATAATTAAAATTCGTATTTTTATGAGGAATAAAATTGATTATTTATCAGATAAATTCGTTCGTTAATATAAAATATTTTAAAATAACGAACGAATCCATTTGAGCTTTTTCGTCGAACGGAAACATGATGTAATATCAAGTCAATCAATTTAATAGAAAGATTGGGTTAAAATAATTACCGAAATTAATTGAAGTTAGGAGGGAACCTCGTATACCCCCAAAAAAACAATCCTTTGTTCATTGACTGGTTAATGGCCCCTTTTACGAGCGAAAGAGAGAGCGGCTAAACGAATTTTCGAGAATGTCAAATTTTTTTGACGTACCTACAACCCTTTACACGCAAATAACGACGAAATATTGAATTTAACTCTTAAACACAAGAGACTTTCAAAGTCCAAGTTAAACGTCGCACTGGCTTTTCAACAAACTTCAAACGCTTTTGGTCTTTATCTATAACTGGCCGTGGGCCGCGGTTTCACCCGCGTTAAATTTGGATTATATGGTACATTCATGCTATGAACCTCGCTCCTAAGGCTCATAGCATAAAGTTATATGGCCTATAGCCTTTCCAAATAGACGGGTTATCTAATGCAAAAAGAATTTTTCAAATCGGATTAGTATTTCCTGAGATTAGCGCGTTCAAACAAACAAAATCTGTAGCTTTATCACAGTAGCATAGATTCTATTTGCCAATGCTTTTGCAAATCAATTTAATAGAAAGATTGGGTTAAAATAATTATCGAAATTGATTGAAGTTAGAAGGGAACGTCGTATACCCCCAAAAAACCAGCCTTTGTTCATTGACCGGTTAATGGTCCCTTTTACGAGTGAAAGAGAGAGGAGCTAAACGAATTTTCGAGAATGTCACAATTTTTTGACGTACCTACAACCCTTTACAGAGACACACGAATACCAACGAGATGTTTCACTTAATTCTCAAACACAAGAGACTTTCGAAGTCCAAGGTAAACGTCGCACTGGCTTTTCAACAAACTTCAAACGCTTTCGGTCTTTATCTATAACTAGCTGTGGCCCGCGGTTTCATCCGCGTTAAATTTGGATTATACATTCGTGCTATGACCCTCGCTCCTTAAGCTGATAGCATGAAGTCATAGCCAAGTCAAATCACGGCGTAGAGCCTTTCCGAATAAACGACCTGTCTAATGCAAAAATAATTTTTCAAATAGGGTTAGTATTTCCTGCGATTAGCGCGTTCAGACAAACAAACTCTTCAGCTTTATTATAGTAGCATAGATATAGAAGTATACGAGGGGGGACCCAAAAAAAACGGGAATTGCGCTGCGGCGGGGAGGGAGAGTGGGGGAACCCATTGCTCGATCAGGTGTCCGTTGGGGACACGTCTCCTGAGTTAGTGTGCGAAGTTCTGTCGCCGTGGGTGCATCGGTTCGACCGTGGGAATTTTTGTAGTGAAACAACTTTTTCCATTTCGGCGAAAACGTGATGGCCGATTATCGAGAGCAACGCGCGACTCTGAAATTTTGTTTCCTGTTCGGGGAAATCGGCCGCGGAAACTACTGTAATGCTCAAAACCGCTTATGGAGATGCTGTCCTAAGTAAAACCAGAGTCTACGAGTGATTTTCACGTTTTAAAAATGGAGAAATGTCAATTGAAGACCAACCCCGTTCAGGACGCCCCTCAACGTCAAGAAGTGACGAAAACGTCGACAAAATCAATGCTCTCGTTCACGAAGACCGTAGCCGAACCATTGATCAACTCTGTGAGATGTCTGGGATATCATGGAGTTCAATTCAGAGGATTTTATCCAAAGATTTGGCTGCAACTCTGCTCGTGTGCAAACACGAGCAGAGTTGCAGCCAAATTTGTCCCTCGCCTTCTCACAGACGAGCAAAGGGAGCGTCGACTTCCGGCATATTTTGAACTACAAAATCAGCTCGAAGAGGACCCTGAACTTTTTTCCAAGGTGATTACCGGTGATGAATCGTGGTGCTATGGATACGAGCCCGAAACAAAGCAGCAATCAAGCGTTTTGCCACTGTGGAGGAGGTAAAATAAAAATCGCTGGAAGGCCTAAAGAACATCCCGATAAGTGATTTTAAAAAATGTTTTGAACATTGGAAGGATCGTTTGCAGAGGTGCGTTGTGGTCAAAGGAGAATACTTTGAAGGTGATCAAAATTTGGTGTAAAAATATTAAAAAATAAAGAAATTATGACGAAATTCCCGTTTTTTTTGGGTCCCCCCTCGTAGATTGTATTTGCCAGTGCTTTTAAAATCTTAGGTTCCTTGGGGGGAGGGTTTGGAACAAACGGAGAAATAACGATGTTAAATCATTCCGAAATAATTGTAAAATTGTATCACTCGTGTCAAGCTAAAGACAGCATGCCAACGAAAAGATGCTGAAAAAAGAATGTATCAAATTGACAAATATTTTGTTAAATGTATGGTCGATAAAAATTGTTGGTTACCATTGTTGAATTTCAATCATTATCGACATTTGGTAACAGTAACTTATGATAATTATTACAAAAGGTATAATAAGTAATTTATTTAAAAAAATGCATTAACCTCCCCGCTGCCGTTAAATATAACGTGACACAATCTCGTTCAAAGCGGTATAACGTCGCAAAAAATATCGAAAGATCTGACTAAAGAAAACAAAAAAAAAAACAAAAGAATGAACCCTCCGAAACGACGATGATGGAAGGTCGAGCGTTCTAACAACCGGACATAAATATATCTCTATATAAATACGCGACGCGAGCGGGCAGGTACATGAATAATTCGTGTATTATGCGCATAATCGATGCTCTGACATTACGGTGACGAGGGAACAGAATAATAATAATAATAATAATAATAATGAAAAAAAAACGAAAACACCAAAGAAGAAACGCGTTAAAAGAGCTCGTTCTTCCGCGATCGACGAGCCCACATGCACACCGGTGTGCGCTGAGCGCCAAGGCGTCCGCGCCCTCGTACGCGATTGCGGCGCGAGGGTAACAGCAGGTGTTACCGCATCGTTGCACGATGCACACACGTGTCTGACCACGATCACCCGAATTCACCCCAAAAATAAAAGAAAACACCGAAAATATCCTCCTCGCCCCTCCCCCCTCCTTCCGGCCCCTCCGAAACGAAGATTAGACACTTTACGAATTTTCAATATTATTAACCACGAAAAGCTGTCTTCTTGCTTCCGAAAAATGAAAATTACCTATCCGAGAAGAATTTCTTTGAAGAAAAAAAAAAATGTTATTTGAAATTTATTAAAATATTACGTTGCGAGAATCAATTTCATTTCTATCTCCTTGAATCGTCATTTTTTTCATTAAGTTTACCGTAAATTTCATTTCTTGAAATTTCAACTTCCCGTAACTCGCAATTTTAATGTTTCTTGCAATTTTAATTTTTTTTTTTTTGAAATTACCTCACACTTTGAACCGCGCGAGTGAAATAATTGGGAAAAAAATAAAGTGTCATATTCTAACAGAGTAACTAGAAATGACCATCTGTTTTTTTTTTTCTTTCTATTTTACGCACTTTGGCTCTACAAAATTTGGCAAATAAACAAATTACTTACGAATTTGTGACAATCCTTATCGCAGTGTTTGATTTTTTTTTATTAAAAATAAAACTCGCGCGAAACCGTCTGTTGTCGGAATGATGGGCGATCACGTGGAAAATGAAAAGATAAAATAAAAATCGCCACACGAAAACACACTCGACCCTTCTCTTTCCTCGCACTTCGTAACGTTCTTAAATCCGTTTATCAGCTTCTAACAGAGAATTTTCTCGTTCTCCGACCGTGTGGTATCGACTGGCCAATCGTTTACAGTGTTGCGTTCGCGTTAAAGAAAAAAAAAGCGAGAGAGAGAAAGAGAGAAATATTCGACGCGAGCAGAGAGGTATATACACACGAGCTTAAAACTTTGCACAGAGAGCGTGTGGAACAAAGAGCACGTGGACGTGACGAGCAACCGCGAGAAACCAAACACGAGAAAGAGGACGTAGGATTAAGAAGAAGAAGAAAAAAAAAACGTTAGTAGAAGAGGAAGACGTATAGTAGAAAGAGGCCAAACTGCCGCTACTACTGCGCTCACCATCCTGCATCGCTGGAGAGAGTGAAATAGAAGGAGGGGAGGGAGGAGAGAAATAGTTCCACACTTGGTTGAGTTTGGTTCACGTGATAGTCCAAAGACGCCGCGAAACGCAACGCGGAAGTTGCGTGCGTTCATATAGCCCCTACCAAAGCGTTATTGCCCTCTTTCTCTCTCTCTCTCTCTCTTCTTTGCTTTCTCTCTTGCACTCGTTTCCCATTTGTTCCATTCGCTCCATTTGCTTTCATTACAAAAAAACGAAAAAAAAAAAATCCTTCCGCCAAAGATTACCATCGATAATTACTCGGCAATATTTCATTTAATGCATAAATAAATTAAACGTATTAATTGTTCGACAAAATCAACGAATATCGCGTAATAATTATTGAAAACTTAGAGCAGGTGCCATTTTCATTTTAATGAACTTTTTTTTCCAGAGAAAAGGTGATTTATATCATTTTTTTTTTTTTTTCATTCAAAATCAATGCTTGTTGTTATGTGTGTTTTGGATAATTTGAGAATTTCGTGAGAAAATTCTGATCCACGGAATCTTTTTGTTTCCGGCTTGAAAGAAACGGGATATTCTCGATACGGATGGATAGATGAACGAAAGAAAAGGCATATATAGAGAAAGTATCGGAAAATGATTATGCTTGGTCCGCAGAAAAAACAAAAAGTTTCATTGCATTCACCAAATGTCTGAAATGGGAAGTTCCAATAAATGTTCAATTATTGATACACAAAATCGATAGTTTCTTTAAAAAAACACTTTGTTCAGCCGATAAATGTAAAGTAATAATGGAAAATATATTTTCAGCTTAATTGAAAGATTTCGTTGTACTAACTGAAGATTTGTTTGCACAATTGACCGTCGATTTAATCAGAGCAATTAAATCTTTTTTTCGTTTATTATAACATCCTCTCTCTCTCTCTCTCTCAAATTTACATCTCATTTTGGAAATTAGATTTTTATAAATTTCTAACTTTATTATTGTATTTCACATAATTGGAATCAAATAAATGAAAATATAAATAAATGATTATCTAAACGACACGCCCGTCCACCACCGCTCAGCCCCTCGATTTCCCTCTCTAAAACTCCGTTGGATTTTATCTTCGAAATAAAAAAAAATATAACTCCTTGTAAATTCTAATTTTTCCCCCGGCATTTCGTTGATTCTTCACTTGCCGCAACTTCGTGTGAATCTCCGAATTGTGATATCACAGAATTTTACGTACGTGACGAAAAAAATTTCGCCGTGATGCAAAACGAGCATATTTCATGGTGATTATTATCGATTGTCAATAAACCTACCTCTGTATATACAAAAAAACGCACGCACATACACAAAGCGCTCGGTGTACGTTTTCCTCCTTCGTCCTTCCTCCTTCTTTTCCCGTTTTTCTCAATCGCCGTAGCCGAAACGTAAAACGAAAAATATCTATCTCGTTAGCACAGGCCACTCTAACAAGCACCGGGGTTTTCACTGAATGCGCACAATTCGCTCGGTTATTTTGCGACGAACGGAAACGAGCATGACGAAAAGCACTGTTTAGAATAAGAAAATGGTTGTTCTATCGTCGTATATTATATATATATATATATATCTATATTATTTATATATAGATATATGGCCAACGATGAAACCTTGACAAAAAAAAAACGGGAGTAAAGACCGCGATGGTAAATTTGTCACGGCAACAGCACCGGCACGAATCTCTATAACTATACTGATATTAAAAGCACGATCGCGCAATGCGATGGGCAAATGTGCGTTGTGTGCCCTGACACGAAGCGCGATCTCGATTGGACTGTGTACTACGGCCCTCTCTCTAGTTTGCTTCAATGATCTATTCAAGCTTCTCTCTTTCTCTCTCTTTCTGAACATACACACGACACGACACAGACACACATACATACTCATACACTAGTTTTTCTCTCACTCTTTACTAAACGCAACGCGCAGCAGGGCCCCCGCGCTTCGCGGTCTCCCTCTCCCTTTTACCCTCTCCCCTAGCCGCTCTGCCGTTGCCCAAACACCGTAGGCAGCGACGCAAAGATTTCTCAATTTCTCACGCAGTCGTTCCTCGTTTTTTTTTTTTTTCTGTTTCCACCTCCCATTCGTCGCACTCTCGATTATTTTTAATTTTCCTCCTTCCTTTTTCCTTCCTTCAACGTATCATTCCATTTTTCAATTTTGTTAATTACGACTATTCGCACGTAACGATGATCGAGACGAGTTTTCATCTACGATCCATCAGAGACCATCTCTCTCTCTCCCCTTCTCTCTCTCTCGTTAATTCGAGAAAAAGTTTGCGATTGATTTTACTTTAATATCCAATTTAACGTTAATTTGTGTGACAGCGCTATGAGTATTTTTCACCGCGTTTGTTTACACTTTACATCGTAATACGGATGATCATTTGTCCATGGTATTTTGCGTAAAAAATCTCTTAAAAAAAATCTAACGATCGTTACTATTTTCGTAATTCGTTACATTGTTTTTTTTTTTTTTTTTTTTTCATAATTTTCTTAATTCTCGTGAAAGGCAAAAGGGGAAAAAAATGAATCTTTTACAATAACAGAGTGAAAAAAAAAAACGTGTAGCTACTGATACCATGAGGTCGCTTTTGTAAAATGATTATTAAGAAATTATAGAATAATAAAATGAGAAAAAGGATGGAAGACGATTTTTTGTTTTTTTTTGTAATATCGAAAGCTCGATTTTCGAAGGCTCGTTATTCGTGACCGCGAATTGCGCAGCGATGACGACGGCGCGATATGTTTGCAACGCACACACACACACACACTACACACACGCCGCCACGCTATCGTTTCAGATTATACCGTGACATTTTTCGATTGAACAGCCGTATTCAGGCGTTGGCCACTAGTCAATGATTGGCAAAATATCTCGAACGACGAATATTTGAATTTGACTGATCATTGAATTGACGGAATGTCTTCGAACGTTGCCGCGGTGCTTTTTATTTAGGAAAACGTTCGAAAATTGCAACAAATTTTTTAGTAATTAGGGCTTTTTTTTTTGGGAATTGGCCTTTTGACGAGAAATATTGACTGATCGGCTGGACACTTTACTAGACCTACGTCCTATACAGTGAGAGCTTACGGAAAGATCGAAATAACGTGTCTTACGAGTTGGACCACAAAAAAAAAACATCGATATCGTACACCGCGATCTGTTTGAAAAGTGAACCGCGCAATTAATAATAAAAAAATATGAAACCTTATGCTGCAGAATGAAAAAAAACCCATATATCCGCACATAAATTAATGTTTTCACGATGGTTCTTCAATCGAGATTGCTGCAGGACCCTTGTTCCTACGAGAAGTCTCGTATTAATCGATGTTTCGATGAAAAAAAAACAAAAAAAAAAAAAAAACCAAGGACAAAAGGTAATAACGATTAACGAATTGTCATGACCATGAATATAACGTACGTTGGTTATACACGAATTTCGTTAGATGATGACCTTAGAGCGGGTTAGTTCCCGGGGCAGAAGGGAGGGAGAATTCATTGGGAAGACTTTTTTTCTTTTTCCTTTCCATTCGGGTTTTTTTTTTCTCTTTGGACCGGTGCGCAAGGACAGGAGATGAGGCTCTCGAAATGATCGAGGGAAACGGATTGGTGGGAGGATCGGTCGGACGAGCTGAAGGGAAAGAGAGAGAGAGAGAGAGAGAGAGAGAGAAACGATGGCGAAAGATTGGTTCCATGAAAAATCACGCAACGAGCCTCGATTCCCCCTCCCGGCGCCTCGCGACCAAGGTATCGTTCGGGATCGTAAGCAAAACTGGTAACCGGATGCCCTTAAACTATAACGACGTTACAAACCGAAAACTCGTCAAAATCTATAATCCTTCATAAAACATATTTTGTTCGAAAGAGAAAAAAAAAAAAATAGTCTTTCGACACTCGACTTCAATCAAATTACGCGAAGACGTTTCGAGGTGAAAAAAAAGTTCAATCGACAACCGACTGAAATGATACGGTGTGGCGAAACCGTGAAATGCGCGGGAGTCCATTCGATCGCGAGCGTCACCGCGAACTATAAAATTAATCGAAAAACATTTTACCAATACCGCGACGATGCCATAGTTGAGTACGATAAAAAAAAAAGAAGGTGGAGGATCTGAATCTCAAACGAAATCCCAACTGAAATCTGCTACGAACTTTGCTACGAACAAACCGCGACTTTTCGTACAAAATGTCACGTCACGTCACACTTGTCGTAAATACATTGTAAACATCGATAAAACGTGTACATTTTTACGTGAAATTAGAATAACACAAAATTTTCTCAAGATCGAGTTTGTGACAATGACAAAGGATGTTTGAATCAATTGAATCGGGCGTATACGCGGCTGTCAAGAAATTTTTTTACTTTAGTAAAACGAAATTGTTGTTGTCCGAACGAGAAAAAATTATCCCGACAGACCCTGTCGCAATTCATTTAAATAAACTACATTATTGTCCGAAAAAATGAACCAAGAAGAAGAAAAAAAACATTCGAAAGAAGAATGTTAGTAACATTTTATGGAATTGACCGAAATTGATACGTCGGACGACGTAATTATTACTTGTACACGCGATAATTATTAAAGGATACGCACGATCACTGACACCGGTATAAACGTGACAATTATTACTAATTAAAAAATTATAAATGATAATGAGAGTCGAAATTTTGATGTGCATGTTAAAATGATGTTTTATTTACCGTAACGGGTCGTACTTTTGAACAGGATACAAATGTAACTTTGCCGTTTGTCACAATGAGTTATTGATAATTTTTTATTTCGATGAAGAACGGAAGAAGGAAAACAATTTGTCAAAGAGAAACCACGGTGAAAATACCTGGTGGATGTAGCCACCATGGATTGACCAGGGATGGTTGTTGGTTGCTGGGGCCGTCACCAACAGGGGTGTACATCCTCCTTCGACTACGTCACGCCCGTCACTGGCACCCCGTGCTTGCACCCCCGTTACCAAAGAGCCGGCCGGCAAATATCTCTTTCTCTCTCTCTCTCTCTCTCACTCTCTTTCTCTCTCTCTCTTTTTATCTGGCTATCCTCGTTATATACTCTGTATACCCCACCGCGGGGATTCCTGGCCGTTTCCCCTTCCTAGTTTCGCGGGCAAAGAGGGTTGCAAGGTTACCCGCGCGCCGGCTGCGGCCTTTCCTCGTACAACCCCCGGAGGCCGCCAACCATCGCCGGCACAGCGCTGCCTCCGACACGCACACCCCCGACAACTTTTCGACACGCAGCCATAGTCGCACACCACGGCCATCACTTTCCCTTGCGCTCTTCAACATATATATGACATACATACACTTTCACTAGTCTGAGGGGAGGAACGGGAGTGAACGAATCGTACTTTCAGGGCTGTCCTCGCCCACGTGCTCAGACGGGAGCCTTTTCTCCCTGACTCGTCCCACTTTTTTCAGTCGATCTTCGATTTCTCGCATATAATTACACGAAAAACCAGGCAGAATTTCAATCGCCAAGTCCCGGGTTGCATTTTTCTTTCGATTTTCGTCCTGCAGGATCGACAGGGACAATTTATAGATACGTTAGGGTTGTTTTTTTCTAATACAAATTAGAGGCACATGTGACGTTTAACGAAAAGTCTTTTCTAACCGACGCATATAATGGTTATTGACGAGCGTTGAATTAAGGAGGAAAATAGGGTTTAGACGGTTCAAAAAATCGATTTTTTTTATTTCACAAATTGTTAGTAATACTATTGAAAAATATGTTCCCAAAATTTTTAATGAAAATTCCGACTCGTTCTATTGTTATAAGCCATTAAAGTGAGTAGCTCTCCTTCAGTAGCTCTCCTCACTATTTTTTCAAACGCGTTTTTCTGAAAACGACTCTTTTTTAACTTGCGTACACTCTAGTTTGAAAATTTTTCAACCAATCGTTTTGAAAATTGGCAGTTACTTTCTTCATAGTATTGCGCTCTATATGAACCTAAAATCGAAATATTATCGTTATTTGAAATAATTTTTTTTTTTTTGCAAATAAAGTTGTAAAAAATGTCAATAAATCATGCTTTTTTGTTTTGACCCCTGTAAAAAATTCAATCTTCTATTTTTTTGATAGCATTTAGGTTCATATAGAACGAGAGACCTATAATAAAAGTAAATTCCAACCTCGTTTGATTTCAGATGAAAATTGCGACTTCCAGAATGTACGCAAAATGCTGAGTCTGATTGTGACCTGCAATATGGGGTCGCTAATATTTTCGGTGTTTCTCAAGGAAATTCTTCAAAAATTTTATAGTATATACTTAAATATATGTATAAAATATTCTCAAATTTTCAATAAATTATATTCATTTTTTATACTATAAAAAAATTCATGTAAATCATTGAGAAGACGCTGTCCTAACCCTATTCCCTCCCTTAAGATAATGAGGAATGTGTACCACGTGAACCATGAGTGCCAGAGGGACAGAGTACATGCATCCCACCTGAATAATCAATGAAATCATTACCATGGGATTATTGACATTTAGGACAAATGAGCAGTTAGAGCCTGCTGAATAATAATATTAGTGGTGCTCGAATCAGTGTTAATGATTGTCGTTTAAAAAAAACTGCAATGAATTTAGAACTCATTACAGTTTGACATTAGCCATAGGGGATCATTTTCAGGAATTCATCGTTACAAATAATTTTTTTACATTAATGACACCATACGGCAGTATAATTAATTATTTATTATCGTCGATTGATCCACGATCATTTGTAAAATCGACTCCAAAGCATTTAGCCCTGACTCGACCGTTGTGAAGCGCAGCAAGTACCTTAAAACGCATCTCGATGATGAACGACAGCTGTTTCATTATACCGCCTGTGCATCGGGGTCTCACGGACCTCAATGTCATCATTCACAGTAATTAAAGATGTTTTATCTTTTGTTCCCCAACCCCAGGCGTCATCGGTAACTCTACCAAATGAAGAAAAAAAAAAGAAACATCAACTCAGTTATTTCTAGGGAATGAATAATGCGTTAGCTGAATTGTGAATGAGTCGATAACCTCAAAATGCAGTTTTTGTTAAAGGCAAACGTCGGGACAGCTCATCAATTCCATTTGACAAAAGCGTCATTTAACAATGACAATTTTTGCTGCGCCCACGCAATTATTTTCCAAACAGTGACAAAAACTTTGCCAACTGTTAAAAAAATAAGGGTTAGAAAGGAATTAAAGGACGGATGTATTCGAATGCACCTGAAACACGATAGTCAGTGTTACGGCCCTGGATGGTAGGATCTCGTAGAGGGGAGAACAACCTTGCAACCCCTGGCGCCCTTCGGCGTGCGTAAAGGCGCCGCTATCACCCTCTCCCTCTCTCTCTTAGTCGCGAGCGGGGCGACAGCCAAACGTTAGGGGATGTAGAGCCGCGACTGCGTTGGAACATTAGGTGGGGGTTTCCCGAAATTTCGAAAGGTTGGCAAAATGTACGCGCAACGAAAGCGAGTAGACTCGAGAGGCAGGGAGGGTCAGGTTGAGTGGGTGGATGGATCGGGGATGCGGGAGGGTGATAACGTACACGGACGTTTCGTGAAAAGGGGGGGAGGGTCTGGAAGGGATATATGGAACCGAGCAACCTGCACCCGGCAACAGCCCCCGACCTCGGAAGAACTAATCATTAACCTCCTTCCAATCTCTTTCTCTCTCTCTCTCTCAATTCTCTTTCTCTTTGCGAACTACCATTCTAACATTGGTTTACCTTCGCTCTCACTTTCACCTGCCCTCCAGCACGAAATACTTGCCCGTTAACATCGTCAACCCCCCTTCTCCTTGCTCTTACCCGCTATAACCCCTCGCTTACACCACCCACCCGCACACACACACACACACACACACACACGCGCGCGGGGACGCATTTTCACCCTTAACAACGCCCGTCCCGGCCCGGTCGAAGCAGCAGCAGCAGCAACCGGGTTTACCTTTACGATTATCTCAGCCTTAACCTTCGCCTTCGTTGCTTCTCTGTGCTACCGATGCTTCTAGAATCTTGCTCACCTCTCCCTCGCCTCCTCCAACCCTTTTACTCTATGGCTCCGTGGCGCACACACAACTCTGTCACCGGGTAAATGGGCGACCTTTTGACCTCTCCCGAACAGATGAGAGATATCTTGAACGATTTAAGGAGGTCACGTTTCGCAACAACGTACATATCAATCGAACGATCTGAGACATCAAAATTCTTCGTTGATTTGAAGGGGGGAGGGTAAAAGAAAAACAATAATGCGTAGAGGGATGAAGCGATGCGTTGAAAGAAGAAAACGTTGTAGAGGGTGGTTTCGTGACCAGCCAACAAGGAATTACTACTTCAATGAAAAGTATTAATCGTTAATTGCATTTTCCAATGATCATTCATATTCAATCTTCGCATTTTGAATTTTCGATAATCTTCAAGATGTTTCCGCTATTTGATTATTAACATTTGACGACGAGACATTGCCTCGTATCAAGTGACTTTTAGGTTCAGTCAGTTTAGTCCCACGAGTGTACAATTAATCTCAATGTTGTAGAATTTAAATGCGAGTCATGAAGATGCAGTGTGCAGCTTTTTCAAGAGCACATTTTTTTCATCATTTCGATATAATTTTTCCATATTAAGAAATTGCATCTTCCTCGATGTTTAATATATCGGCGCGTGTCTTAAAGTGAGAACGAAGTATTATTCGTGGAATTTGTCCATCGGTGATGTACATCATGTTTTCTATAGAGGGGCTTCGAGGGTCAATGATATAGAATCTGAGGTCAAAAAGTAAAAATAGCTCCGAAAATAACGAAGAAGAAAGTGGGGATGATTGACGAATTTTTCACGAAACTCAATGTGGAGAAGGTTCTCCAGTCGCCATTTTGAATTTCAGCAGTCATTATGTTTTCACCTCACATTGCCGTAGTAAACAATCGGAAAATTGAACGATTATCTTTAACAAGAGCTTGACCGGGTAATTCCGCTGAATATCTCTCAATTTATACAATTCGTTTTATTTTTTTAACGCCCTCCGACGCTCTCGTGAAGTAGAAAAGCCACGTAGAGGGCAGCCAGATAGATAGAGAGTTCCGGAGAGAGCTCTCTCGCAAATAGTTGCCCAAAAAGGAAAGGGAAAGCTGAGAGGGGTAAGATGCAATGCGCATCTATTGATTCCCTTGTCGCTGTTACCGGCCACTAACTCTAATAGCCTCTGTGTGCGCGTCTGTGCGTGTGTATGCTGTAGAACCTTGTGTCCCACTCATTTTTTTCGGAGCGCACGCACTTTCCTTTAAAAGACGACATTCGGGATGCACGGTGTGCGTGTACTTTTTCACCCTTATGTGTACGGATACACGACTGTTCTATCGTACAGAAGGGCACAATTCACATCTCTTTAAGCATTAATACGCGCGTAGGTTACGTCGTTTTTCTACGTTATCACTCCATTTATATACAATATATATAGATATACAGGGCGATTCAGAAATGAAGCATCTTCTGACAACGATGTAACGTTGGCAAACAATTAAGAACTTCGGTGGTTTTTTTCGTCTTTTGCATCGAATGATCTTTGCGTAACGATCCGATTTTGTTCAATCCGAGTGTAGCTGAATATTATTCAACACTTTCTTCGTTCAAAAAGCTATTGAAACATCGATAGATCGGATCAATTGCTGGTTGAAATCAAATTTCGTACAAAATCGAGTACACATTGAGTACAGACATCGATTAATTTGAATACCAGTTGAAAATCAATTAAGTAAATGTTGAAAGTAAATTGACAATTCGAGTACAAAGTATCGAACGATTTGAGTACAAAGTATCGAACGATTTGAGTACAAAGTATCGAACAATTTGAGTACAAAGTATCGAATAATTTGAGTCCAAAGTATCGAACAATTCGAGTACAAAGTACCGAACAATTCGAGTACAAAGTATCGAACAATTTGAGTACAAAGTATCGAACAATTTCAGTACAAAGTATCGAAAAATTTGAGTACAAAGTATCGACAAATTTGAGTACAAAGTATCGAACAATTCGAGTACAAAGTATCGAACAATTTGAGTACAGAGTATCGAACAATTTGAGTACAAAGTATCGAAGAATTTGAGTCCAAAGTATCGAACAATTCGAGTACAGGTATTGAACGACCTGAGTACAGATATCGGGAATAAATTCACAAGCCAAAAAACGAATACTTTTTAGTACAATAAATTGAGTATAATTTTTGACGAAATTGAAAAAATAAGGCTTCGAATAAATGGCGTACGAGACAAACAAAAGTTCAGTACAGACTTGGAAACTGTAAACGTGAATAGTCAATAATTTCACGAAATTAACTGAACCGCCCGATGTTTCCGAAAAAATCAAATGGAAATTATTAATTTCTCTTGCAGCTTATACATTTACAAGTGTTTTCCGTTACTTTTGAATCACCCTGTAACCGTGTACGTAAATACACCCTTATAACATCGGATCTTTGGTGTGAGAGTATGCGGAGGGCGCCCGTACGCGGTGCAACGTTTTCGGGGTTTGATGCAAGGGAGGGTTGATATACACACACACGCACACAAATAGACGCGAATATATATTCGTATATAAGTGTGTGTATGTATATATAGGGGATGGACTCGAGGCCAAGAGCAGGAGAAAAGCGAAACTGGATTTCACGAGAATCTTCACCCCTCTCGTATATTGACGCGCATATATACCTATGTATATATTTATCCATATATATATATATATATATATATGCATTTCTATCGACAACGATCTATTCCCTCGCGCTTATGAATTAGAATGCCGCGTACGCACGGTGGGCCACTTAAAAAAAATCACGTTTACGATAGAGGCTGGTCTGGTTTTTTTGTTTTCCTTTTTCTTTTTTTTTTGTGTCAATACACGAAAGGGCTCTTGCGCTTTCGTATAACTATGTTCGCGGACGCAACAAGAGGCGCATAGAAGCACAGCTTGTGTGTGCCGGAACCAAAAGAACGATCACCTGAGGCTTCTCTTGATGTTTTACCTTCTCGGGCATTTCTCTTCGTTCGTTTTTTCACCGTTTACTTTTTTTTTGTCTTCATGCAGATTCACAACGAGCTCGTAAAGCAACGCGTTTCGTTCGATACTTTGTTATCGAGTGCATAGGAATGAGCACCCTGTAGAGCGCCACTCGAATTCTAGTTTTTTTTTCTCTCTACTTGTAGCCTGACTTTTCTCTTTCTCGTACTCTCTCTCTCTCTCTCTCTCTTTCTATTTTACTCCTCACTATCCCGGCAGGTTACTTATCCGGTGAAATATACTTCATAATATATCGTTCACTACTTGTCGCTGGTACTTGAGAGCCGCTCGACCAGCGACACTTACTAATATATCGGTTACACTTTATAACGTTGAATTACTCGCTCGACCGGTACACCCTATAAACACACTCGTTCATTTTCGTGTATCTATTGTATTCATATGTTTTACCGATTTTTTTTCTTCCTTTCTCTTTTTTTGTCACATGCTATAACTACCGTAGTCAGCGTGGAATTAATGTTCTCAATTTGTTTCGCGATAAAATCGAATTCTGACGGACTAATGCCGATTGATATGCTCGAAAAAATTAATATTGCTTGTAAAATTAAATTAAATCGATTTTTTTTAATGAATAATTTCAATATCATCGACCGGTATAGTGGCATACGTTGGTAAACGAAACGGATGTGAAATGTCGTGAATCTACATTTTCGGGAGGTGAAAAAAAATAAAAAAATTACGAATAACTGCGCGGCCGTCGAAAGACGTGACATGTTCACCGATCTGTTAATGAACGTTTGGGACAGTTTAGAATTTTTTATTTTTTCTTCTTTTCCTCTCAATTCAGCGACGAACGATGCGGTAATCATTCACGAGGTTCGTGTACACACGAAATACGTACGAGCACGGAATGAGTAACACAAAAATAGATGGCTTACAGGGGGCACGTGAAAATAAACGAAGTATACAGGGAAATATATTCGATATATTTCTAACTTTTCGTTGATGTATATATGAAAAACTATATTTCGACGACACGTAATTTCTACGTATGTAATTACTGGTCAAAAATATATTTAATATCGATGATAAATTATTTTTTTGACTATTTTGCACACATTTATTTTCCATGGGAATAAGGTAGTTCGTGCAACATTGATCAAAACGGCGTTCAATTATTTTTAATCGTTTCTACAAATTTTTCGTGAACGACGGTATAATGAAGGGTAGCGCCGTGTGTGTCATTGGGATGAAAAAATATTTTTGTAGCGATAGATGCGTGAAAAAAAAAACGACTGATCCGCCATTGGCAACATTGTTAGAGGGGAAAGGAACTGCAGAGATCGTTAAAATAAGGGATTGTTTGATGCATTTTTTTAAACGAAAAGTATTGGTGTAAATGAAATTCGAATTTAACGAGACGAAAGTATATTATTTCGTTCAACTTACAAAAAAAAATCAGCTCGATAAATCCATTTTTGCGCTTTTCCACAGCTGACGTAAAGAAGCCATTAAACAAAAATAACATCTTGACACTTTTTTATTTCTTTTTTATAGAAATAAAAAAGCCGATATAGAGAAATATTAAATTTCAGCAAAACTACAAAAATTGTGACGAAAAGCCATATTTTTATCTTTTTTCGCCTGCCTTTGTTTTCAAACTTATATAAATATTGTAATTTTCGTAAATTCAAAATTCCGCTGCATACAGACAGTTGCCTAGGAACTATATTTTCACAAACGTTTTCCTGTAAACAGTGTCCATGTTTTTTTTTTCAAACAAGATTGAAGGGTAATGTACAAAAAACACCAATCAAGTCAGAATATACGTATGAAAAAAAAAAAAAAAAAAAAAACACCCATAAAAGCCAAAATTAAAGCAAAAATGCTATTACCCAACGATGATATAAGCAGGTATATGTCAGACGCAGTGGCCAATCACGCTGGGATAATAATCGAGCATAAGTAAATCCCCCCTTAGCTCCGAGAATGCCTGTCTGTATCAGCGAGGAATCGTGACCGAGCCTGTATTTACCAAAATCGAAATGAACGCTTGACGAGCGAGGGGCGGTGGGGGCCGGAGAGAATGAACAGCAAAGAGAAAAGTGTGTTACGATATACGCATAACGTAAACACGTACAGTAAACGAGTGAATATTGTCATCGATGGTAATGTATACAATGCAAAGTTTCGACGCTCGTGATAACAGTGAGCTGGCCAAGTAATAATCCATTCGTAACAAAAAAAAACTCCCCCCAAACATTGCACAGTAGAAAAACAGACGATTTGTGTACTACATGCTTCCCGGCTGAACATGCAAAAACTTTACGAGCGTTAAGAGGAAATTTGAGGATAAATGTGTGTGTGTGTGTTTGTTTAGGCACGAGCTATTGACGAGTGAAGTACCAGGAATATGTACGTTTACAAAATCGTCATTTGTGACAAATGACACATTTGTTGCTCGTAATTAATCAGACAACGATGATATTATTTCATTTAGCACGTAAGGCAGTTTCGATTGCTGACAATGCTACGATTCACGAGTACATTTAGAAATATTGATAAATTCATGAGTATCCTAAATTTTGGTGAAATTAATTATTGAAATTTGGAATATGGTACAAGGGACTATGAGGAATTTGGAGAGATTCAAAAATATTTATTCTTCCACGATATCGCCTTAAGGGGGGAAATAGGGTTAGACGGTTCAAAAAATCGATTATTTTTTCTTTCATAAATTGTTAGTAAAACTATTGAAAAATATGTTCCCAAAATTTTCAGTGAAAATTCCGACTCGTTCTATTGTTATAAGCCATTGAAGTGAGTAGCTCTCCTTCAGGCCCCGAGCGCGCCACGTGTATAACTGAGCGATCACTATTTTTTTGAACGCGTTTTTCTGAAAACGCCTTTTTTTGAACTTGCGTACACGCTAGTTCGAAAAGTTTTCAACCAATCGTTTTGAAAATTGACAGTTACTTTCTTCGTAGTATTGCGCTCTATATGAACGTAAAATCGGAATATTATCATTATTTAAAATAATTTTTTTTTTGCAAATAAAGTTGTAAAAAATGGCAAAAAATCATGCTTTTTTGTTTTGAACCCTGTAAAAAAATCAATTTTCTATTTTTTCGATAGCATTTAGGTTCATATAGAAGAGAGACATATAATAAAAGTAAATTCCAACCTCGTTTGATTTCAGATGAAAATTGCGGCTTCCAGAATGTACGCAAAATGCTGAGTCTGATTGTGAGCTGCAACATGGGGTCGCTAATATCTTCGGTGTTTTTCAAGGAAATTCTTCAAAAATTTTATAGTATATACTTAAATATATGTATAAAACATTCTCAAAGTTTCAATGAATTATATTCATTTTTTATACTATAAAAAAATTCATGAAAATCATTGAGAAAACGCTGTCCTAACCCTATTTCCCCCCTTAAGAGGATCGAAGAAATTCGTTCTTTTTTTTTAATTTCGCAAAAATAAAAAGATCGTCTCGAAAGTCCCAAGCGAGAGATCGTTCGATATGATATTCCGGATGATATTTCAAGAAAATAGTCAGATCGGTGTAGGAAAAATTCTAAGAAAAATTCATTTTTTTTTCTCCAAATATTAGTTTCATGTTTTTTTTTAAGCATATTTTTTTTACCTATTTTTCGAATCCGAATACTTGTTTTCATGATCGAAGAAACATTTTTTAAAATCGCTTGTTTAAGATTAACGATACATTGTTTGTTTTTTTCGTTAATTTCAAATGAAGCTCTTCCCCAACATTTTAAGTTGGCCAGAACATTACTGACTTTGTTGTTTCACACATTTTTTTCGTTTAATATGTCTCCGGTTAATCCGTCATTAATTCGAAAAATACGAAAAATAAATATATTGTGCAAAAATGTCGCTATTTATTTTTTTTAGTTTTCGAAAAAAAAAAAGTATTGCAATTAATTTTTATCGATAATTAACAAATTTGTCAATACAAATATTCTTCCGCATGAAAATGTACATAAAAAAAATTGTATTGACCGCTAAGAAGTCTTGAGATTAAATAATATGTAATATAATTTAACTTGAGCAAATGAAGCAAGAGTGAATTTTTTAATAAATTAACAAAACTTATATTTGGCTCAATCAAAGTTTGGCTATGATAACGAAAAATGTTGTACATATCGTACTCAACATTTGTAAAAAATTAAAGAGGTTTTTTTCTAGTGGTATCGATATGGAAATGGCGTTTCAAACACCCGGCGATCCTAAAAAAACCGATTACGTTTGCTCGAATTCCTAATTCAAACTCTGTGTCGGAGAAAAAAAAAACATTAGCAAAAACGTTCAACATAAAAAATCCTAACCTACAAATTTGTCGGAAACAAAAGTTCTTTGTGCCGCCGGTGCTCACTAGCGCCAGCGTGCCACACTTTGTTTTCTCTTTCGTCCGAAAATTTCAACAATGTCGTGCATTGAGAATGCACAATGTAAAAAAGAGGGAGAAAAAGAATATTACTCACAGTTACGATGTCTCTTTTTTTTTTCTTGCGAATTACATTGATAACGCGATGACAACGCACGTGTATCACGTTCGCGGGAACTCGTTCGCCGCTGGCATGAAGAAGTGCGGAGGAGGAACTGAACTCCTCGCGCCCTCTTTACCAATTCCTCCGACGCATAACCTCCTCTTGCATGCCGGATATGCAACGTTCGCCACTTCGCTCACCTCGCACGCACTGACGTTAAAATTATCTTGTACCTTACCGGCTAAATATTCCGAGAATAAACGGGACAGAAGATTACCAAAAAAAAACGGTGAAAAACGCCGGAATTACCGCAAGAAATGTGCGGATTGAGAGCGTTTTACTTTCGCGAGGAAAAGGTTGCCGGCGATTTTTTCGTCTTTCGTCGCCGGTACAGCGTAACGAGATGTTTTGTTCACCGTGTGGTCGACCGAGAGTGCCCGCGCACGAGACTCGAACGCGATTGCTTTTTTTTCCTTCTTTCTTTCTTTCTTTCGTCGCCGTAGGACAATGTCTAATCGACGAAGAAACCGCGGAAGAGGAAAAAAGAAAAAGAACAACAACAATAACAAACGTATACTTAACGAAATTCGGTGTTTCTTTTTGTCGTCGATCGAACGAAATTTTCGTGAATATATATTTCGTTTCGCGTAATGCACGTTTTCCACGTCCGTACGCCGCCAGCAGCGAGGGAGACTGAAAAACCCCCGTGGATCCGTGGAATCGAGACACAGGGGGAAAGAAATTGAATGTGTGTGTGTGTGCGCGCGCGTGCTTGTGTAATAACGACGCCGGACGCCCCTGTTTGGCCTGTTGACGGCGCGAAACTGAAAATTTCACCTAGTACGGTGATACAACGAGCCCCATGGCGCCTCCTTGCGGTAATACCAAGGGATAGTACGGGGGATTTCATGATCTATTATTATTATTGTGAAATTACGAAACAGCCCTGTAGGACTTTGGCTGCTTGATTATTGCGATATATTGGAATATTCTCTGAATGATCGTAGAATTTGACCATTGAATATAACGTAAAGAATATGGATTGTATGGAATTAAGATTGATGAGTAATTGTGAGTTTATCAGAAATCTGGAATTAACGACAAACGACCGACAACAGCGGACATGTTAAGGATTTTTGGTCGCGGTCAGTAACTTGAATGAGCGACCAATCATCCGTACACTCGCTGACGCACCGACTGTTGAACGAGAGGCAGTTTTATTGAGTTTCTGATGTAGTAAATACATCTGAAGCTCAGTCAAAACAAAACTGTCCGTACCGACACAGGTTTTCTCCAATTTCTCTGTGCCCATGGCAAATGCGATATAGTCTAGCTAAAACGTCTGCGGTCGCAATGAAAGTTAGATTACCTTAGCGAATTGCAGGTAGGGAATGATAGAGGGAAAAATGGAGAAATGAAATTGGGAAGGGTCGTACGTAAAAACTCGAAAGCGCATACGTTGGAACAAAGGAAAAAAAATAATATAACGAATTAACGAGCAGTCCAAACATTTTCTCTCGATCTAATGCCACATGAAATTATCGAAATATCTGATTTAACGATCTTTGTTGAGTATACAGTCTCGTTCAAAAGTTGCAGCCAATTGAAATTGAGCCACGCATTTTTTTATCGTTTAAGGGTGGAAATAGGGTTAGGACAGCGTTTTCTCAATGATTTTCATGAATTTTTTTATAGTATAAAAAATGAATATAATTTATTGAAACTTTGAGAATATTTTATACATATATTTAAGTATATACTATAAAATTGATATATACTATATACTATAAACTTTAAGTATATACTATAAAATAAAAAAGACTCCGCATTTTGCGTACATTCTGGAAGCCGCAATTTTCATCCGAAATCAAACGAGGTTGGAATTTACTTTTATTATATGTCTCTATAAATGATGAAATTGTTCCACAATATATTTATTTTTCGTATTTTTCGAATTAATGACGGATTAACCGGAGACATATTAAACGAAAAAAAATGTGTGAAACAACAATGTCAGTGATGTTCTGGCCAATTTAAAATGTTGGGGAAGAGCTTCATTTGTAATTAACGAAAAAAAAAAAAAAAAAAAAAATCATCGTTAATCTCAAACAAGCGATTTTTGAAAATGTTTCTACGATCATGAAAACAAGTATTCAGATTCGAAAAATAAGTAAAAAAAAATATGCTTTAAAGAAAAACATGAAACTAATATTTGGAAAAATAAAATAAATTTCTCTTAGAATTTTTCCTACACCGATCTGACTATTTTCTTGAAATATCATCCGGAATATCATATCGAACGATCTCTCGCTTGGGACTTTTGACACGATCTTTTCATTTTTGCGAAATTGAAAAAAAGAACGAATTTCTTCGATCCTCTTAAGGGTGGAAATAGGGTTAGGACAGCGTTTTCTCAATGATATTCATGAATTTTTTTATAGTATAAAAAATGAATATAATTTATTGAAACTTTGAGAATGCTTTATACATATATTTAAGTATATACTATAAAATTTTTGAAGAATTTCCTTGAAAAACATCGAAGATATTAGCGACCCCATATTGCAGCTCACAATCAGACTCAGCATTTTGCGTACATTCTGGAAGCCGCAATTTTCATCCGAAATCAAACGAGGTTGGAATTTACTTTTATCATATGTCTCTCTTCTATATGAACCTACATGCTATCAAAGAAATAGAAAATTGAATTTTTTACAGGGGTCAAAACAAAAAATGCATGATTTTTTGCCATTTTTTACAGTTTTATTTGCAAAAAAAAATTATTTCAAATAATGATAATATTCCGATTTTAGGTTCATATAGAGCGCAATACTATGAAGAAAGTAACTGCCAATTTTCAAAACGATTGGTTGAAAACTTTTCAAACTAGCGTGTACGCAAGTTAAAAAAAAGTCGTTTTCAGAAAAACGCGTTTGAAACACGTGGCGCGCTCGGGGCCTGAAGGAGAGCTACTCACTTTAATGGCTTATAACAATAGAACGAGTCGGAATTTTCATTTAAAATTTTGGCAACATATTTTTCAACAGTTTTACTAACAATTTATGAAATAAAAAAATATCGATTTTCTGAACCGTCTAACCCTATTTCCGCCCTTAAAGCAAGCGTAATATTAAGATATTACACTTGCAAAGTTTCAAAATCATTGACCCCAACGACATTCTAATAAACGTAGTATCGCGCAAAAAACAATCGATGAGGCACAGTTTCGAAGAAAATCGAGCTATATTCGAGTTATCAAGAATATTAAGTTTCGACAATGATAATGCTGAAATGTTATTAATAAAAGGTTGAAAAAAAAAGAAGTTTGATGAAGAAATATCATGAAAATGTAATTTTCTTTTTTCTGAATTTTAATCCATGGACTTTTTTGATACACACAATTTTTTATTGTATAAGCAAAGTGGCCTTAAATATAAAATATAAATCCCAATGTATCTCTCGATAGAGTCATCACGATGTTCATACAAATTTCATATGGGTGCAGTTTTGATTATAAACTCAAAAAAAATTTTGAAATGGCCAAAATCGAGGTTTCATTTCACATTGAAATTTCAGCACTCTAATAATCAATTTAATTCATCGACGCATCGTTGAATCGATGAATCAACATTCCCGGCCATGTCGAACGAAAAAAAGCTCAAACCGAAACTTCGTAAAAATTTGAATTAAACAAAAAAAAAAAGATAATAGTCGTTGGAGCAATATAAAACCCGTCTAATGTTGAAAAAAAAAATTATTGAATATTGAATATTTCAGTATATCGATTTGTACTTACGATTCTCGTAGAGTCGTAGTGCCGCGATGCATTAGTATCGCAAAGATGACGACTAATCCTTCAGGCACGAGATCATCGTGTCGCGAGTCACTATGTGGCTCAGTGTCCTCGTGACGTCGAAACTTCTTATTCGAAGATATGCAAATGAAACGTAACATCAGAAAAATATGAGCCAAAGATTACGTTAAAACGTATGATACTGTAGAGCAGGGGGAGAGACCAAGAAAAATGTAATAAATAAAAAAGGGGAAAGAGATCGGTTGAATATTGTGAGGAAAAAAGAAATGAACAATTGAAAACACAGTTACAGAAGGAACAAATGTATGGGAAGGCGTTGTGAAAACTCAAAAAGTGTATACTTTGAAAATAAAATTGCTACTACCTGTTACGATAGAAAAGTAGGGAAATTTTTCGGACCTCTCGTTCGTCTACTATAAATTGATAATTCACTGAAACTATGGAAGTCGCCTTTTCGTAACAACATTATTATTTATTATTATAAAATAATGAATAATAATATTTGAATATCGTTCGGAAAAATGTGCACGAGAAATGCGTATGAAATTTTTCACTACACAAATTTCAATTTACAGCGGAGATTATTTTTTTTTTTTTTTTTTTTTTTTTTTTAATAATACAAACGATAAATAAAATATTTGACAATTGACTAAAAAGCTTGGACGCCCTGTGACACATCGATGGAATATCGGTGAAAAGATCGCCGAATTCTCGTATCATTTCTATTTATTCTAGGCACTGTACAGATTGAGACAATTATACAGCGTTTTTTTTCTTCTCTCTTTCTTCGTGTTTCACCCGCGACTCCCGACGATCCAGGATACCGCGCGCGGACGAGGTTGAACGAGCCTCGAAGGAAAAAAAAAAAAAGGAAAAAACAAATCCAAGTACTCATCGAAACGCCGAAATCTTTGATACAAATAAATACAGCCACGCTCGTGTTTTTCTCAAATTCACGCGCACGATGTTATTTCACGTTGACGGTGTTATATGTCTTCTTCCTCCTCCTTCTACTACTACGTCCTTGAGTTTATCGTACCACCGATAAATTGGTTTAACCGACTACAACGGTATTCTCGACAAATTCGTAAGGCGGCACTTCGAGATTTAATGGTGCCGGTCCTTTCCTTACTCGTCCACTTCCGTCGTAGTGAGAACCGTGGCATGGACAGTAATAACCACCGAAATCACCGGCGTTTGAGATCGGTACGCAACCGAGATGAGTACAGACACCAATTACGATCAGCCAATCGGAACGTTTTACGCGTTCCTGATCGGTCTGAGGATCACGTAGATCAGCAACGCTTACAGCTTCCTCTCGCGCGATTTCGGTTGCAACACTGAAATTTTTTTGAAAAATACAAATAAATATATATATCATTGTAATTACATTCGTGGCACCAAAGCACGAAATTCGCATTCTTGTTACATTCAGAAAAAGCAATTTCACCTATCAAGCAAGTGTTCCGTAATGTGAATGATTATTTTCTCAACGAATTGCGTTAAAACGTGATTATAAAAAAACCAATAAATAACGAGTAACGAAGAATGTAACGACCGTTGCCTTTTATGCGTTCAATTTGTTTTTGCTTTCTTATAGAGGAAGCTTTGTCATAGTAAACAGAAATCCCAAATCATTGTGTTAATGTACCCAAGGTGATCTGAGAAGTTTTGTTGGGGAAAAAAAACAAAGTGTGCTTTCTTCCAACGTAAGGAGAGGGGTGCCCTTCCCTATTATCTTCGCGAGAGTAATTACCGATGACGAATGAACAGAGGCTTGCCGCGCCACTTGAACACCATACTCTGTCCCTCGGGTATCTTATTGAGGTCCACCTCGATTTTGGAAACGGCCAATACGTCCTGAGACGCAGCCATCATACTCAGGAGATCCACGACGAAACCCTTTGTCGCGTAAGCTCCAACGATTCCGGCACCTGTGTAACGTGAAATACCGAAAATTCCGTTAAGTACAAATTTTAATACAGGTCCAATGTGGATTTTTTGAGATTACAGGAAAAATTCGATCGACCCGCAGTATGAGGCAAGTAGTGAGAATTTACATTCGTTACCAAAATTTCAACGCATCTCTGAGAAGTTAGCATTCTGTTTTAAAGGTACTCTGACATTTAGAAAAAAAACAAAAAAACAAAAAACAAAAGGCTAAGGAGGGAAAAAAATGTTGCCACTGTCCTTCCTGGAAATTTCAATCGAGTTTTGAAAAAAAAAAAAGAATTTTTAGAAAATTTCAGCCATCTCTTCACGTGCATGGGAAATTTTTATTTTATTCGAGTAATAGACCAAGCTGCACGATTTTTCGTGTATTTAACTTTGCAATTCTGTAAGATCACAAGTAATTTATAAATAATTTTCCGAAATATTCAGATACACAAAAAAAAACTTAAAATTCCAATTTTCTTTTACTGAAAAAATGTTCCGCACGTCGCCGCTTGGATGATAATGCTGTAACTGTTGGAATAACTTCATTTCAACCATTGCGTACAAATCTCATAACCAGATTTGTAATATTATGTGTACGGACGTACAAAATGTTGGAAAGCAAAAAAATGAGCGTTGTCAAGCTTCTGAACTATCAATAATAGCTTATTAGAATAAGAGACACTGGCTAGTTATTGGAGAAATGAGCCCGTTACCTGCAGCCACAGTGTAGCCAAATGTATGTCTCTGGGCGTGCGAATCACGAGTCTTTGCACGTGAATTTTGGGTAATATCTTTGCGATAGGCAGAGAAGTCCGGCACCCGAATGTCCGTGTGCGCCAGACGAGCGTGAAGTACATGCGTGCTAGCTGTAACAAAACGTTGCTCTGCTTTCAATGGCAGTCAGTACGCGCATCGTTGAAAATAAAAATATTTTTTAAATGTTTTCGACCAGACCCGCAGTTTCGTAGTCAATAGTTTTTGGCGCAGTACGCATTCGCAGTTGTAACAAAAGTGATATACAATATCGTCGAACAGAAAAAAAAGTCTTGTTTCAATTATAGATATATCAACGGGGTGGAATATGGAAAAATGAAATTTAAACATTTTTTGCGTTCAACACGAACGCGTAGTTCGGTGTCATTTATTTTTTCCAATGCGCATTTATGTTTGTAACCGAGCCAGCATACACAACATCATTGCACAATGGAAACGTCATTTTCAAATTAGATATACGTACAAAATGAAAAAAGAATGAAAGTTCAAACTTTCAGGAGTATCGTTCTGGACTCGCGAGCGTTTTTTTTTTTGCAAAACCCATTTCGCACGTATAATGCAGATAAACAGGTACGATATTGTTGCACATTAAGACGTAGTATTCGAAATTATAAATATAAGTACGTCCCAGAGAAATTAGATATGATCGATAATGTAGAGAACTGTTGAGCTTCGAACCATTTCTTACGATCCATTACATAACTCCGCAGAGAATTTACGGTAGTAAAAAAAAAAAAACGGAGTGACAGGAATAATTTGTTCTGTGGAATTCGTGAAATTTGCAACGTCGAACGAACCTGCGGGTCCGGAGGTAATGCGAATTGGTCCACGAGCGAGATTCTGGTTGAGAGACCAGCCAAGAACACGGACGACTGTCGTTGGCACGACGAGTTTCGATTTTACGGCCTTACATCTTCCGGTAACTGGTCGCAAGCCGTTCGGCACGACGTTCACTGTCGCACGCGAAAAGGGCGCAATGTTCGCCGACTTTGCGATCACGTTCATATTTCCGTATTACTTTCAATATTTACGCGATTTACAAAACAAAATAACAGACCTCGAGAACGAACCTCCGCACAATTACGGACACTCTCCGACAGTGGACGGCTCGATGCAGGGTTACATCGAGGCTGGTAACAGCGCCGCCGGGACGTCGACGTCCAATCGGAGAAACTCGTCGCTTATCGATAGCCGGTTATTAGTTTTATAATAATTTGTGTACTTTTTTAAAATGTATGTATTTATTTATCGACTTCTCGATTCATTTGATTCAAATAACACAAAATAAATTAGTCCGTGTCCTTATGTGCACGGTGCGAGAGAGATGATATAGTTGCATTTTCCCATCCTGTTTTTTTGTCGAAAATATTACAAAACTTCTTTGCCAAAAGATGACAATTAACTGTGAAATTGTTAAACAAATTTCGGCGTTCTCGTCATTTATCCGGTTCATCAATGGTCTTGATGAGAAATGGATTACAGCTTTTGTTGCAGGAGTCTGTTTCGTATCTTCAAGTGGTATATGATTAGTACCAACGAAGATAGAGCCCCTTTATCTTCGTTGTTATTACACGTGAATAAGAATAAAACAATAATCCTAATGTTCCGATTTCTTAGAATCTCAGAATGAAACTCGATAATACCGACAGGCAGTACGCTTAACTTACCCCAAAACAGAGCTTACCCGCAGCGCCACTGGCGCCGCAGTTTTCATTGAAGTATTCAAAATGGTGGACGTGCTGCAAACAACTTTTCTCTGCTCGCTGTTTTCAACGGTTTATATATCTCTCAACGGTAAAACTTCAAATACTAATATCCCGTAGTATCCGCAGTGGCTAAACGTATCTGTCGAGATGTTTCGAGCGCTTTCGTACATTTCATCCGCGGGTCAATTGCGAGGAGGTGAGAATAAACACGGTACGATGATTGCGACAATTCGGTGTGTAGTTCATCGCTGTAGGCGCTCTTAATAAAAAACTTTTCTTTAAATAACACTTCGAGACGTTGTCGCGTTTCTTGATACTATTGTGGGAACGAGACTGTTATCAAAATACATTTATTGGCAATAGATAATAATAATAATCATAATCATAACAATAATAATAATAAATGATAATGTTCAGGTCGTGCTTGAAAACATCGTGGGGAAAGTTTTAACTCCGACCGACTTACTGTGGCGCTAGTAGTATATATTTTTTTAATATCGATGCAAAGAGTGTCCTAAATATCTATCTAATGCAATTGGTCCACGATGTTCGCTCTACGAAGAATTTTACACGTCAAGTGAATATACTCGCGTGAAAAGGTACGTGGTCGTTCTTTCCCATGTTTTTTTTTTATCTTTTCTTTACAGCCACTTGTTACTTTTTGTAGACGTAACTCTCGGCACCTCCGCGACCAAAACCTGTAATTATACAAATTCATTGATCTGTGAAACGTGAGATAAAAAAATAACAAAAAGTACATTTTTAAAGCGGTTAGGCCACTCTAGAGGCCGAAAAAATAGGCTTTTTGGGAATTTTTTTCAGAAAAACTACAAAAGAAAGCGAGATCATTTTTTTTGACGCGCTTAATTTAAAAATGGCGGCTGTGCAGCGTTTTTGCGATGACATCTCCGTTTTTGTTTGCCGGAAACATAACTCAGACAATTTTCAACCGATTCGTTTGAAATTTTGAATATATCTTTAAAAATACATTGTCTATGAAAGTGCGTAGGATTTTTTCGATATATTGATTTTTGGGTAAATATGGAGCAAAGGGAACCCACTTTCGATTGACTTGTCTTTAATATATGTTGTCTAGGGACCTTTTCTGAACAACTTTTTCCTCTGACACAATTGGGGGTCGTTATTTATTAAAAAGTTATTAACAAATAAAGTTAATAATGCATATAGCTATTTTCCTTATAGCAGCCAGTCCCAATCATCTTGTCCGTCACATGTGTTGTTAAGAATACCCCCCTGAGTAACATAACAAAAGTTTTATCCGTCCTCGTTGTTTATTAAAAAGTTATTAACAAAAGAAAATTCATAAATAGAATATGAAATACTTGCATGGTGGCCAGTGCACGTATGACCGTAGGGGCTGACAAACCAAAAACAACCGAAAACAACCCCAGTAACCTAAAGAAACAAACAGACAAACCCAACAAACAAACCCGACAAACAAACCCGACAAACAAACAAACCCAAACGAACAAACCAAACAAACAAATCCAAAACAAACCCAAACCCAATAAACAAACAAATCCAATACAAACCCAAACCAAAAAACCCAAACCAAAAAACCCAAACCAAAAAACCCAAACCAAAAAACCCAAACCAAAAAACCCAAACCAAAAAACCCAAACCCAATAAACAAACAAATCCAAAACCTTCGACCAGCGTTTCGACAGTTTCTTCGACATTATGAGTACCATGTATCCGCTTCATAATATAAATAATGAATAAAACAAATAATTGTTTGTTTATATGTCTGTTTGCGTTGTTTTTGGGTTGTTTTTGGTTTGTCTTTGGGCTGGCGAGTGGAGGATTACAGGGGGGCGCAGCCCCTCTCTCATGCGTGTGCTGTTCACCTTACACTAGAACAAGTAGTTTATGTTTGATTTATGAAAATTTTTTTGATAATAACTTTTTAACAAACAATGAGCGACGGATAAAAGTTTTTGTATGCTACTCAGGGGTGTATTCGTAGCAACAAATGTGAAGGACAAGATGATTAGGACTGGCTGGTATAAGGAAAATAGCTATATGAATTATTAACTTTATTTGTTAATAACTTTTTAATAAATAACGACCACCAATTGTGTCAGAGGAAAAAGTTGTTCAGGAAGGGTCCCTACACAACATATATTGAAGGCAAGTCAATCGGAAGTGGTTCCCCTTTGCTCCATATTTACCGATATTTGGCCGAATGGCGCACTTCTAAAGTATAAAAGTGAAAAATTTGCTTGAAAAATCGTCAGAAAATTGTTAATAACAAATTAACTATGCAATATAAAAGAAAATCCTGCGCGCTTCCATAGACAATGTATTTTTAAAGGTATATTCAAAACTTCAAGTGAATCGGTTGAAAATTGTCTGAGTCATGTTTCCGGCCGACAAAAACGGAGACGTCATCGCAAAAACGCTGCACAGCCGCCATTTTGAAATTAATCGCTTCAAAAAAATGTTTGTATACAGTCACTGATATGTCCGATAAATACTCTATTTTGTGATATCGATTTATTTTCTAGTTTTTCTGAAAAAAAATCCCCAAAAACGCCTATTTTTTCGGCGTCTAGAGTGGTCTAACCCGTTAAGGTGTAATTAAAACAAAAAATCAAGGTCACTGACTAAAGAGTTTCAATAAATATATTTTGTTGAAGGAGCTCCTAGAATCCTTCTTTCAGATAATCCATTTTTCCCAACGCTTGTTTAACGAATACTATGGAAAAAAATACGTTAAAATGTCCGCGAAATGAAAAAAATTAATTAAAAAAATCTGGTTCCCTCACGAGAAGTTTCAATTATTTCAAATAATTCACGAAAACGAATTGAACAACAACGAAAAATTGCGTGTAAAAAAGATCAGTGATTAAAATTCGTGACAAAAAAATTTTTATTATCCACATAAAAGGTAGAACTGGACGAAGAAAAAGAATTGAAAAAAAAATACATGTAGACTCTGTACCAATAGGTAGCAATACGAGCATCGGTGAATCATTGGTAGAATCATTCTTATACACATAAATATATAGATCTATATACCGCCTGGTCCAAAAAGCGCGGAATAGCACGGATTGTTGCAGTAAGGTTTGCCCTCGTGTTCGGCGTGACTTCCGGGTGTCAGTGTTTTGTTACATTTTTCGCAGCGTAAACAAGCCCCGTGCCAGTCTTTGCCGAGCGATGTTTTACGCTCAGCTGAAAAAGAAATAAAAAAGAGACAGTCACAATTGAATTAAGATTTCTATTTCATTTTATCATATAGTACTGAGATGCCTGAGAATTTCATAAAAATTGGATAATTTATCAAATAAACCGTAAAGTATTCGTAAAGAATCTTTTAATATCGTTTAATTTTTCCTATTTTTTTGTTAACTAATACCTGGCTAAATACATCAGGCTAAATCACATTGCGTATTTATCTTATCATTGTCCCAACATAGTTTTTTTTTCGATACAAGTTCCGATAACGCGGACGAACGGATTAGTGACTAGCACATGACTGCAAAAAAAAAAAATGTCTTTTAAGTCGCGTTTCCCGTTTCGTTATCGATACATGGAACGTTACATAGAAATTCGTCAGATTACCAGAGACATTATAGTACAATCAATAGAGAATATTGTGGCGCATTAAAAAAAAAAGGACATTTTTTTAAAATTAGGTTCAGTATCACGTTTTGAATGTGATTTAGCAAAATGGTTACAAATTAAGGGAGCGGAAATGCCGTCATTTTGAGGAAACCCGTATTGGCCAATATCTTCGTTGCCGTGCACTTTAGGCCAAGAATGGTAATAACCATTCTTGTAGATAATTGAATTTCCCATCTTTTTTTTTAAATAATTTTTTTTGCATCACTTACCCTTTACGACTTATACGACTGTTAAAATTTATTTATTCACTTTTTGACCTGTATCTCTCCTAATAATTGTTTAAACAATAAAATGCTAATAACTTATCTTTTGAATCCATAAAATTGTCACACCTTTTTATTTTTTATTTTTTTGTCTAAAGTTAATATTCTCAAAGTTATAACACGTTTTTATTAGCCTTGCACCCAGTAGCGCAATATTGAACGCGTTATAACTTTGAGAATATTAATTTTAGACAAAAAAGTTTTCAATAAAAGTTGTGGAAAATGTATGGATTTAAAAGATGAGTTATTAGCATTTCATTGTTTAAACAATTATTAGGAGAGATACAGGTCAAAAAGTGAATAAATAAATTTTAAAAGTCGTATAAGTCGTAAACGGTAAGTGATACAAAAAAAATTATCTAGAAAAAAAGATGGTAAATTCAATTATCTACAAGAAAGGTTATTACCATTTTTGGCCTAAAGTGCACGGTAACGGAGATATCGGCCAATACGGTTTTCCTCAAAATGGCGGCACTTACGCTCCCTTAATTTGTAACCATTTTATCAATTCACATTCGGTACGCGATACTGAACCTTATTAAAAAAAAAAATTGTCGATTATTTTTAGTGCGATGCGGACAAGAGTAACGGGCTCCCTATTGATTGTACTATTATAGATTTTGCAATTACAACTATTCGATTATTAAGAGAGACATCGAAGATTGATATTTATTATCGAATAGCAAATAATTTATATTTGAAAAAAAAACAAAAGACGAAGAGATAACTATAAGCCCTTTTGTCACTTTATTTCGATCCTTGTGACAGTGTCGGTGCGAGTGGCCTCCATCATTCTTTTTAACTTACTGAAAAAAAAACCTGTCGAAAATTCCAAATGAGCGGTTCTTGAAAATGTTTTCATGATCATATAAACAAATATTCAGAGTCTAATATTTGTTTACCAGCAACTATTTCTTTCCATAATGCTATCGTCCGATGAATTTCTTCGTGTCACAAGCTTTGATCGTGTTTACACGGATTTTCAATCTAATCCCTCATTGTGCGAATCGATAAATCTCATTACATTTATCTGCGATTTCGAAAACCTTCATTCTACGCTATTAATGCAAAACGTCGCTCTTACACGATCGCCATTAACCCCTATCGTTGTTCACTCCGTTAATTTGCATTATTCCATTGCTTTTTTTTTTTTTTTCTTATGAAAATAGCACTGAGTGCGCGGTATGGGAAATACGTGTTTATATTCAGAGAGGTGAGACGAGCTCGCGGTTCCATTAGCAATTTCATAATTATTAATTCAAAGGGTGATTCCTGTTCTTGTAGGGGGCTTGGCGACAAAGAGTGGCGGGGATGAAAAAGAGGTTGAAAACGGTTCGTGCCTCATTCATCGAAGGCGCGAAAGCAGAAGTCGAAGAAGAGGAAGACGAACAAATCCAACGGGATTCGTGACGCGTAATGCACGGATGCCTGAATCTCCGGGTTTTTTTTTTCTTTTACTATAGGAGAGAATTCTCGTTGTGGAGTTTTACGCTTTGCAAAATTTCTCTTCATTGTTCGTTCGGGTTTTGCGCTCTTCTCGTACATTACCGATTCCCCGTACGGGACCGAAGTGAATCTTCACGGGAATGAGAATTTCACGATGCACTATGCCCACACACCCGCATACTTATTTGATATATATATATATATACGTATATACGGAGGATAACTCTTGGAAAATACCGTCAAGCTCTCCGATCACGATGCAACGAGGCGCGCGACGAATAATTGACGGAATTGTCCGGAGTTCCCGTAGCGAGAAATACCGCACACACACAGTCACACACACGCGCGCATATGCATGAACCAACTGAGGATATTCGTATGCAAATAAACGGGAGTCTATTGTTTTAATGAGCCAAGGTGCGCGACGATGAGCTAACTCGAGCACATATTTAATCAAAACAGCTCGTCGCCGTTATATATTATTAGTCTCGTTGGCTCCTGGGACTACGTTTAATCGAGATATTCCAGCGTGAAAAGTTGCTAAGCTATACACAGACATCTCTGAATTCGTGTAGAAAAAATAAGAATAAATCGCCGAAATGGAACATGAAATCATTATTATTAATTGAAAAAAAAAAAAATAAATAAATAAAGCACTGGAAAAATGGGTCTGAGGCCATCTTCGGAACACCGCACTCTAGCTTCGCGCCAAATTTCACGATGATCGATTGAGCCGTTTAGGGTAATAGTCTGGTAACTTAAGCCGATTTTCATGTCTTTTTTGGAGGGCGTTTTTTTGTAGGAAAATAAAAATGAATCGTTTTGGATATTTAGGATGTTTTTATTTACATATTAAAGATACAAAAAAAAATTTTTTTGAAAAAATTTAATAGTTTATTATTATTATTATTATTGATCGAAGTTGGCACCTCGAAAAAAAAGCGCGTGGGTGGCCCCGGTGATTTTGGCTCTTGATGTTATCTGAAATCAAAAATTCTTGATAATTCTTAATCTATAGACATGTCATTCTGGTCGGAACTACTGAAGTTAAATTTCATGGATAAATAGCAAAGTGGCGGACTTTGGAAAAAAAAACTTTTTTTTCCAAAGTCCGCCATTTTGTTAAAATTTGAAAAAAGTTGATATTTAACTTCAGTAGTTCCGACCAGAATGACATGTCTATAGATTAAGAATAATCAAGAATTTTTGATTTTGGATCAAGAATTTTGGAATAAAAAGTTTGTTTTTCCAAAGTCCGCCATTTTGTTATTTATCCATGAAATTAAACTTCAGTAGTTCCGACCAGAATGACATGTCTATAGATTAAGAATTATCGAGAATTTTTGATTTCAGATAACATCAAGAGCCAAAATCACCGGGGCCACCCACGCGCTTTTTTTTCGAGGTGCCAACTTCGATCAATAATAATAATAATAATAAACTATTAAATTTTTTCAAACAAATTTTTTTTTGTATCATTAATATGTAAGTAAAAATATCCTAAATATCCAAAACGATTCATTTTTATTTTCCTACAAAAAAACGCCCTCCAAAAAAGACATGAAAATCGGCTTAAGTTATACAGACTACTACCTTAGGAGTTAGAGACCTTTGTCAGAAAGACAGACGGACGGACGGACGGACAAACGAGTCTCACCGCAAGGATTCCCGTTTTTCGCGATACGGAAAATCTAAAAATATCGATAAATCGCTAAAATGATAAATCGTCGATACTTATTATCGTTATTATTTATAATAATAATTTTAAAAAACTTGATTCTGTCCGGAGTTTTGTGAATGTACAAAAATCATGAATTAATGAGCGGTTTTTGAGTTGCAAGTTGTTTCTTTTCATTGATAGTCCGAAGTGTTACTTAATTTTGAATGTTGGAAGATAAAAATTGTGAAAGAATAACATTTTTCGATTTAGCCAACCGTCGAAAAAACGATAATTAATTTAGCTCACGAAAATCATGATGAAAATATGTTAAATAAAAATAGTGTTTTTTTTGGAAACGACTGTACATTCTCAAGATAATACGAAAGCAAAGATGAACGATGAAAGTTAAAAATAGTAAAAATGATCAAAGATGGCGAAAAAATACCAAGTAAAGAATAGAGCCAAGAAGAAGAATGTGAGAATACATTTGTATACGTGTATCAGGATGCAGAGAAGCAAAGCCGAGGGTTTCTATACAAAGGGCCATTAGTTAATTAACTACTAATTATCCCGGCCACGGGAAACCATAATGGAGAAACCCACAGAAGGGTGTCATATTGCTGCACACACACACATATATACACACACATACACATCGTTAGGTCTCGTCGTCATCGTCATCGCAGTTTCCACCATATCTCTCTTGTCTTTTCCCTGTGACAGACGATGGCGCGTACGGATCGTTGGACCCGCCGCTAAATAATCAGTCGACGATGATGTCGATGCACACACAGAGAGAGAGAGAGAGAGAGAGAGAGAGAGAGAGAGAGAGAGAGAGAGAGAGATCTCATATGGACCAAGAATCTCTTTTCCATTGCACCATTCCGAATCGCGAGTTCTTTCTTCTTTTTATTTAGTACTTTTATCTCTTTCTCTCTTTCTCATTCTTTCGGATTTCTCTCCCTCTTTCTTTCTCTCTCTCTCTGTCTGTCTTCCTTTGCCCATGATTTTCGACTCTCGAAAGGAACGAGCGAGCTCGACGTGGTCCATTCTTCAGGCAAAACCTGTTTCATCTCTGTTCTTCTCATTATTCCCTATATAGATGTGTCTACACGTATTTATATATGTATATCGTATTGCTATACATACGTTGAGACGTATATATGGGGTTTGCACATCGGGGAACGCGATGCCTTCTTTGTTTACGTTCCCGCGGCCGGATACTTTATTGTTGTGGTTTATCCGCATATACGAGTGCACCATACCGTACTCTGTATTACCCATGTACAGGCCATTCCACGCTCAAGCGATCAACGTTTGACATTTGGGGTCTTTCGATTTTGTGGCTAATTTTTCTTCTTTTTTTTTTCATCCGTACACTCCAGGATGAAATGTGTAGTCAGTTTTGTTTCTTCCAATTCTTGTCTCAGATTAGTTTTCAATATGTGCATTTTTGAATATCGAGGCACATTTCGTTAGTCAACAAATTTATAAGTTGTTATAATAATCGATTGAGAAATCGAACGGATAGAAGTGATATCAGCAAAGCTGTTGTTCGTGAAACTTACCATTTTTCCAAATTATTACAACGATGAAATTCTGTATCGATTGAAAAAAAATTGATCTTTGTTGTTAAATTGTTAATCGTATCCAGTCCAAAAGTTCGTGTAAAATCGGTTCTTTTTCTTTTTAAATACACAACGTTTCCTTTACCCCGTAGCTTTTAGTTCTCGCATCATCTCGATACAGAATTAACAGAGAATGATAGAGGGCGTTTAGTCTCGGCCTAACATCAATCCCGCGAGACGTTAAAAAATCTTGATATTCACTATCGTGTTGTCTCGCGCGTTTAAGGAGTTATACGCAGTCAGAAGACCGAAAAAAGGCGATTTCAAGAATTTTTTCCTGGAAAGACATTTTTATTTATTAACGTAAAAATGTCTATACGTATTGTGGTAACTTCTAACGTTATTTACATATTTTTTATTCGTAAAAATAATGATTTTTAAAGCTGCCACAGCCGATCTCCAGGAGCTCGTCTAAAAAAAGGTGTCTGGCGGTGAGCACGATATCTCCGGTTTGGATTATCAAAAATAAAAAAGCCAAAAAGATTCTATTAGTGGATAGACAAATCTAGGTATTGATCGAAGGAATAGTCGAAATTTTGATTTTTGACAAAATGGCGGCTTCAAAAATAAAAAATAAAATTTTTGACCAAAATTTTTTTGTTCAATTGTTTAAAAAAAATAGAAATACTTGTTGAAAATCTTATTCCTTCGATCGATACCTGAAGTATATATCTGAGAAGGTTGTGTTAAAATTGCAGACCGATCGGTCGAGCCGTTTTTGAGAAATCGTGCTCACCGACTTTGAAAAGACCGTTTTGAGAAAAACGCGTTCAAAGTTTAGGCCGCCTACTTTGTAACGCTCCGAGCGTCCTTACAAATACGCGTGTATCTACAAAAATATTTGCCGGATCGATTTGAAATTTTCAGAGAATATACTCAAATATATGTACATTCCGAAAATGCAATAAAAAAAATCGATTTTTTGAAATTTCCAACTGCGTATAATCCCTTAATCAGGTACCAATTTCGTCACATCTCACGGAATCCTCGCAACACGCGACGACACAATTGTCAAACGAGTTTCTGTAATGATATTTAGAATAATCACGAGTTACGTTGATACCGGTTCGTGATGCGATATGTCTCTCTGTAAAACAGCGACGTTTATAATGCCACGTGAATTAGAACACCGTCAATTACACGAAATTTTTCGCACGGAAAAAAAACACATACACAATATACCTACTGTTACGAGTGATTAGTAAACTCATTGAGAAAACAAAAAATATAAACGATCAAAGTTAATGAGCGAGATTTAATGTTTGTTTTTTTTTTTCAGTTAATACCCGTATTTAACGCCACCATTAGACACGGCAATTAAAAACCGTTATGAGCAACCCTTAATCCCTCTCGTTTCACTTTTGTACACTGCAGTAGGTAAAATGCATAATACAGTAGATCGTATAGTAGTGAATTTGAATAAGCTGTCGCGCGTGCGAGCTTAAAGTCCACGAGGTTCAACGCGGGGCGTTTCTATACCTTTTGCTATTTGTTGAAATATCGCGTATTCAACGATTTGATAGTAACGAGTCGAAACGATAGCGCACGCGTTCTCGTCGAAAAGCCATTTACTAGACGAGAACGCGCTCGAAAGAGACTCATTATGGTAGATAGTTTCTTTTGCGTGAATACTTTTTTTTTTTCTGTTGCCACTATTTTCAATGCCAATGTGTTGTAAATGTCGGAAAAACGTATTTAAAAACAAAACATATACGTATACGTGCATGTGTGGTTCAACTTTCGCGTTGTTTTTTTTTCCCTTCTTTGCAACAAATGCTTTTAAAACGATTGCTCGTGTACAGTGAATTTTGATGTTGAATTGCACCGACTCTTCAATATTTATGAGCTTCGTAGCGTGCGTTGGTCGCCCGTATATCTCGTTTGCCCCCTACTATCCGACAAAACGGTTAAATTGTAATTGGCCAGAGTAGAAATAAGCCGGAAGCGAGAAAAATACGAGAGACTTTCTCGTATATATATACACGGTTTGGTAATCATATCGAAGTAGTCGTATGTTTCCCACAGTGCGAGAAATTAAATGAACCCGCGCAACATAGAGAACGAAACGTGATCGCGGTCTCAACAAACGGCTGCAGGCGGAAGTGTGTCTCGTTTGATAAAAAAAAAAAAAAAAAACAAACAATTTTTCCTCCACCCAGAAACACTTATGCGATAAATTTTGGGGTTTTATAAAGTACGAGAGATCCGCGCGATTGCGATGAAAGAAAGCATCAGTTTTGGTTTTCTTCGAAACATCTTTGTCATCGATGATCGGCATTTGAGTATCTAAAGTAAAATCTCACGTCACAAACGATCCGCGGAATTCATTGCTATTTTTTTATCTTTGCGCAAAATATAAATATTATTTTTTAGTAGAATTGTATCCTACTCAAAGTGGAGTTTTTTTTATCGATCATCAATTTTTCTCATGATTTTGACCCTTTAATTGCGCCCTAGGTCTATCAAGCGCCCTGTCCTTGCGAAACTTTTGAATTTTCTAATAGTCTTTTCCCCAATCGCTACTTCTTTTTCGCAAATTTACGAAAGTGAATTTTGTTTGAAATAGTTCTCGTTGGGAAAATGAAATAAATCTTTTAGCTAACGCGGTAGTCTGGTCTAGAAATTTGAAAAAATCGATTTTTTTTTCATTTGCTTATTCTTTAGACCTTTCTTCATACGCTCCTGAAAACCGTTTATTGATATTTCAAAAATTAGCCGAGAAATAAAAGTTCTAAGCAAGCCGCGCGCTCAGGTAGCGCGGCGCGCGCGCGACGGTGTCAAAACTTTGAACGCGTTTATCTCAGAACTATGTTTTTCAAATCGGCGCCCACGATATCTCGATAACTAATGGACCGATCGAGCTCAAATTTTGCACGTACCTTAGGTAGCCTGTTTCTGAGGACTGGTAGCAGAATTGAGTCGAACAATAATTTTGCCGGCATTTTATAACTCGTCGAATACCCGAAAATGTATGAAATATCATTAATGAAAGTTCAACAGGCCGCCATTTTGTCAGAAAATTTTTTTAAGTACCAATTCTGCTACCAGTACTCAGAATACTCATACAGATTGAGAATATATATATATATTTTTTTTTTCAGATGCATACAACATCGTCCAGAGTGGGCGCCGATTTCGGCGCACCATGTTGCAACAACGCAAAAAACTACATGAAAATATTTAAAATAATTTTTTTTTTTAATGTACAAGTATTCTCTAAGGATCAATAAATGCACGTGTAAATTTTCATCAAGACAACATCAACGGTTTAAACGTTATTGCACATTAAAAATGACGTCAAAAATGTCTCTCTAGACCAGACTATCGCCTTAAGAAACAGCCACTCGGTTAATGACACTCTGGATGTGTCAATCAGCCAGCATACTGTGTTTGAGCTATCTAATACGTGTTCTACATACATAGAATTAAGAAAATGCTAAACATCTATTCCAGCTCTAAAAATTCCGGAATACAAATTGACGAATGCTGAATATAAGATTTTTGCTTCTACTCGAAATTATTGGACGCTCGAAGCCAAAATGACGAGACTCACTTTTTTCACTCGGTGAAAAAAGTAAGTCCTCCAAAGTGAATCTCCCAAAAGTGAGGCTCTCAAAAGAGTCGTTTCTCTGAAGGGAATAAATCTTACAAGGAAAGTACCCGAGGTGTCCCGCTCCGATTTTGTTGAAACTCATGTATGTTATAGAGCATTCAGAACCAAGCGACACGTATTTTTTTTATCGGCAGAAAAACGGTTTCAAGGGGTGAAACCACCCCTCAAAGTTGCACAGGTCAAAGGGCGATTTGCAGTTTCATATACAAGCAGTGCATCGATTTTGATGAAACGAAAATTAAAATGTTTCTCATGCAAGGGAATAAAGAACCCACAAGATAATGAAAAAAAATATATATTTTAAGGGGTTGAAACACCCTTGAACATCTACTTCTAGCACCCTACATTGAAAACTTGCGATTCGATCGGAATGAAAATTATGTTGTTTTATAGCGGAAATAAAATTGAAGTTGACGTATTTTGGTATTTGTGTAACAAAACAGTTTTAAGGGAGCAAGCTGCCCCTATTTGAGTTTTTACATTCCAGTTGTCTCCTTGTCATTCCGAATGTGTACTCGAGACGTTTTGAAAACGCCCATCAAAACCCAAAATCGATGAAACGACAGCCAAGTTATGACCATTTGAAATTTCGAGATTTTAGGTTTTCGAAACGGTGGGCCATGTACAAAAAATGTTTGTTTTTTTTCTTCAATGTTTCGATACCCTATTCGATCGGAAATTTTCCGCTGATTACGAATAACACTGAGTTTTAGTCGAAATCTAGAAATATCAATGTGAAAAATGCGAAAATCGAAAAAAATCACTTTTTGGAGCTTCGCTCTGTGCAAGAAGTTGCAAGAAGTACATGTTCAAGGGTCTTTCGACCCCTTAAAATAAAGAAAGACGGTGAATCATTAATTTTAGCTTAATGAAAAGAGTGCGTAGCGGCAAACACATTTGGAATGACAAGGACACAACTGGAATGTAAAAACTCAAATAGGGGTAGCTTACTCCCTTAAAACTGTTTTGTTGTAGAAATCAAAAAATGCGTGAACTTTAATTTTATTTCCGCTATAATACAACATAATTTTCATTCCGATCGATTCGCAAGTTTTCAATGTAGGGTGCAAAAAGTAGATGTTCAAGGGTGTTTCGACCCATTAAGATATATATATTTTTTCATTATCTGGTGGGTTCTTCATTCCTTCGCACAAGAAACATTTTAATTTTTGTTTCATCAAAATCGATGCACTGCTTGTATGTGAAACTGCAAAATCGCCCTTTGACCTGTGCAACTTTACGGATAGGTTCACCCCTTGAAACCGTTTTTCCGCTGATAAAAAAAAATACGTGTCGCTTAGTTTTTAATGCTCTATGACATACATGAGTTTCAACAAAATCGGATGGGGACACCTCGGGTACTTTCCTTGTTAGAAATTTTTAAGAGACTGCGGAGAACGGTTTCGAAATAAAAGATTCAAGCTTTGAGGATCTTTTTAGAAATTCTTTTTTTTTTACAATATTTTTCTAACGCTTTGTTTTCGTGAAGGTTTCTTCGTGGTGTTCGTGAAAATTTAATAATTTCTACGATTCCCTCGTCGATGAAACGAAGAGGAATCTCTTTTTCACTTTCACAGAAGACTTATCGCCAACGGCAGAGGGTGAAAGCGTGCATTACACACGTGAACTCGCTGTCTTCGTAGTATAATATACCCGTACACAGTTGGAGCCCGAAGCCTGCTGGAATGACATAATATTTGCCAAGTCAGACTGTGGCGAGGCCGTGCGGCGAATGAGATCATACGTTCTTGGGAGAACGGTGATTCTCTTGGTCATCATCGGTCGCCACATATCGAACATACGATCGCGCACGATAGAGCGTATTGAGAGTCGATATTCGTCTCAATGGCGTGAGGATGGAATAAAAAATTTTTTGCCGTTCTCCCGTTCCAACGATTCAACGTAAAAATTTAAATCATGTTTCGCGGGGAAATTTAACGATCGTACGTATAATTTTTATCGGAATGACGCCGCCGAGCCCAGTGATAATGCATCATCAATTTTTTCGTTTCGCGTGGGTTTATTTTCCCGGACAAGATAACTTCAATGTGTTGAATGAGAAATAAATCCTCGAAGCTTTATTATCGTTGCGACTCTCGTCTCTCCAACAACGATCACCTTTGCAAGTTTCAATAAAGACCACAGAATACCGTATGAATTATTAATACGTCGCGGTATCTAGAAACTCGATGATCTAAACAGCCGGATAAATGACGAAATTTCTATTTTTACCACGATTTTTCTTTGAGAACGTTTTGTTTGTTTTTTTATCGACAATTTTCTCGATTAATATTCGACTCATTATCGTGCCGATGTCGCAAGTTGAATACAATAGGCAATATTGATAATACGACCGTTAACAGCGTATAAACACAGTAACACGCTGCGATTCAAAGAAAAATCAATATTTTGACATACATAACGTTCTCATCGTTATTGTGTATCGTCGGTATAAATTATTCCGCCAACCACAATGTAATATAGTAATTTTCACCGTTAGAAATTTGATTTTTCAAAGAAAAAAGCGTACAAATAAATATAAATAAATAAAAAGAAAAACCTAAAACTCACCGAAATAAACGGGTTTCTCACACTTTGGACAGTTCGGCATGGTTGAAGAAGCGAAAGGGAGAGAAAAAAAAATGAGCTTGAAACACAGACTTCGAAGGTTAATCCAGTTATTGGAGAACGGCTCGGCGAAGATCCCTCCTTGAGCGTGGTCAAGCGCTTACTGATCGTCGTTCCGGAGTTTCGAGTAAGGTAACAATACGGACACACTACGGACAGTTGATTGAGCGTGTGAACGTGTGTGCTTGGTCATGTTTGAAACCACTGTAGTGCGACTATAGTATGTATACATATATATATAGTCGTTTCGCTATTATCATTCGCGAAGCTCGCCAAAGTATAATCTTTGATGTATCCTCGCATTCTCCCATATACGAGTATATGTGGCAATATACTTATCGCAGTGTATTATCACGCACAAACGTATATATGTATTTTATGATACCCCAAAAAAAAACATCGCATCGCGTCGTATAATACGTAAAAGTATATGAAATACGCCTCTTTCCACGTGTGTGTGAAGTTAGCAGATCACTTCCCAGCAGATCAAAAATAAAACGGAGTTCCCTTCACACGCAGTCGAGTTCTACAGTTCTTGATATTTTTTAACAATAGTTCTGTCGATTTACCCCCTGTGCACGCGATTTTAGAAATGATCTGCTAACGTCCGCGAAGTTACCAGAGCATTTTTTTTTAAACTATCTAATTTTGTAGATTCCAGCAAGCCTGACAGTTCTATATATAAAACAACAATAGTTCTGCACAAATAATATTCATTATGAAATGTTTATGCATTTATTACAAACGATCTCACTTACGCTCCTCATTTTGAAGTTATTGTATCACCGAGTGTATTGTACCGCAGTTCATATTCTCGTGCATGATAATTCTGGCAACCTAATAAATACTCAAGTTCTGGCCTCAAGACTTTCAATTAATGATTAGAAATATTTATCAGCATGTCAATCGAAAAACCGTGATCTGCTGATAATCGGAATAGAGTTCTATCGTTTTCCGCAGTTCTAAATGATAGTTGTCGTTCCGTTACAATACATTCCACAGAGTTCTGGCGTTAGAACTCTTGTAATTAACTATTAAGAATTTTCATCAGCATATCGATCGAAAAAACGTGATATGCTGATATTTCAAAGACAGTTGTGGCCCCTTCCGCAAATCTGAACGATAGTTCTCGTTCCGTTATAACACGGTCCACAAAGTTCTGGAGTCAGAGCTCATTCAATTAATTATTACGAATTTTTATCAGCATATCGATCGAAACAACGTGATATGCTGATATTTGAAAGAGAGTTCAGGCCTCTTCTGCAGCCTTAAATGATAGTTCTCGTTGTTTTGCAATGTGTTCCACAGAGTTCTAGCGTCAGAACTTTTTTGATTAATTATTACTAATTTTTATGAGTATATCATTCGAAAAAACGTGATCTGCTGGTATTTCTAAGAGAGTTCTGGGCTCTTACGCGGTTATAACTGATAGTTCTCGTTGTGTTACAACATGTTCCACACATTTCCGGCGTCAGAACTCTTTTTATTAATTATTACGAATTTTTATCAACGAATCGATCGAAAATACGTGATCTGCTGGTATTTCTAAGAGAGTTCTCAGCTCTTCTATAGTCCTATATGATATTTCTAGATGTGCTTTAACATATCTCACGGAGTTCTGGTGCCAGGACTTACTCGATTATTTATTACGAATTTTTATTAGCGTATCATTCGAGAAAAATGTGATCTGCTGGTATTTCTAAGGGAGTTCTGGGCTCTTCTACAGTCCTATATGTTAGTTATGGATGTGCTTCAACATATCTCACGGAGCTCTGGTACCAGAACTCGTTCAATTAATTATTACGAATATTTATCTGCTTCCCGAGCAGAAATTTGGTACGGCATAAATCCGGTCCATGTCAGGCTGCCCTATCAGCCTGGCACGGCCCTGATCAGGATCCGTATCAGGCCCACATCCGGCATGTAACGGAGTTGCGGATCCACGCCTGATTCGGCCGTAATCCGGCACCGATCCGGCACCGATTTGGCCTCGATCTGGCACTGAATTCCAATTTTCAAATTTCAAATGAATAAAATCTATTCGTCTTCTGGGAATTAGGTTATTGGCCATCGTATGTTGCTAGCTGGCCCATTTAATAATATAAAAAAAAAAATAAAGGCCTCCACCGGGGTTCGAACCTGTAACCACTGTCACTAGACTCCATTCCCAAATTGGACCAAAAAGTATTGAAAAAAAAAATGTTACTGTACTAACAGTCATTTTTTAAACGTTTTTTGTTGTTTAAACGATAATTGCGGTCGTTTGAAATGAATTTTCCAATCGGGAGTTGTGTGCTATTTAAACCTACCTATCTGTCTACCTACCGACCTAGCGAACTAACGCTGTAACCACTACTCTATCGAGCACTTGTGAATTACTTCTAGGAATATCTTATATGTAGTCCTACCACCAGAAATGAAGATGGTGAATTATATTAAAAATTGTCTTCGTAGTAGATTTAATTTTAAGGTGGTGTAGGTTCTCGATTGAAAAATCGATGTAGTAATGATAATAATGATATTAATAATAATAATAATAATAATATAAATACTATATTATAATTTCCTTTTATTATTAGTATTTCCAGCGTATATTCTTGTCGGTTGTTTGAAAAACTCAGAAAAAGTGCTTCCCGTTCAGTAGTGGGTAGACAAGCCAGGTCCTCATATATGTAATGTAACGCTAGTCTGATAATTCACGCAGTATCAGAATATGATCCGGCCCTGATGTGAGGGTGATCCGGTTAACCTGATGAGGATTTGCCACGGATGCCTTAGCCACCCCTGATTCGGCCCTGATATATGTAATCTAAGGCTAGCCTGATAATCCACGCCGTATCAGAGTATGATCCGCTCCTGATCTGGGCGTGATCCGGTTAGCCTGATCAGGCTAACCTTATCGATTCCTGAACGGGGCCTGATCCTATATCAGGCCAGCCGGAACAAATTTCTGCTCGGGTTATAACTCAAGACAACGTGATCTGCTAGTACTTTTAAGAGAGTTCTGGCCTCTTCTGCAGTCCTAAATGATAATTCACGTTGTAAATCGACAGAACTATTGTTAAAAACTATCAAGAACTGTGGAACTCGACTCCATGCGAAGGGAACTCCATTTTATTTTTGATCTGCTGGGAAGTGATCTGCTAACTTTACACAGAATCTTTCCACTTCTAGTAATCCACACACAGGATGTCCCAAAACTAGCACTTCTGAGTGATACGGGGAGTTTGATTGGCACCGTACCTATCAGTATAAACGAATACGACATCAGTAAAATTCTCATGGTTTTCGAGAAAAATCGTCTTTTTTGATTTTTCAGAAAATCGTTGCCCTCAGTACTTGTTATTTCGCTATCATTGCTATGAAAGTCCAAATCGTAAGAAAATCAAAGTTCAAATTTACACCAAATTCTAAAGTGGTCGAAGACCCAAGCGAAAACAGCGAGATAACAAGAATAGCGATTTTCCTGAAAAATTGCCTTTTTTTTTATTTTTCCGGAAAATCGCTATTCTTGTTATCTCGCTGTTTTCGTTTGTGTTTCCGACCACTTTACAATTTGGTGTGAATTTGGACTTTGATTTGCTTACGATTTGGACTTTCATAGCAACGGTAGCGGAATAACAAGTACTGGTTAGAGATTTTCCGAAAAGATGATTGGAACTGACATATAAGGAAAAAAGCTATATGAATTATTGACATTATTTGTTAATAACTTTTAATAAATGATGAACCCAATATTGTCAGAGGAAAAAGTTGTTTCTCGTGCAAAAACGCGTCGAATGGGCCTATTCCGAAAGTCATCGAAAGTGGGTCCCCTTAATGCGATATTTATTTATCAGTTATCTCTGACTGAATGGAGTATTGAAATGTTTTTTTTTTTTTCATATTTTTGTCTCCGCTAGTTGTCGATATTGCGATTTTTTTAAAATATCACGTCATTTCACTGATTAGCATATATTTTATTGATTATTTACATAAACAGTCTTAGAAATTTCGTCTTATCAAAGTTTTTCATTTCTTACTGTTTTTTTTTTATCAATTTTACACGGGTATCTTTGTATCAGAGATGAAAATCTGAATGAAAAAAAGTACTGAATACTCATATTATCATTCTGAAGAAATAAAGTGCAAAGATCATTAACGATGTGAGAACGCCAATGAGATGTTGGTCGAATTGCTATGCGATATCTTATACATACGTTCAATCAAAATCATAAACGAGACTGTTAAGTATACAAGTAGTACTTTTTTCAACTTTCGACCAATGAAAAACCCATTACGAAGCGTGGGACACAGCGAAAACTGTAATTTGTTTAAACCACAATTACCCACCAGAAGATGACATCAATTTAAAACCCTGTAATAACGATAACGACAACAACAACGAAAAACCTAAAAATAATTAGCGCTCTAAATAAAACGTGTGTAGCTTGTTTCCGGTCAAAAGCCACATCCTCTCCGGTTGATTAAATTTCAAGGTTCTCGAAACGACTTCGGTTACTTACGAATCGGGTCAGTCGCGTACCATTCGTTCGTTCGCGTGTGACACAGAATGAACGCGTCGAGTTTTACCACCCTGGAATTGATCAAATCTATCGAGAGTAACGAGCTCGCGGAAGCTCGGAAAATTTTGTCGCGAGCGTTTAATCGTCGCGACACTGATCTCTCATCGACGATCGGTGCTTTGCGCGTAACCGCTCTTCAATTCGCCGCTTGGCGAGGATGGCACGACATTATGATTGGCTTGAGAGAACTCGGCGCCGATGTTAACGTCGCCGACAAGCTCGGCCGTTGTCCCCTTTATTACGCGGCGAATCAGGGCCACGCCGAAATTGCCAAATGGCTCGTACAGCAGGGTGCGATTCTCGACAATCCTGTGGAAATTAATTCTTGCACGAGAGACGCTTTTCGTGCGGGAACAAACCAGAATCACAGCGACAATCTTGTCATTGGCAAAAATGTTGGGACACTCGTTGATACGCGTTAATACGGAAACATTGATTAAATTCGTCAATTTGTTTTGTGTGTTTTTGTAAAATTTCAATCTCGTTCATTCGTTGCTCGTTCGATCCGTTTAAATCATTTTTTTTTAACTCCTCGCTGATTAATGGGGTTACCAAACTTTTTTTTTTAAATTACCTTCAATCGGTCCGATCTTTAAAATTATTATACATGCTTTACCACGGAGTATCGTGACTGCAGAAAATAAAAATGTTGAAATTTGTTACAGCTACCAATGCCAGAATGTTGGGGTCGTACTCCGCTTCATCAGGCAGTGAGAAGCAATCATCCGGAAGTTGTGAAGATTTTGGTCGCAGCAGGAGCTCGTATCGATGTTAAGGACAAGCGTGATGTGACGCCTCTTCTTCTCGCGGGCTCGAACGTCAATTGCAATGATTCTAAAGAATTGGATAAATTCGCCGAGGTCGTGGATATTTTGGTATCGGGTAGTGTTTCCACAAATGTCATCCATCCTGACACCGGTAAGTCAAATTTTTCTGTATCTTAATGCAATTTATGTCAATAATAATTGGCCAGTCAATCGATCTACGGAGTTGCATAAACAACAAAATATCCTTATGACACGTAACTGCGTATTTGGTATGATTCGTAATCAGTGAATTATTTTCGATTTGATAGAAACATTAAGGTAGTAGTCTGGTAACTTAAGCCGATTTTCATGTCTTTTTTGGAGGTCGTTTTTTTGTAGGAAAATAAAAATGAATCATTTTGGATATTTAGGATGTTTTTATTTACATATTAAAGATACAAAAAAAAAATTTTTTGAAAAAATTTAATAGTTTATTATTATTATTATTATTCATCGAAGTTGGCACCTCGAAAAAAAAGCGCGTGGATGGCCACGGTGATTTTGGCTCTTGATGTTATCTGAAATAAAAAATTCTTCATAATTCTTAATCTATAGACATTCTGGTCGGAACTACTGAAGTTAAATTTCATGGATAAATAACAAAATGGAAAAGGACGTTTTTTTCCAAAGTCCGCCATTTTGTTATTTATCCATGAAATTTAACTTCAGTAGTTCCGACCAGAATGACATGTCTATAGATTAAGAATTATCAAGAATTTTTGATTTCAGATAACATCAAGAGGCAAAATCACCGGGGCCACCCACGCGCTTTTTTTTCGAGGTGCCAACTTCGATTAATAATAATAATAATACTAAACTATTAAATTTTTTCAAAAAAATTTTTTTTTGTATCTTTAATATGTAAATAAAAACATCCTAAATATCCAAAACGATTCATTTTTATTTTCCTACAAAAAAACGCCCTCCAAAAAAGACATGAAAGTCGGCTTAAGTTACCAAACTACTACCTTAAAACTGTTAGAAGATAATTTAAAAAAAAAAAACTTTTTCTATTATTTTTTTACATTCTTTCCCATTTCCTCCAAAATAAATGAGAAGTGATATTTATGGAAAAAAGCGCGAAAATCCATCGTAGAATCTGAAAAATCTGTGAAAAATTAAAAAACAAAAATCGTGGACCAATGAACCGGCACTTTTAAAGGTAAACCGTTACGAAAAGAGCAAATATTAGAGTTTCAACTCTATCGGACAGCAAAGTTAACTGATGTTTGAGTGCAAAATGTAAAAAACTTTGATTTACCTTTTGTTTTCTTTTAGCACGCGATTTCGATGCGCTTTGGCTCGTTGTTTATTAATTAAGATAGACATTTTATCAAAGAATTAAAAATTCCATTGAAAAATCGTTGAAAAAGTAATTTTTTATCACAGAATAAAATCATTACCACAGAATAGGATTTTTGGATAAGAAAGCGTCAGAATTCATCGAGCGTGAATTATGGAACAGTGAAACTGGCCGAAAAGTATCTGATCGAAAGAATTTCGGAATTTTTCTCATTGAATGACCAGAAATATTGTTTAAAATTTATCAGGAACTATAGAAACTCGGTTACATGAAAGTAGAACGCGATTCAATTCTGAACATATGTTAACTTCGCGCACATGCCAAACGACTTGGAGTACGTTTATGATTTCATGATTTGTTTTGTAGTTAAGAGACGATGGTTCACGAATTAATACATAAATTACAATCCCGTTTAAAACAATTAAAATTTCGTTAGAAATGTAAGATGTTCCGTTTCGTCCTCGCTCACTTCTCCAGCAAACTCCAGACGCGTGAAAAACTTTCGCCTCACGTCATATTGCGGTAGGCTTTACTAGCTTTTCCACAATTTTTTCTTGACTAATCGAGACCACCCTCCTCCCGGTTCCTTACATGGGATTGGCGCGACACAAAAGGTTCGTCGGCGTTGCATCACGCAGCCACTCTAGGCAGTGCCACTGCAACGAGAAGATTACTCGAGGGAGGTGCATGGCCTCTGTTGCAATGCTCGAGTACAGGAAGTACGGCTATGCACCTAGCAGCAGCGGCTGGAAGTCTCGAGACACTTGTCGTTCTTCTTGAAGCCGTGAATCCCGACCACATCGACACTCAAGACGATGTGAGAAATATTTAAAAAAATTAATAAAATAAAAAACAAAATTACTCAAATTAATTTTATTTCCAACAAAAACGAGATTAATTACTATTCAAAAGTGAACTTTGTTGACGAAAGGTGGGTCGTACGCCTCTTCACAGAGCAGCCTATCAGGAACGTCGAGAGTGCGTCGAATTGCTCGTCAATTACAATGGCAATCTCGGCGCTAAAACTAAAACAGGAATAAGCGTGATCGATGCAATTTTCATCCACATACCGAGACCGTTAACGTTCGTCAGGGAATTGCTCGACGTGAGAATTCGTCCTAATGGCAATTGCTCCATCGACAAATCTACTTACGTAGGAATAGAGACCTAAACGAGTATAATATATAACGAGGGAAGACCATAGTGAATTATATCTTTTTTGTAATTGCACATTTTTCAATGCCTTCATTATTTGCTGGATTGCATCGTGGCGTCGGTGATAAATGTCACAATTATAATGCGCCGCATTTTTATCGCTCCTACACGCGCTTCGATTTCGAGTTTTAAATACCTTTGACTGAGGGGTCAGCGTAGGAGTAATTTTGAAAGAGTAAATTCTTCATTTCAACTAAAATGTTCAGCTCATCGTTGATGGGCCGCCACTCGATGAAACTGTCGGAAAATTCGTACGCATGCATTCAAAATAAAAATAAAAAAATGGTCCAATTTGAAAACTCGCTTATTGCTTCCTCATCGTTTTTGCGGATTCAATTTGCAGCATTTTTTTCTCGCCTTTAACACGATCGTGTGGCCTATTCTTGACTCTAAATGCTTTTTTTTTTCGCCAAAAATTGAAAATAACCGAAAGCTCATTGAAGCATTCGTGCAATTTGTTCTACAGATTGAAAATGTTCAACTTTCACTACAGTCTGTCCTAGTTGACAAAAAAAAAAAACATCATACCTCGACTCGTAATCGATTTGTTGTCAATTTTTTTGTCTTTCTCATACTCGATTGAAGATCAACATCGACTTTGGGGTGCTAGCTCCGAAAGGTCAATTGCAAATGGCCGTTGTGACTGCTCTAATCGGCGCTACCACCAACATGGAACAATTGGCAATTCTTCAACATCCCCTCGTCGAAACTTTTCTCACTCTAAAGTGGTCCAGACTACGAGGATTTTTCTTTCTTCTCGTTCTCGTTCACGTCCTCTTTGTTATCTCCCTTTCCTGTTACGCCATTGTACTTCTTCGAAACAACGAAGACTTCACGTTGCCCAGACACGTGCTGATGTTATGTTCGTGGATTTTATTGACGCACAATACGATTCAGGTGTTGATGGTACCGAGGCAAGTTGATAATGACGCAAAGATAATATGCACGAAATTGTGAGAATGTTTCTTGAAACTATGTTTTTGTTGTTCTTCTTGTCATTCTTCAACCGTATCGTCGTAGATATTACTTGAGGCAGTTTGAGACTTGGTCGTCTTTGATTTGCGCCTCTATATCCCTCGTTACCACGACTCTAGCTGGCAATAAAATTGACGAAATTGCTTCTAATAATTACACACGAGTCGAGTCATCCCAATGGATATTTCACTCGATCAGCGTCGCCATTTTGTTCGCATGGATACAATTGATGCTGCTCGTTGGACGTTTTCCTACTTACGGTTATTACGCACTTATGTTCTCAACCGTGCTCAAGAACGTTCTCAAGGTAGGCGAATTTTTTCGAAATATACAAACAATTTTTTTGTTCAAATATTTTACAATGCTAGTTTTTGAACGTCTTCTTAACGTCCCCTCTTCATGAAATAAGCCTCCTTAAGGGTGAACACCACTGTGACCCCCTGTTTTTTTTCACATTTTTCAAGAATTTTTTTTTGTGGGAAAAAAAAGAGATATTCGAAAATTTTTTTTGGGTTTTGTTTCTCGTTTATTAATGTATCAAAAAACATTTTTTTTCACATTTTTCACGCCGCATGGTGGCGCTGGAGAAGCTCTCGCGTCAGGTGCTGTCATCTCCGCGGCACGCAGCAGAACTCTCTTCAACGTAGATCTGAAAAAAAATACCGAATGTTTTCGTTAATAATATGATATTTTGAAGAGAAGTACATAGGGATTTGGAAAAATATTGTTTTAAAAAAAATAGGCACGCCTTTGAAAATAACTTTAATTTCAAAGGCGTGCCTATTTTTTTTTTAAACAATATTTTTCCAAAATATGCCGTGAAAAATGTGAGAAAAATGTTTTTTGATACATTAATAAACAAGGAACAAAACCCAAAAAAATTTTTCAAATATCTCTTTTTTTTTCCACAAAAAAAAATTCTTGAAAAATGTGAAAAAAAAACAGGGGGTTACGGTGGTGTTCACCCTTAACCACGTTTATAGATTTATTCAAAAAACTCTGTTTCAATGACTTGCATCTATAGGGTCGTTTTTTCGTTTTCCTTTTTAGGTACATCTCGCATTCGTCTTTATGATAATCGGATTTGCCTTAAGCTTCTCCGTTTTGTTTCACGGAAACGATCAATTTCGTGACTTCTTTCGAGCTCTCGTGAAGACCGTGGTAATGATGATGGGCGAGTACGAGTACGGCGACTTGTTCAACGATGACAATTGTCCGTATCAGTTTCAATCGACGGCCAATACGACAATGATCGAGGGTGATGAAAATTTTCTTCGCGTTACCAGTAGAATCGTTTTTCTCGGCTTTGTCGTGCTCGCCAGCATAGTTCTGATGAATCTGATGATTGGTCTGGCTGTCAACGATATTCAGGAACTCGAGAAAGAGGTGAGTACGTAGTGAGTGGGGTTGTTACCGGTGGATAGCGAGGCCAGGGGTGGAATGACTCTCAGACAGCTTCTACTTTGCTGACGAGGGTTGACGGGTCTGCTAATTAAGAAGACCTGGAATGTGCTTTTTTTTCTGTGTTTTTTTTTGTATAATTTAATGATAGAGAAAAATATAATGCGCGTGGGCAATCAGGCTATTTTTAAACGAGCTACTTCGGGTTTCGATTTCATAAAATTTCGAATTTTTTCAAAGAATTTCCGTGATCGCTTCTAACTTACGAAAAATGCTTGTGATATCGGCCTGAATTTTTTACATAAAATAAAATTTCATGCCTAATTGGTATTGAAATTGACAGAAATGGGACGACGAGTATTAGATTTGATGAAATTTTGAATTTTTTCGAAAAATTATTAAATCCTTGAAACGTAATACGATTCGGAAAAGTGTATAACAGGTTTTTTTTATAAACTGCTGATATTTTTCATGCTCCTAAAAAATAGCGGCGACAGAGCGATTTATCATTTAACACGATATCGTGAGAAACATCAATATTTTAAGTAAGTCAACATTTCTCACAGCCTTCGATATAGTTCGCAAATACGAAAAACTAGATTTTTTTCTCACGAAAACAAAGCTTTTTTCCTCGTACAAGCAAAATAGGTGGAAAATCTATGAACCTGGAATTTTTTATCAAAACACGTACGGGTTTCATTTTGGTCCGAAATTTATAAGTTTTTTTATGGGCTCTCAAATTCCGTAAGAAAAAAAAAAAGTGATTTTCCAATATTTTTACACATTTCAAACGCACTGACATTAAATCACGATTTTTTTTTTTTTTTACCGAAAACAAACCTTCCTCCACGAGGAAGCAGAATAGAAATAAGAATGAGAGTAAGCTGTCAAATTTTCAGAAAACTCCATAAATTAATCGAATTAATTAAAATGTCGGTCGCACTCACAACAAATGGGAAATTTAAACCAATACGAAAATCAATATCCAACAGGGACACATTCGTAGATTGCTGAAGCAAGCAGAATTCGTGGCACACTTGGAGCGTGTCATGTCACATCGTGTATTTCGCAGCAAATGGCTTCACACACGCTTGAGAATAATGGCCGATACGAGACGATGTATCGTCACGAAGATAACGATTGATTGCACCGGCAAATATCCTCAACAGTCGCGGGACATTTCGCCGCAATTGCTCGAAGCACTTTTCTCCCTTGCCTCGAAGAATTCTGACAGAAATGATGTAACGGGACGAAAGATTGACGATAAAAATTTGTCGGCTATTCTGTTGAATTTGGAACGGATACTTCGTCAATTGCAAAATAGAGATATCGATGATTGTCGGTCGTCCTTGAATTTCACGAAATCTTTACTTAAACGTAATGCGGCCAGGAGAATATCGAGTACGAATGTCTGAAGGGATTTTTAATAAAACGACTTTTGTTTCGTTCAGACCACGCAGTGTGTTTGTTACACCAAACCCATATCGAATGAAGGAAAACGTTTTGAAAATTCTCCAACGGTTAAAAGAAAAATGTTCGAACAAACCACCGCGAGCATTTTTTCTCCATATTGGATTATCTTAAAACTAAACTTTCGATCATTTCCGACAAAACTCTCGGTAAACTGGAATATTAGCAATAAACAAAATTTGTATGCTATTTTAATAATTCTGGACAAAAATGTTTTGCGAGATAATTTGAATAGCTAAAAATAAAAAATATATTTTATCACGATTTGCTGAATTGATAAACAAAAAAAATTATTGGTGGTTTTTCGAAAAACTCTACAAATCTCTTTGACCGTGAGGCTTTTTCATTGCGTTAATTTACGCAGTTAATTGAATTAGCGTTTTCTTTACCGACTGAGAAATTTCACACAGTTTTCATTCGGAATTTCTGTTACGGTTAATTTTCCTCGATTATCTTGCGGGATTCGACATTATCGATCGAGCACTCTTTCCATTTACTCGGACGAACTTATCCTGTAATCTCAATCCTACTTGCATACACATTCTTCATTATCGTCGACTTAACTTAACGACTGCCGATAAGGAGGATTTCTCCTTGATCCACATACATTTTTCGTAAATCTCGATAGATGGCACGAAGGTCAGTGTCCCACAAAAATGATCCTAAAATTTTTTATTTTCATTTATTTATTTTTTCCAATTACCAAATGTCCCACTGCGCGTGTCAAATATTCCCCAACAAAATGTTCTATTATAAAAAAAAAACGTATTTTCAATTTAAAAAAGAGGCCCACTCTGCAATCATGGTTGACAAAGTACTTGACTGATGGTTCGTACCGTAAAAGACGTCGAAAAATCAAAGCAAGTTATCGTACGAGTTCCAGTGACAAATTTTCATCTCAAACCCTAAATCACGTCTTACTGATAACTACCCTTGTTGTATTACTTACGAAAGTCAGGAAGGTCAATAAAATTGACATTAAACGTTTTAATTGTCAGAAAGAAGCATCGTTTGGAAAAAGAGTATTTTTGCAACGTCATTTTTCCTTTTCTAGGAGAAATTTTCATGAAAATATAGTTAATTCTAAAAAAAAAAAAAAAAAAAAAAAAAACAGACGAAAAATCTGAGCAGGCTATTTTACGCGAGATCTCGTATGTCTGGGAAAATAATTTTAGCAATGAAATAAACGAGGCGCTGAAAAACTAAACGAGAGTGTGAAATCTCGCAAAACGCTCGTGTATTATAATTTTGCATTCTCGTTTTATTCCCTTTTCTCTCTCTCTGTCGAGGGATCTCAAAGACGCGACAAACTATCTCGTGTGTTTTCTGGAATGTTCACTCTATCGCACACATGAATAAACTTGTATATGGGTCGTTTTAAGCTGAAACGCTCCATATATACATGTCGAAGATTGCTAAGTGGAAAAAAAAGGGCGTAACCGACAGAAATTGTCACGGGATTAAAATCTGGATGAAACCTTTTTGCTTCTAAGCAGATTTACAAACAAACACAAAAGTCCACAATCTTTATAAAACGCATACAAACACACACATACGCACAGACACACGGTTATTTGAAACGCGAAGTGTATTAACGCGCGTGCCCCGAGCGTCAAGTCTCTCTCCGTGCGAGGCGAGAATGCCTCGTTGAAATATCTAGTAGCGACAGAGCGCTGGCAGATTTAAATTGGCCTGGTACGAAAAGTCCGTTCGGTCGCGGTTTATAATATACCCCATGTGTGTGTGTGTGTGTGTATGCACGCGGCGTCGTTAAGAAAATGTCGACGGTCGTGACCTGAACGTTCACTACACTCGGCAATATCTCACGAGCTTCCCCAAACCGCAACTCCCCGTCGCCCCGCTACGCCCGTCGTGTGAGCAATTTACGACCGTTTGATTTTCATGTTTACCGTGTGCGAGCGAGCGGGACTATCTTGCCCCGCATGCGAGTCCGCATGTCCTTCAAGAATTACATTGTCTCATCTCCTGGCTAATCTCCGGCGTTGTTGCCTTATTCAAGCTCTGAATCGAATTACCATCAGTGATGCATGTGTCTAACGTGGACTGTTGGCAAGAGCGCAAGAAAATTTGTTGCGCGATCAAACGTGACACGAGAAGACCGTTGGTGGTATTTCAGATATTTTCCACAGTCAAATAATTCTTATCCTGTACTGAAGGCACGTTTTTTGTTTTTATTTTGTTTTTTTTTTTTTTAATTTTCACAGAGGTATACGGTAGTCTCGATCAGTGGCGCTTTAATCGAGTAAAATATTGTAGAAAAAACAAAACAGACGTTTAACGAATGTTTGTCCGAAGGCAGGTTTCTTCAACGGGTGTGGAATGTAACATTTTTTTTTACTAAGATACCAAATTCCTTATTAATCGAAATGACCCTTTGGCTCACTATCGTAAGCCCTTTACGCTCCGAAATTTATAATTATTACGTGAATGGACCAATGATGCTGTCACGAATGCAGTCATTTTGTTCCTGTGTAAATATTCTATTATTTGTATAAAAATTATAAACAATAATGGTAGATGATTGGAGTTACATATTTTTTGATGGCAGAAGGAATGAGGCGATTTATTCATGACATTTGCATGTTTGTTCGGTTAAGGTAGTAGTTTGGTAACTTAAGCCGATTTTCATGTCTTTTTTGGAGGGCGTTTTTTTTTGTAGGAAAATAAAAATGAATCGTTTTGGATATTTAGGATGTTCTTATTCACATATTAAAGATACCTTGGAAAAAAAAACATTTTTCCAAAGTCCGCCATTTTGTTATTTATCCATGAAATTTAACTTCAGTAGTTCCGACCAGAATGTCATGTCTATAGATTAAGAATTATCAAGAATTTTTTATTTCAGATAACATCAAGAGCCAAAATCACCGGGGCCACCCACGCGCTTTTTTTTCGAGGTGCCAACTTCGATCAATAATAATAATAATAATAAACTATTAAATTTTTTCAAACAAATTTCTTTTTGTATCTTTAATATGTAAATAAAAACATCCTAAATATCCGAAACGATTCGCTTTTATTTTCGTACAAAAAAACGCCCTCCAAAAAAGACATGAAAATCGACTTAAGTTACCAGACTACTAGAGATTTTACGATATAAATACGCTTCACCGATAAACCTCGCAAATATCTAGAATTTTTGATGGCTATTTCTATCGACTTTTCCTTAATTCGTCCAATGACGTCGTCATTATGAAAAATAAATTTCATAAAAAATATGATAAATGAAAAAAAGAAAACAAAAAACGTTTTTCTTCCTACGAAAGGACGAGGGCCCTTACGTCCCTTTTCGGACAATATCCAGTTCTGTTTTAGACAATTTTACTTGGAAATTTAAAAATCCCAAGATCCTCGGGTAAGGGATCCGGATTTACAGTTAAATGGTCCACTGATAACGTTTCTCCCGTAAATGACAAAAACAAACGAACGTTATTTTTTCAACTAAAGTTAGATCCTTTTTTGTTCCGGTTCTGATTTCGAAAATGTTACTGGAAAATTGGAAAATTCCATAATCCATAGAAACGGACTTAAAAATTACAGTTAAATTGGAAAATCACATTGAAAAGTTGTAATTCTCATTCAAATTATCTAATTGATAGTCTTTTTTATTGTCATTTATGTGATATTGCATTTTATTACGAAAAACTTAGGGTACAATTGTGTTTTTACGAAATTTCGACAATCCATTACCGTTATAATCACAATTTTTCAAACATAATCCAACAATTTGTTTGTTTGTTTTAGAGCCTTTCAAACAATCTAGCGTATAATTTATTTAGGCAATTGATTGAAAATGTATAAATGCAAATTTATACTGGCGAGAAGTTGTGTTTCCCATTTTGATGGATATCTCACGGGTGTGTGCTCTAATGGAATCGGAAAATTGGATGGCATTTGGCGTTTAGGGGAGTAATAACGTCGGGGGTAATCGAATTATCACAATTCCATAGTACTGAACTAGATATGAGAGAGAGAGATAGAAAGAGAGATAGAGTTGACAAGGTTAGCTGGCACTTGGGAAGTCAATTCGCGCGATCGTTATACACCACTTTGATACCCAGTGTCACGGTTTTGTTATACGTGGGACTCGGAGTGGAGGTTCGCGTAATAAATCGATCCATCGAAAAATCTCAACTGTCATCGTGATCGTTTGTTCGAGAAATTTTAACTACACGTTACTAATCATCGTAACGTATTATTATAATTTATTTTTTAATGTTATCTTTTACATAATTTAACTCTCTTTAGTCACCCCAATTTAGTAACTGCGGCATCAAAATGACAGGCTTTTTGCAAATGCTTGGCGTACGAAAAGTTTCGACGGCAATTGGCTCGAAAAAATTTAGAACACACTTTAACCATTGCGGAATTTGAAAAAAAAACGCTTTTACCTAAGATATCAAATGATAAAGCTTTTAAAAAAATTAAGTAAAGAATAAACTTTTTTTTTGTTAAAGAAATCATTACTTTTTCATTTTTTCAGTTTCTTTAAAATAAAATTGATGGATGATATTTGTCTCGTTAGTTGTTTCGTGGCATCGTTGTCAAATGACGGTTTAATCATCGATGACTTAAAATTAATGAATAATTAACGTCTCCTAAAATATTGAAATGAAAACCACTAATTAAGCTGGAAACGAAACGGTCCTAGGATTAAGGGGGGAAATAGGGTTAGACGGTTAAAAAAAACGATTTTTTTTTATTCCATAAATTGTTAGTAAAACTATTGAAAAATATGTTCCCAAAATTTTTAATGAAAATTCCGACTCGATCTATTGTTATAACCCAAAAATTTATGACTGCCTTGACTTTGTTTTTCTTGGTACTATTTTTTCAAACGCGTTTTTCTGAAAACGACTTTTTTTTAACTTGCGTACACGCTAGTTTGAAAAGTTTTCAACCAATCGTTTTGAAAATTGGCAGTTACTTTCTTCGTAGTATTGCGCTCTATATGAACCTAAAATCGGAATATTATCATTATTTAAAATAATTTTTTTTTTGCAAATAAAGTTGAAAAAAATGGCAAAAAATCATGCTTTTTTTGTTGTGACCCCTGTAAAAAATTCAGTTTTTTATTTTTTTCATAGCATTTAGGTTCATATAGAAGGGGACATATGATAAAAGTAAATTCCAACCTCGTTCGATTTCAGATGAAAATTGCGGCTTCCAGAATGTACGCAAAATGCCGAGTCTGATTGTGACCTGCAATCTGGGGTCGCTAATATCTTCGGTGTTTTTCAAGGAAAATCTTCAAAAATTTTATAGTATATACTTAAATATATGTATAAAATATTCTCAAAGTTTCAATGAATTATATTCATTTTTTATACTATAAAAAATTTCATGAAAATCATTGAGAAAACGCTGTCCTAACCCTATTTCTCCTCTTGAACGATGAAAAAGTAGAGCATTTAATTTCCAATATATTTCAAATTGAGCACGATTTCTCGACTCGCTCTTGAGATATATTCGTTTGAATTTTTTGAAACCTATCAAACACACGCAGATTTCTATTTTTTCTCGAAATGTCAGTTTTTTGATGTTTATGAACATTTCCGAGCTCTCTCTTTATTTTCCCCGTAAAAACAATAAAGAATGATAAAATTGTATAAACTTTGACCATTAGATTAAATAAATTTTCGATAAATACACCATCCCGTACGACGAGGATAAAAAAATAAAATAAAATCGAATAAAATCACGTAATATCGTCATGAACGTTCGGACAAATGCAACGCGGGAATTCGTACGTATGCTCACCGGTGCTCAAGGGGGTAAGTTACGGGACGGTAGAGCTTGAATATTATTCTCTACGAGGCGCGCGCGAGAGATCGTCTCCGCGGTTGCTCGTGGGGGTTCGTGCTCGTTCGGTTCGGTGCGCTGCCTTGCCTGCCATGACTGTGTGTCCGTGCGTCGTTGTCGGCCGTCGTCTCTCTGCGTACACCAGTATATATAACAGAAAACATGGCGTAGTGGGGGAAGCCCCAAAGTGTTGCGCGGTAGCGGCGTCAGGTGGCGGGGCGCGCGGAGCGACGAGTCGTCGCGAACGGCCGCGGGAGGGGGGGGATTCTCAGGGATGCCGTGATTGGTCGTAGCGTGGGAGAGAGCCGCCCGCCCGAGTGATCCGGCCGGCAGTCAACGCCGAGCATCCAGGTAGAGCACTTCGAGAGGCGCGTTAAGAACTATACACGTTTAACCGGCGCGATTTATAACGAAAAAAAAAAAAAAACCGACATCCGAAGCTCTGGCTACGAACATATACCGTAAGAAAAACAAAACATACAACACATAACGACGGAATAGAAAAAAATTAAACAGTCAGGCACACGTAATTTCGCCTATCGGTGAATAAAAGTTCGATCCACGTTACGTTCGCCGATGGATCGTAAATAAAACGGAGAAGAAAAAAACGCAACGATAAATCATAAACAAAGAGACCAAATGGTTGAGTTTTCCTCGTAACTCGCACGTGCGAGTCTCGGGAATCGCGAGAGGGGTAAAAAGACAGAAAAGACAGAGAGAAAAAAAAAACAAACGCTTGTGCCGAGCTTGACAAACGGTCGAGATGGCCGCTCCTCGCCTCGTTCACGACTATAATGCAGTCGTACGTTCGTTGCGCGTTATTTTCTTTTCATTGTTGTTGTTGTCGTTGTCGTCGTCCAAGAAAATGGAAAAAATCGTTCTCGTGTCGTCTTCGCGGCCAGCTAACAGGGTTAACGGGGTACGTGAGTGCGCGAGCATGCCGGGCTCTCACTGAGCCGACCGCCGATTTGGATAATTCGCGAAGCGTGGTGCTTTGTAAAGTCACAACGCCGTGCGTAAATATAATAATAAACGACGAAAAGAAAAAAAAACAAAATCCGAGGGAAATAATAAAAGACGAACTTTTACGAGTTCGCGAGTGTCGCCGACCAATGCGCTCTCTCTCTCTCTTTCTTTCTCTCTTTCTCGCTCACGCGAACCGCCCGTCCTCCATTATCGCGTGTGACGACGTCAACGAGTAATCTCTCCGAGTGTGCTGAGATATAGAAGAAAAATAAAACGATAGAGGACAGATAAAAAGCATAAACGTTGCGATCTCTACCGAAGGAATTATCGTTGTTATTATTAACTTGCCCTACGAAAACGTGTCGAGAAACTGGTGTTTTAGCGTTGTTTTGTTTTTTTTTATGCCTTATTTTTGTTTGTTTTGAAATCGGGAAAGAAAAAAATATCGTTGGATGCGTCGTCGTCGATTAGTTTTTTTGTTTCGTTTTTAGTGCGGGGTTTCACTGTGGATAATCGAAGAGTTCTGATTGTCACACGCGGTCTCGAGGTAAACGAGGACCGACGGCCGACAGAGCAAATCGGAAACACCGGAGACAAGTGGCGTGCGGTGGCGTTGTGATCGCAAGTTGTTTTTTTTCCATCTCTCCTCAATCTACTGTCTCTCTTTCTATCTCGATACATCTTTCCTTTTCTTTTTCTAACCTCATAAAGTCTCTGCCTTTTACCACATGTTCATCTACCTCGAGGCACTCTTTGTGCTCACATTATCGTTATTATCACTAATGCTAAATTTACCACGTAAAGTATATACAGAGGGAGAGAGAAAAAAAGGCATCTAGAAACGCAACGGGGGAAACAAATCTCTCATCGAATCTTTCCTACGTTTTCGGTAAACGTAAAAATTCCCTTACGACGGCTGGGTTTCCAAGTGAAATTTCGCTGAGTGATAAATTTTCTTGTAAAGTGCGGAATCGACGGACCCGCGTCGTTTAGTGACGTTGTGCTAGTGTGTTACTTGTATATTCGTATTTCGTGTGAAAATTGATATTTCGTGAGTGTACGGGAAAACTCGTTGAATCCGGCCGGAACGGGACGACGAGCTGGGAAGAGTGAAGAACGAAAAAATTAAGTGTTTTCTCACTTTGTTTACCACTTTTTTTTTTCGTATTTTTTTTTTTCTATATTGTGAGATTAGTGAGACAGTTTTACGAGGCGGTGGCGCGTTTAAACGCGGCCAACCCGTTCACCGTCGGACGCTCGCGGGGCGGCGCGTCGCGACAAAATAATGCCGCACGTGAGCAGCAGCGGCGGTGGCGACGATCTCGGCAGCGAGGACGAGGTCAAAGTGTTCAAGGATGAGGGCGAGGACGAGGACGAGAAGAGATCGTCGGAAAATCTCACCGAGGAGAAGAGCTCCCTCATCGACCTCACGGAATCCGAGGTAAACAAATTTTATTATTAATTGACGCATAGAGTAGAAAAAAAATGATTTTTTTTTAAGACAATTGTGAAATGAAAAATATTTTTTATATACGTGCGAAAAGACATTTTTTTTGTAATTCATAGAGACGTGAAATTTATAAAGGAGGTGAATAAACTTGCGTAAAAACGTGAGAATTTGTAAAATGTAACACAAAATCGAGGACAAATATGATTTTGGGCAATTTTAGAGAAACGTGACGATTCGAAGGATAACGAGAAAATATTGAGTTTTCAAAACATTTCTGAAATTTAAAGCAATCGATGGACAAGATAAATTTGCGTAAATTAGTTTTTTCGGAAAAGATAAATACGCGATAAAATTGCGGAAAGAAAAATATATGAAATTTATAAGACCGAGAGGAAAATGGGAATTTGTGAGATTTGGAAGAAAACGTGTCTTTCAGTAGGATCGTTGAGAAAATATTAAGTTGTATAAAGACATTTGTGAAATTTAAAGTAAATCGAGGTAAAAGATGAATTTACGAAAATTGACGTAATACGTGAAATTTGAAGGTGCGAGAGAAAATGCGAAATTATTAAAACTCAGAGTGATAAATTTCTAAAATTTGAAGTACGAAAGGAATGGATAAATTTTGCGAAAATTGACATTTCTTTAGAGATAAATAAACAGATTAATGTCGGATAATAAAAAAATTCGCGATAAAATGACAAGAAAATACGTGAAATTTAAATAAATCGAGAGAAAATTATGAAAATCGATAGCCAAGATTTGTGCAATTTAAGGTAGTAGTCTGGTAACTTAAGCCGATTTTCATGTCTTTTTTGGAGGGCGTTTTTTTGTAGGAAAATAAAAATGAATCGTTTCGGATATTTAGGACGTTTTTATTTACATATTAAAGATAGAAATAAAAAAAATTTTGAAAAAATTTAATAGTTTATTATTATTATTATTGATCGAAGTTGGCACCTCGAAAAAAAAGCGCGTGGGTGGCCCCGGCGATTTTGGCTCTTGATGTTATCTGAAATCAAAAATTCTTGATAATTCTTAATCTATAGACATGTCATTCTGGTAGGAACTACTGAAGTTAAATTTCATGGATAAATAACAAAATGGCGGACCCCTTCTTTGCTAAAATAAAAGGACTTTTTTTTCCAAAGTCCGCCATTTTGTTATTTATCCATGAAATTTAACTTCAGTAGTTCCGACCAGAATGACATGTCTATAGATTAAGAATTATCAAGAATTTTTTATGTCAGATAACATCAAGAGCCAAAATCACCGGGGCCACCCACGCGATTTTTTTTCGACGTGCCAACTTCGATCAATAATAATAATAATAATAAAATATTGAATTTTTTCAAACATTTTTTTTTGTACCTTTAATATGTAAATAAAAACATCCTTAATATCCAAAACGATTCATTTTTATTTTCCTACAAAAAAACGCCCTCCAAAAAAGATATGAAAATCGGCTTAAGTTGCCAGACTACTACCTTAAGGTATCGCGAGAGAAGATGAATTTTTCGGAAAATTGAAAGAAACCACAAAATATACGAGATCTCGAAAAAAAAAAAAAAAAAAAAAACTGAATTATTTAAGAATCGAAATTAAACATGACGTATGGATCGAGAACAATTACTAAATGGTAAAAATCTATCGAAAACTCAAAATTTTCATAATCGACACTGAGCCCCAAAATACTAAAAATATCAAGAATAAGAAAAATACCACTTCAGAGAAAACGAAATGGAAGAAAATCTAGAAAAATTCAACCCAACACGTTGAAAATTGAAATAGCCATAGAAAATTAGAAAAAACGAAGAAGAAAAAATCTACTCGAGTTGCTTTTGGTAGTAAATTATTTCAGAGATTCGCAAGGTCGATTCGCGTTCCCAAAGGTCTCAAAAATAAATATATAAACATCGAAAAATTGAAGAAAAAAAAATCATACAGCACAACAAAATTTCATACACGTCATTAACCTTTTCTGTCTGTGTTTGCGTTTTTCAGGAGAAGGGATCTCTCGCCGGTGGAAGCTACGCGATCAAGACCTCATCGAGGTCCGACCTCAGTCCTGTTTTTGGTGAGTTTTTATTCGTTTATTAATTTTTTTTCGTTTTTTTTTTTTAAATTATCACTCGTGCAAACGATTATTTCGTCTGCGGTAATATTGATTTTGGCCGATAGTCGAATCAAATTTTCCACGAATTTGATATTGCAAATATTTGTACGTGCCACGACCGTAAATAACGTGATATTCAGCGGGAAAGTGCGATTAAACGCGTTGATAATAACTTTTTGAGGTTTTTTTTTATCACAAATTACTTTGTAATTTCTTTAAAAAAAAAAAATCCCTCACTTTTTTTACCGCGTAATTATTGCGCAATGTTATTTGGCTGGTAAATCAAAGGGAAAAAGAAAATTGACAAACTTTAACCGCGAGTTACTGTATAAACGTTTATTTTCGGTAAATAAACCGCGTTTACACGAAATTCACTTTGTTCTCGATGAAAAATCGAGTTTCGGGGTTTAATGAATTTTGTTTTACATTCGATATATTATTTTTTGTAGTCAAAGATACAATTTTCTCTCTCTCTCTCTCTTTCTCCCATGAACAATTTATCGCGACATTTTTTTTTATTTCAACAATTAAAAAGTTCTACGTCCTTGACACCGTCGGAGTGATATGTGGAAGAACGAGGGGGTTCTCGCGCTTAGCACCGAGAAAAATGTCAATTCTCGGAAGAAAATTGAGCGACAAACGGGTCACATGATTTGCCGCGGCTAAACCGTGTTAATTCTATACTCGTCGAGGCGTACTTATTTCGTTTCTGTGTGTCTCTCTCTCTCTCTCTCACTCTCTTTGTGAGATAAATTAAACACGTTGGTCGTTGGTCGTTGGTTTAACTTGTACGATTGTAACGATACTCTCTCGTATCCTCACGTTCTCATTCGTAACTGAGCGACATACCAGATGTATATCGTTATATTCTGGATCTCTCTCTCTTCCTCTTGGTCTTCTCTTGTTCGTCGTGAACTGACAAATTCACATCTCGGTTCGTTGGCGCCGTTGTCAAAGGGTTGCCAAAAATGTTTTCCTCGTTAGAGAATAAAAGACAAATAGGAGGAAGAGAGAGGAAGATTTATCATTACCGAGTCAAGACACAGGTGTCTCATTGTCCCCGTTTTCTCTTCATTTTCCATTTTCTCATTTCGCATTCATCCCGGTATGAATGAATCGCTGATAGTACGATTATTTCACTATTAATATGATGGTAAAAAAAAAAAAGAATTTTCTACATAATTGTAATTTTGGGAATTTTTTGTTTCCCCCTTTCATCTCTCTCCATAAAAATCTCAAGTTCCAAATGTCTCGAGTCACGATTATTCGCCATTTTGAGTATCAGACAGATTGTCAAATTTTGTCTTTAATCAATTGCTGGAATCTCGATGAAATGAAACTTTTTCTACGATCTTTATCCTTTTCTTCTCCGAACTATATTCACTAATTTTTTTTCATCATCATCTATACAATGAAATAATTTATTTTTCCAAATTCGTCATCTTCATCGGTTCGATCCAATTTTGTCGTTCGTTAATAACGCACGTAATAATCAAATTTTCATTTTTTTCACTTCCTCCCCTTTTCCCCAATATGTAACCAATTTGTTGTACTCGAATATCGATAATCAAATTTTCATTTTTCGCGCCACCCCCCACTGCCTTCCCCGAACTTTATTAATTTTCTCGAACATCGATGTGTCGTCGATGTATATTCGAAAACATTTTTAAATTCGTTTTTAACTTTTAAGCACGAAATACAATTTGTTTTTGTTTTGTTTTTTTTTTTTCAATTGAAATTTTTTACGTACATTTCCGATGAATTCACATGCGGTTCTCCTACTGGACACTGTGTGTGTCTCGTCAGTCGCGTCGACGAGACGACGCGTATACGCGTAACATGACGTTCAGTCTTGTAAACCGCACCGTCTCTGTATTATTCGCTGCTCAAGTGGTTAATAATCTCCATAACGATTGGGCGTTTGGGTTATGAGAACGTGTACGGTTGCACGTATATATATATACACATACGACTTTGTAGAGTGAGAGGCAGAAGGGCGTAATTGGCGTTGATTTAAAACGTAAAATATTAGGTTTGTTATGACCTTCTGTTCGTTAGGACTTGGAGTATGGATGCGTGTGTTCGCGAGTGACTAGAGTGGATGGCCTGTTTACGTGACTATATCCCATCTCATTCATCCCAAACACAAAAAGTATTATCGACGGTGTATCGTCATTATACGTTACATTGATACACGTTTAGTTATCCAACACACACTCTCGTGAAATCGAACGAGATTCGAAAAATTGAATGAATTTAAATCAATTCTCTATCGCGAGAGAGGAATTACGATTAAAAAATATATATATATATATGTTGATCCGACAGCAGTGAACGCCTGGTCAATACTGGGGATGGGGTATAGGGGATGGGGGACTCTTTGCAATATTGGGGGGGGATTCCGAATTGCGAATTGCGAACAGGGGAAAGTGATGTAAAAACCGGAAAAGGTACACCGTTGAAGCTTTGATTCAACAACAACAACAAAAAGAGTACATCTGCAATTATTTAAAAAATTTTTGATTATTTTTTTTTTTGTTAACGATGAAACGTACATTTGTTTTTGTGCACAAATTTCGAACGAGACTTTTCGAAATAAGATGTTTCGAAACGCGATGAGAAACTATACTGGAATAAAACTAAGTTAAAAATAAATACATTTTTTTATTTGTAAACAAGGATGATTGTAATTTTAAAGGAATAATGAAATAATGATTTTACGATAACGATGATTTCTACAGTTTTGTGTTTCGACAAATTTCGAACGACGCGTCGAAACGAAGTGAGAGAGCGAGATGAAATAAGTGAGGACGAAAAGAGATTGAAAAAGAAGCGAAACATTAAATGTTTCTCTGCAATTTTCGGGAATCGCGTGTGGCGCCCCACCGAATTCGAGACGCCATAATAGCCAGGAAATGCAAAAAAAAAAAAAACGCAAAAAGGGAAGAAAGATATGTATATGGAGTGGAATTTTTAGGGAGCAAAGATTGAGGAAGTTTTTCTTTTCTCTCCTTCTTGGCAAACATCCTGAGTTGTCTCTCGTACTTTCTTCGTGTTGTTTTTTTTCTTTTTTTTTTTTGCGCTCCCGGCGCGTTCGAAGGATATAATTCGTTGCGTTATTCGCGCGCGATACAATGCTCGGGGAAGTTGTAATAGGTGGCGAAAATATAACATTCGTTTTACATCATTACAGATGTATGTGTGTTTGTGTGTGTATTGTCTCTCTATATTATATAAATATATCGCCGCCGCCGCCGCCGCCGCCGCCGTGTACAAGAGATGAGGGGGGAGCCCGGGGCGAGATGGAACGGGGGGGTTGGCGCGCGAAGCGCGCAGGGGGGAAGAGCCCCCCTAGTATATATATATATATATATAGATAATTTATATGTGTAGACGAGCTTGCAGAGTCCACAAACGAGACTCTCTTTCCATATAGCCCGTGTGCGCTCTTCCCTCTCATCAATGATATCTCGTTGTGCGAAGTAATTGACGAGTTCGCGTGTAGGCGGTCCCGGGCGCTTAGATTGCCCCGAGCGTTGGACTCTTCTTTTCCTCTCTCTCTCTCTCTTTCCATCTTCTCTGCGTAACCTTTTTCCTCTCTGTATTCAGGCATAAGTACAAAACGATATATGGGACATTCCGCGTGAAATCGACCTTACTGTCACCCTCATCCTGGTGGGTTTGGTTAATAATTTTTCATAATGTTGTTACAACCCTCTAATACATGCAGTTGTTTTTCTAAATCCCCCCCCCCCCCCCCCAATCTCTATTGAGTAATGAATTTTTTAAAATTATTTTACTCAAAACAGACAAGACGTAATTTAGAAATCTGAAAAAGTTCAGAAAAAATCATCTGTTTAGTATCGAAAAATTTCAGGCCATATCTCAGAGTGGTCCAACCGTTTGCTTCTCCTTTTTTACTTTATTTTTTTTATTTTGCTTGTTCGAAAGATACTTAACTTCCCACTCTCGTTTGTCGTTTAAAAATGTTAATACTAGACGGAGAATTGTTCCGAATGTTCATTCAGTCTTTTGAGCTGTTGCAAAATTTTTGATTAGCGTAAAATAATTTTTTCATTGTTTGAAAATTGCCCATTTTTTCTTTAATCAGTTGAAAAAAGAAATCTAGAACGAAGAATCACATGACTTCGAGGTTTGTAACGAAAAGTAGGAAAAATTGTTTAACGAATACCGGTTGATGATGATCGGAATCAGGTCGATTTGAATGTGAAATGATTCATACGAGGTCTGTTAAAAAAGTATCGCGAATTTTGAATTTCCGCGGGCTACGTACGTTCGATTTTCGATTTTTTCGTGGCGTTAGGTTGGTACTCGTGTCCCTCACTTATGCTGAAAAAATCGGCCATTTTGAATGTTTAGTTAATTGTTGAAAGGTGTTTTGGTTAGACGTGTTTTGGCTTGTCTTCGATTTTTGCCTATTCCAAAAAACCAGCTTTCATTGCGATGATTGAGCTTTGATTTCCGCGTCATAAACATAAATCCATAATTCGTCACCAGTTATGAACCTCTGGAGCAAATTTCGGTCGTCGCGAACCGAGTCCAACAGCTCCTTAGCAATGCTAACGCGACACTGTTTTTCTTCGAAATTGAGCAATTTTGGCACGAATTTCGCGGCGACCCCTCTCATGCCCAAATCATTGGTAAAAATCGAATGGCACGAACCAATCGATATGTTCGATATGTTCTTCAGCAACTTCTCTAACGGTTATTCGACGATTGGCCAATATTATTTTCCTCATTTCATCAATGTATTCGTCTGTTGTTGATGTGCTCGGGCGTCCGGAACGCATTTCGTTGTTCCCATCTTCTCGACCCTCTGAGAACATTTTGTACCAACGATAAACGTTGCTTTGGTCCAAGTTAGCTTCACCATATGCCACAGTCAACATTCGGAATGCGTCCACGCACTTAATTTTGTTTTTCCCACAAAATTTCATACAGATTCTTTGATCCATTTTTTTTGGAATAGACAAAAATCGAAGACAAGCCAAAACACGTCTAACCAAAACAGCTGTCAACAATTAACTAAACATTCAAAATTGCCGATTTTTTCAGCATAAGTGAGGGACATGAGTACCAACCGAACGCCACAAAAAAAAAAAAAAAATCGAAAATCGAATATACGTAGACCGCGGAAATTCAAAATTCGCGGTACTTTTTGAACGGACCCTCGTACACAGGGACTCGAACGTTGGAGATCTCGCGGCTACGGTGCAGAAATATCATATTCGTGATAATCGTGTAACGTATATGTAACGGTACTAAGAGACGATGTACCGTGTCGTTGGTAAATTAAACATTGTTTTTGTTTTTTCGTTCCAAACTTCGAACACATAATTTTTTTCGTAATTCTCTTGAAGCGATGTGAAACTTGCGTGTAAATAAATTGTCGCGCTACAGTCTATCGTTTGTCACTGTCCATGTGATTCGCGAGATGTAGAAATGATTACAAGAAAAATTTAACACCGATTTCACCGCTACGGCGCACGGTAGCTAACTTGAGAAGAAGAAAAAGGAAAAACCGAAAATCCTTATGCTCTGTCTGACGTACTTTTATTTTTTTTTTAAATTCCCAATGGCGATAACTCGAGGGTTAAAAAAACGTTCTATTTGGAAAGCCCTTGTTGGGGACGCAGGAGGGAGAGGGCGAGGAGTTAAATTCCGGGAATCACACAGAATAGATCGTACGATAGTAAGTCGTAGGAATAAGACGAGAGGGGGCCGGGGGAGGGGTTTCTTTGTGAAAGATTGCTTCGACCAGGAGATAATCATGCCAAGTGAGAGTGGGTGTGGAAAAAGGTGAAGAAGCGGGAGAATGTAAGATCTGTGTATGTGTTGGTGTGTGTGTTTGCCTGTGTTCGTGTGTGCGTTCAGCAAGGGAACGAAGAACCGGGAGCGATAGAGAGGCGAAAGATTTAAAGCACCCGGAGTAAACGAGACTGAAAGAGATAGAGTTTGGCTGCTGCATCACCCTGAACTTGCCCGAATACCTTTCCTCCGAACCTCACGGTAACACCATATATACATACTGAACCAATGCACATGGCACCCAAGCGCATTCTCTTGCTTTCTCTCTCGTCTATCGTTTATATTATCGTTTCTCTCTCTCTCTCTCTCTTTCTTTCTCTTTCTCTCTCTCGTAGTTTCTTCTCTGTTTGTATCCTTCTTATGCTTGGATCCCCCACCATTTCTTTATCCCCAGCCTCTTGACGCCTCGCACAGACACAGACACATACACAAATATGCACAGAGAGCCTGGTTCTTTTCGTTCTCTCCCCCTTGTTGGTGCTCACTCGGTTCATAGGTCTCTCTCGTACCCCGTATGGACTGTCGTACTTTTCTCTCTCTCTCTCTCTCTCATTCTCCCGTTTCTTTCCAGTCTCTCGCCAGTCCTCCTTATACTTCGTTTCTCTCCTTGGGCGTCTAACCTACTCGTTTCTTACGCTTTACCATCGGGTACCGGGTGTAACTTTGTCTTCAATTCACGAGGAACAATCTGCCGGCGAGATTATTTTGGGAATAACATTTTTCTTATTCTCAAAAAGTAAAAAAAGATACTTTTCTTTACCCATCGATGTGCTAACTGATGCGTTTCTTTAATGAAAAAAAAAAAAAAAATAGACGAAAAAAAACATTCTATCATGGAAAATTCGATCTTGAGACAGGTATAGAGAGTTTGATTTGTGTAAATCTCAAGAGTCAAGTCGCCGTAAAAAATATAAACAATACTTTGATGCAGCAGCGGATATGAAACTTTCGAGGATTTCTAAGAAGAAGAAAAACAACTCGAAGAACACAAGAATGAAATATTTTTACGATTGAAATGTTTTCGTTTTTTTTTTTTTGCCGTTTTACTTTCATGACTTTTGTAGATAGCCCAACGTCCTTGATCGTTGAATGAAAGTTGTAAGCTACGAAATTTTCGTTAGAACTTGAGGCATTTTTATTAATAACATTAATATATCAATGATAATGAAAAAAAAAAAAATTAAATAAATCAAAGACTTTGAGACAAATCGTTACGTAACGGCCGAGACACCCGTTATATGGAGACAGACGAGCAGTGACTACAGTCAGCATTATATATACCTACCCTGAACCTCGGGAACCTCTACCTACCTGCTCGCTAACGAGCCTACCTGCTGCACTTCTTCTTACATTCGGCGAGGTCCGGAGAGCGCCGAGAACCTCACCTCTCTCTGCTGCTCATCGTACACCCCCCCTTCCCCCCTCCGAGCCTTCGCCGACCCTCCTGTCGCCCCTCGCGAGCGCGCGCCCACTGCAACGTTCTCTACACATCCCCCCCCCCCCCCCCCCTCCGCCCTTCTCTCATTTTATTCCCTTCTTCGTTCTCCTCTCGTTGCTCACGACGCGAACAGATCCTTCCTCGTCTCGTTCCCCCGCCTCGGTAACGCGCAATTTATGTGTATCCACGTATGTACACTAGGAGGTTACCGTTGCTCGGATATTTCGCGCTCTTGCATTTGAACGAGAATGGAGCGAAGGGCGGCGAAATGAAAGATTGTTTTTTCTACCTTCAAACAGGAAATTTTTTATTTTGATTTTTTTCTCGTAAAAATAGTTTGGTCGTGAAAAATATTTTGAGAGTATGAAAAAAGAACCACGAATACAAGTTTGTTTTCTTCGAATGACGATCATTTTGCTTCTATCGAAGGGATTTCGATAAGAGTGTTTCGAAATGATTGCGCGAAGACTCGGAGAATGCCATTGTCGTTCGTTCTAATATCTCTAACTTTTGTGACTGTGAGAGGATTTGTAAAATGATCGAAAAAGACAAAAAGAAAATGAACGGAGATGCGTCTCGAAAAATCCATGATCTGTTTTGGAAAATCTGCAAAAAAAAAAATTCAAAAACCACGTTATCTCGATTGACCGAGCGTCATTTCGAAGCTTGAACGGTTACGCATTGAATGACCGTAGAGTGGAGTCGCAATTCCTTCGGGAAATGACGTTGCGACAATTTTAGTGAGACAATTTTTACGAGAATACTTTTGGATAATTTGAATATCGTTCGAGATCGTATCAGCAACTGTATCAAAGGAAAAGAGACTCCACTTTATTGCTTCACAGTGCTGTATTTTCGCGTGTGTGTGTGTGTTTGCTGTTACCCATCTTTTTCTCCATTAGCGGTTAAACAAATTTCCTAGGAAGCTTTTTCCAAGAAACCTTTAAGAGAGAGAGAGAGAGAGAGAGATAGAGGTGGTAACACCCTAGCCAGAGAATTACATCGAGAGACGGTGAGAAACGATGAGAAAAAAAAACGAAAAGGAATAGCAAGAAGGGTCCCTCAGTTATGACGCGTTGAGGGTTCTCTCGATTGAAAATCGAGTTAACGAAAAAAAAAAAAAAAAACAGATGGAAGAAGCGTTACAAGATTATTGTGAGGGGGGCAGGTCTTTCCTTATATTCGTTTCTTTCGCTTTTCATGCACTGCGAACCCGTGGAATGCACTTGATACCTCTCGATGTTACGCCTCTCGAAACAAGCTCCCATCCCTCTGCTCTCATGCTACTAATTTTTTTTTTTCTTCTTCACCTATTCCTCGTTACTCTCTATTCCGTGAGAGCCTTTTGTTTAATGCCTGCTCGTACTTTGGTGCTAACCTGTTCTTTCATTTTGCCTCTTCTCATAATCGCACCTTTGTCATCGTAACGAAATAAAAAAAGAGTCTATCGTATTTTAGTAATTGAACTAGTGAAATGGAAAAATGATGTTTAAGGGAGGGGTAAGGGTTTCAGCGTAAAAAAAAGACTTTTATTGCGATTTTTTTTCTCAAATATGGATTGAGCAATTTTATTCGAACCTTTTGTACATTATTGAGCATACTTTTGACAATGCTGTGTAATTTTTTCATGCGGAAATATTGAAGCATAAGCCCGTAACAGAGCTTTCCCCAGAACGTCTTGGAAAAAAAACAATTTGCGGTGTTCACTATAACTCGGCCGGAAATTATCTGAAAATGAAAAACCATGAAAATTTAGTCAAATTATAATCAAATCTTCCCCCCAACGTTCTCTGATAATTTTTTTTTTCATTTAAAAATTTTTATCTAAAGTGTGAACTGTTATTTTCCACGAAAAATTCCGCCATTTTGGGGGTGGGAAACACCCTTAATGTAAAAAAAAAATTTTAACTAAACGTTGGGGGGAGGTATTTTATATGTAGAAAATGTGTACAAAGTTTGAAATGAATTGGTCAAGTAGTTTTTAAATGGCAGTGAACATGGACTTGGAAAAAGTAGTTTTAAGAAAAACGCGTCTAAAGTTTATGAAGTAAAAAAGTCGATTTCTTCAGCCTCTTTTCTCTTAAGTCTTCGTTTTATTCTGGCTTCTTTGCTCTGCTGCTCAGCTTGAATCTCGGCCCTGTCAATGCGATTGCTGTCCGTGAGTGATGCATAATCATGAGCGCTTGGGCCGACGCTGACGTTCATGTCAGACAGAAAAGTTATAAAAGCACCAGCACCTTCATTGAAAGTGAATGCAGCTACATAAGATGCAAATTCAACAATTTGTCTGCTGCCAGATAATTTTTTCGGTGCAATTCTCCAAATCAGCTGGTTCAAACTTTCGTTGCCATTTTGAGTAAAGCCTCCAAGACACCGTTCTAGAAGTTCGTCTTTACTCAAATCTTCATAAATCGGTTTGATCGCTTCTATGACATCTTGTGGAAGTGGAGTGTAGTCATGTTTGAAATTTTCCACTCCTGTTGTGGCCAAAGCTTTTTGATATGAACACCACGAGTTCTCACCGCTCATGCACTTATGGTGTTGAGGGTTATCGTCTGTTGACTGCTGGTGGTAGAACGTTGCCCAGATTGCATTTTTCATTCCTTCCAGCGAATCACAATTATGTCTGGTTGCTGCTCCATAGTATCGACTCAAATTATCAATGACTTTTCCAGTGAGCTTTCCTTTGCCGCCGAGTAACTTACTTTGCCTTGTTTTACCAGCATTTTTTCCGGTTTTTACAACTTTATTTTCTACAGTTTTATTTACTAGATCGCGTAGGCGTTTACCCATTCTTTTTTGCACGTGACCTACACATTCTTTTTTAGCTGCACTCGACAACTGCACTGCTAGCCCGACCGCCCTCAGCTGTTAGAGGTATAGCGTTAAAGGCCAGGAGATTAATAAGACAATAACTTCAAGAATATTGCTTAGATCGGTTAAAAATTTTAAGGACATATTCTTGAAATGTTAAACAATAAGATAAGACAAAAAAAACATTCGATTTTTCAAAAGTGAAAACCCTTACCCCGCCCTTACGGGGTACGGCCACCGCAGCGGGTATATAAATCATGTGCACATTTAAGAATTTTTTCCGTATGAGAAAGTGAGTTATTTGTAAAAATAATTACACATCCATTTAGTATAAATATCAAGCTAATAAAAAATATTTTTTTTTTGTTTTGTTTTTCGTTATACAAAATGGCCGACTGATGCTACATGATTTTGGTATCTTTTTTTTTCGGGCGTGACACTTGACGTACACAATTTTTGACGCAGAAGAATAAAAAAATTGTCGTTAATCTACATCGGAATACCTAGAGAAGTACGTACGGAATTTGAAAAATATTGTTTTATTCGTATACCGTAGGTATTTGAACTTAAAAGGTGAATTTCCCGTGAAAACTTTCCTATAAAACTGCTGCATAAAATGAAACGTTTTAAGTTAATCAAAAATTCCGTACGTACTTTTCTGCGAAATGTAATTAGAAACATAGTAAACAATTTTGAAGTCAATCGGGTAAAAATTGTCAAAGTTATTTATCACGTGGCGCGCTCGGGTACTCTATAGCCGTGCCAGACCGTATGCTGACGTTATACGCTTAAAGTCGGTGAAAAAAAAAAAACTAATTACTACCCTTAACTTATTTTTATGTTGATAAAGCATCGTTTGAGCAAAAAAAAAAACATTGATTTTTTGAAAATTCTGCCGTGGCCAAACCAATTAAAAAAAAATGTTCACGCGCGTTTTTTTGATAATGCTGCAAAATTCAAATCTCTGTAATTTTTAAATGACCGATGATAGGGGTTTATGTTTTTGCACGCAGAGCTACACATCTCTTTTCTATAAAAATTTCATTTTTCCCCCCTTTAGCCTGAAACTTTTCGCACAAATGGACCATTCATTAAATACCCTTTGCTACTGATTTTGCACAAAAAAATCGATCGAGGCGTTTAGATGTTATGAATCTTATGAATTTTTTTTCAACACGAGGCTATAATTTTATTTTTTTACACAATTCAATCGTCATTCAAAGCTGGCTCGCTATTGAAGTTTGTCGAGGATCGACAGAGGCGTTTAGAATTTTTCGAAAAATCCAGAAGGACCTTGGGGAAACTCGCAACTTTTTCATTTTCACGGTTTGTTTTTTTGTTTCTTTCCAATTTCATTCCTTTCAAACTTAATTCTCGTATTGTGCGAGACGCGTCGCAGAATAAAATGTGTGAAACACGTGGAATTTTGTGAACACGTGTTGAAATTATTTTACCGATTCGTCGGGCCGCTCGGAGAGGGGCAAAGAGAAAAAAAAGGGGCAAAAGCACGTGGTGTTTGGATTGTAAATCATTGAGAAAAGAATCAATCCTCGAAGTCATGTGTTTCGTCTACTTTTTTTTTTTTTTTCTTTTTTTTCAGATTATTTACGAGCACCGTTTTGGACATTTTCGGTCGTTAATTATACACGAAAGTGGGGGTTGAGTAAATGTATCGAGAGTTTAACGGAAAATTCAGGGAAATTCGAGATTCATTGACGATAGGGTGGACAAGGGGGGGGGGGGATGTATTAATAAATTTATAGCACAAGGACGAGCAGGGTCGAACGAGACTGACGGAAATTCGGTCCCTGACCCGTCTCAACACGTGCTCGACACGCGGGGTCATTTAATTCACGTTGTCACGCAATGTCACGCGAGCTCGAGCAAAAGTGTCGGTCCTGTTGTAGATAATATGTGCGCGCGTGAGAGAGATAGAGGGCATACAGTGTAGTCCTGTTTACAGTACAAATCACGAAGCGTGTTCGTGGTCCTGTGTAGTTACAACCCGCGACGGAAGCTACTTGACCAGTCTATATGTATTTATCTACACACACACACACACGCAGGTATTCCCCCCCCCCGTACGGTACATGATATAATACATGATAAATTTATCTTGATCACATAGAAATATCTATGAGATTGGGAATGATTCGAAATATTTTTTATTATTTGCCCCAATACACAATACAGTTTCATAGTACAATCAATAGAGAATATTGTGGGGCATTAAAAATAATCGACAATTTTTTTTTTTTAATAACGTTCAGTATCACGTACCGAATGTGAGTTAACAAAATGGTTACAAATTAAGGGAGCGGAAGTGCTGCCATTTTGAGGAAAACCGCATTGGCCAATATCTCCGTTACCGTGCACTTTAGGCCAAAAATGGTAATAACCTTTCTTGTAAATAATTGAATTTCCCATCTTTTTTTCTGAATAATTTTTTTTGTATCACTCACCGCTTACGACTTATACCACTGTTAAAATTCATTTATTCACTTTTTGACCTGTATCTCTCCTAATAATTGTTTAAACAATAAAATTCGAATAACTTATCTTTTGAATACATACATTTTCCACAACTTTTATTCAAAACTTTTTTGTCTGAAATGAATATTCTCAAAGTTATAACGCGTTTTCATTAGCCTTGCACCCAGTAGCGCAACATTGAACGCGTTATAACTTTGAGAATATCAATTTTAGACAAAAACGTTTTGAATAAGAGTTGTGGGAAATGTATGGATTTAAAAGATAAGTTATTAGCATTTTATTGTTTAAACAATTATTAGGAGAGATACAGGTCAAAAAGTGAATAAATATATTTAACAGTCGTATAAGTCGTAAACGGTAAGTGATACGAAAAAAATTATTTAGAAACAAAGATGGGAAATTCAATCATCTACAAGAAAGGTTATTAACATTTTTGGCTTAAAGTGCACGGTAACGGAGTTATTGGCCAATACGGTTTTCCTCAAAATGGCGGCACTTCCGCTCCCTTAATTTGTAACCATTTTGTTAATTCACATTCAGTACGTGATACTGAACCTTATTAAAAAAAAAAATTGTCGATTATTTTTAGTGCGATGCGGACAAGAGTAACGGGCTCCCTATTGATTGTACTACCAGGTGCAGCACCCAAAAGTATACTTAACACTTCGTCTGTAAACCTGGGTCGTTCGTGTCCGAGCGAAAACACCATTGGTTTGTACCTGGGAAATTGATTGCCTGTCCAAAACTTTTCAGATCCAAAACTTAAGCATTTAGCTTTAAACAAACGAAACGAAATAATTTTTTTCTCAAATCTACAACAATTCACCTACAATTTGCAATTTGGAAAATGACGCTATCTTCATTTTTCTCTGAGTTACAATTTTTTTTTTGTAAATAAAATTTTTTTTTCCCCCCAATTTCTTCATTTATTTAACGAAAAAATTTATGAAAAAAATTAAATTTTCGTGAATTTTACAATTGGTACATCAAAATGAATATTTCGAACAGTAGCGTGAATTTTTTCAGAATTTTTCAGTGCATTAAGGCGGTGAAACAATGGCCGCACGCGAAAGACCCACGTTTACAGACGGGACGTGCGGATAAAACGTTTACAGACGAAGTGTTAAATCCTGTTTAACGACGACCAAGTTCCCTCGATAAATTAATTTCATCGTCATCTCTCGTTGTAGTTTAAAAATAAAAGGAAAATCGTATGCATATTTGTAATACTTGTTGAATAGTGTGAAAATGGTTGTTTTCGGCGGTCGCGAGGGGAGGAGGAACAATTTTGATGTACGAGGGGGGACTCAAAAAAAAAACGGGAATTTCGTCATAATTTCTTTATTTTTTAATATTTTCACACCAAATTTTGATCACCTTCAAAGTATTCTCCTTTGATCACAACGCACCTCTGCAAACGATCCTTCCAATGTTCAAAACATTTTTTAAATTCACTTATCGGGATGTTCTTTAGGCCTTCCAGCGATTTTTGTTTTACCTCCTCCACAGTGGCAAAACGCTTGATTGCTGCTTTGTTTCGGGGTCGTATCCATAGCACCACGATTCATCACCAGTAATCACCTTGGAAAAAAGTTCAGGGTCCTCTTCGAGCTGATTTTGAAGTTCAAAACATGCCTGAAGTCGACGCTCCCTTTGCTCGTCTGTGAGAAGGCGAGGGACAAATTTGGCTGCAACTCTGCTCATGTGCAAATCTTTGGATAAAATCCTCTGAATTGAACTCCATGATATCCCAGACATCTCACAGAGTTGATCAATGGTTCGGCGACGGTCTTGACGTTGTGGGGCGTCCTGAACGGGATTGGTCTTCAATTGACATTTCTCCGTTATTAAAACGTGAAAACCACTCGTAGATCCTGGTTTTACTTAGAGCAGCATCTCCATAAGCAGTCTTAAGCATTACAGTAGTTTCCGCGGCCGCTTTCCCCAACAGGAAACAAAATTTCACAGCCGCTCGTTGCCCTCGACAATCGGCCATCGCGTTTTCGCCGAAATGGAAAAAGTTGTTTCACTATAAAAATTCCCACGGGCGAACCGATGCACTCACGGCGACAGAACTTCGCACACTAACTCAGGAGACGTGTCCCCAACGGACACCTGGTCGAGCAATGGGTTTCCTCACTCTCCCTCCCCGCCGCAGCGCAATTCCCGTTTTTTTGGGTCCCCCCCTCGTATGATAATCATTTTTCAATAAATGTCCCATTTTTTTCGGAGTTCAGTAGCGGGGAAAAACAAAAAACTTCTTATTTTCTATGGAACTAATTCGATCTGAGACGATAATTTTTGGAAAAAAATCGTAAAAATTCATAGCATTTACAAGAATTTCTTTTTCTTTTTTTCTTTTTTACGATATCGAATAATCGGAACTGCTGAATTACCGTGAAATGTCTCGTATATTAATATTAACAATTATAGATAAATATATGTATGCGTATATTGTGACGTGAGATACGCAAATATAAATATACGCGAGGAAACGAGTTATTCTTTATTATCAATGAATTGGGTGTCACGAGTTCAGACGATTTATTTGTTATCTCGGTGCGTTAATTAATCGTTCGATAATATATTTTCACTTAGCGTATCATTCGTCTTTATTTTCCTTTTGCGTCTACTCGGGGGTAAGTTCGTCACGTTTAAACAAATTTTTTTTTATCAATGCTCGTCAATGCGTCCCAGACGAATTAGCTCTCCATCTACCGAGAATATACGCACATTTAAAACACGCGATAATTGATCATATTTGGAAATTTTTCGAAATTTTTTATTCTTTTCGGCGCGCGAAGGACTTGAAGTCGATGTGAATTATACCGCCAATGTTTTCACGAGAAACGTAAGAATTTTTATTTTTTATTTTATCTCACTTTAATAATCCTGAGCATCAGTTAATTTTTATTTATTTTTTTTCGTAATTAATCAAAAGCTTCGAACGGTCTTCCGTGAATTCTCCATTTAAGATTCATACGACTAATGGAATAACGATTTTAATCACAAACATTTAAATTAATTTCTATGCGAAATAAATAATTTGTCAATGAATTTGTAATTAATTCAACTCTCGACTGTTTACAAATATTTTTTCGCTCTAATTATCAGGAGACGCGGCTGCGCTCTTGACGGCAAGCAATCAAAACAGAATGTTCTATTTTTTATTTACGAGATAATGAGAGTCAGGTTTGATATTGGGGGTTAATGGTGATTAGGTGTTACAGACTTTTGAGCTTACCGAGTAGTTTGACATGAATGTTGACGGAGGGTAAATTCTTATGGCAATTCATTTGGAATTTCGATTTTTTATTACGATTGCGAAACAATGTAATTCATTTAATTCGACATTAACCCCGGAAAAAATTATACACGGAGAACTTATCAAAACGTTATTTTGTCGCACGCAAATGTTCGAGTGTATACCTGGATCGTATAGGAATAATTCGGTATTGCCCTCATCCCCCACTTTTTCCCTATTATCCATTAATTTTAGTTCACTTGTAAAATCGTTGCATAGGGCCCCAAAAAAATGTATCGCAGTGTAAAAGCGACAAGAACAACGGCAACAACGAGAAAAAAAAAACAAATATTCATCAGATCAGTACCAATGTCATTGACCCCAGTCTCAATTAGTCATATGCAGCTTCTGTCGCAAAGACTTGCTCTCGCATGAATCACATCCGTTCAATTCTCTCTCTTTCTCTCTCCTGGCTGTGGAGACCATCGATAAGTGCACTTGTCCATTAATATATGTATATTTATATGTATATCGTCGGTTCGGTTTCGTTGGCGGATTCTCCGACGTCAATTATAAATATATATATATATATATATATACATATCAACATATTATCCTCTGTTGCGCATTAATAATCGTTCAGTCGATCATTATAATTACGCGAATTCTCGAATCCGATCGTAAACCACTTTGTAACCGGAGCTCTTGTCGTTGCGAAGTGTTTTATTTTTATTTTTTGTTAAACGCTAAATACCCATTTGGAATATATCGTGAATGAGGCAATATATACGTGGAACGTTGAATTACGCGTATGACGAGCCAACGGTGAAAGCGAGAGAGTGAGAAAGAGAGAGGAAAAGAAAGAAAAAAAAAGAAGAGAGATATGAAAGACTCACGGTTATGATTATAAAACGATATATCGGAAGGCGTTTACCAGATGCGACGGGAGTCGAAAGAGGCGAATCGTCCACATATATAGAGAGAGAAAAAGATAGAGAGTTGTACGAGAGAAGGGAGCTAAATGTGGCGCGAGAGAGACGAAAAATTGAATGACGAACGTTCCAGTGAAGAGCAAAAGCGAAAGAGAGCGAGAGCGAGAGAGTGAGCGCGAAGAGAGGAAAAAAAAACGAAGGGAAAGAGGATCGGGAGCAATAACCAACGTCTCTCTGCGTGCTGGTCCGTCGTTGCCGAGGTTAGCAATCTGTAGTGTTTTACGACAACTATAAATATGGCCATAAAGCTCTTTGTTTAGAGCAGGCTAGTCCGGCTTTCGAAACTCTCGTCGCGAGAGACCGAGAGAGTGAGGGAGAGTGTGAGCGAGTTTTGCAAATGTTCAACCCCGTGAGCTGTGTGGCGCTCTGGGTACTTTGGTCCCCGGTGTTCCTTGCCTCTTCGTGCGCGAACGACGAACGACGCCATTTTCCATGTCTATACAGCCAAGCCATTCGATGTTTAGTTGTAATGCCATTGGTCTATTCAGAAAAACGGGGTTTACCATAAAAGGTCGTCAAGGGCGTCATTTCGTTCAATTTTTTCCATTCATCAACTGGAAAATATTCCGATATCTTTCAAAGTTCAATTAAACCTGCTATCGTTTCTTTTATTTTCTTCAATTGTCCGCTGTACAATGTTGAGAACAAAAAAAAAACTAATAACGACAATGAACATAAACTAATATATCCATACGATCTATTAGTCGATGTAAAGTCATTATGCAATTTATTATCTCGTTAATATCCCCTGGGATAAAACACTTGAGGAGAAGGGCAGGGAGAGAGAGAGAAAAATAAAATTCTTTTTTATTTTCTCAAAGTGTGACTAGACGTTAAAAAGAACGGTTATATTCGATACGATAATTTTTATTTTATATAAACACGCGGTTTGGTGCCATCGACGATTTGCAGAAACGCTTTTGCGTAGATAATTATCTCGTAATACGTGTTATACGTGGTGGCATATTCAATGAAAAAAAAAAGCACCGTCGTGGTATTCGGGCGCGTTATAAGTATGGCATGAGCGAGAAAGACCGAGAGTAAGAGCGAGAGGAAGAGAGAGAAAGGGAAAATCTAACGTGATCATCATCATCATCATCATCATCATCTCTCGCAAGTTCTTATCGTCAGTAGGACTCCGCTAAACGTGTACATATATATTCGTTTTAATCTCGTGAAAAAATCTACAAATTCGATGACCTCGTAGAATGCCGGTCGTTCCCATCAACTTTATCTTCACGCTGGAATCTCGAACACGAAATCGAGCATACCGGGATAATTTCTACGGGGTATTCCACGACCGCGACGACGACGACGACGAGAAACGACTACGATGTCTCTCTCTCTGTCTTTCTCTTTTCTTCGCATTTTTTTTTCTTCCTCTTTCGGTTTCTTTCCCTCTTTCACATCCGCAGTCTCGTTCGCTTTACTCTCTTCGTTCGCTGCTGCCGCTGATGCGCCCCGTGCATGGTATTAGCTGCACGTACATCGTGTGCAGTCTGTGTGTCTGCTGGTCTCTCTTGCGCGACACCGGATCGTTAGTCATACATTTACGAGATTCTCGAGAGCAGTAGGTGATGGCTGACTCGCGGCAAACACGATTTTCCCCGTTTGCAATTTTAACTTTGCCGCTTCTTCTTTCTCTGCTTCTTCTTCTTCCTCTCTGCTTTTTCTTCCTCTTTGCTCCGATTATTTCGTCCGTTTCGCACCACTGATGAGACCATGCGTTTGTCGTTTTGCGAGGTCGAAGAAACGTTGAGAGAGAAAGGCCTCGGAGGAAATAACGAACGAACGGATGTTGAGGCTTTTGGTATTTCGATTTCCGGAAGGATTGAGACACGGAAGTCATCCCGACGGAATTATAATACGACGATCAGAGGGCAGTTCGTTTTTGTTTTTGTTTTTTTCCTTCGCGCAATACAAACGTAAATAGAAAAATGGTGGCGTAAGGATGACGGAAAAAATGGTCAACAGTGCGCGGGAGATTAAGAAGAAACGTTTGTGAACAAAAAAAAAACGATTCGCTTGTAGTTCATTTTGTTTTTAACGATAATATCAACGGAAGAACAATGTCGGACGCTATTTCGTGAGTCTAGCGTTCCGCCCGATGTCTATCTTATCGCTTCTAATTTCGAATCTTTGGTCGCTATTTTCACCGTTCGGTTATCAACTCGCCGGTTAAACGATCCAGTTTACTTGAGCGTCTGCGCTTGGTTCCGTGGAAACGACGAGTAAGGAAATTCAAGTGAATTATCGATGGAGAAAGGGACAAACGAAAAAGACCAGCTTTTTATAGGACGACGGGAGACAGAGAAAAAGAAACATCGAGGTGGGAAGTGGGGAGATGAAAACGGTAGAAAGAGAGGTGGTCCCGATCAATCGTTCAGGCGGTGAGTTAACTAGGTCTAAATAAGGCAACCAGTTCCTGACCTCTCTTTTCATCCCTCTTCATCTTTCATTTACCTCGTCTGTCTCTCTCCCTCTATCTCTCTCGCTCGGTGTAAATAATTGTAACTCGTAAAGGGGACTAGGTAAAGGATTTATATGGGCGTAGCCGTTGGGGATCGACACTTGCTACGCCTCGAAACGCCGCGGTATCTATCGTCGTCATTGCGCGGTCTATATAGGAGTTATTCCGTGGGTTGAGAGGCCTCATGTGCAACCGGCAACAGCAGCAGCGTCGAGCACAACCGGCAACGCGACAGATCTTACATTACATATACATATACATATATATATATATATATATATATAGAAATGCGAGGCGAGACCGCGAGTCTCGCGAGGAGGCAAAGTCTTTACATTGCATCCAAGCTATTCCTCTCGGTTGCTCCTCATGCTTGCTCCATTCCCTTTCTTCCTCATATCATTCTCTCTCTATCCCTCTCTTTCTCTTTCTCTCTTTCTCGCTCTCTGTATCTCGGTCTTCTCTCTTTTCTCCCAACCGCATTCGTTCCCTTCTTCGTTCATCCTCGGCTCGTTGCTCCTTAGCGTGTACCGATATAGCTTTAGGAGAAGACAACGCGAATGGCTTTTGCATCCGCGTACACTTCTCTCATACTGAAACACGGTATACCCTATTCGCATATACGCTGTATCGGACGTTCTCTCTCTCTCTTTCTCTCTCTCTCTCTCCCCCCCCCCCCCCTCTCACTTTCTCTCTCTCTCAACTCTGAAGTGTCTCCGCGTGCATATGTGCAAGAACTTAAAAAAAAAATAATGTTGAAGATACAGAGGGAGATGAGGAGCTTCAAGATGCGTCGAGAGTCATTTCTCTTCATCCTAATGAGCCACGCGATTATTCATTCATTTTCGTTTTCTTTTTTTTCTCTTTTAATTGCCGGTTCCCTATCATTGGACGCAATTACTTTGACAACATAGAATTCAGATATGTTTGACGTCTCTTTGGATGATTGAGCTTGGAAAATTTTATCGGGGATTTTCGTTGTTACTTGATTACTCGAATCTTGCAACCTCTTGTCGAGTCTCACGCGCGACAAAAGGGCGCCCTCTCGTCATATCGTAATACGAAAATTCTTGACGCCCGTGTATATAAGCCACTGTGCAGCGAATGGCCGTTGTATTTACGTTGTTAAATATGAACGAGCAACTTGCTGCGAGGTTGCCCCCGATAATCTTATCGTACCGCGATGATATTGCACCGTTTTACGAGAAACACTATAAAATTGCTCGTCCGGAATCTCTTCTCGTCGTTCTCCCTCTTTCACCATTTCTCTCTTCAGGTGCGCCTTTTTCTTTATCACTAATACGCGCGAGGTGAGTGATTACGTTGAAATATTAGTTACCTCATTTCTCGGGGGCATTAAAATTCCCTTTCTCGTTCTACCTCGAGGTGGGATTTCATGAACACTGAGTGGCAGCAGCCTTTTATTAACTTACTAGTTTTCGGCCAGTCACCTAACAAATCACGAAACTAATTGCCGGTAACAACTGATGAGTTACTTAAAAAAAATACTGTTGCCTTTCGCTATTTATCAAATGGTACTTTGACTCTTCGCGAGTTCCGTACGTCATCTCGCGGCTTATTCCCAAAATTATGGTGACGCTTCTGTGCTGGAATTATTCCGGGCACCCTGTGTGTATTCGAATTTATATTTTTATTGTCGCTACTGGTACCGTGCACTTAGATTCTTGTTCCGTAGGTTAGATATCTTGTAAAACTTGTTGTATGACTAGAGAAATGAATTTAGACTCAAGGGGACTTGGGTCCAAGAGCATGGAATCTCTTTCTCCCCGTGTTTCTTTCTCTCCCCATCTTGTTCTCTTACTCTTTCATATTCTCTGGCTTTCGTCGGTGCAAAGAACAGGAGAAGAAGAAACAAGAGAAGGAAAAGAGTAACAGAGAGCATAGTGTTGGGCGAGTAGCTGATGATGGTGCTCACTGGCTCGGTGTTCATTCTCCTTGTATGCCTTATAGCTCCGTTCCTCCCCTGCCACAGCGACGCAGAAGAGAGTACGAGTCAGAGAGAGAGAGAGAGAGAGAGAGGGGCGAATGAGCATCTATACTCTTTGGCGTCGGCCTTGCGGCGTTGCCGTTTCGTTTTTTCGTATCTCATGCTTGTATTATACACTCCTTGGAGTCGGGCAAACCAGCAGAACGGCACTGCGACATGCTGCTGCGCCGTGAGGCGCTTACGGGGCGCGGAGGGGGGGAAAAAAGGCCCAAGCGTCGACGTCGCCACGACGCCCCGCGAACTTTGGGGACGAGAGGCCAACAAACACACACGCAGGCCTTCCCCCGCTTTTCAAAATAAATTCGCGGGTGCTCCGGGCACGGCCTCGACGTCGTTTCACGAGACGCGAGACGCTGCTCTATGCCACGGGAAAGATAAAGAGATGAAGAAAATGAGACGATGAGCCTCTGCAGGCCTCTTTGCTCGAGGGCCCCCGCGCACACACGCGTTTGCTCCCGGCTACGAAATATCCCTCTTGCCGCTCTCGCTCTCTTTCGGTAAATAACGCACGGGATAAAGGATGCGGAGAGGCTCGTCAGTCAATGAACGAAAGGATGCGCGATGAAAATTGTAATTGGAGCAAATAACGATAATTGAGTGTTTCGGGGGAAATGACGAGACTGACAAGAAAAGTACCCGTGGTGTCCCCCTCCGATTTTGTTGAAACTCATGTATGTTATAGAGCATTAAAAACTAAACGACACGTATTTTTTTTATCGGCGGAAAAACGGTTTCAGGGGGTGAAATCACCCCGTAAAGTTGCACAGGTCAAGCGGCGATTTTGCAGTTTCACATACAAGCAGTGCATCGATTTTGATGAAACAAAAATTTAAATGGTTCTTATGCGAAGGAATGAAGAACCCGCCAGATAATGAAAAATACTATATATTTTAAGACCGTAGTCTGGTCTAGAGCGAGATTTTTAACGTCATTTCTAATGTGCAATAACGTTTAAACCGTTGAAGTTGTCTTGATGAAAATTTACACGTGCATTTACTGATCCTTAGAGAATACTTGTACATTAAAAAAAAAAAATATTTTAAATATTTTCATGCAGTTTTTTGCCTTGTTGCAAACATGGTGCGCCGAAATCGGCGCCCACTCTGGACGATGTTGTATGCATCTGAAAAAAAAAATATATATATATTCTCAATCTGTATGAGTATTCTGAGCACTGGTAGCAGAATTGGTACTTAAAAAAATTTTTTGACAAAATGGCGACCTGTTGAACTTTCATTAATGATATTTCATTATTCGACGAGTTATAAAATGTCGGCAAAATTATTGTTCGACTCAATAAAAAATTTGTTAAGTACCAATTCCGCTACCAGTGCTCAGAATACTCATACAGATTGGGAATATATATATATTTTTTTTTTTCAGATGCATACAACATCGTCCAGAGTGGGCGCCGATTTTGGCGCACCATGTTGCAACAAGGCAAAAAACTACATGAAAATATTGAAAATAATTTTTTTTTTTTAATGTACAAGTATTCTCTTAGGATCAATGAATGCACGTGTAAATTTTCATCGAGACAACTTCAACGGTTTAAACGTTATTGCACATTAGAAATGACGTCAGAAATCTCGCTCTAGACCAGACTACGGCCTTAAGGGGTCGAGACACCCTTGAACATCTACTTCTTGCACCCTACATTGAAAACTTACGAATCGATCGGAATGAAAATTATGCTGTTTTATAGTGGAAATAAAATTAAAGTTCACACATTTTTGTATTTCTACAAGAGAACAATTTTAAGGGAGTAAGCTAACCCTATTTGAGTTTTCACATTCCAGTTGTCTCCTTGTTATTTCAAATGTGTTTGCCGATACGCACTCTTCTCATTAAGCTAAAATTAATGATTCACCGCCTTTCTTTATTTCAAGGGGTCGAAAGACCCTTGAACATCTACTTCTTGCAACTTTTTGCACAGACCGCGCCTCCAAAAAGTTATTTATTTTTTTTTCGGTTAGCGCGTTTTTCACATTGATTCTTTGACTTTTCGACAAAAACTCGGTGTTATTTGAAATCAGCGGAAAATATCCGATCGAATAGGGTATCGAAACATTGAAAAAAAAAAAGGAAAAAAAAAAGGAAAAAAAAAATATTTGTAATTTTTTGCCCCACCTTTTCGGAAACCTAAAAATGTCGAAATTTCAAATGGTCATAACTTGGCTTCCGTTTCATCGATTTTGGGTTTTGAGGGGCGTTTTTAAAACGTCTCGAGTAGAGAACGCATTTTCGATCATCCCGATATCTCAATTATTGTAGCCGTGAGAGCGGGTTGAAAATCGGCGAAAAAAATGAGAAGGGGTATGTATGGAAAAATTCGCAAAAATCGGTTTTCGGTACTTTCTCCTTGTGAGGTAGAGAGAGAGAGAAAGAGAGAGGAAAGCATATCCTTAGGGTTGGGGATGAAAAACTTTTTGAATCAATAGTTGTTGAAATTATATTTTTACTTTAATGTTTATTAATTAAACGGATTATTGAGTTATTATCCAAAAGAAAAACTCTGAATTGAGGACAGTGGGATGCGGCGAGGGCGAAAATCGCGAACACCAGGGTTACGCGGTAGGAATGTTAGATGCAGAATGCGGGAAGCGTAAGAACGAATGTTTGAAACTTGCATAACTCACGGAGGGCCACTTTAAAGAGGCCAAGGAATTTAAATGCATCGTGAAATGTAACGAGACTTCTTCGAGTAAAATTTTAAATGGTACACCATCGTAACGCTCTTTTGAAACTCAACGATCCCTCATCGAGCTTAGGATCGTGCGCCAGGTATATGAAATTTCGTTTCGATCCTCTAGTTTTACCTCTCGGTGAACTGTAATCCGTTTGGGAAACTCTGACAAAGCAATCATGCTTACGGAAAGGAAAAAAATAATAATAATAATACATTCGATTCATAACGACAAGTGTTTGCGTCTTGTTGCGACCGCACTGCCACATTGTGCCTCAAGAGAAGCGATACAATGTCGCTACGGATGGTTTGCATTTGCACGCCAGTTTCGCCCTTTTTATGTATCGTCATTGATATGATTGTTACAACTGCCGTTGTAACTCGATTTTCTCGGCTGAGCCGAACAGCTCGCACGCAATCGGAATTCGTGCTTCCGGCTCAAAAAGAAACCCACAAAAACGGATGCGAGTCCGCAACGAGCGTGAAAAGTTACGTGACACACGTATGTATGCGTATATTTTTGTTTTTTTTTTGTTACCCCCTCGCGCGCAGCTCTTTTCGCGGAAAGCGAAAAATAAAAGGTCGATGGACCGAAATATATCGTCGCGACACATGCAAACTTCGCGCCCTCCCTAGAGTCGCGAAATTCCTCGCTTCGTTTATTTCTTCGTGGAAATTATCGCGAGCTTGGCGAAAGAGCGTTTGAGAGAGAAAACTTGAGCGTGCCGGCTACTGGCGATGCTGCGCTCTCATGACGTTCTCGATTGGTCGGTTTCGTTCGAGCGCTCGTCCAAGCACTTTTGCGCTCCTCGGTACCAAACAGTCCGGAGATTCTTCTCTTCTCTCTCATTTCGTACATTACACACATACACATAACATAATAACCAAACGGTCTTATTGCGGGGCTGCAACTTCCATTATGCACGAGCTTATTTAACCCGCGGTCGTTAATTTTCTTTTTTTTTTCCCCCCCTTTTTAATCTTCTTTTTTAACCCCTTCAAAGCTCGTTCACATGTCCGAACATTTCGTTGTTGGTTAACGCTGAAACTTTCTCAAACAAAAAAGACAAAGTCGCGTCACGTGGTTAAACGAGTTAATGTCGGTGTGCCATGTTTAATTCACAACGCGTACTTGTTCAATCCGGGCATCAAATGATTGCGAACGGAGGGGTTTCTTAAATTTTTTTAAATTCATATCCCAACGAGCCAAATGTCCGATAAGTGCGGTTTGCGTTAACACAATTTTCCTCTACTTTTTACACGTATCAACGTGCTCGGGGCCCTCGGCTCTGTTACTCGCGTACGGAGAACACGCTAAACTGTATATACAAACGTTTGAGAAAAAACGCTGTAATTGGCCCGCAATTATTTTCGGAATTCTCCTTAATTAGAGCAAAAGTGAGTTGGGTCGATAAAATTTTTATGCGGCGACCCGGGGAGGGTGAATATAACGTGGAAATTGTTTTCAAGGTAAATCTTTTATTGTTAATATTAAAAATGTTGGAGCTGCGTTTTGTCTCGAAACGTCGAAGGTTCAATGAACCATATGCATAATTTTGCGCTGCACTCGTTCGCTCGGTTCTCCGAGCATTGCAATGACAAAAGTCGTAACTTTTTTTTTTCATTTCTCATCTCTTCTCCTCTGTCCATTATTATGGACAATTTTCGTGAGCGAACGGGGCTCGTGAATGTTTCGACTTGGTTCGTACATAATTCTTTTCGATCCTCGGGTTTCGCGCTGATGTACCGTACCGGCACAATCAGTAACACAGCTATAGAGCGAGCTTGCATCGCGCGATACACGTTTGTATATATATCTATTATCTTACGGTATACATACGCTTCCTCTCGTCTTCCGCTATTAGCATCACAACCCGATCTCCCACTCGTACTCTTCCACAGCCCTCCGCCACTCCTCCTCCTCCTCCCTCCCCCCCCCCCCCCCGTCCCTCGCTGTCTCGTGCTATCGCGTCTCTCGGTGTGTATTCGGCTTTGTTATCTCCGAGCGTTATCTACCCACCGCTATCATAAAGCGCGCTGTATGTGCAACGGTCCGGCGCGCACGTACCAGAGAAGAACCACAGCGGCAAACCCGTCTCTCTCTCTCTCTCTCCTTTTTTCTCCCCCTCTCCCCTTACGTCCTACACTTGTCGCGTGTATTATCGTAGTGTGTGTTTCACTCTTTTCTCGCTGGTACGCTTCAATTTTAGAATTACGCTCGATATACACTTTCCCAAAAATTCCTCGAGACCTCCTCTCTTCCATTGATATTCACGTACACAAGTGCCTCGATTGTTTCAATGATTGACATATTTCATAAAGCAATGTCTTACGTTGTGTAGAATCGATAGAAATTCGTCGCACTAAGCCCTGTCTCTCGGAACGAATTCGAAGAACGCTGATCACCGTTTCGGTTACCGTCTGTCGGTGTTTCGTAAAGATCAGACGATCGGAAGATTTGGATGTAAATTTTGTTTATGTTTGTGAGAAAATACGGAATTTCGGATGCGTGCGATATTTTGAAAAAAGATTCAACGTTCGGTTTCGGACATATTCAACGTTAATGTCGAGCCGAATTGACGTTAGCTGTATAGAAGGATCATTACTATTCAGCGTATAAAGCGTGTCAATGGAAAACTGAAGAAAAAATATATATATATTTGACGAGAGGATGTTCTGAAAAGGTACATATTGAAGTTTGAAAACGATTCATCGTCTAGTTATTTTGGACTATCGCACAGAAAAGGTAAAATTTTATTCGTGAACGCGTGCGAGATGCTTTTGGAATCTCAACTGCACTGACCTCTCTGACGCGCGCTGTCCGCCTAGCAACCCGAGCGTCATGTGACCGACCCCCACCGCTGTACCGGACTTATTCCATCAGTGTTTTCGTTATCAACTCGAAATATCTCATTAAGGGGAGACTTAACCTACTTCCGCCCCCAACCTTTCTGAGTCGGAGACTGAGAGAGATGGAGTAAACATTTCTAATACCGTTTTTTTTTTCCGAAAATTACTTTATGAAATGAAAAACAAATACCGGGAGCCTGTCTGTGTCTATCAACTGCACGGACGGCTCCATTGGTATTTTTTTTTATTGCATCGAGCCGTCATCGAGAAAAATGTATTTCAAGGTTTTTGAGGTTAGAGATGGAAGTATAATGCCTGCGCGAGAGATGGCGCCATGGAGATTCTGTGTGAGGGGGGAGAGTGAGAAAGAGAGAGGGGGGAGAGCGTATTTAGCATCTTCTTAACCCTGTAAGGGTATTCAGTTAAAGTACACGTCGCATTTTCTGAGGCTGGAAAACGAACTAACGTGGAAAAAACTTCTTACCTTGGAAATTCGTTATGATTAAGAATTGTTTCACATGAAAGGTCGATATGATTTTCAATATTCGAAGTTCGATTGGCACGTCAAACTTTATGATCGAATCGCAATTCACAAAATACGAATCACAATCGAAAAAGTACTTAGTGCTATTTATCCTAAATGTGATTCATCCAAACGATCTAACGTTAACCCTCTAAAAATTTCCTTCTAACGTTTCAATGATCATATCAAATTATATCGTGGCGCGATTAATAAATTCGCGTGTACCGTGAAAAATGTATGTTATTAAAAACAAAAAGACGAACGGTAGAGCAAACTCTACATATCAGAAGCAAAACAGCATACAGCACGAGTATATAATAACGTAAAGCAGAGAAAGACAGAGAGAGAGAGAGAGAGAGAGAGAGAGAGAGAGAGAGAGAGAGAGAGAGAGAGAGAGAGAGAGAGAGAGAGAGCGCGCAGAAGGAGCAAAGCCAGAAGGAGCGGGAAGCAGGCAGCCTTGGTTTGCGGAGGCACTGGCCAAGGCACCCATTGTCCGCGCGCCGTCTCTTGTTACGAGACGAGACAAGCCCGGCACACGGGGTCCCCGGCTCTCGCGTATGGCAAGAGGGAAAGAGAGAGAGAGAGAGAGAAAGCAAGAAAAAAGTGAAGGATCGAGAGAGATAAAACTCGCCGGGAGAACGAACCCACTGTTAGACAGAGATAAACTAAAGAGAACAAGAAAGAGAGAGAGAGAGAGAAAGAGATGGTGAGGCAGCGGTCAAACGAGCGGACCCAAGAGCAGGTCCCGGGCCTCTTTCCAAGCACCTCTTGTTTCTCCCTTTGCTTTCTTTCGCTCTTGCGAGGGAGTAGGGGGCCCCGAAAGAGGCAGCAGCAAGCGAAAGGAGTGGAACAGACAGAGAAAGAGAGAGAGAGCGTCAGAGAGACGAATGAGGCGGAGGAGGAAGAAGAAGAAGAAGTAGATGTGGGATGGGAAAAGAGGCCCCAAGAGGCAAGTAAAAACCACGAGTGTTCTACGGTGCTTGAGGCCCCAAGGCAGTGGGTCCTTGCCTCTGGGTCCTCTCTGGTTCTCCCGCGAGGAATTTCGTCTCAGTGAGGGAGAGGGAGAAAGAGAGAAGACGGACCATCGTCTTCTCGCCGGGTTCGCCTCTTGCTCGACGTCTTGACCTTTGCCCGTATACCCGAAACTCACGAAGAAAACTCTCGCGCCGGATGCCCACATCAACCCCAATCCCCCTCTCACCTCTCTCTCTCTCTCTCTCTCTCTCTCTCTCTCTCTCTCTCTCTCTCTCTCTCTCTCTCTCTCTCTCTCTCTCTCTCTCTCTCTTCTCACCTCACATTATTTATATAACTTATAACTCACTGCGTCGTTTATCTCGTAATTCATATTGTCACTTCAAGTTATTTCGGAATTTTCTCTGTCTTTCTCTTTCTCTCTTTCTCTCTTTCTCTCTCTCTCTCTCTCTAGTGTGGTCAGGCTATTTTCAATAGGATAATGATGATAACCGTTTCGGAATAATTGCTCGTACCAACTTGCTTCTCGGTATGCGCGGTGATTCGAGTTACGATGTTCCGCGAGACGGATGTTTATGCTGTCGCGCGAATTACGAGGAGATATATAATGTATACCGGGACTCGCGTCTGTGTACGTTTCGTGTACCATTACTTTTTTTTGTTTTCTTTTTTTTTTTTGTTTTCAAACGTCTGTCTCTGCTACATAACACGTACATTGAGAGGGGCTCGTCCGTGCCAAGTGGGCCTTGCCTCTAAAGGCAGGGGGGGGGGGGCACGTCAGGAATCCGTTGGGCCCCCTCTCCCCATTAACCGAGGGTGCGCCACGACTTCTACACAAGCTCTGACTCTGTCCTCTGACCTTTATTATAATCGCGCGCGAAATTCGCTTATCTTGTTGAACGACGACAGGGAAACGGAGGGAAATTTGTTTTTTTTTATCCACTATCGATTGACCTGGGACAATTTTAACAATCGTCGGGTTTAATTAACGCTGTGAGATCGTAGGATTTTTCCGTCCAACTGATTAGGTAGTAACTGCAAATCTGCGGTATCTATTGCGCGCTGTTTTTCTTTTGTTTCTCATTTTTGGTGTATGGCCACGGTTTTTTGTTTCGAAAAATCGATGTTTTTTGTTGTTGCTTAAACGATGCTTTCTCATCGTAAAAATAAGTTAAGTTAAGGTGGCAGTTAGTATTTTTTTTCACCGACTTTGAGTGATATATAACTTTGACAATTTTTACCCGATTGACGTGAAATAAAAAAATTATGTTTCTAATTGCATCTCGCGGAGAAGTACCTACGGAATTTCTGATTAATTAAAAACTTTCCGCTTTATGCAGCAGTTTTTCTACGAAATTTTTCACCGGACCTTTTAACTTCAAATGTCTGCAATATCCGAATAAAACAATATTTTTCAAATTCCGTACGTACTTCTCCAGGTACTCTGATGTAGATTAACGAGAATTTTTTTTTTTTGTTCTGGGCCAAAAATTGTGGATGCCAAATGTCCGGCCAAAAAATAAAGATACCAAAAGCAAACAGCAGCAGTCGGCCATTTTGTGTAACAAAAAAAAAAAATTTATTAGCCTGCTATTCATACTAAATAGACGTGTCATTAGTTTTACAAATTAATCACTTTTTCAGACAAAAAAAATTTGTAAATATGCACATGATTTTCTACCCGCTACCGTGGCCATAATCCTTAATGCCCTTTTTATCAATAACCCTTTGAATTGTTATTGGATCGAGATCGGAGAAAGCGAAAGGGATCGTGAAATGTCAGCGATGATTTTTTCGTTTTTCTTTTTCAACGATCAGTCGACGAATAAGCTTAGATTTTCATTGTCAGGCTGTTTGTCGGTTACCAACAGTTTGGAGCTACGACACCGAAAGACCAGCAATTTTTATGTTAATGAATAACGCACGGTTTGTCAATGAATCAATTTTTATTCGTTCAATGTCTGGCTTCGTGATTGAAACGCGACAAATTACGCGTTGCAATTTACCCCCTTGGTCTCTCCCAAAGTTATATCAGTAGTTGTTACATGTTATTAAATGTGCGTCAATACATTCGATCGAAAAAGGAAATAGAGAGAGAGAGAGAGAGAGAGAAAGAGAGAGAGAGAGAGAGAGAGAGAGAGAGAGAGAGAGAGAGAGATTTGCATTGATTGTTACGGACGATTGACTACACACGCTTATCCATATCCGTGTTTCATTCGGGCTGTCTCTCCCATAAACAGAGATCGGTAAACCCAACCGGAACACATCGGGTTCTGTTTGTGAGAATTTTCAAATGTATATGTATGCGACGGGACGCGTATGTATACATATGCTCAACCATAAATCGTCTCGTATATAGCACCGCTTTGGATCGTATAATTTCTTATGGTTCGTTGGCAAGGACTACCGATTCCGTTGGATATGGCCAGTAATATACCCCGGGTAGTGAGAGATACTATACGAGCGAGAGTGGTGCGCGAGAGCGAGAGAATTCTCGCGCGTTTCAAAGTCGTAAAACGAAAAATATACTTGAAAAAAAGGAAGAAGAAAAAAAGAAACAAACTCAAAAAAAACGACACGAAGAGGAAGAAACGGAAATTCGACGTAACAACCAAGATTTATCGATATCAATATGTTTTTACGCACTCCGTTCGTGCTTTTCATTCCTTTTTTTTTTCATGCTTTTCATTCCTTTTTTTTTTCGTTTCGCTTCCACTCGCGACTCTCGTTCGCCAATTTCTCGGTGCTCGAAGTTACGGCTCCTTCGAGAACGAGGCACAATGCACATCGAATACAAATTGAATTTGAAACGTTTTTTTTTTTTCTTTTTTCTTTCGTTTAACCCGCGTGAAACCGACGGGTGTTTGCGCGACACAACGAACGTGTACGAGCGAGCACCCGATCCGGATAATTATTGTTTTCCTTCACGGTTTTTCACGTCTCTTTGGGCGATGAGAAAAAGAAGGAGAAAAAAAGAAGATCTGCGTATAATAGAAAACACCGGACGAGAAAAGATTTTGGCCAGGTAACGGGAAATATATATCTGTATCCCACTGGTGTAAATCTACTACGTCATATATATATATATACGAATAGACCATGGGGAAACATAGTTTGTCTGACGATTTCTCGGTAAATCTTTGCCGAGAAAACTAAAGAAAACGGCGTGACTAAACGGCGTGTATTGCACTTGTTGCACAAAGAGAAAATCGTTGTCGAAGGGGGGGGGGGGAAGGGAGGTTACGTTGCGAGGATGAAAAACTTTCAGGGACACACTAAATTCTCGGATGCTACGCTCCTCAGTGGGTCCACGAGAAAGACTATATACATATATAGCTTTTTCCTTTGATTTCTTTTTCGTTCTTGGACCCCCCGTGTCGAGACCCATGAGACCGGACACGAGCACGCATTTCTATTGACACAAGAGTGGACTCTTGCGGAGACAGAGAAGCAACGAGATAGAGAGAGAGAAAGAAAGAGAGAGAGAGAGAGAGGGAGAGAGCAGTGGAGAATATAGGTGTACAGCAGAGCCACTTTGGTCTTTGCTCTTGGAATCTGTACGGTCCTCTTAGCTGTATAACATACATAAATATATATACTGTTTTGCTGCTTCTGATCGTGCTCCCTGGCCTCTCTGACCATGTCTCTTTCCCCGGGTGGTGCGGTAATCCTTGACCTTTTTTTTCCGTCCCTTCTTCATCTTCTTCTTCTTTCACGGTAGGTTTTCCCCCGGGAAAAACGTAGGGAACTTGCTTATGCGAACCCCGGGGTTATCTTCATCCCGATCGGGACACTGTGGTAGCCCTTCGTGTATGTCCCGTAGCACCCGGAACCACCGTACAGCGCCAAAAGCTCGTCTCTACATTCGTAACACGTATTACGACAAATTAATCCACATGAATCTCGGTAATCGGCGATTTTCTTCTCTCTCTCTCTCTCTCTCTCTCTCTTTCTCTGTCGTGCACACGCGGCGAATAAAAAATCGTCGAACGATCAACGAAAAAAAACAACATACAGATTCCTACGTACCTCGTGAAATAGTCACGGTCAGAAATTCAAACAGGAAACGACTCATTGTGTATACGAATTCTTTTCTCCTTCTTTGTCTACTTTTTTTTTTGCTCGTTCCTTTTTTTTTTCTCCTTTTTTTTTCTTCCTTCAATCGCAGCGTTGAATATTGCCGTTTCATCGCTTCCGAGAAGTTATGATAAAATTCGCGTCTGCGAAAAGGGTTCTCGGGTTTCACCGATCGAACGATCGAAATAAAGTATCAAGCGACGGCCATACGCGCGTGTGTGTTACTACGTAGAACGGGAGAGTCACGCATACATATTCGACCAATTTGTGTGTTACTTTTCGCTTCGATTTCGTCATGTAATAACAGCGCCGTTAACGTCCTCTGTTCGGTTTCTACTATGTGTACAGACTGCTGTCAAACAAAAAGGTGGTAATCCACGTGAATTTATGCGCTGCAGGAAGTCGCTTACGCCCTTGTTTTTGCTTAACACTCGGTGTATATATTTATATTGAATACGTGACTACTGTCCCCAAGCAAATCGTTAGTTTCTTCGGTCAGTGTGGAACTTTGCGTTTGTGTATGTTTGTTTGTGTGTGGGCCCCGAAAATTTCAGAACCGCCGGGCATAAAGCAGTCGCGCCTCCGCACCGTTGCCAACTCCGTGGCGTCTCGACGTGTAGCCTTTCTACTCTCTCGGCAGAGAGAACGAGAGGGACGGCGATATTCTTCTTGTTTGATCCTTGTGGCGCTCTCGGGAGCGGGGTTTTGCGACGCTGGTGGTGTTGGTCAGGCCGGTAGGTAGTCAGCTCAGTCTTCAAGAGGTAAGAGAGAGAGAAAGAGTGAGAGAGAGAGAGAGAGAGAGAAAAGAGTGAGAGCTATATATGTCCGTTGATGGACCAGAGCTAATCTAAAAATCGCCGGAACTTCACAATTATAGTAATTTACCAGCCGACAACAAGCTGTACACACAAGCTCTCTCTCTCTCTCTCTCTGCCTCGTCGAGTCCTTTTACCCCACCCTTTACCTCACTTCCTTCCCATAATGGCATTAACCGACTACACTCTCGTCTATACTTCGGACCTTCCCCGTCCCCGCGCGTTCTTCTCCACTCCCGCTATCTCAAATTATCAATGGGCCACGCACGATTTGCACATTTTTTTGTAATCGCCTGATGGGAATGAAAGCGCCATCTTTCTTTCACTCTTTCTCCCTCTTTCTCTCTCTCTCTCTCTCTCTCTCTCTATCCGTCTTTTTCTGCCAATAACGAAAATTTTCGCACCTCGTCGAGCCTCGTTAACACCGCACGAATTTAATTATACACACGCTCGTTGTGATGATTATCGTGAATTATAAAAGGATGAAATCACCGCGAATTGTTAACGAGTCGTTCCCGTTTCGTATCGCTATGTGTAGAAGCGTAATTCTTTTTCGTGCCGTACTTTTGCCCCCCCCCCCCCCCCCCCCCCCCCGAGATTCAACAAAACACCGGATGGATCCGGCCGTCAATCGTTTATCCTAATTAACGTGATTACGATGATTATCGGGCGATCCGTGATAGTCGGTTTTTATAGCAAAACGTTTTATTTTTATTTTTTCTCTCGTTAAATCCTCTTTACTGCTCAATTAACAAAACAAAAAAACACGAACTCCGGAACAACCGATAGCGATTAAATTAACTTGAACAACGGACTAATTTTCAACGACCGTGAGTTTGCGTAATTTTTCCGAGAATCTTTAACATCGCGAAGAAATGAAGAATAAAAAACATCTCATTCTTCGGCGGTCACAAGCTTCGGCTCGCGTACACGTTAATCGGCGCGCCTAGGCCCTTAAGGCCGTAGTCCGGTCTAGAGCGAGATTTTTCACGTCATTTCTAATGTGCAATAACGTTTAAACCGTTGAAGTTGTCTTGATGAAAATTTACACGTGCATTCATTGATCCTTAGAGAATACTTGTACATTTAAAAAAAAAATTATTTTTAATATTTTCATGTAGTTTTTTGCCTTGTTGCAACATGGTGCGCCGAAATCGGCGCCCACTCTGGACGATGTTGTATGCATCTGAAAAAGAAAAAATATATATATTCTCAATCTGTATGAGTATTCTGAGCACTGGTAGCAGACTTGGTACTTAAAAAATTTTTTTATTGAGTCGTACGATAATTTTGCCGACATTATATAACTCGTCGAATACCCGAAAATGTATGAAATATCATTAATGAAAGTTCAACAGGCCGCCATTTTGTCAAAAATTTTTTTTAAGTACCAATTCTGCTACCAGTGCTCAGAATACTCATACAGATTGAGAATATATATATATTTTTTTTTTTCAGATGCATACAACATCGTCCAGAGTGGGCGCCGATTTCGGCGCACCATGTTGCAACGAGGCAGAAAACTACATGAAAATATTTAAAATAATTTTTTTTTTTAACGTTTAAGTATTCTCTTAATAACCTTTCTTGTAGACAATTGAATTTCCCATCTTTTTTTCTAAATAATTTTTTTTGTATCACTTACCGTTTACGACTTATATGAATGTTAAAATTTATTTATTCACTTTTTGACCTGTATCTCTCCTAATAATTGTTTAAACAATAAAATGCTAATAACTTATCTTTTAAATCCATACATTTTCCACAACTTTTATTAAAAACTGTTTTGTCTAAAATTAATATTCTCAAAGTTATAACGGGTTCAATGTTGCGCTACTGGGTGCAAGGCTAATAAAAACGCGTTATAACTTTGAGAATATTAATTTTAGACAGAAAAGTTTTAAATAAAAGTTGTGGAAAATATATGGATTTAAAAGATAAGTTATTAGTAATTTATTGTTTAAACAATTACTGGGAGAGATACAGGTCAAAAAGTGAATAAATAAATTTTAACAGCCGTATAAGTCGTAAACGGTAAGTGATAAAAAAAAAATTATTTAGAAAAAAAGATGGGAAATTCAATTATCTACAGGAAAGGTTATTACCATTTTTGGCCTAAAGTGCACGGTAACGGAAATATTGGCCGATACGGGTTTCCTCAAAATGGCGGCACTTGCGGTCACTTAATTTGTAAGGATTTTGTTTATTTACATTCAGTATGTGATACTGAACCTAATTAAAAAAAAAATAACTCTTGCAATTTAATGTGGAATTGACAAGAGTAACGGGCTCCCTATTGATTGTACTATATCCGCTGAGCGAGAAAGAGCTCGAGTCGCAGAGCGGGCTGGAGTGAAAGGGTGAAGGAGATGAGAACTGGGCAATAATCTTTGGTACGAGGCGTGTGGCGCACATGTGCGACTTGGAATAACCAAGCGCCGAGCGGTCGCTCATGGATCGGTATATATATCTTTATGTAAAATGAACATCGTCGTGCCATGAAACAGACTGCATGCGGAGCTGCGGCAGTCTCGTGACGCTGAGACAGCCGGCAGAAGCAAAAGTAGACATATACGAGATCAGTTCAAAAAGTATGGCGAATTTTTAATTTCCGCGGGCTACGTATATTCGATTTTCGATTTTTCCGTGGCGTTAGGTTGGTACTCGTGTCCCTCACTTATGCTGAAAAAATCGGCCATTTTCAATGTTTAGTTAATTGTTGACAGCTGTTTTGGTTAGACGTGTTTTGGCTCGTCTTCGATTTTTGCCTATTCCAAAAAAAACAACTTCCATTGCGATGATTGAGCTTTGGTTTCCACGTCATAACCATAAACCCATGATTCGTCACCAGTTATGTCCCTCTGGAGCAAATTTGGGTCGTCGCGGACCGAGTCCTACAGCTCCTCAGCAATGTTAACGCGACACTGTTTTTCTTCGAAATTGAGCAATTTTGGCACGAATTGCGCGGCGACCTGTCTCACGCCCAAATCATTGGTAAAAATCGAATAGCACGAGCCAATCGATATGTTTAGTTCCTCGGCAACTTCCCTAACGGTGATTCGACGATTGGCCAATATTATTTTCTTCGCTTCATCAATGTTTTCGTCTGTTGTTAATGTGCTCGGCGCGTCCGGAACGCATTTCGTTGCTCGCATCTTCTCGGCCCTCTGAGAACATTTTGTACCACCGATAAACGTTGCTTTGGTCCAAGGTAGCTTCACCGTGTGCCACAGTCAACATTCGAAATGCGTCCGCGCACTTAATTTTGTTTTTCACACAAAATTTCATACAGATTCTTTGATCCATTCTTTTGGAATAGACAAAAACACGCCTAAACAAAACAGCTGTCAACGATTAACTAAACATTAAAAATGGCCGATTTTTTCAGCATAAATGAGGGACACGAGTACCAACCTAACGCCACAAAAAAATCGAAAATCGAATATACGTAGCCCGCGGAAATAAAAAATTCGCGATACTTTTTGAACAGACCTCGTACAGTGTATAGACGGACTAAAAGAAAGTATAACAATGTTGTGATGTAATAAAAAACAAAATTTTGAATAGATAAAAATGACGGTATGATTTTTTTTTTTCACCGCGAATGTAATTGACAATTTTACGAAAAGAAAGATATATTTGAAAATAGGGTGACCTAGGTACCAACCTAACGCCACAAAAAAAATCGAAAATCGAATATACGTAGCCCGCGGAAATTCAAAATTCGCGATACTTTTTGAACAGACCTCGTATGTGTGTGTACTCCTATAGTTTCAGCACGCGCCTCTCGCCCGATTGCCAAATCTCTTTTCTTTCTCATATCCTGGTGTGCTGCGCCGTCTGTATACGCGTTTGTGAACTATCGGCGTACAAAAAGATCCCTGACACAACTTGACGCGTTAAATCGTCCAGCTCGGACACTTTTTAAGGCCCGTTTCCTACGACTCGGCTTAAACCGGGTTCAATCGTTTTTCTGTATAGCTTCGATATTGGCTGAACCGAGTTTAAACTTCGATTAAGGTTGGAGGAATCGGGCGCAAGTTTCCTAACCTTCGAAAAAGCACACACACATCCACCACGCGCACACATTGTAGAAATGGCGCGCGTAGTCAAGAGAGAAGAGATGATGCGGTACGAGAAAAAAGATCCAGGTATCAAGAAGGCGAATCGTTCTCTCGGTTTACAATTTTCAAAGTGACTGTATACCGGTTCGTCGGTAATCGCGAGAGAAAGAGCGAGAGAGACCGTGCAAGAGACTCAGCGCGACAAAATCCATTCCGATCGTACACACCGCCACAACTCCTACTCCTCCTCTTCGTCGAGGCACGCACGGATCATTGCGATACACGTGCATTGGCGTGGGACGAGACAGAGAGTGAGATAGTGAGAGGGAGGGCGATCTCGAATAACGTATCGGTATATATAAATTACAAATTCTTAGCCGACGGTGATAATTAATCGGTCATCCAATGAATGATCGATCGTTCATTATTATTCATTCCCAAATGATACCAAGACTGGCTACGAGGGTTCGTTTATTTTTTTATTTTTTTATTTTTTTATTTTTTTATTTTTTTATTTTATTATTCTTTCTCGCATTCGCTTAATGAATTCGTCAGTCGTAATTACAGAAACGTATAACCGAGGAGCGTTTGTTATATACGAGAATTTTTTTTTTTTTTTCCAACGACCGTACAAACATAATTGACGAAAGTAACGATCTGACGTTCGTACGGCGTGCATTTATCGATAATTTTAGGCCTATATACGTGCTTGTGCCTGCGCGTGTGTTCGTGATAATCAAATATACATTTAGACGTTTCATTCGCAACGTTTTCTCGTAGATTCTCGAGTCTCTGGCTCTCTCGAGGCAGTTTGATTAAAAGGTGACGATTAGTCCCGGTTCTTCGCACCCCGCCCGATCACTTTTGATTGAGAGATTATAGACCGTGTAATATATATATATATATATATATATATATATATATATATATATACATGTCTATATAATTGTATATATGCATGGCGGACTGTACCACACGGTCAAACGCATTCTCTCGTCGTTCTCCAGCCTCCCGCGAGCGTGTAGAATCAATTAGAAAGAATCTTTTTTGGCGTCTCATTTGGAACATACGGAAAACAACGCAGAAGAGATGTTTTTCTTGTATTTTCTCTCTAGATTGTCCTGTCTATGATGTAACAGTAGTAGGTTTTCTCGATACACTGGAATCTTCGCCCGCGCATCGCACACTCTTTTCTTAGGTTAGGATTCATCGTCCACGAACGTACGACCTGAAGTATGCGCGTGAACAAACTCCGCGCGTGACAACGACAAACCAATGAAAATCAGTGTATGTGAAGTTAACGGATCACTTCCCAGCGGATCAAAAATAAAATGAAGTTCCCTTCGCACGCAGTCGAGTTCTACAGTTCCCGATAGTTTTTAACAATAGTTCTGTCGATTTACCCCTTGTACACGCGATTTTAGAAATACCCTGCTAACTTCCGCGAAGTTAGCGCAGCATTTTTTTTTAAGGGTCTGGTAACTTAAACCGATTTTCATGTCTTTTTTGGAGGGCGTTTTTTTGTAGGAAAATAAAAATGAATCGTTTTGGATATTTAGGATGTTTTTATTTACATATTAAAGATACAAAAAAAAATTTGTTTGAAAAAATTTAATAGTTTATTATTATTATTATTATTGATCGAAGTTGGCACCCCGAAAAAAAAAGCGCGTGGGTGGCCCCGGTGATTTTGGGTCTTGATGTTATCTGAAATGAAAAATTCTTGATAATTCTTAATCTATAGACATGTCATTCTGGTCGGAACTACTGAAGTTAAATTTCATGGATAAATACCAAAATGGCGGACTTTGGAAAAAAAAAAGTTTTTTTTCAAAAGTCCGCCATTTTGTTAAGTCCCAGAGTCCGCCATGAAATACCGTGTAATCAATCATTGTGCCTTTTTTTTGCGTTCCACTGCAATAATTAACGTACGGCAAACATTCTAATATGCTTTTACAACTATACGTTACGAATGTAAATCATAAAAAGAAACGGACGTTTCACTTATCGCTCGTCGAAATCACTATCTCGAATATCTGTCCCGCGTCTTTCTTCCAACTTATCTTCTCTCGTTCTTCAACCTGACGCTACTTTTTCTTCTTTCCACGAATGGATAATTGGCAGCAAATCGCCGTTTTTCGATACGTTACATTCCTATCGCGAGGGGTCTTTCGTCGGATGTCTCACAATAAATTGCCATCCAGAAAATTGTTTGTCGAAACGTATGGATAATCTGACACTCGACATTCATAGAAATTCGGCGCGCAGCTTATTACTCGTTAGCGCGCGAGACGCTGTCACGCGTTTTCCCAACGGTGATTTTACTTCCCGCGAGCTCGGGACATTGGAAGATCGTTCGTTACACTATCCGCGTTACTTGTGTGAAAACCGCTCATCCCCTATTCAACGGCTGACGAACAAAAGGGCCGTATTTCGGACGATGAGACGCCTAAGTTAACACGGATTATACCTTTTTGTTTTTTAGCACGCTGATACGCTTTTTGTGTCGTTGTTCTTTAACCATTTCAGAATGAAAACAAGTATCGAATAACGTTTGTGAACGCACAACTTTTTTGTTTTTTTTCGATAGTCGATCCCAATAACGCGTTTTCTTTGCTGGTTCCTCGAACATCACCCACCGGCGTGTGTGTGTTTGTGTGTGTGTGTGACGTGGGCCGAAAAAACGACGATCCTCAATGATGACATAGCTTTAGGGCCCCCTCTATACATACTTATGTACATAAATATGTATGTGTGTGTATATACACCGCAAGTTCTTGATCCGTCGTTTTTGTCTACCTGGAATATGGCCAAACGATTGAGAGAGGGCGCGATAGATACGCGTTTTATTTTCTTCATCTTTCTTTCACTAAAAAAAGAAGAAAAAAACGAAAAAAAAAATCCACCGATAATTTGAATACATTGGCAATATATTTCCTTAACGGCGATGAGAATCGTGTACGAAAATTAGCAAACTCTCGTATTCATGTTTTTAACTTCTTTGATTTTTTTCTTCTTTTCTTTTTTTTTTTCCTCGAACGAAGCTCATATTTATTCGTATCGGAATTCGTGTACCGAACGATCACGATGAATTGAAGATGAAAATAAAATGAAATAAAATAATCTTTCCGGTTTTCGTGTTCCCATATCGAGCCTCGACAGATTTATCTCTCCTTGATTTCGCGCGACGATAAGCGCCGCTCTCTCCGATACGCGCTCTTTTTATTGACCGATCTTGGCGAAGAGGAAAAAAAAGGAAACAACTTTCGGTGACTTACGATTGTTCACTGTGACGCGATTATGAGATTATATGACTCGCGTGCGTGCGCGTGCGCGCGCGCGAGTCCGCTCATCTCGTCGCGCTGCTCTCTTGTCTCTCGCGCAATTGCAGTTTCGTCGCGTTTTCCCTCCCGTGCACTCTTCGCTCTCGAAGCCATTAACTCACTCTCACGAATGCCCGCCCTCCGTGACTTTATTTATAGACCTCTCTCTCTCTCTCTCTCTCTCTCTCGTCGGTTTACACACAGACTAACGCGCGACACGATTTAATCGTCCTTTGTTATATAAATTGCGCGAAGAGCGCAAAGGAGAGAGGATAGCGCGATGGAGCTTTCGATCAGGCAGCATGTACATTTATATACTTGAGATTCAAGCGTTAAACCGCTTTTTAAGGTAGTAGTCTGGTAACTTAAGACGATTTTCATGTCTTTTTTGGAGGGCGTTTTTTTGTAGCAAAATAAAAATGAATCGTTTTGGATATTTAGGATGTTTTTATTTACATATTAAAGATATAAAAAAAAAAATTTTTGACAAAATTTAATAGTTTATTATTATTATTGATCGAAGTTGGCAACTCGAAAAAAAAGCGCGTGGCTGCCCCGGTGATTTTGGCTCTTGATGTTATCTGAAATCAAAAATTCTTGATAATTCCTTAATCTATAGACATTCTGGACGGAACTACTGAAGTTAAATTTCATGGATAAATAACAAAATGGAAAAGGACGTTTTTCCAAAGTCCGCTATTTTGTTATTTATCCATGAAATTTAACGTCAGTAGTTCCGACCAGAATGACATTTCTATAGATTAAGAATTATCAAGAATTTTTGATTTCAGATAACATCAAGAGCCAAAATCACCGGGGCCACCCATGCGCTTTTTTTTCGAGGTGCCAACTTCGATCAATAATAATAATAATAATAAACTATTAAATTTTGTCAAAAAATTTTTTTTCGGTATCTTTAATATGTAAATAAAAACATCCTAAATATTCAAAACGATTCGTTTTTATTTTCCTACAAAAAAACGCCCTCCAAAAAAGCCATGAAAATCGGCTTAAGTTACCAGACTACTACTTTAACGCTCGCTAGAGATGCTCCTAACGGGAGGAGTTTGGGCTGATCTCTCTCTCTCTTTCTCTACCACTGGGCAAATGTGAGTTTCGCGAGAAACTCGATGTCTGTGTGTGTATGTGTGTGTACGCATGTGTGCGGCCAACAGGGTCAACAGTCAACGACGCGCTATCCGTATTAAATTGCGAATTTATCGCTTTGCGCGATTTTCACGACTCCGCAGAACTTGTGACAATTATTTTTGTTTCTATCACAAGAAATTTCGACGAATGAATCGGACAAGAGGTTATCCAGTGAAAATTCACATTCATTCGACGCCAATAACAAACCGTCACTCGTTGCAACGCAAAAAAAAAAACTTTACAGAACCTATTAGATAAATGCCACAAATTGTGAGGTAGTCTGGTAACTTAAGCCGATTATCATGTCTTTTTTCGAGGGCGTTCTTTTGTAGGTAAATAAAAAAGATTCGTTTTGGATATTTAGGATGTTTTTATTTACATATTAAAGATACAAAAAAAAATTTTTTTGAACAAATTCAATAGTTTATTATTATTATTATTATTGATCGAAGTTGGCACCTCGAAAAATAAGCGCGTGGGTGGCCCCGGTGATTTTGGCTCTTGATGTTATCTAAAATCAAAAATTCTTGATAATTCTTAATCTATAGACATGTCATTCTGGTCTGAACTACTGAAGTTAAATTTCATGGATAAATAACAAAATGGCGGACTTTGGAAAAAAAAACTTTTTTTATCCATGAAATTTAACTTCAGTAGTTCCGACCAGAATGACATGTCTATAGATTAAGAATTATCAAGAATTTTTTCATTTCAGATAACATCAAGAGCCAAAATCACCGGGGCCACCCACGCGCTTTTTTTTCGAGGTGCCAACTTCGATCAATATTAATAATAATAATAATAAACTATTAAATTTGTTCAACAAAATTTTTTTTTGTATCTTTAATATGTAAATAAAAACATCCTAAATATCCAAAACGATTCATTTTTATTTTCCTACAAAAAAACGCCCTCCAAAAAAGACATGTAAATCGGCTTAAGTTACCAGACTACTACCTTAAGCCAACTTTGTGTATTCATCATTTTTATTACTCTTTTTTTATTTATTTTTAATTCCATACTGCAGATGTTATTGTCCCCGAGGCAACGGGTCATTATAGTGTCTCGCAGTGTCAAAAATGTGTGCGAACAATTTTTACGGTAAACATTTATTCTCACTCTCGCGGTTATCAACATTTGTCAACTATGGATTTTACGAGGAATGTTAATTTTTTAACGCACAAAATTTGTCGCGACGAGTTCGATGAATCTTCGGTTGGTCGTTGAACTCGGACCAAAAACTCCTCTTTTTTTGTTGCTTTTTTTTTTTCTTCTTCATCGACGGAAATACAATACTGTAGTTACAACACCGGAGTCACCAAAATCCGCGGTTAGGTGTGAACCCCGCTTCGAGATATATCGAAGTTTCTGGGACGAGAGAAAAATAATAAAAAAAAGTCGCCGGTACACGTATACAACGTATATAGATATTCCCTCGGGCAGTACTCTTTTTGTTTGAGTGTCGCGTTACTCTTGGACTCCCTCGATTTCCCCTTTGAATTCTCCTTTCGGTTTCGCGGGCCTCAAGGATCTCGAAACAGAGAAAGAGACAGAGAAAAAGCGAGAGAGTGGGAGAGAGAGAGAGAGAGCGAGAGAGAGAGGCGGGAGAGAAAAAGAGGTAATCGATGCCGGTACGATTAGCGCGAAACCGCGAGAAGTGTTCTATCCTCTCTCTCTCTCTTTTTCTCTTTTTCCCTCTCGCTGTACCAGTCGTTTCGAAGTCGAAATGGGATTCGCGATTTCTCCGGCCGCAATGCCGACTCCGCTTCTTTCGCTCGGAGACCTCGAAAGTCGAAAAGAAAGAAGACGGAAGGAGAAAGAAAAGGAAGAGAAAAAAAAGAAAACGATGTAAAATCAACCAAGTATACCTTTTATAATACGAACACGCGAATACATATGTCTAGATGTGTATGCGCGAATAACTGGCCTGTCCCCTATAATAAACGTGAATTTTGCTTGTTTGTTTGAGCAGGAAAGGTGGACCCAACGCCCCACACATCATCCTTCAACATGGGTTACCTCGTCTCACCGTATCCCTACCCCAACGGCGCAGGAGGACCGATCCCCGTCTCTATGGTAAGTCTTTTTAATTTTTGTTCTTTCGTTTTAAAAAAAAAAAAATCACGTCCCTCTTACACATCTCATTTCTCTCAACCTTGGCATTCGTATACGCACGTTTGTCGTTTCCTAATAAACAAACGGGAGTAACGAATATGCACGTGTCAAATGCATACGTTAAATACATTGTTCGTGCGCCGTCTCCATGACTAAAATGTGGATAAAACGTCAATTTTCCCCGTCAACGATATCTCATTCAGCGTGTCACAACATCGATAATCCGTTCTTCCATTGTCCGCAAGAGTACGGAAAAAAAAACAGAACGAAAAACGCGATTTAAAAAGAAAAATAAAACCCAAATGTACCCAAACGCCCGGAGGTGAAAGCCTCTGGGCAGTGTCCGATAACGAACTGTCCAGCGAATGAGATCACGTTAAACGCTATGTCCACTCGTGGTCGCTGCCGTGTTATGAAAACAAAAAAGCTCCGAAAGAAAAAACGAAAGATTCTCGAAAACTCGCGAACAGTTTGCTCGCTGTGAATCTCGACGACTGTACGTGTATGTGTGCGTATCGGTGTGTCCCGTTGCATCAACAAAGGTAAAGGGTTCGTCACACGCAAGCACGCAACGCAATGTTTTACCGGCGATCCGAGCGACCGGCGTGAAGGGAGGGAAGAATCGAAAGCGATAAAATCAAGAGGCCACCTCTCTCTCTCTCTCTCTCCTCTGTATATACATCTGTATATACTCTCTATGAGTATACATCGCAGCCCTCAACCGGTTGAAGGGTTGCCCCGTGATCAATGAGATTTTCCGGCAGGTTCCCCCGGCCGAGTGAGATAATGTTGCATACGGTGGGCTTTTGGATTTACTTTTGTATACGTCACTCTCACCCGAACGAACATGTATACATGTAAATTTCATATACACGACACATACTCGTACATATATATACACATATACGTCTATATATATATTTATGTGCATACGTGTTTGTATCGCGCGTGAGGTCGGTTTTGCTCGTTTCGCCCCCGTGCGAAATTGATTCGTGACTCTCGTGGCTCGCGGTGGTGCATCGAGTGTGCGTATACTGCAGAGAGAGAGAGGGAGATAGAGTCAGCGAGAGAGAATGCACGGACGTTCCGTGTTATCCGTCGTTTTCGTGCGTTTTCGTTCACGGTAACACGCCACACATAAACTATACGCGTTCCACGTTTTGTCGCCTACATATATGCGTATAAATATATCGAGAATAAAATGGAAACGCGCTTATGCGAGTGTTGCTTGTGTCGGTTTTCGCGATAGTCCGGTAATTTGCTTCCGGCGAAGCTTGACAGGGCTGTGAGAGACGAAGATCGAGAGGGAAAGTGACGTAGAGATTTGGGGGGTCGCGGGTCGGGGGGATAAATGGTGGGGCAAAATTGGGCCCATTTGGTGTTAGAGCGTGCCCGATGGGCTCGTAAATTCGTAGTTTGGTAAATTCAACAGCGTTATATATATTATTCTCTTCTCTGACAACCGGCTCGGTCGTTGACGATGGGCCACTACGATGGTAAGCCGTGGGACTCTTCCCCGTTTGTATATAATGGCCCTTTTCTCCTTTTTGTGTCTCTCCCTTTCTCTCTTCCTCTCGGTCTATCCGCCGTGCGTCCGTACACCCCCTCGAGCCTTTTAAGGGGGGAAATAGGGTTAGGACAGCGTTTTCTCAATGATTTTCATGAATTTTTTTATACCATAAAAAATGAATATAATTCATTGAAACTTTGAGAATATTTTATACATATATTTAAGTATATACTATAAAATTTTTGAAGAATTTCCTTGAAAAACACCGAAGATATTAGCGACACCATATTGCAGGTCGCAATCACACTCAGCATTTTGCGTACATTCTGGAAGCCGCAATTTTCATCTGAAATCGAACGAGGTTTGAATTTACTTTTATTATATGTCTCTCTTCTATACGAACCTAAATGCTATAAAAAAAAATAGAAAATTGAATTTTTTACAGGGGTCAAAACAAAAAAGCATGATTTTTTACCATTTTTTATAACTTTATTTGCAAAAAAAAATTATTAAAAATAATGATAATATTCCGATTTTAGGTTTATATAGAGCGCAATACTATGAAGAAAGTAACTGCCAACTTTCAAAACGATTGGTTGAAAACTTTTCGAACTAGCGTGTACGCAAGTTAAAAAAAAGTCGTTTTCAGAAAAACGCGTTCGAAAAAATAGCGCGCTCGGGTCCTGAAGGAGAGCTACTCACTTTAATGGCTTATAACAATAGAACGAGTCGGAATTTTCATTTAAAATTTTGGGAACATATTTTTCAATAGTTTTACTAACAATTTGTGAAATTTAAAAAAATCGATTTTTTTAACCGTCTAACCCTATTTCCGCCCTTAAAGGCCTCTTCGAAAGTTGATGGCGAGGGGTGGATGGGTGATGGTGGTGATCTACCAAACCGATGGTGTTGCGGATTCTGGTGCGCGCGTGATCTGCCGTCGTATATTTACGCTAGTTCCCGACTCGTCGGCTCAATGGGAGAAACCCATCACCTTCGCCGTTCTCCAACGACCGCGACATCTCCCCCGTTGTTTTGATACTTACTCGGACACACTCCAGTGTGTTTATCCTCCGCGATACGTGTCCGCTGTTGGATACTCCGAGTCGGGAATTTCGTAGCCCGATGATTGCGTTGTTTCGAACGGCCGAATGTCCAACGAGCACGGTCAATGCCATCGCTCCTGCGAGGAATCGCAGTTGTTTGATTGCACGAATGCACGATATGCAAACGTAAAAGAAAAGACAATCTTTGTTTACATCATTCCGGCGTAAATTTCATTACTTTTACGACTTTTAGTTACGTTGAATCGTTTGTTTTTTTTTTGTCTTTAAGTTCAACCAAGTTCATTGGGACATGATTCGTCGAACTGATAATGACGTTTATTCCTGTTCGATCATGAACATTTATCTGAATCGAATAAACGCCATTTCAGATCAAACAATTTCACGTCCAAGTCTGGATTTAAAGTTTTTATTTATTTTTATTTTTTTCATTAGTTTCTGAAGAATGAGGAGGATTTTTTTTTTCGCGTCTGCCTTTATCTTATTCGTTGAATGTCTTTGATGCATCTACTCGTTGCTTCTCGTCGACTCGTTCGTCTTTTCCTTCATCTTCTTCTTCTTCATCTTCTTCTTATCTCTCTTCGCTTCTTCTACTTCATGCCGAGCGATCGAGAGTGAGAGAGAGAGAGAGATGAGACTTCGTGGCTTGTCTCGGATTTACCTACCTCGCGGCACTCATCTCCTCTACCATGTCATTATGTCGTTATTTCCGACAACGAGCGTGTCTCGACGAGACACTGCCTCTCTCTTACTCTATCTCTCTCTCTCCTCCCTCCCTCTCTCTCTCTCTCCCACCCTCCCTCCCTCCCTCCCTCTTTTTCCCTCGCGTACTATACAGTTTCCAACTACCACTCTCAACTTATGCTATATAATCGTACGAGATCACGTTCTTGGTACGAGCCATATGTATATATTGTTTTACATCTATATATGCATATCTTGCCTATACCTGTACGGATAATAAACAACAACAACAACACAAAAAAAAACCGCGGGAGTGTAAGCAAGGGGTCATTGTAAATTCACGCCAAAAAACGTTGAATCTTTTACACAAGCATAAACGTCGCAGGAATCGCATTGAGAACGCGAAAAAGAACTAGAGAAAGGGATCGACGTGGAGAAAAAAAGAAATATATATATATGACATTTATCTAACATTTCGTTGATTTATTTGAAAAATGTACCGCGCCATATCTACGATTACTTTTTCTCATATTTTGCCTATCCTTTTTCACATGCGAGCACTGAGAGACAGAGAGGGAGAAAGAGTGATAGGGGGGGAAGCTGTAAAAGTACTTTTTATTCGATTCGAAAAGCATGTCGGAGAATTATTTAGCACCACCCTCGAGAAGTGCATAAAAATCGTGGCGTTTGAGAGAGAGGAAGAAGAAAAAAAAAAGAGAAAGAACGAAAGCAAGAAAAAAAATGCTTGAACGTTTAGCCACACGAGTCGCGTCCCATTCGCGATCTATCCGGAATACAAATACGTGTCCCCGGGGCCAACGCCTTGATTTATCGTTTGTCTCTGCGTCCCGCGAGAAACTACCCGGGGAAACGATTGAAAAAAAAAAAAAAAAACAAACCGATTTCAAGTAGCGGTTGCGGATGTCTCAGAGGCAAAAATTTGAGCGAAACGTCTCTCACCCCGGTATCTTGTTGTCGTCGTTGTTTTCGTTAAATTCGAAAAATAACCACCGAGCTGAAATCGAGCTGCAAACCGTTGACGCGACACATTTCATGAATCTCGATATTTTTTTGTTTTAATTTTTTGTTTTTTTTTACCGAACGTACTTCCGGTAAAAAAAATAATACTATCGTGTCGTGCCCGTCATCGAGAAATCCCGCGCGATTATATCGACAAAATGATTCGGGGTGCCAACGTGTACGCGAATCAAAAGTGGTAGGAAGGAAAAAAAAAACAAAACGAAAAACCACGAGAAGAGAAAATGCACACGTGAAAATTCTCCGCCCTCTCTTTCTCTCTCTCTCTCTCTCTCTCTCTCTCTCTCTCTCTCTCTCTCTCTGCAATCACCAATTAAAATGAACTCGATTCGTTGCTGTCGGGAGAAAAAAAAAGACTCGCCGGACGTGTATAACGGAGCGTACATGGTTTTTCGCACACCGGAAAAGGTAACGACGAGAGGGCGACGACAAAAACACAGAAACCGCGGTAGAACGCACGCGCAACCCGGCGTGTAGATATACGCCGCGAAAAGTTTCACCAGCGATTTTACATATGTATATATAAACCGGGGGGCTAACACACGAACTATGGAGGCGAATGTGCGAAAGAGAGCGACAAAAAAAGAGAGAAAAGAACGCGTGAAATTCAAAACCCTTATATTAAAACACAGAGCGTGAGGAAACCGGGCGCGCGCGCGCGCCATCTCTTTCTCCCGCACCGGCATACACCAAGTTCCCGCGCTACGAGCTTTAATTCAAAACAATATAATGGCCACCGCAACGTTCATATAGCGGTGGAACTATAATATACATATAGGAGAAAGAAAAAATAAAAAGAAAAGAAGGAACACGAGTGCGGAATATCGTTAACTCTATATGCGTCGGGATTATAATGTATATAATATATTAGGGCGATTTTTTTTTCGACAATTTTTTTCTTCAGTCCCCATCCGAAATTTTGTTGGATATGTCGAAAAAGAAATTCCCTGAAAGTTACAGCCCTTAATATTAATTCTAAATACTTTCCCTTAGCGTGAAAAGATTTTCCACCTAAAATACACGTAAATCGAATTTTTGTTATTTCAAATTTCAATAACTCAGCCGCATTTTATGCTATCATATTGTTCTTGGTTTCGATTTACTCAGAATAAAACAATCTGAAAAAGTGCCTTTTGCGGCGAAAGTGTAAATTGTACTGGTGAGTTGGTACGTGTCACTGAAGTTCATTTTTACCCAAAATTCTCGTTTTTTTGCTGTTATCTCCGAAACAATTAACTTTACGAAAAAAATGCGAATGAAAAATTTGTTGGAAGTTTAATTTTCTACAAAAAAGGTCCTATCGAATGATGTTGAAATTTGCATCGTTGGAAGGCAACAAAAAGATATTTTTTTATACCATTCAGCCCCGTTAAGGTTGAATTTTCCAAGACAAATATCGTTAAAACGTTCTTTTGGGGTCTCCTTTGAAGATCTGGGCCCAAATGGACAAGAGAAGCGAGAGCAATATCGAAAATTAAAATTTGATAAATCTATTTTCGTTCCGTTCCAACGATGCAAACTTCAACATCGTCCTATCGACCCAATTGCGTAGATTAATATTTCTTGAGATATTGAACTTTAACTTATGAGTAGTATAAAATTTATAAAATATGAAATATTAAATGATAAAAAAAATAAAAAATAAAAAAACGTTCAATATCTCAAGGAATATTAATCTAAGCAATTGGGTCGATAGGTCCTTTTTTATAGGAAATTAAATTTCCAACAAATTTTTCATATACATTTTTTTCGTAAAGTTAATTGTTTCGGAGACAACAGCAAAAAAACGAGAATTCTGGGTAAAAATCAACTTCAGTGACCCGTACCAACTCACCAGTACAATTTACACTTTCGCCGCAAAAGGCACATTTTTAGATTGTTTTATTCTGAGTAAATCGAAACCAAGAACAATATAATAGCATAAAATGCGGCTGAGTTATAGAAATTAGAAATAAAAAAAAAAAAAATTCGATTTACGTGTATTGTAGATGGAAAATCTTCTCACGCTAAGGGAAAGTACTTGGAATTAATATTAAAGGCTGTAACTTTCAGGGAATTTCTAATTCGACATATCCAACAAGATTTCAGGTGGGGACTGAAAAAAAAATAGTCGAAAAAAGAAATCGCCCTAATAGTATATACATTTGTACTGTATTAACGTTATAACAAAAGCGAAAAGCATATATACGCGATCGCCGAGACCCTTATAATGTACACAAACGATATGTTGTTCACTACGTTGCCCGTTGGAAGCTGATTTTTCAGACGTTTTCCACTCCGCCACCATATAATTTCTTTACATGCGTATTCGACTCGTTGACGAGCAAAATGTCGTAAGTTTGCCGCGGCTCGAGACGCAACGCAATGGGAATCAAGACCTTTTTTCCGGTGTTACCAATTCCTAATATCCACAATTATATATAATTGTATCGGGGAATGATTTGGGATACTCTGTCGGTTGGAAAAATTGGAGACTTACCGGAACAACCCTTACGAAGCGCACTCATCGCGAAAACCTCTGTCAATAATTTCTCCGGAAAACGTTTTTCCGGGGAACAAGCATAACGGCGTTAATAGTGGCGAACATTTGCCACAATGCATTTCATTCGATAAAACAATCCTGTGGATGAGGTCGGGGGTGGAAACTGTGTGGAATGTCTAAGCAATGTACCTCCGCACTCTCGTTTTTCCCGCGCGAGTTTAACATTTTACAATTCCTCTTGATCAAGAAACTTGGTCATTAATAGGAAACTAAGCCAATTTTGTATCGGAGGATTATCAAACGAGATTGTCCACGACAAAAAATGTCCATCATTTAAGGTAGTAGTCTGGTAACTCAAGCCGATTTTCATGTCTTTTTTGGAGGGCGTTTTTTTTGTAGGAAAATAAAAATGAATCGTTTTGGATATTTAGGATGTTTTTATTTACATATTAATGATACAAACATTTTTGGATGTTTTTATTTACATATTGAAGATACAAAATTTTTGTTTTGTATCTTTAATATGTAAATAAAAACATAAAATTTTTGTATCTTTAATATGTTTTTATTTACATATTAAAGATACACAAATTTTTGGATGTTTTTATTTAAATATTAAAGATACAAAATTTTTGTTTTGTATCTTTAATATGTAAATAAAAACATAAAATTTTTGTATCTCTAATATGTTTTTATTTACATATTAAAGATACAAAAATTTTAGGATGTTTTTATTTACATATTAAAGATACAAAATTTTTTTTTTGTATCATTAATATGTAAATAAAAACATCCTAAAAACAAACAAAAATTTATTTTTGTCTCTTTAATATGTAAATAAAAACATCCTAAATATCCAAAACGATTCATTTTTATTTTCCTAATACAGAATTTTTTTTTTGTATCTTTAATATGTAAATAAAAACATCCTAAATATCCAAAACGATTCATTTTTATTTTCCTACAAAAAAACGCCCTCCAAAAAAGACATGAAACTTGGCTTAAGTTACCAGACTACTACCTTAATTTGAAACGGAATTAAATGTGTAATGGCCGTAGGTTTGATAGCTCTGTATCCCAAGATCGTTCATTTCTATATATATTGGCAATTCTCATTTTTGCATCTTTGGTTTCTCGCGTTTTCACTCTCTTTCTTTTTCTCTCTCTCTCTCTCTCTCTCTCTCTCTGTCTTTCGCATATCAAACGGCGCGGAACTCTTTGTCCTCGCGGCGAGTTCTCGCCGAGTGCGCTGTATACCCAGTCGGCGGAAGAAACGCAACGAATGCGCATTGTTCTCATTGTGGACCAATGCTACCATATAGGCAGGACATTATTTATACACACATATATATATATATATATGTCGTAAATTATACGAAAGGAGAACCAGGGATATATTGGTATCAACAGCCCACACACTTTATATACGTATATAATATATTCGTTAGCGAAACTTGTACAGGCGACGTTGTCCCGTGTCCCGCGTCGGCCGTAGCGCTTGTTTCGTTAATTGTCAACCCGATCGAAAACGGAACGTAACACACACTGCGACGGTAATGTGTAAGCCTCGATATTACCACCACCACCACCACCGCCGCCCCTCCCGATGTCCGTGTGAGACGTTTTTTCCAATAGTCGCGCGTGGGAGAGTTTCTCGAGAATGGAAACTTGCCCAGTAACAAAGAGTCCGATAAAATCGACGATTAGTTGGAAAAAAAAAAAACGAAATTAAACAGAATCACATTATTACACATATCTCATCGTCCGTGCTATCTTTGCACAAGAGATTAACCCACTTTCATCGCGATTGCTCGGTATCACACAACCCCGCGATATTCGACAATCGCGAAACTGTGAATTCCAAATTCCATTTCGCGATCACTCTTTCTTTTTTTTTCTTTTCTTTCCTTTCTTTCTCTCTCTCATACTCTTTTTACGGTTAGGGCTTAATAACGCCCGGGCGTGAGATATCCAACTGGTTACCAACACGTTTTCTCGCGGGAAGAGCAAAATAGCGGCGCGAGAGTAAGAGATAAGCCCGGAGAGAGATACGGAGAGGATCGTTCATCTACCCGAGAAATTCCTCGATACCACGGCCAGTGAATCGGTGAGAAAGAGAGAGAGAGAGAGAGAAAGAAAGAAAGAAAGAAAGAACGAAAGAAAGAAAGAAAGGAGGAAGAGATTTCTTTGAGGTCTGTCAGACGATTTTCACACGACTCTCCGCTCTTACTTGCGGAGTTTCTCGCTTCCGAGCAACTTTCATCATTCATCTCTGTGTATCCCCTTTCTTCTACTCGCGTCAACTTCCAACAATTTCGAACTTATCCCACTGTTTTCAATCTTTAGCGTCTATTACATATGCTTGAACGTTTTCCCTAACATATCTCCAATTTACCTGATAAATGTGGTCAATGCTTTAGTCTAACTTTAGTCGCAGGTAGATTCATCTACCAATGAAAGTTAACCTGCGCAAATGCCAGTTGAATCAACCGGTGCAAAGGTACTTAATTGTACCTTTGCACCTTGACTTACGAAGTACCGTACGAAGATTTTAATAATCGAGTACCCGCGCAAATGCCAATGGCATTGAACAGTGCAAAGGTACACGATTATTAAAATCTTCGCGTGTGCGCGTTTTCCGCGCGTTTTACGGGGAAGACTGTGCGAAAAGCACAGTCTTCCCCGTAATTAAAAATGCTCCGGGATTGTGCGACGACGGAACGAGCGGAAATCTCTCTCATACATAAATGATCCCGTCTGGGGATTAACGGGGGCGGAGGAGGGATTTTCCTCTAATACTAAAATGCCTCTTTATCATTTTCATCGCGATCAAATCTCTCGCTTTTTTTTTTCTTTCTTCTCTTCTATTCGTCTCACGGGGTACGTGGCATTACGCGATTCGCTTTCTTTTCTTATCGCGGACTCCCTCTTCCGCACAATCTCGCACAAAATCCTACCGAGCGACACACACTCTTTGCGGCGCAGGAGACGAGAGAGCAAAAGCTTCTACCGGGGCATTCTCGATGCGGTCGTCAGAGGAATGCGCCACGGATGAGGGATCCGCCCTCCATCTGTTTGTATATATATCTGTGGACATCTCTCGGGCAGTTGTTCTCGATGTGGCGACACTAACCGCAGGATTTTCCGGTTGTCCCGGTGCGGCTAATGCCGCGATGGCTCGCGTTAATGGCCAACGATCGAGTGAGAGAAAGACAAAGATGTCCCAGCTATAAGCACCCTTTTTTTTTTCTCATTCCCTCCCCTCACCGTTTCTACGGCATTATTTTTGTTCTTTTCGAAAACTCTTCGAATGACCGTCCACTCGTAACCTGTCCAATCTCGAATGTACGTTTACCCCGTTTAATATTACGACTGACAAAAACAATTGATTACTAAACTTACCGAGCGAGGGTCAAATGACCCCTTTCAAAAGTTACTTTAAATTCGTACATTCATTGTTATTTGTTTCGCTCATCTGACTTTCCGTAAAATTGTTTCATTATTTTATTAGAAATCAGAAATTATGTTGCGAATTATTTCCTTTAAGGTAGTAGTCTGGTAACTTAAGTCGGCTTTCATGTCTTTTTTGTAGGGCGTTTTTTTGTAGGAAAATAAAAATGAATCGTTTTGGATATTTAAGATGTTTTTATTTACATATTAAAGATACAAAAAAAACATTTTTTCAACAAATTTAATAGTTTATTATTATTATTATTATTGATCGAAGTTGGCACCTGAAAAAAAAAAGCGCGTGGGTGGCACCGGTGATTTTGGCTCTTGATGTTATCTGAAATGAAAATTTCTTGATAATTCTTAATCTATAGACATGCCATTCTGGTCGGAACTACTGAGGTTAAATTTCATGGATAAATAACAAAATGGCGGACTTTGGAAAACAGTTTTTTTTCCCAAAGTACGCCATTTTGTTGGCCAACTTCGATCAATAATAATAATAATAATCAACTATTAAATTTCTTCAAAATTTTTTTTTTTGTATCTTTAATATGTAAATAAAAACATCCTAAATATCCAAAACGATTCCTTTTTATTTTCCTACAAAAAAAACGCCCTCCAAAAAATACATGAAAATCGGCTTAAGTTACCAGATCTTAATAAATTGAGAATTCCTTAAAAAATGAGCGTTTATTTCATAAGGGATCAAACGACCTTTTGTGTGTCGGTACGTTTGGTGTTAAACGATATTGTCGTTTGGCTCTTATTGCAACTTGCGGAGAATTAACATTGAACGTAGAAAGAAGAAAATACTGTTTTGTGCAATTTTGTCTACCGATTGTCGATAACGTGACATTTTTTTCACTAACATAGCGGGCCCTTAAAAACTGGCACGCTTCTTGCCAACGAAATGAATCGACGTTAAAAGATCGTTCGTTTCTTTTTCAATTCTTTTCCGTCGTGTCAAAGTGCCGTGAGCGCGCCGCGTCGTCTCGATTCTCACGTCGCGTCGCGAGTGAGTAAACTGTGCGGGGTGGTGTGGTGTGCCTCGCGAAGAGAAGACTGTAGCCGGTTTCTCTCGTTCGTTTCTCTCGTCGATTTCTCGGAGAGGAGAATCTCGTTCGGACGTCTCATTACTCGCGTCTATACGTGTGTCTCTCACGGGCTTGATACTTCGTTCGTTCGTTCGTTCGTTCGTTCGTTCGTTCATTCTCTTGTGTACGATCCCCTTCGGTCTCGCGCCCGAGAATTGCGGGAGTGTCGAAAGGCCTTCCAGTTGTCGAGTCTCGCGATCGTCTCGACGCATCAGCGGATTCTCGCGGGGACGAGACTGTTGTGTGTTTGTGTGTGTGAGAGAGAGAAAGAGATGAAGAACGCATCATCGCGAATGTATGTGTGTGTATGTCGGTATCTTTCCAGATGATACGGGTAGGCTTAGGACGAGATCACCGTGCTCGGATGGACTTCTCTCTGGTCCAGAGGAAACAAAAAAAAAAAAAGGAGAGAACTCCACGTCGAGATGATTCTCCGATCGCGAAACGTGAAAATGATCCCCGAGACACGCGCGATTATAATATTATTATAAATATGACCGTACTATCAACGTAATCGATGATACAGCAACATACGCACACACAAATACGAATCTGGTGTACGTGACGTCGGTATATTTGATTCGTAAATTTAATACACAAATAAATTTAATTAATCACTGTAATTATATTCGAAAATTCAATTTTCGTAATGGGATGCCGAATTATTTAGTGAAATTTATTCAAGAACGATTGTCAATCAAAGTATTTTTCTCGAGCGTAAATAACATTTGCTCTATTTTTCACACAAACATTTATTAACATCCATGGGGATGATAATCGTTGAAAAAAAAAGAAAGTAGATTCGCCCTGAAAAACAAAAAATCATTGAAAATTTATTTAAATTGTAATCGCGTCGATATAGACTCCCTCCGATCTTCCGCAAGTAGATCTGTAATTTTATTCCCCGTACGATTTTCGTAGACACAAATTGAATCGTTTGCCTGACAAACTCAATTCGTTACGAGGTAACCCCGGAGAAGCACCGTTTTCTTTCTCGTACGATTGTCATCTTTCGGGGTTCACTCTTTCGTGAGTTTACGGGCAACAAACACCGGAAAAATTCAATCGGTGTATATTGGTACTGTATGTATATATATATATATATATATATATATGTATAGGGGTGAAAAGAACGAAATAGAGAGACGATTGTCGCGGGGGGAGATGAATCCGGTCCAAGATCTCACCAGATATCCCTCGAAGCGTGTAAGAAGATTCACCGGGGATTACTCCTGGAGTGTCTAAGAGTCTCTCTCTCTTTCTCGAAAACCAGTCGAAACCTAGCCTGTTTTACTTAACACCTGAGACTCCGTGAGTTCTGCGGTCCGTGACAGGGGTATTGAAGGACAGAGAGAACGAGATGATGAGACTCGAATGACGAAGATGGAAGAAGAGAAAAGGAAAAAAAAAGACGAGGGAAACACAAGAGTTCGAAAAGGCAAAACGTAGGTATACGTAAGCCCGAGCGATCCGGCGCCGATCCCGGGGGATAAATGAGCCAGAATAAACGCACCTGAGGGAAAACGAGAAAAAGGCGATAGAAGGCTCATACACCGTGAATATCGAAGAATGCCCAGAACTAACCGAACCAGAGAGAAAGAGAGAGAGAGAGAAAGAGATCTCTCTCTCTCGTTTTTGTGACAATTTCCAACACAAAAAGAGAATCACCAATTCACCTTACCACAGAAAACTTGGGGAAAAAACTCTTTTATTTCTCTCTCTCTCTCTCTCTCTCTCCTCTTCTTGTACCTTTCTTCCACTAATTCTGTTCTCTCTATACACCCACGACCGCATAATTTAGATTTTTCGATGTATATATACATATATTCTCCGTTCAAAGATCTCTCGTTTCTCGTGACTACGAATTTACACTCTTTTAAAACTCTCTGTATGAAGAGAGGACATTTGTGTGCCTCTTATTCCGTTTCGATTTCCAAAGAGGGCAGGAGGAGGGGATGCACACGTTGACGACGTTTTCCTGAAAGCTAAAGGAGAGAGGACAGAGAAAACATGCACAAAAGGTGCATAATGCCCTCAAAAAGCTATCTCGAACTCGAATACAGGGACAGAGAGAGAGAGAGAGACGACAGGCAACACTGGCGGGGAGAAGAAAAAAAAAAGAACATTATCGGATACACGCTAGGGCACACATATCGTGGGTGTGAATTTACCATCGGCGAGACACCCCTCTCTCGATTCCGTCGAACTGTCAGCCTTTTATGTTTAAACTTGTACGCTATATATATATATATATATATATGTACATAAGTGTATGTATATTTTTGTTTATGGTACTGGAAATATAGGCGTATATTGGGGCAAAAGAAATATGGTCCATATGCAGACGGGTCATTCCGTATTAACAATACAGTCGAGGGGATTCGAAAGAATCCTCGGTATTCTTGGAAAAAGATGTTTTTTTTTCTCTATTTGTCTCGAAATTTTGTTACATCACGTGGAAAAAATTCATTTTATGTGAAATTCCCTTCGTAAAAGTCTCATCGTCGTCGACGGTACCTGGTCACCCTTAAACGCATTTCAACAATAGATCTCGTCAAAGTCGCAAATTCAATGTTTCTCTAACATTTAGGATTTTTATCACAACTAGAGTGACTTGACCATTGAACGAACACTGCTAGCGAACGAACACTTCCCGTTAAAATACGCGCGTTAAAAAAATGGGTCTTCGTTAGTTTTTGTCTTGTGGTTAACACAAGTGGTGTTCATTCAATCGACGAGTCACCCTATTATCAAATATATCTTTCTTTTCGTAAAATTGGCAATTACATTTGCGGTGAAAAAAAAAATCATACCGTCATTTTTATCTATTTAAACATTTTTTTGAATTACATTACAACATTGTTATACTTTCTTTTAGTCCGTCTGTACACTGTACGAGGTCTGTTCAAAAAGTATCGCGAATTTTGATTTTCCGCGGGCTACGTATATTCGATTTTCGATTTTTTGTGGCGTTAGGTTGGTACTCGTGTCCCTCACTTATGCCGAAAAAAATCGGCCATTTTGAATGTTTAGTTAATTGTTGACAGCTGTTTTGGTTAGACGTGTTTTGGCTTGTCTTCGATTTTTGCCTATTCCAAAAAAATGGATCAAAGAATCCGTATCAAGTTTTGTGTGAAAAACAAAATTAAGTGCGCGGACGCATTTCGAACGTTGACTGTGGTATATGGCAAAACTACCTTGGACCAAAGCAACGTTTATCGGTGGTACAAAATGTTCTCAGAGGGCCGAGAAGATGCGAACAACGAAATGCGTTCCGGACGCTCGAGCACATCAACAACAGACGAAAATATTGATGAAGTGAAGAAAATAATATTGGCCAATCGTCGAATCACCGTTAGAGAAGTTGCCGAGGAACTAAACATATCGATTGGCTCGTGCTATGCGATTTTTATCAATGATTTGGGCATGAGACGGGTCGCCGCGAAATTCGTGCCAAAATTGCTCAATTTCGAAGAAAAACAGTGTCGCGTTAACATTGCTAAGGAGCTGTTGGACTCGGTCCGCGACGACCCAAATTTGCTCCAGAGGGTCATAACTGGTGACGAATCATGGGTTTATGGTTATGACGTGGAAACCAAAGCTCAATCATCGCAATGGAAGCTGCTTTTTTGGAATAGGCAAAAGATCGAAGACAAGCCAAAACACATCTAACGAAAACAGCTGCCAACAATTAACTAAACATTAAAAATGGCCGATTTTTTCAGCATAAGTGAGGGACATGAGTACCAATCTAACGCTACAAAAAAAATCGAAAATCGAATATACGTAGCCCGGCGAAATTCAAAATTCGCGATACTTTTTTAACAGACCTCGTATATTGCCATTTCAGTCGGCATTTAAGGCCGTAGTCTGGTCTAGAGCGAGATTTTTGACGTCATTTCTAATGTGCAATAACGTTTAAACCGTTGAAGTTGTCTTGATGAAAATTTACACGTGCATTTATTGATCCTTAGAGAATACTTGTACGTTAAAAAAAAAATTATTTTAAATATTTTCATGTAGTTTTTTGCCTCGTTGCAACATGGTGCGCCGAAATCGGCGCCCACTCTGGACGATGTTGTATGCATCTGAAAAAAAAATATATATATATATTCTCAATCTGTATGAGTATTCTAAGCACTGGTAGCAGAATTGGTACTTAAAAAAAATTTTTATCGAGTCGAACAATAATTTTACCGACATTTTATAACTCGTCGAATACCCGAAAATCTATGAAATATCATTAATGAAAGTTCAACAGGCCGCCATTTTTTCAAAATTTTTTTTTAAGTACCAATTCTGCTACCAGTGCTCAGAATACTCATACAGATTGAGAATATATATATATTTTTTTTTTTCAGATTCATACAACATCGTCCAGAATGGGCGCCGATTTTAACGCACCATGTTGCAACAAGGCAAAAAACTACATGAAAATATTTAAAATAATTTTTTTTTTTAACGTACAAGTATTCTTTCAGGATCAATAAATGCACGTGTAAATTGTCATCAGGACAACTTCAACGGTTCAAACGTTATTGCACATTAGAAATGACGCCAAAAATCTCGCTCTAGACCAGACTACGGCCTTAAATACAATGTTCGGAAATCGTATATTCAGTTTTATAACGCTTGAACATCACCGAAAATTGAACATTCTCACGCGCATCCATGTACACACACGGCCACACAATCAGCAGGTATAAATGGAAAAGATGAAAAAAATGAATAAAAGAAAGCATGGAAAAGTTCTCCGAAGCAAGTGCAACTAAAACTATATTATGTGCACATAATGTTGCCCCTCTATACGTACTACTTATCTTGCACGATTTAGTATCGCCTTTTTCATCGATCAATTCACGTAATTATCGGTTGAACGTTCGATCGTCCCCCCCTCCTCCCGACCCTCTCTCCTTCTCGCACTGCCAGAACTCTCAGGCGTTTGGGTTTTGTGGTTCACCCCTTCCCCCTATTCATGCTCTCTCTCTCTCTCTCTCTCTCTCTCTCTCCGTTATTCTCGTCGATATCTTACTTTCACGCTCGACCAAGAGGGCTCCCCGCGATAATTTTGTTTCTCTCATATACACGCCGTGTGAATTATGTATGTCCACGCCGGGCCAACTTTATATCTATATGTACGCGAGTGTACGCGAATGTACATACTACATGTGTCGACGACGAAAAATGTCGAAAAAAAGAGTACCCCGCGAGAAGTATTACCGGGGGGGGGAAACACACGCCTCGTGACCGCGCTCGCTCTTTATTCGCAATTTATTATAATGTATGTATTACGGCGACGATGTAATTTTTCCTATTTATTCAAAGTACCATTTGACAAAACGCCACGCATCGATGTCAACGATTTTATATTTTTTCTAATGAACGATAAATCCATCATCGTGCTTTCATTCCGCGAGCTAATCTATCGTTGATCGTATCGAGAAAGTCATCGCGTTTCGTTATTTCAAGCTTGACGAGTCGCTCGTGCACAATTTTCCAAGTGTTAATTTTTACATCAAGATAAATTCTCAGTTCGTGATTAATATCCTCTGGATTAACGACACATTTGACGATAATTTGCGGATACGATTATTGTTTTTGTTTCATTGCTCTGACAACAATGTGCTTTCAACAAAAAAAAGAACAACTTTGCGTCACCATATGATGCTACACTCGTATGGTCGATGAATATTTTTTTTCATTTAACAAAATATCATCCAACGAATGTATACACCGCGAAATTTTCAACAGCTGAACGTTACATTTCACCCCGTTTTACCGTGCATCACGTTTATTATAATTGAGGTCGAATATATATAGGCGTTTTTACGACGTCTGGCACTTACAAAAAAAAAACAAACAAAAAACAAAATACACACACATAACGAGACTGTGAATCACCCGTAAAAAAAGAAAAGAAAAAAAAAAAATAGCAGCAGCAGTAAAGAGGCAAAAAATGACCACGATGGAAAAGTCATGTCTCGTTTTTGTTTTCTCTTGCGAACCGCGCTCTAATTATTAGTCAACGAGGTAAAAGTACGGTTTGGGAGTGGAGGGGGGCCTCATCACTGTTGAACAGTTTCATCGATGAAAGAATCGCGCGGGTGGTCGCGAGAGATCATTTCCCAGAACAAAGAACTTTCGTGCGGCAGCGCGGTGCGGGGTATGGGGGAGGGGGGATCCGCCGCTCGTTTATTGTTGCGAATTTTGTGCCACTACTGCCGTATACTGTGCGAGAAACAAAAAAAATATATATACAGTTATACAAACGGATTTTGGGCGCGGGTTGGCATGAACGTAAACGCGTAACACGAGCGGACTTACACGCGGACTAGAGGGAAATGAAACAAAAAAAAGAGGACGGCGAGGATGACGGGAGTGTATATGATAATGGGATAGTGGTTGCGAGTGAGATGAACGAGGGAACGAGGTCTAAATGAAGCAAAACGAGAGAAGGAACGCCGGGGCCCTTTTTTTCGGCAATATTTTAATACTCGTACGCGCGTAAATGCGCGGTTACGCGTGCGTGGTAGAGAAAACAAAGTATACGCGTCGTCTCTTTCTCGTGTTGCGCGGCGGGCAGCCGCGTCGAAGGAGCGCGTTGCGAGCGCGCCGATATACTTGGCGCTGTTGCTCGATTTGCGTTTGCGGCGGTTGAGCGATGAGAGGGGCGTGCCCCACCTCCGCTGTGTAATAGCCGGTAAGCGGGGGCTATTATGAGAGGCAACCGGCAACGAACCAAAGAAAAAAAAAAAAAAAAAAACAAGACCCTTTACCGCTGTGACGTCACGTCGGCCACACCCGGCACCCCAAATGAAAGAATGACGGCGCGGTGGCGAGGCCGGGAAGGGACAAACACGAAACAAAATATAATAACAATAAACGATTGTCCGAGGGTGACTGCGGTTCCTTGGCTCTATGGGTTGCTTCTTATTGTTTAACGCAAATTGGCGGCTGGACGAAGAAGAGAATGAAGGAGAACGGTTTATGTGTATATGTATAGAGAGGGAGAGATGCTTCTCTGATGAGAAGACAAGCTTTCCGCTCCACTTCATTCTCCTTTGCACTTTCCACCTTTTAACATGGATATATATATGTGTGTATACATATATTTATATCGCACATATAGCAAGAACAAATGCGCGAACCCATCCGAATTCGCTTTTTGCTCCTCGCGTCCTTGCTCGCTGCTCGCTTCTCGCGGGTCGCGCAGCGCGCATTTTGCATTTTAATTTCACCGAGGAAAGAAAGCGACGACGACGACGACGACGACGGACGACGACGACGAAGACGATTTGTAGAAGAGGGGAAAAGGCAGACAAGAGGACTCGGAATGGTAGATAGAGAGAGAAAGAGAGAGGGAGAATTAATAGCGAGAAGCCGGCTGTGGATGCGTTCATAAAATTTTTTCGACGTCTCACTGGCATTTCGAGAATTGAATACCTTCTCATTTTTTATTTTATTTTTTCGTAAAATTTAATTTCGCAAGTTCGAGGTGTAAAGTTTTTCCGTTTTAATCGTCGGAAATGGAAAATTGGATTTTTCACGGTTTTTCTGTAATTCCTGGTAAAATAATGAAAAGAGAAAAAAAAACATTCATTGTTAGTCATCGAGTGTCGTGTGTTGTACGTTGAGGAAAAAGAGAATCCCGCGGACCTATATATATATATTCATATTCCTGAGACGAGATTCTTCGTTCTTCTTCGTTTGCACGTGTCTGATGCGAGAGGAGTATCACGGTGATCCAAAAGAAAAGCTTTCAGAGATGATATTCCCTGTACTAGCGATCGCCTCGCGGTGAGACGTTAATTGAGCGCGCAGCCAAGATTCTTGGCTCCTGAACGCGCGCCGTGAAGATCGAGACTTCCGTTTGCCCATTGCATTGCCGAGGACGTATAAGTTAGAAGCGTTTCTTCCTTTTTGTTTTTTTCTTCCTTGGCAGCGCGACGACACTGTGGGAAAAGTAAATGACACACTCGACAGGCGTATAACGACCAGGGGACAGAGAGCCGATGCCCCCACACCATCGGTATCATCGCGACCGATGATGCTGCGCGCCGGATCGTCCGTTGAATGTTTCTACTCTCGCGGGGTCTTTACGATCACGTATCCCCGGTGTACCAGCTAATGTCGCGCGCGTTGCAACGAGGATTTTCTTTTTCGCTCGTTGATGAGAAGAGGATATTATCGTTGCGTGTTAATGACAGCGTAACAATTAGAAGAAACGTCGTACGATCCTGTTAGAAAATCCTGGTGAAAAATGGCCGCTCATCTCCAGCTAGAGACTCCGGTATCGAAGATACCATTATTTCAGCGAGCACGCAAAGAATAAAGCAACGAATAACTACGGAAAAACGTTTTTTAATGATTAAAGAACAATTGTGGGGTTACGGTGGACCTCACCAAATCACGATAAAATTTTCCCCCCGACATTTTGTGAACGATCCGCGAAATGTGTGGCAACGTATGTAGATTACGACGTAATGTACGATTAAGGGGGGAAATAGGGTTAGGACAGCGTTTTCTCAATGATTTTCATGAATTTTTTTATAGTATAAAAAATGAATATAATTTATTGAAACTTTAAGAATATTTTATACATTTATTTAAGTATATACTATAAAATTTTTGAAAAATTTCCTTGAAAAACACCGAAGATATTAGCGACCCTATATTGCAGGTCACAATCAGACTCAGCATTTTGTGTACATTCTGGAAGCCGCAATTTTCATCTGAAATCAAACGAGGTTGGAATTTACTTTTATTATATGTCTCTCTTCTATGTGAACCTAAATGCTATAAAAAAAATAGAAAATTGAATTTTTTACAGGGGTCAAAACAAAAAAGCATGATTTTTTGCCATTTTTTACAACTTTATTTGCAAAAAAAAATTATTTTAAATAATGATAATATTCCAATTTTAGGTCCATATAGAGCGCAATACTATGAAGAAAGTAACTGCCAATTTTCAAAACGATTGGTTGAAAACTTTTCAAACTGTACGCAAGTTTAAAAAAATCGTTTTCAGAAAAACGCGTTTGAAAAAATAGTACCAAGAAAAACAAAGTCAAGGCAGTCATAAATTTTATTCGGTGTTTTTCAAGGAAATTCTTCAAAAATCTTATAGTATATACTTAAATATATGTATAAAATATTCTCAAAGTTTCAATAAATTATATTCATTTTTTATACTATAGAAAAATTCATGAAAATCATTGAGGAAACGCTGTCCTAACCCTATTTCCCCCCTTAATGGCTTATAACAATAGAACGAGTCGGAATTTTCATTTAAAATTTTCGGAACATATTTTTCAATAGTTTTACTAACAATTTATGAAATTAAAAAAAAATCGTATTAATTTCAGCGAAAAGTGATGCGAGCAAATTTATGGCGATTTTGAGCTTGAACGTGGGATTATTTACGTCACAGCGCTATCGTATCCTTAAGGACTCACATACCGTTGCGCGCGCTGAAAACCGAGTAAATTTGAAAAATTATTGTAAAGTGAAGTATATTTTTTTCGTCAGACTATAGAAAAAATAATTATCAAGATTTAACAAAAAAGTAAAAAAATATTCAAAATCGACCGAGTTATGCTGTCTAAAAACATAGTTTTGAGAAAAACGCGTTTGAAGTTTCTGGTATGTAGTCGTCCCAACGCGTTGTCCGGTCACATTTATTGCTATAACTTTGTAACGGAGTGGAATTTTCTAAAAAGTTTTTTTTGTTTGAAAAATCCTTAGAAGTATAAAGAATAAAAATCTGTAAAAAAAATCGATTTTTTTTTAATTTCAGGGTTACATGAGCCCTTAATTCGATGAGCTAGCGTTTTATCGAGGTAAACATCGAGTTAGGAAGACCAATATAATCGCCGTGATTGCTTGATGCTTTTGTATGTTAAAAAAAAACGCCCTCGTTGCTGTCGGCGACTTTTATACGAATTTTGCAAAACCGTTTATACCGTTGGTCACTAACTTCACTATTGCACACAATATTTTAGCCAACTCTGTCCCTCGGAGTTTGTGAAACAAGTGTATGACGATCCGAATTACGGGATGAACTTTTATTTATTTTTTTCTTTCTTAATGTAATCACTTTGAGGGATAAAAACCGCCGACGATGACACGCAGCCCGGAAATGTCATTGGGCTCTGATGAAGCGCTAGACTGGCGACAAGTGCAGAACGATGATAATAATAATATGATAATAACAGCGGTCTGCTTGACTAACGTACACGCCTACATAACGCTAGTAAAACCTGGTTGTCCTGGTGTGTGAGCCGAGACACACTCGGGTGTCTACCCTTAATTAGCAATCGCGAAAAGAAAGAAAAAACACCGAGGGTGCCTCGCTGCCATCGTGTCCTTGTTCGTTGTTCACCGTGTGAAAAAAACCCGGAATATAGAGGAGGGGAAATACGCAAAGTTTCGCGTGTACAGACGAGAAAAGAGAGAATCCTTCGTACTTGTAACTCACCCTCCCAATCGTTCTTGCCGTTTGCTGATGTTCTTAATGGCTGGACGGTGCGGGGGGATTATTGAAAGTTCGCGTGACCCAAGAACAGTTCGTTTCTTCGTGACGTGTAGGCACACGTGAAATATTAACACGTGTGGCTATGGCCCCTCTCGTATATTTACGCGGAATTACGGTATATCTCTTACGGTTAAAGTCAAACCCTTTGAACCGCGCGCTGACGGGATCTTCAATTTTACGAACGGTACGGAATTATAACAGAGTACGAAACGGATATTGGTAATTCTCTTTTCTCGTTTTTTTCTTTCACTAATCATACATTTGCGCTTTCTTACTTTGTTCGTTTCGGGCAACCAGTTACAATTTGCTCCTCTTTTTACTTTGTAAATCCATACCGTTGATGCAGTTTTACATTCGTGGAAAATCTTTGAGAAACTAATGAAACGCGAATAATATCGGTAATGCGTGTGGACAGAATGAACATAAAAAAAAAATTGTTTTCCTTCATTCCACCCGCCGTTTCGTTGAATTTTCGCTGTAAAATGATTTTCGTTCTTATTTTCACAATTAACCGTGCATCACATTTTTGCGGCAAATTTCACCAACCCCTGTATAATAACGCGTTGCACCTCTAATACACAGCCGCGGTGATAGAGAGTATACTGCAAATTTGCACTGTGTGTGCAAATAAAAATTCATCATTCCGCATATATCGTTTCGTTGAATAGCTCCTTTCGGGGAAGAGAGTGTTTTTTTTTTTCCCGCACAAATTCGAACTAGATGTACAGACATATGTGGACGGATATCACTTTGGAGCTCGGACTCGAATGTGAAATTCACCGTCGAGTATATAGATTAGGGCGATTTTTTTTTGACTATTTTTTTATTTTTCAGCCCCCACCCGAAATTTTGTTGGATATGTCGAAAAAGAAATTCACTGAAAGTTACAGCCCTTAATATTAATTCTAAGTACTTTCCCAAAGCGCGAGAAGATTTTCCATCTAAGATACACGTAAATCGATTTTTATTTATTTATTTATTTATTTTTTCTTCAAATTTCTATAATTCAGCCGCATTTTATGCTATCTTATTGTTCTTGGTTTCGATTTACTCGCAATAAAACAATCTAAAAACGTGCTTTTTGCGGTGAAAGTGTAAATTGTACTGGTGAGTTGGTACGGGTCACTGAAGTTGATTTTTACCCAAAATTCTCGTTTTTTGCTGTTATCTCCGAAACAATTGATTTTACGAAAAAAATGAAAATGAAAAATTTGTTGGAAATTTAATTTCCTACGGAGAAGGTCCTATCGACCCAATTGCTTAGATTAATATTTCTTGAGATATTGAACTTTAACTTATAAGTAGTATAAAATTTATAAAATATGAAATATTAAATAATAAAAAAAATAAAAAAAGTTCAATATTTCAAGAAATATTAATCTACGCAATTACAGCCCTTAATATTAATTCTAAGTACTTTCCCAAAGCGGGAGAAGATTTTCCATCTAAAATACACGTAAATCGATTTTTTTTCTTTCTTTATTCGAATTTCTATAACTCAGCCGCATTTTATGCCATCATATTGTTCTTGGTTTCGATTTACTCAGAATAAAACAATCTAAAAAAGTGCCTTTTACGGTGAAAGTGTGAATTGTACTGGTGAGTTGGTACGGGTCACTGAAGTTGATTTTTACCTAAAATTCTCGTTTTTTGCTGTTATCTCCGAAACAATTAACTTTACGAAAAAAATGTAAATGAAAAATTTGTTGGAAATTTAATTTCCTACAAAAAGGTCCTATCGACCCAATCGCTTAGATTAATATCCCTTGAGATATTGAACTTTAACTTATTAGTAGTATAAAATTTATAAAATATGAAATATTAAATAATAAAAAAAATAAAAAAATTTAAAAAGTTCAATATCTCAAGAAATATTAATCTAAGCAATTGGGTCGATAGGACCTTTTTTATAGGAAATTAAATTTCCAACAAATTTTACATTACATTTTTTCCGAAAAGTTAATTGTTTCGGAGATAACAGCAAAAAAACGAGAATTTTGGGTAACAATCAACTTCAGTGACCCGTACCAAATCACCAGTACAATTTACACTTTCGCCGCAAAAGGCATTTTTTTAGATTGTTTTATTCTGAGTAAATCGAAACCAAGAACAAAATGACAGCATAAAACGCGGCTGAGTTATAGAAATTTGGAAAAAATAAATAAATTCGATTTACGTGTATTTTAGATGGAAAATCTTCTCGCGCTTTGGGAAAGTACTTAGAATTAATATTAAGGGCTGTAACTTTCAGGAAATTTCTTTCTCGACATATCCAACAAAATTTCGAGTGGGTACTGAAAAAAAAAAAGTCGAAAAAAAAAATCGAGTTCACCATTACGCGTTTTATAAAATCATTGCTAAGCCTCCCCAAACCCTTCCCCGACCCTGCCCTCTATCGCCGAGTAGTTTTTTTCATGCATCGTGAATCCTCTTCGATGGAGGGAGTTTTTTATTTCCTGTTTTTTTTGCCTTCCTCCTCACCCCGGCATACATAGGAAATACGTTCGTTCGTTCGTGGAGCGGCCACATTGGAATTTGTATTAATAACTCGGGGGCGAGGCTCCTCCCGATACGGACGAACGAGTCCGAGTCGTCAAATAACCGAGTTCTCAATAGGGGCCTTTCATACTCATTTTTAATCAGTTAAAAACTGGCCTACCCGACAGTAAAACAGAACGCGTACAGGCACGTAAACGCGTACAGACGAGATGTGCCTGTGTGTAAACTAACGTTGCTTATACGTGTGTTTTCGTCCCCCGGATATGCCGCGAAGGCACCCACGAACGAGGGTTTAATTGTATGGCCGCTATGCCCGAGCTCGCGGGAGAGAGAAATAATTATTCCAACGCGCTCTCACCGCTCTTCTTTCCATCGTACGCACTATATTTACACACTCACACACACACGAACAGGCACGTGTAACACGCGCACACGAACGCGTCTCCATGATAGTGAGAGAAAGAGAGAGTTTGTAATCGCACTCACGCGCACGTTATTCTCAATGAAAGCGTAATGAATACGTTCGGAAATTACGTAATAACCAAACGCACGCTCTGGTTTTATTTCGATTTTTTTTCTCCTTTTTTTCCCTTTCATACTTCACCTTTTTTTTTGCTATCTCTCTCCCCCCCTTTTTTTGCTCTCCATCGCGCTGTTTTATTTTACGCGAGAGAGTCGTTATTATAGGTGTTTCGCGATACGCGTGTACTCGGCTCAAGTTTACTAATGATAATGCGTGCACACTCCCTTCATCCTTCCCGCTCTCCCGGTCCCACGATTTTATAGTTGACGCGCGATATTTTGTGCAACCACTTCCGTTATTGCCATTTTCCTTTTTCGCCCTCATATGGATTTATCATCTGGGGGCGAAAAAATTGAACGTGCACGACGTTCAATTAACCCCAATTCTTTAATTTCGTTTAATTGATTCGCCCAATCCGCGATGTATATCGAGCGTGATCGAAGATAAATCGAGAGCGTGTTGATTACGATGAATGTGGTTTTACGCGCGTGCGCACATGTTAATTCTCGATCTCTAGATACGGAATTGGTGTGTCTCGAAGAGGGCGCGCGCGGGTCTTTACCTCGCGAAATAAAATGTATATGTGCAGGTGGAAGAGCGAGAGAAAAATGAAAGAAAAGGCAGTCGTCTGGTCTAGAGCGAGATTTTTGACGTCATTTCTAATGTACAATAACGTTCAAACCGTTGAAGTTGTCTTGATGAAAATTTACACGTGCATTTATTGATCCTTGGAGAATACTTGTATATTTAAAAAAAAAATTATTTTAAATATTTTCATGTAGTTTTTTGCCTTGTTGCAACATGGTACGCCGAAATCGGCGCCCACTCTGGACGATGTTGTATGCATCTGAAAAAAAAAAATATATATATATTCTCAATCTGTATGAGTATTCTGAGCACTGGTAGCAGAATTGGTACTTAAAAAATTTTTTTATTGAGTCTAACAATAATTTTGCCGACATTTTATAACTCGTCGAGTAATGAAATATCATTAATGAAAGTTCAACAGGCCGTCATTAAGTCAAAATTTTTTTTTAAGTACCAATTCTGCTACCAGTGCTCAGAATACTCATACAGATTGAGAATATATATATATTTTTTTTTTCAGATGCATACAACATCGTCCAGAGTGGGCGCCGATTTCGGCGCACCATGTTTGCAACAAGGCAAAAAACTGCATGAAAATATTTAAAATATTTTTTTTTTTAATGTACAAGTATTCTCTAAGGATCAGTAAATGCACGTGTAAATTTTCATCAAGACAACTTCAACGGTTTAAACGTTATTGCACATTAGAAATGACGTCAAAAATCTCGCTCTAGATCAGACGACTGCCTTAACCTTCCACGGTCTAGACGCGCACCGTGTTCCCGCGCTCTCTTGCTCCCATCGCCCCGAACCCTTTCGCTCGTGTACTTACCATTCAATATATGTACTTATATATACACATGTACACGTGTATAAAGTCTTGCGCGTTGGGGCTCCTGCGCTGGTGAAACTCTCGCGGAACTCCTAGATGGCCAGTCGATACGCTCGGTGGCCATTAGCCCGACCTTCGGAAAATATATATATATATATAAATCCTTCGATCCCATATGATCTCTCTCTGTCTTTCGCGAGAACGTGTGTTGTTCTCTATCGTTGAAAATTCTCCCGCTCGCTGCACTCCATTGCGCCTCCGCAAAATGCAGTTTTATATAGCTCGTGCGAAAAAAAAAAAAAAAAATTTAAACGCCTCTCTGTGGTGAACGATCGGTTGGGGAATCGGCGCGAGGGTTGGGAGGGAGGGCAAGCAAGGAAGAACGGAGCATTTTAGAATGTAGATTATTGTATATGGGGGAAGGGTTAACCCGAGCCCGTCGTACCAACGGCGTGAGCTTCGCATCGCGAAAAAATAAAAAAATAATAAAAAATGAAACGAACTAGACCCCCACACACACACACACACGCGCGCGCGCGCACATCTGCGCGGAAAGAAATTACGAAAATATCCGAGAGGCAGCTGCGCTTGCTTTATCGGTCGCTCTTTCTTCGTTCCTTCTGCGAATACACGGATGATGATCGCCATTTCAATGATTGTTCCGAACCACTGATGGAATGAACGATTTTTCGTTGTTTCTTTTTTCTTCTTCTTAAACTCAACATATCGATATTGTTAAAGCAATGAAACAATTACTTGAGAATTATTCCATTTTGTGAGACGATTTTTCACCGCGCGAAAAATCACTCGTCAGAATATTGCTGTACATATGTCTGCCCGCCTCTCTGGTATCGGTGAGAGTCGAATTTTTTTTTTAACTCCGTTCGCGTCCCATAAAATTCTCTCGTTTAAAAGCTTTGGGAGTATGTTTTTTTTTAACTTTATTTCTTTGTTTTTCTCGTCACCCAGAGTTTCGTTATTTCCGCGATGGGGGGATGGTTCGGCACGATGAGTTTCGCCGCGGGACAAAACTCAAACGAGCTCCACGGCTCGCTCGACGGTAATTCTTGCGTTATCCCGCAAGCGTCGACCGAGCGCGAAAGCACGGGGAAAATAATTTTATTATTCCCAAAGCGGCTTATATGTACCCGCGTGGCAATTAAAACTTTGGCAATTGCTCTCGTCCCGGCTAATTACGTAATTAGGGGAGTGAGGTGAGACGGAGGACGATGACGGAGAGCAAAAGCCGACTTATGAGTGCGTTACGGTGCGAATGAGCGTTATGTACATATAGTGACAGATTTGGATGATCTCGTTTTTGTTCCTTAAAAGGGGGAAATAGGGTTAGGACAGCGTTTTCTCAATGATTTTCATGAATTTTTTTATAGTATGAAAAATGAATATAATTTATTGAAACTTTGAGAATATTTTATACATATATTTAAGTATATACTATAAAATTTTTGAAGAATTTCCTCGAAAAACACCGAAGATATTAGCGACCCCATATTGCAGGACACAATCGGATTCAGCATTTTGCGTACATTCCGGAAGCCGCAATTTTCATCTGAAATCAAACGAGGTTGGAATTTACTTTTATTATATGTCTCTCTTCTATATGAACCTAAGTGCTATTAAAAAAATAGAAAATTGAATTTTTTACAGGGGTCAAAACAAAAAAGCATGATTTGTTGCCATTATTTACAACTTTATTTGCAAAAAAAAAATTATTTTGAATAATGATAATTTTCCGATTTCAGGTTCATATAGAGCGCAATACTATGAATAAAGTAACTGCCAATTTTCAAAACGATTGGCCGAAAACTTTTCGAACTAGCGTGTACGCAAGTTCAAAAAAAGTCGTTTTCGGAAAAACGCGTTTGAAAAAATAGTGAGGAGAGCTACTGAAGGAGAGCTACTCACTTCAATGGCTTATAAGAATAGAACGAGTCGGAATTTTCATTAAAAATTTTGGGAACATATTTTTCAATAGTTTTACTAACAATTTATGAAATTAAAAAACATCGATTTTTTTAACCGTCTAACCCTATTTCCCCCCTTAAGGCAGTCGTCTGGTCTAGAGCGAGATTTTTGACGTCATTTCTAATGTGCAATAACGTTTAAACCGTTGAAGTTGTCTTGATGAAAATTTACACGTGCATTTATTGATCCTTAGAGAATACTTGTACATTAAAAAAAAAAATTATTTTAAATATTTTCATGTAGTTTTTTGCCTTGTTGCAACGTGGTGCACCGAAACCGGCGCCCACTCAGGACGATGTTGTATGCATTTGAAAAAAAAAAAATATATATATTCTCAATCTGTATGAGTATTCTGAGCACTGGTAGCAGAATTGGTACTTAAAAAAATTTTTTGACAAAATGGCTATGACAATACATGAAAATATTTAGAATAATTTTTTTTTTTATGTACAAGTATTCTCTAAGGATCAATAAATGCACGTGTGAATTTTCATCAAGACAACTTCAACGGTTTAAACGTTATTGCACATTAGAAATGACGTCAAAAATCTTACTCTAAACCAGACGACTGCCTTAACGCAATATTTTACTGTATTTTACATATTGAATACGGTAAATGAAGACTGCAACGAATCTATACACGATTTCATTTGTAATTGATACATTAATGGATATTGTAGCGTTGACAGAGGGAGGAGAAGATTATGAAACGACACTTTTTCGGTTAGTTGGATATAAATGATTTGCGACAGTTGTTTAATTTGTGAGTATGTAATGGAAGCTTGTCATTTTATCACTGGCAGCATCACTGGTCAGTAATAAAATAAGTTCACATACACACAAATCGAATAGTTCTCGCAAATCATTCATATCCAACTAACCGAAAGAGTATCAAACTGGCGGAATGTTAAGAGTCAGTTCTGGTCTACGGCCCGTAAGTTACAAACATTATTTGTTAATTACTATTTGATCGACAAGAGGAACTTTTGAAAATTGTTGCCTCTCCTTATCGCAACAATACGCTTCCCCATGTAACTACGAAATACCGGGAAAACGTTCGTCGAGTTATAATTTCCACTGCGTCTACCCATATCCAACGACAAGGGGATCATTGTTTCCGCTGTCGCCGGCGGAAAGGTACAAGAATTTCCTTAATTCTCAAAATTTCGTCCTCGTAATTATGCTCGCTAACAAAAGCTACGTTGAACCATGAACATTCGCGACGTTTATATATGTAACATTCGTAAACTGTATATCGTTGTACATGTGGGTACAGTCTTTGGAATTGCACACGGTTTTCCGACTCCACTTTGGAACTTGAGTTGGAAAAGCACAGAACCGCAAGAGAAAAGAGAGAGAGAGAGAGAGAGAGAGAGAGAGAGAGAGATATCCGTTAACTCTTTGTCGGATATCGGTCTTATGGTTGTGTGTATGTGTGTATCCATATGCGGTACTGGCAACAATCGCCTCTTTGATACGTTTCTCGGAGAGTGAGGGGGGGGGGGGCAACAGGGACATGCCAGCAGCAGCAAAAGCAGAAAGCAACAGAGAGTTCTCTTTTTCTCTCTCTCTCTTTCTCTCTTTCCTTAACGTCGTCCCCGCAGCTACCGTTTTGCACACGTGACACCGCCACCGCATTTTCCTCTCGTTTCTCGTTGTTGTCGACCTCCGTTTCCGCCCCCCCACGCCACAGTGTACACCGTATCATGGCTGTGCGAATATCGCCATTGAGCCACACCACCGTCATCCCTCCGCGAGTAATATACGAGAGAGAGAGCGAACAATCGGTGTCTGTGAGGGCAGACACGAGGCCGAGTCCGGTTTGGCATTTAGCCTGCAAGGCCGAGGCTCTATATGCGCGCGTTTCTATGTGCTTATGTGCGCGCGAATATGTTGCTCGTATTTTGTGCCGCTACCGTTGCCCGATGCCGCAGCCAAAGGTGTTAATGCTCTCTTTCTTTCTCCCATCGCGCTCGGAACATTTTTCGCGAACGTGACGTTGACCCTCTCCCCTCTCCCCCGCCCTTCCCCGGCACGCATGTGCGAATTCACGCTTCTCCCGCCACGTTCCGCCGCGTTATAAGTTTGCGCGCATTAACCCCTCCCCCACCGCGATATAAGAGAGCCGCGGAGCTTGCGTGCCTCACTTGGGTGAGGGAAAAACAAAGTGTGCTTTTGTGGTTGAAATGCTGTTTGAATTTTTGGAATAGTGCTGCGAAAGAGCGAGAGGAGTTGGGAGGGACTTCTGTTATGATCATTCGATTTTGGAGTCTCTGGATTGATGAAAAAACGCGTTTCCTTTTGTATTACATAATTTTAAGATTCGCATCATTTTTCGTTGCCACACACGCGCAGAGGCATCGCGATCGGAACATTTTCAATAATTATCAGGATCACATTGTTATTTCACTAATCTGATGTCATTTTTGGAGTAATTTAACATTTTTTACGGTTACATTCGCCAAGAGCAATTCTCTCTTCTTCTCTCGGACGTGATGATCGCGCGGCGCGCCTTAAATCACGAACGAAGGGGTTGAGCGACGAGGGAAAGATACTAGCGGCGGCGGCAAGGGGCAGGAGAGGGCTACGTAATTGAGGGGCTCCCGCCGCGCGTCGCGCCACCTCGTTTCGGCGTACACACCCCGCGAAATTGGGCGAACGAGGCATGGCCACGGAGTTTGCTCATATCTCTCTCTCTCTCTCTTTCTCTGCACCATCGTTCTTTTCTCATCGTGCTTCATCGAGAGTACCGCCCGTTCAACATTTTGCATCCAGTATCCACACGTACCTTTCCACATAGCCGTGAGATCCTTAGTACACACCAGTCATCCTTTTGCGGTGCTAAAGTCCCTCTCACTCTTTTTTCCTCCCCGTGCGCTTTTCTCGTTGTAGCGAGACACAGGGACGGCCCGACGCCACGTGACTAACTGCAAATCTAAACGCGGCCCAGCCTTGATTATTTTCTCTTTATCCTTTTTTCGCGTTAATCGTTAGAGGAAGAGAGAGATTACGGGAAGAATAAGCTATAAGTTCGATCATCGATATTCAACGCGGCAGAGAAAAATTGAAAATTCATATATTACAAACATTTATATATAATAGGGCGATTTTTTTTTCGACTATTTTTTTTTTTTCAGTCCCCACCCGAAATTTTGTTGGATATGTCGTAAAAGAAATTCCCTGAAAGTTACAGCCCTTAATATTAATTCTAAGTACTTGCCGCATTTTATGCTATCATATTGTTCTTGGCTTCGATTTACTCAGAATAAAACAATCTAAAAAAGTGCCTTTTGCGGCGAAAGTGTAAATTGTAGTGGTGAGATTGCACGGGTCACTGAAGTTGATTTTTACCCAAAATTCTCGTTTTTGCTGTTATCTCCGAAACAATTAACTTTACGAAAAAAATGTGAATGAAAAATTTGTTGGAAATTTAATTTCCTACAAAAAACGTCCTATCGACCCAATTGCTTAGATTAATATTACTTGAGATATTGAACTTTAACTTATGAGTAGTATAAAATTTATAAAATATGAAATATTAAACAATAAAAAAAATAAAAAATAAAAAAAGTTGAATATCTCAAGAAATATTAATCTAAGCAGTTGGGTCGATAGGACCTTTTTTATAGGAAATTAAATTTCCAACAAATTTTTCGTTTACATCTTTTTCGTAAAGTTAATTGTTCCAGAGATAACAGCAAAAAAACGAGAATTTTGGATAAGAATCAACTTCAGTGACCGGTACCAACTCACCAGTACAGTTTACACTTTCGCCGCAAAAGGCACTTTTTTAGATTGTTTTATTCTGAGTAAATCGAAACCAAGAACAATATGATAGAATAAAATGCGGCTAAGTTATAGAAATTTGGAAAAAAAAAAAAAAAATTCGTTTTACGTGTATTTTAGATGGAAAATCTTCTCACGCTTTGGGAAAGTACTTAGAATTAATATTAAGGGCTGTAACTTTCAGGGAATTTCTTTTTCGACATATCCAACAAAATTTCGGATGGGGACTGAAAAAAAAAATAGTCGAAAAAAAAAGTCGCCCTAATATATATGCGTGTGTGTGTGTGTGGTGCGTGGTGTACAAAGGTGTTTGGTTTAACCGCGAAGCTCGCGTGACTTGTGGCAATGGAATTTTAATATTCCCTATTAACAGTCGGGTGTGTGCCGGTGGCAATCGCGACGAAAGAAACCCGTAAAATTAACTCTTTCATTTTATTTTTATTTTTATTCCTACCACTGACTCTCTCGTCCCATATCCTCTTGCGGATATGGGTGGTACACACGATTCGTGTTAGCGATAGGTAGGCAGCCGGAGCAAGTTTCGATGCGAGTATATATAGCGACGCCAAAAGACTATATGCGTATATATATATATATAAGCTTGCTCTTTCTTGGTTTTCGCATACGCGTTCCTTCTCCGTTCGTTTCTTAGCACGCTCTTTCTGTTTCTTTCAGCTTTACGATCGTAGCCGGTAACGAGCAACTTTATCGGTCACCGCTCTCGTCGTAATTCCCTCCTTCCACGCTCCCCTCCCCGTTCCTCTCGCAACAGAACTCTCGAATCTTTTCCTCTCGCGCCAAGTACCTCTTCGTGCTTTCCTCTTCCTCCCCTGCGCCCCCCCCCCCCCGTCTTTTCTCTCCCGACGCACGTACAGGTTTTCGCGGGTAAAGTATAAATGTACGCGGACGCGGGTGGGTCATGAGTGAAAATAACAGGAGGATAATCGGGAGAAAAAGAGGAGATGGGATAAATATACTCGTGTGGATACTTAAGGAAACGAATTTTTGCCACTTTCCCTCCTTTAATGTCATCTGTGGCGCGGGGAGGAGCAATTTTTACGCGACGCCGTGTTACCAAATGCAGGGCTCGTCTCATCGTTTCACGCTCACCGCGCGTGCACCAGGTCTTCACCCTACACGCATATCTTCGTTTTTCACATCATCTATCGGCATTATGTCTCTTACAATATCGACACGAGCGATTATACACACTTTTTGTCCTTCTGACTTCTAGACTTTGTTTTTTTTTTTCTTTCACTTTAAGGACAGTTCAAAGTACGTGATTAATAAATGAATGTCCATGATATTGTACATCATTACTACGTCACAATTATTTTCATCGACTTTCACAGTGTCTGAATAAAAATCGAGTATCATCCTGTGAGCTCCCGGATGGAAGTGATCATAGAGTGATTCGGTGGGTGCTTGATTGGATTGATTATATACATCTCTCTATATTATATAAATATATCGCCGCCGCCGTGTAGAAGAGTTGAGGGGGGGGGGGGAGCCCGGGGCGAGATGGAGGGGGTGGTGGTGCGCGAAGTCCCCCTAGTATATATATATATATATATATGGAAACCCTAGGAGATATCCGCGGAGATGGCGGACTTCCTTTTTCGATAATCAGTCAGTCTCTCGCTCTTTTTCGTTTTTTTCTCTCTTAAATTCCCTCTCCATCCTCTTTTAATGGTTCCTCTGTCGTTTCTTTTCTCCATCGTGTTCTCTCCGACCCTTTCCCTCTCACACGTGTGACTGCAACTATACGAGCTTGAAGTCCCGCTGATTCTGTCGTATACCTTCTCGCGAACACACACACACACACACGCACTCGCACGTCCATATATGCATTCACATTGACGTGCATACATTAAAGACGGAACGACGTACGACGACGACGACGAGGGGGAGATTGGCCCAGCGAGTTTTTAATAAAAAATAATAATAAAAAAAAAAAAGGAAATGAAATGAAAAAGATTTCGATATTACACTCGACCCTACGAGAGCTATACTTTTCTCGATGACAAAAGTGCCATCTAAATCGCTGTTGCACACACACCCGGACACCGTGTGGCAATGGCCACAGCGGGTTATTTTCGTTTGGCGAAAAGAAAAGAAAAGAAATAAACGAACAAATCGTTTGCTTCGCCATCTCGCGTCCGTGGATGTTTCGAAAATTGCACCATCGATCTCGTCTTACTCTCGGACACCATATTGGTAACCATATGCAACGCTGTATCTATATATCGCCGCGTGCGTGTGTGCGCTTTCGTTCTTATATTATAGTATGTATACGCCGCAAAATATATCCCTGAGACATATATTTTTGTATATGTTTTGTTTGTGTCTGTCTATATATATATAAGTGTGTGTAATTTTATATAGTGAACAATATACGACGAAAGATCAACGTACACTCGTATAATATCACTACGGATATATATAGTAGTTGGTTATAGGACCGTGGAAGTAGTTTATGTTTCGAGTATCGAGGATTAACGATCGGGTCGGTCTCGATGTCATAAGATATAACCCAGGGATCATATATTGGTAAATGGGTGCGAGCAAGAAGTCGACTAAAGTTGCGATCGACAAGGAGGAAGAGAGAGAGAGAGAGAGAGAGAGAGAGAGAAATGAATAAACGAGAGAAAGATTTTTTTCTTCTCAACTCGTCACGATGACGTGAATTGTGAGACGATTGTATAAACACGCTACCTAACGCACCGCGACACAGGCCTTGGTAGTACAGATTTTATTCGACACGTTGTACATACGAAATGTGTGACAAAATTTTACTGTGCATTACAATTTCAGTAAAAAGTACATTTCTCCATATACGTATGTGCGAAATTAATGTTTTATCGAGATCCATGAGTCATCGATGAAACTAAAACTTTGTCACTTCCTCGAGAGGTTCGGCCTGATCGTAAAAAAACTTTTATCGATCGTAAAGATTGAATAAAAAATGAACTTTCATGTCTCATTCACGGAATGCCACATTTTTTCCATGGATCTCAGACACAATCTTACAAACATAAAAAAAAAAATATATGTTTCGCGAAAGACCATGTCTTCCTCCCGATAAGACACTTTCTGGCTGCGCGTAGACGTTTTCTAGGAACGGTCACATACCGATAAATCGAAGATAACATCCATCAATGACACGAATCGCCAGTTTCGGCTCGATGCTTTCGTCGCAGATAGAAAGACGTCGTTATGGAACTGTTCAATGGAATTATTCGCGCGTGATAAGAGTGTTTGGGAGGCGATTTGAAAAAAAAAAAATGTATCGAATTCCTCGGAAAATCTGCTCATCCCGTTCCCGGCTGATTTGAAAAAATTGTCGATCCCCGGGGCTACCGACGGCTTAACGTTATCTACGAAAATTCTCAAGATCCACGGAGAATCAGTGCGCTGTCTATGTACCGTTGTTTCGTTGCTGAAACACGAGCTGGTCGTCAGTTTAGTCAGGAATCTATGACGTGGTGTTAACAGTCGTTAAGTTCGCCGTGTAAAATCGGCAAGTTTTTTCACGACTCTTGTAGCGGGTCGATGACCCGAAATTTCGCTTGGTTCACCGCATAGCGATCGGTCGAAGATTTCGCCGTTGGGCAAAGTTCACGGATGGACTTTTCGGATGGATTTTTCCCAGTTTTGCGACGGCTCTCCTGTTCCGGTCGTTGCTGTAACGCGCGTAGAGGGTCGTTCTTTCGGACAATCAACTGGTCAATTAGTTTGCGCTTGACGCTTTTCGTCGCTATCCGCGATAACCTGATGGTACTAACCGTCAGCAGCGCGACGAGCGTCAACGAACGGGGAACGAGGCATCGACAAAGACAACGAAGCTCCTCTTTGCGCTCTCTGGTGGGGCTTGGCGGAGTTCATCTGGCTCTGGTTCCGGCGCTGCGAAACGAGACACCCGAGCAGCATCATCCCAGCACCGCCAACAGAGCCAGGCGTACCATCGTAAACGCGCGCCGTCGCGCGTATATATATGCGCTGACGCGCGGCGTTGCCATGCCTCGTTCTTTCGCGCACGGACCAAATATTTGACGCTAACCATCGGTGAAACACGCTCGTTCTTCGCCGCCCTTCCCTCCCCCCCTTCCTCCCGCCGTTGACGTCCTTCCGTTACCACCGGTGGCTCCCTCTGGCCGTCTCGTTCCGCAGGCTTACTAGCCAGTTCGAAAACATCGGGCGCCTTTCTCGCACTCTCGTATTCTCGTCTTATATTTGCATTGCCCTTAGCACGCTGCTTCTATACCGAAGAGCTTATAAACCAGGCTCCGGTGCAGCGTCATTGTTTCTCTTCTGCTTCTTCTTCTTCTTCGTCGTCGTCGTTTTTTTTCTTTCCTTCGATTTGTTTACTTTTTTTCCTTCATATTCTTAAAGTTCGTCGCGTCGTTGTTTCGTCCCTCCGGCCTTTGCTCCTTCGCGATTGTTCCATGTTTTTTTGTTCGTTTTGTTTACTTGTTCCTCTCGACTATATCTCATGTTATTCCTCCTATTCTCTCTTCAATTTCATCCCCCGTCTCTTCTGCCTCTGAATTGCACGTTTTTATTTCCGGCCGAATGATGTGCGCAGAGTGTTTTCGGCCGTTTGAGTTTAGCTACGACTCCGAGAAGTCTCGGGAACGTAACTACTTCGAACATTCGAATCTGTCGATGTTGGAAATGAGTTTCGACGCGAATTTACGGGGAATTGATGTTGCCAGGCATTGCTGAACGGTAAAATAATTGATAAACGACAATGGGTTACCGATGTATGAAATCCACCTTTGCGCTTATCGTTCTGTACATCGGGCTCTCTGTGTGTATGTAAAACGAGCATAATGGATACAAATCAAATAATTCCGTATGACATTACTCGCGAGTGAGAGTTTATCCTGTCGACGGTCTCGGAAAGCTGCCGCACATTTTACGGAAGCCCTGAGCACCCACGAGTCCCACGGAATGATTGACTACGAACTCAATATATAATGGGCGTTGTACCTGTAAACGTATAAATCATAATCTATTATTACCGGGGGAAAGCGAACGGGTCAAGATCAAACGCTGATCGTATACACGACTATAATCTATAATCAAAAATGGCTGCCGGCGAAATATCGTTCATAGCCAAATCATCATAGGTAACCATGTTTAATTCCGATTGTTTATCGTGCTATTTAACTTCTTATTTAACTGCTGACATCGCTACCCACACGTGAGCATGTGTGTGTGTATCTGTGTGCCATTCTTTTATCATCTAACATACCCGTATACAGGGACGTTTATTGAGTCGACTTGTGAGTCCATCGATGCTACCAGCAAATACTGATATACACTCTTTCGACGTTCTAACCAAACTGACTGGCTACACAACATAAGCACCATGTGGAATTTCCATTTTTCCCGGTAACATACGAGGTCTGTTCAAAAAGTATCGCGAATTTTGAATTTCCGCGGGCTACGTATATTCGATTTTCGATTTTTTTGCGGCGTTAGGTTGGTACTCATGTCCCTCACTTATGCTGAAAAAATCGGCCATTTTGAATGTTTAGTTAATTGTTGACAGCTGTTTTGGTTAGACGTGCTTTGGCTTGTCTTCGATTTTTGCCTATTCCAAAAAATGGATCAAACAATCTATGAAATTTCGTGTGAAAGACAAAATTAAGTGCGCGGACGCATTCCGAATGTCGACTGTGGCATATGGTGAAGCTGACTTGGACCAAAGCAACGTTTATCGGCGGTACAAAATGTTCTCAGAGGGCCCAGAAGATCGCGAACAACGAAATGCGTTTCGGACGCCCGAGCACATCAACAACAGACGAAAACATTGATGTAGCGAAGAAAATAATATTGGCCAATCTTCGAATCACCGTTAGAGAAGTTGCCGAGGAACTAAACATATCGATTGGCTCGTGCTATTCGATTTTTACTAATGATTTGGGCATGAGACGGGTCGCCGCGAAATTCGTGCCAAAATTGCTCAATTTCCAACCCAAATTTGCTCCAGAGGGTCACAACTAGTGACGAATCATGGGTTTATGGTTATGACGTGAAAACCAAAGTTCAATCATCGCAATGGAAGCTGCCTTTTTTGGAATAGGCAAAAATCGAAGACAAGCCAAAACACGTCTAACCAAAACAGCTGTCAACAATTAACTAAACATTCAAAATGGCCGATTTTTTCAGCATTAGTGAGGGACACGAGTACCAACTTAACGCTACAAAAAAATCGAAAATCGAATATACGCAGCCCGCGGAAATTCAAAAATTTGCGATACTTTTTGAACAGACCTCGTAGAAGCGATTGTTCGCCTCCCATATATCTGCGAGCTACACGAGCCATTCTTCAGTTTGCAGCCGATACCAAGAGCACGATTTCTCTTTCTTTCTCTCTCTCTCTCTCTTAATGTTTTATATACCTATACAGATATTTTCGTGGTGTATGTATCTCGTCCGTGGATAAAGTCACGTGGACGCAAAACCTCCCAAGGTTGCAATAGACCTTGGAAGTTCGTATCCACGTGACTTTATCCACGCGACTAACCGGAGACACGTTCTGAAATGTAGGCCTGGTCCCACCTCGTAACTTCAAACTAAACGTCTCTGACGTCCATTATATCTCGATGAATTTTCGTCGCAATGTATATTACGAGCACAATGGCGAATTTGAACTCGGCAAGTGTGTCTTCTCGCTGAATTAATAAGCGTGTTAAGTACGGACGGTTTTGACGTAATCGAAATGTTATTTTTACATTCTTGCCTCATCTTATTTTCGTTATAAATCTGCAATTCATCGTTTCAAGATTCTCCAAGACCATCTCGCTCCATCTCGATCCAATCTACAGGTGCTCAAAGTACTTTTCCCGTTCATACCCGGACACTCGTTTACACGCCGCATCACGAGGTACAATGTGTATGTTAGACGGTGTGTCCGGTGATTTTGTTCGCGCGAGATCACCATTTACACTTTCCTTACTCGCGCCCCGAGGCTAGGGACTATAAATTCACCGGTAATATCGATATCTCCGCGAGACACGAGTCCGTGTGAGAAAGAAGTGGCTGGTACACGGTAAAATCTTGCGTCCATTCGCCCGAAGGGTATCCGGATTTCTCAGCGAGCCTTTCACACTCTCTCGCTATGCACACACACGTCATACACATTCTCGGGGTTTTCTTTCCTTCGTTCGTTCATTTTCGATATTACACCGGACGAGATTTCCGCGGGACCAATTGCTCCGGAGTTCCCGAACGCGTAACTTCCGAAATTATTATTATATCTTTTCTTTCTCTTCGTATTGCGAAAGTTTTATTGTTCGTTCGCGGTCTCCGAACGGTGATGATGTCGAGGGAGAAAGGTTGAATGTTTGACCGTTTCTTTTCTCGTACTTTGCGATTCGATCGTTCGTTGCAAAACGTCCGGTAGACATATAATACGTTGCACCGAAAATTCGGGCGAGGATCGAACCGGAGACACGGAAGATACAGCGGGCCTGCAGCGGGAGCACCTAGCTCCCCTCTTCCCAGTCGCTACGGTGGACCCTTGGCGTTCGTTCTCGTTCGCGCTCGGCTCGCGCTGTAATTTACGAGCGATCGTTCGTCGAATTCGCTGGACGGGGCGAGCGCGCGCGTCCGCGTGATGATTCTGCCTCGCGGCCTCGAAGAGAGCGCATCGCGAGAGAGGAGAGCCCTCATCTCTTCTCTCCCTTCTTCTCTCTCTCTCTCTCTCTCTCGATACGCGCTCTTCCTTTCTTGCGGATGCATCACGGTCGTGTTCTCGCCATGGGGCTCTCTCGTCTCTTCTCTACCACGATATTTTTGCTATCCTTCTCTCTCTCTTGCTTGTACAATTCTCTCTCGCGCACACACTTTTTCTCATCTCACCGTCGCTGCGTTACGACGAGAGTTTCACGAAGAGCAAAAGACCCTCGTAACTCCCCGGCCTGTTGGTAACTTCACGCCGTTCCACGACCGAACCCTTTCTCGCCAATTCGCCACGGTCTCTCGTGTACTAAGGAGAAAAGGAGAGTAAGAGCGAAAGACTCGCGAAGTTGCGAGGCAGTGGAAGAGAGAATGTTCTCCGTTGTTGAAAACATACCGGTGGTCCTGACGGCCTCAAACCTGCTTAGCGGCAATCTAGTTATTTATTAAACCCGCAATTTTGGGGGAAAAAAAAAAACAAAAATGTTTCTCGGCCTGAAATTTTCCTGTTCATGCTCTGGTCGATGACACGGACGGTATCACCGAAGTCAGGGTTTGCTATTGTTCTCGTTTTCCTCCCATTCTCTCCTACTTTCTAGCTCGCCGGTGAATTCTCCCTGGTTCGTTTCACCGAGATAATTGATGTCAAATTAATTATACGAACGAACAAATATATCGGTTTCTGCAAGTAACGGAAGGAGTGTTGACGTAGGTGACTTGGGAAAATAGGAGAAAAACTCAACAACACAATCAGGACAAACGAAAATTTCGCTCTCTGCTAGGTTTCTCTCTTCGTTCAATTTTACGTCGAGGGAATGCCAGACACGTGTAAATCTTGGTCCATCGGTGCTAGATCACGAAACACGTAACAGCATTCAGCTTCCTCCCCATCTCTCGCTGTATTCCAAGCTCAAAGACGTGCTACTGATGTTGCACGTCGATGCAACAGCTCGCGCGCGATAGTGCATATTCTCTAGTGTTACGTTCAGTCATATAGTAGAGAGAGAGAGAGAGAGAGAGGAAGGTTAAGACCGTGTTTCCTTAGCTCTGATGTATTAGACGTGTGAATATCTGTATAGCAGCGATGTAACTGACGCTACTGATTCAACGAGGGTTTGCAAATGCACGCGTGTCTCTCCCGACGTACGTTATAATGTAAACGGAGTTGCAGCAGACACGTAATGGGGGCACACACACGCATAGTTGAGCATCGGGCCATTGCCGAACACCCGTTGCTGCCGACGACGCGCTCTTGCTCCGGTTGATGGCTCTTCGAGAGATGTTAATTAACTGCGGAATTAATCGAACCAGACACCCGGACTGAACGAGTAGCATATAGATAGTCAAGGCATAGCGGAGAACGAGTGAGAGGGAGGGAGAGAGAGAGAGAGACGGAGAGTTGAAACACGGTGTTAATTACATCGTGGCTCTACGCTCTCAACACCGCGTGTCGAACGGCAGCATCCTCACGATCGTTTATACACATTGAATCATATTATATGTTGGTACATGTAGCCCCCTTCTTTTCTGAACTATACGTATATGTTATACTTACGTTTCAGTGTTGACAACCCCAACGAATATCGTTCGTACATTCATCGCTGTATAAATATCTGTTTTGCATGTATATCGGGGTACGTTCCGTTTTCACAGCGTTGTTTAGATTCGTGTAATTACGACTTCTTCGTCAATGCATTTGTACACAGTGTCGGGCATTTAAAGTGGAGTGCCGATGTCTTCGTCGATATTCGCGAAAATTTGACGAATTTGAAAATTGCACTTCGACGATGGATCTCCCCGAGCGTTTCTGGGGATCGATAACACGAAATTCTTTTCGCGAGGTCATACGTCCTCGTGAATAATACATCCACGATAAAAATGGGCCCAATCGGTTCGACAGTTTTCGCGCTAGCCTCGATAAAGGATTTCCACTTTCACACCCTCTTTCCTGCCACTGGGGAGCTGCGCAATTCAATTGCTCCTGGAGTAGTTTTCATCCCTGTTCGTAACCCTTCGGTTGAATACCATATTTACCCTCTATCGCATCCGCAACCCAAATCACGAGATCGACGGATCATCCAATTTTCCATCCCTTCACATTTTCGTTGCGCACGTGCGCAATTGTTGACCAATCACAATGGGACCGGTATCGTTCGAAAGAATGTCAAATTTCCGCGAGTGTACTTTTTTGAAATATTCAAATTCGTGACATTTTTGCGAAAATCGACCAAGATATCCGCATTCCACTTCAAGTGCCTGGCACTGTATATACATACACGCCCATACATACATACGTGAATTATAAATCATCTCCCGAGTAGAGCTATCCCTCTTTTTCACTCTCTCCCTGTCTTATAAACGAAACGACGACGAAAGAAGTTTACTACAACAGAAGATCAAGTGAGCATACGATGACATGGAATTTCTACAGATGTAGATCGTATCTATTGAGAAACTGGATGTGTATGATGTATTGATACTAATATACGTTACAACATTGACAAACATTGTCGACATTCGTTCAAATACAGTGGGTCAAAAAAGTCTTCATACACCTTGTTTTTTTGCGATAACTTTATAGACTTAAGCGATACGCAAAGAAAGCCAATTTTATTTAATAGTACATCAGGTACAGAGATAAACCGCAAACGGAGAATTTTTTCCCAGGAATAATAGAAGAATTATGCGAAAAAAACGAACATTTCCGGGCCAAAAAAGTATTTGTACACTTACGATTGAGCTGCTAAACCTCGATATTCACTCACGGACGGTCTGACCTCTGCGTACAATGTAAACAAGCCTTCGTTTACACAATGGTTTTGACCTGTTCCATGCGGTAGTAGATCCTCAACCTCTGAACAGACATGATGGCAAAGAAAAGCGAAATATCAATATCCATGCGAGATAGAGTGATTTTTCTTCGGAAACGCGGTGAAAGTTATCGAAAAATTAGTAAAGAACTAAATCTAAGTTTCGCAACAGTGCGATATATATAAAAAAAATACGAAAGAACAAACAGCACAGAAAATAAGTGACGAACCGGTCGACCGAGAATACTAACGGTACGAGAGCGTCGGAGTATTGTTACAGAGGCTACAAAAAAAACCGTTCACAAATGCTCGCAGTTTAGCGAATGATGTCGCGTCAATCATCGGGTAAGAGCGTGTGTCCCCAGACTATTCGAAACGTTTTGCATTCTGCCCAAATACACGGCGGAACTGCCCGCAAAAAAACCATTAATTAATAATATAAATCGAGAAAAACGTTTAGGTTTCGCAAAAACATTTTGAAAGCAGCAATTTGAAAGCAAGTGTAGATAAAATGGGCCTGGATGGAAATTTCTACTTCCAACAAGATAACGACCCGAAACATACTGCCGTGATAACGATGGAATGGTTACTCTATAATGTCCGCAAACAATTGATTACACCACCGCAATCACCGGACATCAATCCTATGGAAAATTTATGGCACTCGGTGGATGTAGAAATTATAAAAAGAAAAATAACAAACAAATCCGATCTCCAAAGTGTGCTTTTTAGAAGAATGGACGAAAATAGGAAAAGAAACAACGCAAAAGCTAGTAGAATCCATGCCTAAGAGACTCGAGGCGACAATTGAAGCAAAATGGATCCACACCAAATATTAGTTATAATTAACAACTATGATGATGTAAGTTTTCACGATAATCGTAAGTCTACGAATACTTTTTTTGCCCGAAAATTTTCGTATTTTTGTCATAATTTTTCTATTATTCCTGGGAAAAAAAACTCTCCATTTGCAGTTTATCTCTGCACCTGATGTACTATTAAATAAAATTGGCTTTCTTTGCGTATCGCTTATGGCTATAAAGTTATCGCAAAAAAACAAGGTGTATGAATACTTTTTTGACCCACTGTATACTATGCGCATTACGTGCATAATATCCGTATAATGCATTCGTACGCAGTCTAACAATTCAGTATGCCCATCTTCACAACCGTGCACATATATCCATGCAACCCTTCTAGACACGACAAAAAAGAAAAGACAAAGAGTTGGGACCTCTCTGTATGACGGCTGGTGAGCAAAATGCCGCGACGAGAAGGAACGAAAAAAAAAAAAAAACGTATACATACACGCCATAGAGTGTCGCGCGCGCATTTAGATAATGCGTGCTCTCGTGCGCTCTTTTTCTCTGTCTCTCTCTCGCTCTCTCTACTTGCTGCACTCAGCTCGACGTCGCTCGTCCGTAAAAGCCCCGAGGCGTGCGCGAGAGCATCCTTTTATCCTCTTGTAACTTTGGTAGTAGGTACCTTCGCGCTCGTGCACTCGCTCCCGCCTCCATCCTCTCATTTTTATTTTCCTTTTTTTTTTTCGCTATTTCTTTCTTTTTCGCCACTTTTTTTTCTCCCTCTCTCGCACTCAATGTCAGCGTCTCTTCTTTTCACTCTCTCTCTCTCTCTCTCTCTCTCTCTCTAGCGCGCTCTCTCGCTCGCTTCGACGTCCGTTGCTGCGTCTCTTGCTTGTGCCACGAGTACCCGAGAAGAGAGCAACGACGGGAGATACAAACGTGTGAAGCCATCCGACGCGACGACACATGTACGTGTGTACATACGTTCTTATGATGCACACCGTTAATATATTCGCTGCGCCGAGAGCGCGCCCATTAACAACCGTAATTGCTCCGAAACGTGTGAAATGCATCACCGTGTGGCGCCTAACGCAGAGTATTTTATATATGTGTGGGCTAGAGAGAGAGAAAGAGAGAGAGAGATTGCCATAGTCGCGAGATGTGCATCTCTGTACGAAGAGAGACACATAACCGGGACACTCGAGTTTAAGAAGCCGGCTTAATAACGCTCTTCCCGAGAGATACGTTGGTCGTTGAGTTCTTTCTCTCTTATACACTTTTTTTTTGCTCGGGAGTTGTAACGTCGACGTCGATATTCAACGTCTCTAGTACTTTTATACCGTACAGAGCTTTCCGCGTATACCAGTTGTACGTATCACGGGGTCTTTATCTCTTTTTTTTTGTCAGCCTCCATCTTGTGGCCACTTCACTCTCTCTTTCTCTCTCTCTCTCTCTCTCTCTCTGGACCATGGTACTCTACATGAGCGTACAACATGGGGTAGGTGTCTTTAGAATGGGCCAAATTGAAATCGTAAAATCATTGTTATCCGTATTTTCATCGTAATAATTGTGGCCATGTGCATTATTTTTGTGTAATAATGAAGAACGATTCCTTTCGTTGATGGGCGACGAGCGAATGAGTTTTTTTTTTTTTTCTCGTGCTCGCGACCACAGAGTGAGAGAAGCTGCCGTTCACGAAGAACTTTGTAATGGTATATTCAGAGAAAAACAGAGAAAGGGTGGACAGAGAGGTGGAAAGATACAAAGGCTCGTTAGAATGCCATTACGGTACGAGTTACGTACATTTTCTAAGTCAGACGTCTACGGCACAATTTAATACACACATCTCGCGTCTGTATAGCTGAACGAGTAGCCTCGGTACCTCTCGTCTCTTCATCTTGAACATATTTTCATTGTATACTCTTATCTCGCACCTAATACATCCCCCGTACAAAAAGAACTGGCGATCGTTCTATACTCCTGTCTGCGACCAACTCTAAACGGAAACTATAACCGTGGTGAACGAAATATAAGAGAGAAATAAGAAGAAGAAAAAAAAGAACTTTTGATCCATCGAAGTGTCGATTAGCGCCCTTTCTCGCCACTGTCCCTCTTACGGCCGATTCCACCGAAATGATTTGAATGGGGTTCAATTTTTGGTTGTTGTCATAGGCTCAACTGGACATAGGCTCAACTGAGTTTAAACTACGATTAACGTTGGAGGAATCGGGCTCTTCCTGGATCTAATTCTTCGTTCACGAAGTGCCGATATTCGCCTCTTTTGCCTTTTACTAACCGCGGTATTCTTCGTGTGCGAACACCCGCGCGAGCTTCCTCAAAGTCCCTATAAGATCGTTACGCAGCATCCGCGAGCTCGCGACGTCTGTCCCTCTCGAAAGATATCCTCGAAGGAGAGAAATGCCCACATATATATGAAACGACCTCGGTACTTGAACGTCGCGATTTACGACCCCTAATTACCTACATACCGGTCTGAGTGACCATATATACTTGTGTATAAGGCGCACGGTACCCCTTGTATATTCTTTCGACATATGTATATATCTATCTTGCCCATTCTCTTGTAATATCTGTAAAATTATGATACTACATGTACGACGACGATAAAAAACGTAAGCCGCACGAGGCGGAGAATTCTCATATGGTAATTCACGGCGAAAAAGCTATACGGCGGAGTGATTTCTGTAGTAAAAAAAAAAAAAAATTATTATCCGCGGGATTCCAGCTTGAAAATGTAACACTTTCCGGCTGAATTATCGTTGGAATTTCTAATAAATGTTGGAATATGTAACAATTTATACTGGATTGCCGTTATAAAATTTTACACGCTCTTCGAATGGATTTCTACTAGAGTCTTTAACATTTATTTTTCTATGCACCGAGAATCTTTTTCTATTAAAAACGTTCACGGTTTAATTTTACGAATCGTAGCGATTTTACGAATGTAACGATTCGTAACATCGCTACGATTTTACGAATCGTAAACATTTTTTAACGCGCCTGATCACGCGTTACTGTTTTGCGCGTGTGATTTTTATTCCAGTCTTGAGAAGAATCACTGTGTCCTGTGTAAAAAAAAAATAGTCTAACGTAGAGCGTCAATAGATCTATTAAAATCGTCTACGAAAAATGTGTCCATAATGGACACTTCTAGATGTGACATAGACCTTTAAATTTGTACTCAAAGTTCGCGAATAGTCCACGAAATATCAATGGCATTAAAGTTTTTCCGAAATTGTGTTGCAAAACGAACGTTTTATTATTACACTAAAATTTCGGAATTTTCGAAGTTATTTTAAATTTTCACTATAAAAATAACATTTTATTTTTATAATGAATTTGGAAAAAAATTAAAATATCAAATTTTATGTTTAATCCTCGACGGCCGCACTGTAATTTCCGTGCTTCCGCGGTCTCACTGGGTCGACAGTTTTCACGTACAGTTTTCAACGTGTTAAATCGCTTTGGAAAATCTGACAAAAATTCATGATCTCTCTTGAAGCCTTCTAGAATGTGAATCCACGATTATTCAAGTACATAAGTTATTATATTTTTCGCTATAATTCGGTATCTGAGCGGAAACGCTAGGAAAACGTGTTTCGGTTGGGACGACATCGTCACCGCGGAGGGTTAAAACGAAATATCGATAAACTTCAAAGCCGTCGACTTTTCGTGGACTATCCGCAGACTTCAATACCAATGGAAAAGTATATGCCACATCTGGACTCGTCAGCATAGACGCAATTTTGGTTGACGATTCTGATAAATGTATTGTCGTTCTACGGTAGACCGATTTTTATTTTATACGGGGTATCTGCTAGCACTATGATTTTAATACAGCTACGACGTTTTCCAAAAATCTCTTTTTGCAACGACAAAAAAAAAGAATAACTAAATATACATCGCGACAAGACAGTCGCCGGTGCATAATCGAGTCTGGGAGCCAGTCGCGCTTTCACGCAATTACAATTCCTGCTTGCGCCTGCACTTATTCGTAGATGCACATGCATCAGAAAGAACGAAAGAAAGAGAGAAAGAGAGAGAGAGAGAGACAGACAACAATGGCACAACTGCGTCCCGATCGTGCCTCGCCTATAATGGTAATATGTAAGGTTCGGTTTGCTTCTCTCTGTGGCCTCATATACGAACGCGATTGTTCTTTCGCGCGACACTATACACGCGTCAGATGTAATATACCAGTGACTATAAACTCAAGTCCGATCAAACATTGGCTGTTGGGTCAGCAAGGGCATGATGAACATCCCTTTACGGATTAAATTGCGGGCCCCGTTGCTAGGAGTCGATATATACAGGGTTTCCCAAAACTAGCACGTCAGAGTGACACGAAGATTAAATTGGCGCCGAACCTATCAGAATAAACAAATATGACCTCTGTGAAAGTCTCATGGTTTCCCGTGTAAAAAAAGTTGAGTCTACATTAAGTCTTTCACGTGGTCTACGAAAAGTCTCCCTATTGGAACAAATGAAGCCTCGAATGTAGATTTCTGACTCAGTGATTAAATCCATTATAAGTCTACGAAAGTCTATATCTCTCGATAGTGTATGATACGTTCCACATTGAATTTACTGTAAGTCTACAGGATGTCCATGTCCGATTCTTCGAGCAGGATTACCAACAGTTGGCTCGAGGTAACGAGTATAGATTTGAATATAGACCCGATAGACCTCACGTTCACGATCGCAGCTCGCAAGTAAATTTATGGTAAGTTTGCCCGACGTATTTATTATGTATTGAAATATAGACTTTGTATCCGGAAAAGTCTATTATAAGTTCACACCAGGTCTACTATCGTTTTTTAAAGCTAGTTTATCTGAAGTCCAAGAATTACGGTGATTATGGACGTTAATGTAGACCTAATTGTATGCAGTAGAAGGGGTTACGAAAAATGTATATCAAGCCTACAAACGGTGTGCGATCAATTTATTAAGTATGTCAAAAGTCTCCATATTCTAACGATTATAGACTTTAATATAAAATTGGTAGTTTGCAGGAGATCGCTGCTAGAAGTCTTTTGTGAGGTCTATCGGGTCTATATTCAAATCTATACTCATTAGCTCGGGCCAACTGTTGGTAATCCTGCTCGAAGAGTCGGACATAGACATCCAGTCTACAGTAAACTCAATGTGGAACGTATCGTACACTGTCGAGTGATATACACTTTCGTAGACTTATAATGGATTTAATCACTGAGTCAGAAATCTACATTCAAGGCTTCATTTCCTCCAATAGGGAGACTTTTCGTAGACCACGTGAATGACTTGATGTAGACTCAATTTTTTTTTTTTCACGAAATTTCGATAACTATCGTCTATTTCGATTTTTCCGGAAAATCGCTACCTAGTACTTGTTATTCCGCTGACATTGCTATGAAAGTTTGAATTGTAAGTAAATCAAGGTCCAAATTCACACCAAATCCTAGCGGAATAACAAGTACTAGGAAGTAGACGATTTTTCTCAAAAACCATTGAGACTTTAACAGAGGTCATATTTGTTTATTCTGATAGGTCCGGAGCCAATCTAACGCGCGTGTCACTCTGGCGTGCCAGTTTTGGGACACCCTGTATATATATGTACCACAGCCTCCGTCTGAATGCTCATCTCGCACGGATCTGCATACACACGTATGCGTGCCCTCGTATCATAAGAATGTTAGCAATCATAGCGCGTATAATTTAGACTGTTGCCTCGATGAAACATTTTCTCGCTGAATGCGCGGCACTTTCTTCCCCCTCTGTGCCCTCTTTTATTAATACCGCGACAAAAGAGACAATAACGATTGACGTTTGTGACGTGAATTTATATTGTTATGTTTTTTTTTTTCCCTCATTTATCATGGTTCCACCACCTGTACGTCTGTCGTGTCTCCAAACGCTTACATCAATTATTGGTTCATTTCTGTTGACATTTTTATTCTAGCTCTTTTCAGGCAGGTTCGTGAATTTGGCGACCCACGTCACCATTATTCTCGTATATACAAAGGTTTTTTTGAGGGCGCGGGGGGGAACAGTGAAACTCGTAACACGATCCTCGTATTGTATGTCAAATGCTAACGATAGGAAAGTCCTAAAACGCAAGGTTTAACGCTTAAAGTTATTTGGGATACGCCTTTTTGTTTGTCAGCGATCTCTGTATGAATGCCCACGTGTATTGCGAAGAATTTTCGGCTTCTATTCTCAAACACTTATGTAGATATCTTTCTCTATGTGTATCGAGGATTATGGTACTTGTCCGCTTATACACGCCCACACGAAACGTAATAGGTGTACAATTTCATTTGTATACCAGCCGAAGACTCCGACTTGGCACTTCACCTGTCTTCTTTTAATACATTACGTAACGTCGATTGTCCCGACAGGCGAAACACGACGCGAGATTTCTCGAAAGCGCGGCCTGACCCACTGACAATGAAAGAAGGAAGGTTCGCGCAGCGACGTGAGATATAGATGAAGAGAGGGATATCGAATGATAAGCGAGAGAGGGTGAGAAGTGTTTGTGTGCGAGCGTTTGAATAAGATGGGTATACCGTTGTTACTCGTCATACGGCAAAAGAGCCCGTGTCATTTATATGTACGTATAGTTGAGATCCGGATCGAGTAGGAGCGAGTCGGAGGCTGCGGATATGTATATGTATATGGGAGGTGTCTCGTTTCCGTGTTAAACTTGAAACAACGAGGGTGCGAGAGAACACACCATCGACGTACGATGGGGGATGCGAGAAACGCCGTGTGATGATCAGACAGGGCAAACGAGAAGGATAAAAGGCACGATATGTGAGGAGGGAGAGTGAGGGGAAATACGGAGATGAGATTCCTCGCGTTGAACACTATTATTTGGCCCGGGCGACCGTGTTATGAGCGAAAGAAGCGAGGAAGGGTCCCGTTAGCGCAGGGTCAAAACTCCTCTCCGCCCTCCTTCTCCACTCCTCCTCGTTCTTCTTATTCTTCTCCTTCTTCTCCCTCTTCCACCTCCTTTATCCTTTATCATCCTCGTCTCTCGCATCCCCCTGCTGGGCACCGTTTCTTCTCATTCCTCATTGCACCTCTTTCGGTGCCCACGGTTCCTTGAAAGCCTCGGCGGTGGCAGATAAATGGTGGAACAGGGGTCAAAAGAGAGAATATCGTTCTGTCGTAAGGTGAAATAGGGTTAGGACAGCGTTTTCCCAATGATTTTCATGAATTTTTTTATAGTATAAAAAATGAATATAATTTATTGAAACTTTGAGAATATTTTATAAATATATTTAAGTATACACTATAAAATTTTTATACATATATTTAAGTATATACTATAAAATATTAGCGACCCCATATTGCAGGTCACAATCAGACTCAGCATTTTGCGTACATTCTGGAAGCCGCAATTTTCATTTGAAATCAAACGAGGTTGGAATTTACATTTATTATATGTCTCTCTTCAACATGAAGCTAAATGCTATCAAAAAAATAGAAAATTGAATTTTTTACAGGGGTCAAAACAAAAAAGCATGATTCTTTGCCATTTTTTACGACTTTATTTGCAAAAAAAAATTATTTTTAATAATGATAATATTCCGATTTTAGGTTCATATAGAGCGCAATACTATAAAGAAAGTAACTGCCAATTTTCAAAACGATTGGTTGAAAACTTTTCAAACTAGCGTGTACGCAAGTTGAAAAAAAGTCGTTTTCAGAAAAACGCGTTTGAAAGAATAGCAAAATGCTGAGTCTGATTGTGACCTGCAATATGGGGTCGCTAATATCTGTGGTGTTTTTCAAAAAAATCCTTCAAAAATTTTATAGTATATACTTAAATATATGTATAAAATATTCTCAAAGTTTCAATAAATTATATTCATTTTTTATACTATAAAAAAATTCATGAAAATCATTGAGAAAACGCTGTCCTAATAATATTTCCCCCCTTAATGGCTTACAACAATAAAACGAGTCGGAATTTTCATTTAAAATTTTGGGAACATATTTTTCAATAGTTTTACTAACAATTTATGAAATTTAAAAATCGATTTTTTGAACCGTCTAACCCTATTTCCGCCCATAAGAAGGATGAGATTTTCACGTAAATCAAGGAGAACTTGTTACGATGTAATGGAAAATTAAGATTTATATAAATAATCTAGAAATCTCGCTCTGATTGGTTTCACTTCGGACGATTGGATCAGTGCATTTTGATCGATGACGACACGGTCTCCGTACCAATTTTTTTTTAAATTCCCCCACCCTATCGTATTATATTTTCCTGTTATTACTGCACCGATAAAAAACGTAATAGTTTTCATAGAAAAATTTTCAATTTTACATCACAATACCCGGGCCTATGCTTTACGGTTCTCGTAAGATCACTGTACGAAGCCGTATTGATGCTCGGAACTACCTTAAGGAGAATATGATGAAGGCGAAAAAGAGTCGGGTCGGGTCGGGGGGGAGGGAGCGGAGGAGCATGAACGGCAGCTCTTTCCACCTCCCCCGCACACACCATGCTTTCTCATCTCGTTCGAAGGCGAAGAGAGAAGATTCTGAAGGCTGCCCCGAGGCAGGTATAATATAACCGACCGAACGACCCACCACCTCTCTCTTTTTCTCTTTTTATCTTAGCTTATACTCTTTCTCTCTATCCCCCCCCCCCCCCCCCCACCCCCCTCTCTTGCCCCTTTCCCTCTCTCTCTCTCTCTCTTTCAATATATATATATATATCTCTCTCGGTCCGCTCGAGCTGTAATTTATTATGGGTATGGCGTTTTTATTGGATTTACACAACTTAAATATACCGAGTCTGACGCGCCTGGTACCGATAAACATAAATATCATATTTTCGAGATATAAACCCGCGCAAAGTACCAAGTGACAATCCTCGGATGGTCGAACCAGGAACGAACGATAATTAAAATAAAATAGTTGCCCGTTTTGTTGTTGTCGCGATTGTGGACGAAACGAATTAATTGACATTTCGTGCTTGAGACCGGGCATCACTATTGCGAACGTTAAGTACAAAAATGAGAACTCGCATAATCATTGTTGTTGGTAGAAAAAAATAAATTAACAATCGAAAAAATTGAGGCAGAGCGACGGATTTAAATGATGTGGTTTAAGGCGAATTGATGTATGAATAACGTAGTCGTGTACGTTTTGTGCCTTCCTCTTTCACTCGCTCTCGCTCTTAATTAAATTAATTTTCTTGCTTGCGCCACGTGCTACGGCAATATTCGATATAAACCATCGGTTGAGCGCACGTTTACGGGAATAAGAGATAGAGAGAGAGAGATTTATAACAGGCCCCGATCGCGTCAGCACGCTGACCCGTTATATACGGTAATAAATTATAATATTAAACGAACGAGATGGCGAGATGAATTCTCTCGCCTTTAGCTAACGCGAGTTCGCGGTACGAGCTTCGGTAACGAGATGACCGATGCATCTGAATATTCCTCGCTCTCTATCTTCAGCCCCTTCTTTATTGTCGCTCGACGTTTTAACAAACGAGAACTGTTTGCCGAGCGATTAGACAAAGCCGATGACTCGGTGGGGCACGAACAGAGAAACGTCTCTATCTCAATTATCTTCCAAGCAATTAATACCGATCCTACACAATGTCATTGTTAATTTTCATATTCTTTTTTTTTTTTTGTTGAATATAAAGAAAAATTGTTTTCAGGATTACCGAACAAAGTAAAATGAAAAAGAGATTAATGTCAATGCAGTTTGGTTAAAAATTACATTCTACTGGCATATCCATCTGGTATCTCATTTTCCAGCAATCCTTTCAATGAATCGGATCAGTTCTTATTCTTCTTATTATAACGTCCCGAAAGACGTGCCGATGACGTGAAATGCTTCTCTTTTTTAATCTCGTCCAGCCACTGACACATATAGGGATAAACGGAAATACGAAGAGATGTCGTCGCGTATCAGCTTCTGTTTTACATTGCTTCTGTGCGAGAGCAATCTTCGTATAACATCCAAACGAACCTTCCACTTTCTCTCTCTTTTTCTCTTTCCCTTACTCACTATCCATCTTTGTTGCACAGGCGTGCGCGAGCGCAACGCACGCACGATAATCACTCGGCTCCTTATCTAGTGACGGCGGCTGCTGCTGCGGCTTCGTGATGCTGTCAGCTGTTGCGACTGTGTTGGTAGGCTCGTGGCTTCGTTGAGCCTCACAGTTATGCCGCTTCGCCTCGGCGTTCATCCATCATCCAGTAGCGTGGAAAGCACTTGTTTAGCCGAGAGAGCTCTCCGCGTGTGCTTTCAGAGAGAGCTCCGCAACATAGTCTCGCTCTTTCATCTCTTTGCTCTGTGCTCCGGCGACCGCGGCGGGGAAGCGAGAGAATGAGAAGCTGCGCGAGCATTACTGGCTGATGGAGACCGCAGAGTCCAGCGAAATGACTACTTTGCCGCGTATACATATATATATATTATATATGTGCGTATATATGTTAATACGGAACACCCCCCCGTGTTCCGTATTAAGTGAAAAGATTTTTAAGCTAAGGAATTTTTGGGAACCGTACAATTCGTGCATATGGTGGTACCGTAACGCCCGATTTCACCGATATGATTTCAACGAAGTTCAATTTGTTTTTCGTATAGTTTGGAGACAGACCAAACTGAGTTTGAACTTCGATTAACGTTGGAGGAATCGTGGCGTAAAGGATGCAAATTACAAATGTCTTAGATCGGAGTTATTCAGCCTAATATCAGTGCTTGACTGTTTGGAAGAGTTGCACCGATCGCGAATTGAGAGATTTAAAAATATGCCCCTCAATCAAAAATCGTATCTACCTGTCATTGCAGTTTATATGTACATGAAGGATGTCGTTGTTACGAGATTTTGGGACCGACACGCAGATTATTGTTTGGCTTTTACTACCCTCTCGACGATTCGTAGATTCTCCGAAAGGGGATGAATAAGCCCCTCGAGATATAGGCTGATATCTTGGTGAAACTCGTGTGTACGACGCCCACGCTTTCGACGATCCGCACGCATCGAACGACGACGCCCATCGAGACGCTGGGAGTTTTCTATCTTTGTGGCTATTGGAGGAAAAGAAATCTCTTTCCTACTGCACTAGGAGCGACGAAGATCCTTTTACACGCAGAAGAATGATGGAGAGAAAGAGAGAGAGGGAAAGTTGGTGAAAGTATACCGACGAGGGATTTGCGGACGTGAGATCTGAGTCCAGGAGAATTGAAGCGATCGATTGACCAATTACACGTTGACCTGAGAGATTCTCTCGTTTCCATCCCTCTCCTATATATCCCGCTACCCTATCGCATCGCTCCCGCGCATATCCCGCGCCCCTGATCGCTATATCCCGTATCCCCTCGCGGTTTCTTGTTATCGTTCGGCATTGGACCACATATTTCGTTTCTATCGGAGAATCCAAACAAGATGGAACGGCCGGTTGATGGTTATCCGCGAAATGAACATTGATATATTCATTTAATGACGACTTACTTGAGCGAAAGCCATAGGGCGTGCTCTGGTGATCTCACAAGTCGGAGCAGCATTCGGCGCTGTGAATAAATTCCGTGTGTCGACAGCGAACTGCGGAAAACTTGTACTAAGCTGCACAGATTTTCCGCAGTTTTCCCGTGCCCTGGTACGGATCGAATACATTAATGGGGTGTAAGCTGGCGGAAGGGATGGAGGTAAATGATAGGAAAAGTAAAGTGTACGAGTGGGTCGATTCGTACAATCCCGAAAATGGACATATGTTGAAGTGTCGCAAATTAACAAAAGTCGAAGACCCAGTTGACAATTGTCATTTGGTGCTCCGAATAATTGGCTTCATTAATGGGATGTAAGCTGGCGGAAGGGATGGAGGTAAATGTTAGGAAAAGTAAAGTGTACGAGAGGGTCGATTCGTACAATCCCGAAAATGGATATATGTTGAAGCGTCGCAAATTAACAAAAGTCGAAGACCCAGTTGACAATTGTCATTTGGCGCTCCGAAGACCTGGCTTCATTAATGGGGTGTAAGCTTGCGGAAGGGATGGAGGTAAATGTTAAGAAAAGTAAAGTGTACGAGAGGGTCGATTCGTACAATCCCGAAAATGGATATATGTTGAAGCGTCGCAAATTAACAAAAGTCGAAGACCCAGTTGACAATTGTCATTTGACGCTCTGAAGAATTGGCTTCATTAATGGGATTTAAGCTGGCGGAAGGGATGGAGGTAAATGATAGGAAAAGTAAAGTGTACGAGAGGGTCGATTCGTACAATCCCGAAAATGGACATATGTTGAAGTGTCGCAAATTAACAAAAGTCGAAGACCCAGTTGACAATTGTCATTTGGCGCTCCGAAGACCTGGCTTCATTAATGGGGTGTAAGCTGGCGGAAGGGATGGAGGTAAATGTTAAGAAAAGTAAAGTGTACGAGAGGGTCGATTCGTACAATCCCGAAAATGGATATATGTTGAAGCGTCGCAAATTAACAAAAGTCGAAGACCCAGTTGACAATTGCCATTTGGCGCTCCGAAGAATTGGCTTCATTAATGGGATGTAAGCTGACGGAAGGGATGGAGGTAAATGATAGGAAAAGTAAAGTGTACGAGAGGGTCGATTCGTACAATCTAGTAAATGGACATATGTTGAAACGTCGCAAATTAACAAAAGTCGAAGACCCAGTTGACAATTGCCATTTGGCGCTCCGAAGACCTGGCTTCAGTAATAGGGTGTAAGATGGCGGAAGGGATGGAGGTAAATGATAGGAAAAGTAAAGTGTACGAGAGGGTCGATTCGTTCAATCCCGAAAATGGACATATGTTGAAGCGTCGCAAATTAACAAAAGTCAAAGACCCAGTTGACAATTGTCATTTGGCGCTCTGAAAAATTGGCTTCATTAATGGGATGTAAGCTGGCGGAAGAGATGGAGGTAAATGTTAAGAAAAGTAAAGTGTACGAGAGGGTCGATTCGTACAATCCCGAAAATGGATATATGTTGAAGCGTCGCAAATTAACAAAAGTCGAAGACCCAGTTGACAATTGTCATTTGGCGCTCCGAAGAATTGGCTTCATTAATGGGATGTAAGCTGACGGAAGGGATGAAGGTAAATGATAGGAAAAGTAAAGTGTACGAGAGGGTCGATTCGTACAATCTAGTAAATGGACATATGTTGAAACGTCGCAAATTAACAAAAGTCGAAGACCCAGTTGACAATTGCCATTTGGCGCTCCGAAGACCTGGCTTCAGTAATAGGGTGTAAGATGGCGGAAGGGATGGAGGTAAATGATAGGAAAAGTAAAGTGTACGAGAGGGTCGATTCGTTCAATCCCGAAAATGGACATATGTTGAAGCGTCGCAAATTAACAAAAGTCAAAGACCCAGTTGACAATTGTCATTTGGCGCTCTGAAAAATTGGCTTCATTAATGGGATGTAAGCTGGCGGAAGAGATGGAGGTAAATGTTAAGAAAAGTAAAGTGTACGAGAGGGTCGATTCGTACAATCCCGAAAATGGATATATGTTGAAGCGTCGCAAATTAACAAAAGTCGAAGACCCAGTTGACAATTGTCATTTGGCGCTCCGAAGAATTGGCTTCATTAATGGGATGTAAGCTGACGGAAGGGATGAAGGTAAATGATAGGAAAAGTAAAGTGTACGAGAGGGTCGATTCGTACAATCTAGTAAATGGACATATGTTGAAACGTCGCAAATTAACAAAAGTCGAAGACCCAGTTGACAATTGCCATTTGGCGCTCCGAAGACCTGGCTTCAGTAATAGGGTGTAAGATGGCGGAAGGGATGGAGGTAAATGATAGGAAAAGTAAAGTGTACGAGAGGGTCGATTCGTTCAATCCCGAAAATGGACATATGTTGAAGCGTCGCAAATTAACAAAAGTCAAAGACCCAGTTGACAATTGTCATTTGGCGCTCTGAAAAATTGGCTTCATTAATGGGATGTAAGCTGGCGGAAGAGATGGAGGTAAATGTTAAGAAAAGTAAAGTGTACGAGAGGGTCGATTCGTACAATCCCGAAAATGGATATATGTTGAAGCGTCGCAAATTAACAAAAGTCGAAGACCCAGTTGACAATTGTCATTTGGCGCTCCGAAGAATTGGCTTCATTAATGGGATGTAAGCTGACGGAAGGGATGAAGGTAAATGATAGGAAAAGTAAAGTGTACGAGAGGGTCGATTCGTACAATCTAGTAAATGGACATATGTTGAAACGTCGCAAATTAACAAAAGTCGAAGACCCAGTTGACAATTGCCATTTGGCGCTCCGAAGACCTGGCTTCAGTAATAGGGTGTAAGATGGCGGAAGGGATGGAGGTAAATGATAGGAAAAGTAAAGTGTACGAGAGGGTCGATTCGTTCAATCCCGAAAATGGACATATGTTGAAGCGTCGCAAATTAACAAAAGTCAAAGACCCAGTTGACAATTGTCATTTGGCGCTCTGAAAAATTGGCTTCATTAATGGGATGTAAGCTGGCGGAAGAGATGGAGGTAAATGTTAAGAAAAGTAAAGTGTACGAGAGGGTCGATTCGTACAATCCCGAAAATGGATATATGTTGAAGCGTCGCAAATTAACAAAAGTCGAAGACCCAGTTGACAATTGTCATTTGGCGCTCCGAAGAATTGGCTTCATTAATGGGATGTAAGCTGGCGGAAGGGATGAAGGTAAATGATAGGAAAAGTAAAGTATACGAGAGGGTCGATTTGTACAATCTAGAAAATGGACATATGTTGAAACGTCGCAAATTAACAAAAGTCGAAGACCCAGTTGACAATTGCCATTTGGCGCTCCGAAGACCTGACTTCAGTAATGGGGTGTAAGATGGCGGAAGGGATGGAGGTAAATGTTAGGAAAAGTAACGTGTACGAGAGGGTCGATTCGTTCAATCCCGAAAATGGACATATGTTGAAGCGTCGCAAATTAACAAAAGTCAAAGACCCAGTTGACAATTGTCATTTGGCGCTCTGAAGAATTGGCTTCAATTATAGGGGGTTGTACGACGGCGAACGTTGTAGGAAAAGGTAGTGAAATGATTATGAAGAAAAAAAAAGAAAAAAAGAAGAACACAAGAAATGAAAAGAATCGCGCCAAGTGAAAGAAAGTGAGCATCTCGTGGTGAGAAGCGTGGGTAGTAAACCTCCTCGTTTAACTAATTCAATTCGACGATGGTAGACGCGACGACGATGATGACGAGAACGACCTTGGGTCTCGGCGGTGCACGGTAAGCGAAAGTGGCGTCACGCACCGTTCGCTGCCAACATGTGAAAAGTCACGCGATTGAAGTTGATCCCCCGTTCGTCATTATACATGTATACACATAAATCGTGTATATATATATATATATATATATATATATATATATATATATGTTTTTATACATACACCCCTGGATGTCATATATTATGTGCCCTACCGCAGTGAATACGAGCGCGGTTAGTCATCGTCATATAATACTCCAATTTCGTACCGTGACTACGAACATTTTTTTCTAATTATGTTCCACTTTTCTTTTTTTTATTTTTTATTATTTTTTCTTCATCTTCCTCCTTCCTTCCTTCTCTTTTACGAGGCGTTGAAAACCCTATTTTGCCACAAAGATTGTAATTTTCATTATCTCGCGATTGGTTGTACGAACGCGATGCCGCGCAGCGATTTTGCACGAACGGACGAATTCTACAGAGCCGGCGCGTCAGTTTATTTTCATGCTACGTGTACGGGACGTGTGTGAATCTTGAGATATATACGAATTCACCGTTGAATCGCGCGGATGTGTAACGCCCGAGAGTTTTTTTTTCGTATACGAGCGCGTGTGTTTTAACGACGATAACGAGGCGAACCCGGTGTTTCAAACCAAATAAACCAACTCTCTTCTCCCCTCTCCCGCCACGTTTGCCCAGCACTGTACGGTTGTGGCAATTTATTTATCGTGTTCGATCCTCGCTGTGGTAACGAATCCATGGGCTTTGGTGTCGCGAGGCGAGAGCCGGCGATAAAGCCCGCCGATGCTCCAGGAGTTCCGGAGCACACCATCAGACGCGCACACGCGAGAATCAACGATACGATGGTGACGCCTACGCGCAAGCCTACGCTCTCTTTTTTTCCTCCTCTTCCTCCTCCTCCTCCTCTCCATCCCCCACCTCCTCCTCATCCCCCTCTTCCCACTCCTCCCGCCGCCGGTTCACATCCGCAAGCGTCAATAAAGGGTGAACCGGGGAACCATCGAGCCAGTCGCGGAAGTAGCCGGTGTTCACTCGATTATCGTATTTGGCAAGTACGGAAAGTGACGGAAAAAGAAAATGACGAAATTACGACGCGACCACAATTTTCCATGATTTTCGTTTGTTGATCCGGGACAAAGAAATTCATCGGGGAACGGGAGTAAAGTATACGGCGAAACGTGAAAAATAATATAAACGGAATACGACTCGGCGGGGGGCGAGGCTTGGCTTTTGCGTCCGGGAAGTTTTGCGTATTTATAGGTTGAGCGCGTTAGATTTTATTTTCAAAGTTTGACAAGAAAACAACAATTGTTTACGTATTATTTTTCGATAAAAATGAAATTGACATCGTCCGGGTATTAATGATTATTGCGCCAACATCCAAGAATGGAAAAATCATGACCAGGGCTTCGTTAAAACTTTTCTTAATTGCGACGTCAAGACGCTGCTCTTGATGTGCACACAATTTGACGGATTTTCAAATACGTAATATCATTTTTTTGACACGTGAGACGCAGACCCGTCTCCGGTAGACTGTTTAAGGGGGGAAATAGGGTTAGGACAGCGAAAAATTCATGAAAATCATTGAGAAAATTCAATGATTTTCATGAATTTTTTTATAGTATAAAAAATAAATATAATTTATTGAAACTTTCAGAATATTTTATACATATATTTAAGTATATACTATGAAATTTTTGAAAAATTTTCTTAAAAAACACCGGGGATATTAGCGACCCCATATTGCAGCTCACAATCAGACTCAGCATTTTGCGTACATTCTGGAAGCCGCAATTTTCATCTGAAATCAAACGAGGTTGGAATTTACTTTTATTATACGTCTCTCTTCTATATGAACCTAAATGCTATCAAAAAAATAGAAAATTGAATTTTTTACAGGGGTCAAAACAAAAAAGCATGATTTTTTGCCATTTTTTACAACTTTATTTGCAAAAAAAAATTATTTTGAATAATGATAATATACCAATTTTAGGTTCATATAGAGCGCAATACTATGAAGAAAGTAACTGCCAATTTTCAAAACGATTGGTTGAAAGTTTTCAAACTAGCGTGTACGCAAGTTCAAAAAAAGTCGTTTTCAGAAAAACGCGTTTGAAAAAATAGTGACCGCTCGGTTATGCACGTGGCGCGCTCGGGGCCTGAAGGAGAGCTACTCACTTTAAGGCGTTACATACGTCCAGCGGTACCAAAAACGTACCAAAAGAAAAACTGTTTTTAGGAGGGATAGAAATAGAAATTGATAAAAAATCTCGTACACATTGTTTATTACTGTGTTAAGTTTGTAAAAAAATTTATTTTAATTTTTTTTTTCAAAAATTACAACATGAAAAATCACATTTTTTGAAGCACTGTAAAAAGAAAGTTGCTCCACGGTCGGCAGTATTTCTTCCTCAAATGTTGACGGATCTGCAAAATGTAAAGAAATTTTCGTAAAATAAGGTAGTAGTTATAGTCTGTCGAGCCGGATTTTTGAAATTCGAAAAATTAAACAATTTACGGTAATTTAAAAAAAAATGTTAAATTTGTGTCAAAAAAGTCACACTTTAATTGTTTTTATAAAATTCTCTAATTATAATTTAAAAAATCCGGCTCGACAGACTATAGAAAAAACAATTCCGAATATTGAAAAAAAAAAATCATCAAAAAATATTAAAAACCGTACGAGTTATCATGCCGACCGTGTCAGAAAAAGTAGTTTTGAGAAAAACGCGTTTAAAGTTTCAAGCGCGTTTCGCTCGAAGTCGCGCGCGGCTGGAGCAAGAACTTTATGAATTTTTTCAATTTATTTAGTTAACTTACGTCTAATCTCCCATTCCAGCTTCATATTGTACGCCTTCCTTGTCAGTAAAAAATTGTTGTTGTTTATTTTTTTCTAATCGACGAATTGTTCGACAACTCAACTCAGGTAGGCGCGCGTCAGACCTTTGTCCTTTCGTCGGGCAGTCACATTATCTACAATAACTTTCGAACTATGGGGAATTTTTACAATCAGCTTACACAGAAATACGCCTAAGACTATAAGGAATAATAATCTGTAAACAAAAAAAAATCGATTTTTTGTAAATTCTCGACGTATGTAAGGCCTTAATGGCGTATGACAATAGAACGAGTCGGAATTTTCATTTAAAATTTTGAGAACATATTTTTCAATAGTTTTACTAACAATTTATGAAATTTAAAAAAAAAATCGATTTTTTGAACCGTCTAACCCTATTTCCCCCCCTTAAGGATTAAATTTACAGGGCCTTTTTCTAGGATTAGCTTAATTTGTAATAAAATTAAAAAAAAAAAAACAGAGAAATGATACCCGAACATCGTATAGATTAAGATGGAAATGGAACATTGGAGAGTAAAGTCTGTGTAGCGAACGCGAAAGAGGAGGAACTGACGGGGAGTAGAGAAACAGCGAGCTAAAGTGCAATGTAGTGGGTGTCTCGCTGTTATACATTATGTATATATACGTATATACGCGGAGCTTGCGAAACTGCTTCTGCTGTTTCCTCGATGCTCGCGCTCGAACTCCTCTTTCCTCGTTATCCGACGCGATTGCCGGACGCCCTCTCCTCACTCCCTCGATGCCCGGCGCACTCGCGACATGATCCATCACAGGCTTGTCTACCAACACCACCACCATCATCATCATTATCATCATCGCGAGTAAGAGACTCCTCGGCATTGCTTTTTCCCTCAGCACCACGCAGTTTAACTCCGCTCCCCACATTACCGCTGCTTCTCTCTCCTCTCATTCCCACTTTCACTCTTTTCTCTCTGCCTCACTCTCTCTTTCTCCCTCAGCACGGAATACCATGTTTGCCGGTCTCGCAGGGCCGGAGCGCCCCTCTTTACCAAAGGGCTTGAGGAAAAATTGATAAACGTTAAGCGTCACAACGAGACCGGTTAATCGGTTAGCCGTACGGTTTTCCTCGCTTATTGTCAATGGCATTCATTAAATTATTCATTATCCGTGTGCCATTATGCTCGATGATACATCTTTTCGGGGAACCACTCGCGTTATACGCTTTAGTTTATTCCCGGCAATGCTTGGATTAGGCATTGAAGGGAATCTTTGTTCGTCGAGGCTGCGTCCCACGGGTGGAATCGCTTCGTAATAGAAATCCCCATCCCGCGCTTCTCCACCCGCGCCAACATACACGCACATTTGCGTTAAGCTCTCGCCGCGGTAACTCCTGGACCGCGGGTTTTCGTTGCGCGTTCCTGCGCTGCGCGTCGTGTTTCGCGACGAAAGCGACAAAACGAAAAAAAACATATAATAAAACTAAACAGAATGAAGAAGTAGGAAGGGCGGAAAAAAAAAGGGAAGGCACCAAACAGAGACGAATAGGGCTTTGTCTACCGTCGAAATCATTTCGAAATCTCTCGCGTATAACCAGCAGCGGGGCTCGATTATGTGTGTACGTGTTTGTATATATATTGTGTACATACGTAGAAAGGGTTGCACGACGTTATTCTTGGAACGCGAAGGACTTCAATTTCAAGTGAGCCAATAAAATTCGGCGGACCGAGCCAGCGGGCACCGGCGAAGCCGAGGGAGGGAATACAAAAAATAAAGGCGAAAAAAAAAAGATGGAATAGGAGGCAATAGAAGTATAGGAGGAAGGAAAGATCTTGTCGCCAGGGGGATTTTGTGACCGAATTCACATTGTACCGCGTTCGTGGGGGTCATGGAAATCCGAGCACGGCCCTGGAAGTGGAGCTACGGCCCTCGCTCGCGTCCTTCCCCTCGCAGTCTCGCTGCTGGAGTGCTCCTGCCATTGCCGCACACATAAGGACTCACGCATATAAACACACACACACACAGAGGCCTCTACCTCTTCGTGGCCCTCTTCTGCTGGCTCCGCGGAGCCACGCGGACCGACAGTCCCCACCGGACGTATCACCCAGCGATTCTCAACCCTTTCGTATCCCACCATTTTCTCGCCCTCTTCGCGTTAATTGCTCTTCTAATTATAACGATATAATAAATTACAATGTTTTATGTGATACCCCTACGTGCGGTTCTATCGAGCGAGTGACGCCATACTCGTTCATCGGAACTTTGCTCTACGGGGAAAATGGGAACCAGATATGTACGTGTTGCGGGAGTGGTTGGAGAGGGGGAGGGAGATGCGAAAGGATGAGCCATCGTTTTATTCCATTCATTCATTACGCGCGACAGCATATTGGTGCCGTGAGTTGACGGCCCCTCGTCGCTGAGCATTATATATAATCGGCTTTTTTCTTTAGAAATCCACACGCTGTAGCGTAAACTGCGCGCGCGATGGAACCATTGGTCCAAAAAGCACAGAACGTGCTGCTCGAGTACTTGGCTTCGGTGATGTTTTTGGGCCGATTGTTTTTATCTCGACCGATAAAATGAACGGCATTTTAAGGTAGTAGTCTGGTCACTTAGGCCGATTTTCATGTCTTTTTTGGAGGGCGTTTTTTGTAGGAAAATAAAATTGAATCGTTTTGGATATTTAGAATGTTTTTATTTACATATTAAAGATGCAAAAAAAAAAATGTTTGAAAAAATTTAATAGTTTATTATTATTTTTATTTATCGAAGTTGGCACCTCGAAAAAAAAGCGCGTGGGTGGCCCCGGTGATTTTGGCTCTTGATGTTATCTGAAATAAAAAATTCTTGACAATTCTTAATCTATAGACGTGTCATTCTGGTCGGAACTACTGAAGTTAAATTTCATGGATAAATAACAAAATGGCGGACTTTGGAAAAAAAAGTCCTTTTATTTTAGCAAAGAAGGGATCCGCCATTTTGTTATTTACCTATAAAATTTAACTCCAGTAGTTCCGACCAGAATGACATGTCTATAGATTGAGAATTATCAAGAATTTTTTATTTCAGATAACATCAAGAGCCAAAATCACCGGGGCCACCCACGCGCTTTTTTTCCAAGATGCCAACTTCGATCAATAATAATAATAATAATAAACTATTAAATTTTTTCAACAAATTTTTTTTCGTACCTTTAATGTAAATAAAAACATCCTAAATATCCAAAACGATTCATTTTTATTTTCCTACAAAAAAGACATGAAAATCGGCTTAAGTTACCAGACTACTACCTTGAGCAACGGCAGTGCTAACCAATGCGTAAACTGCGAACCCTAACTTGACACCTAATTTGTACCTTAATCAGTGTCATTCCCTAATGGATTTACATGGAATGGTTTTTTCAACAATTTTTTTAAATACTCTACACACACTCGTTTGTTTTGTATCGAATAAAAAGAGGCCAATGAACAATTGGTAACAGGGTTTCCAGTTGCGGGAAAAGAAGGGGTTAGGAACACTTGTGCAGGTTTTGCTTTGTCAACGTGGTCCAAACAGTTTTGCAGCTCCAAATTCAAGCTAATGAATTTACATTATTTCAGCGTCATAGCCTCTGTCGTGCGATATCGTAAAGTAATTTATAATCTCTCGTTGTTGTTGCCGGAGTTGTATCGAAGGCCAATCAATTTTCGGCAGTAAAGTGGACTTTAAATAATCGCTGGTACGAATGTGGAACAGTGTGTGTGACATGGTGGGATCATTAGAAGAGGAACTTTTGCGGCGATTCTGTTGCCGGAGACGGCGCGTAGAGAACCCTCTCTCTTTCTCTCTCTCTCTCTTTCCATCTCCTTCCCTTCTTTCCGAAGGCTCTTCCCGATGGAGGAGGCCACCGAGGATCGGCGATACTCACGGTCCCCCACCGGACGTGCCGATCGCAGTGATTCTCAATCTAGCTAAATGTCCTCTTAGCTTTTCTTCGCTCTCTTTCTGTCTCTTTCTCTCGTGTATGCATATCATCGGGTGTTCGCATCATCGGGTGTAGAACCGTCGTTGCCACCACCCAATGATTGCGCTGACACGAACGCGGGAGACACACGCACGAGTGAAACGGGAATGAAGTGGCGCGGAGGAGACCAAAAGAAAGAGAGAGAGGGAGCGAGAGAGGAGTGCAGTGAGAGTAGACCCGGGCGTCACGTGCCACGAACTCGTTAACTACCCTAACGACCAGGATCCGCGTGGCGCGGCCACCGGTGGTTTCGTCAATAATTGGCCGAGAGACAAAGAGAGAGAGAGAGAGAGAGAGGGAAAGGGTGAATGGCGCGCGGGAATTCGCTTTTAATAATTTATCACGGCAAGACCGCGAGCGCCAATGACCCACCCAATAATAATATCACATCTATATGCATACGTCCGAGTGGGTTTAAAGACACGCTTATATTAAAATCTGCATACTTACAGCATCTATCCACAAGTATAAAAAGATTGTATATGTGCTTTTCTCAATGTATTCATCGCGACTGCTAGCGAACGAAAGGGCGTAATTCACACGATTTAATAAGCAAAGGGATGTTGAGTTACGAACTTGAAATTTTGTTATCAGTCGAAATACTATAAATATGTATATTAGGGCGATTTTTTTGTCGACTATTTTTTTTTTTTTTCAGTTCCCACCCAAAATTTTGGTGGATATGTCGAAAAAGAAATTCCCTAAAAGTTACAGTCCTTAATATTAATTCTAAGTACTTTCCCAAAGCGTAAATCGAATTTTTTTTTTTTTGATTTTCTATAACTCAGCCGCATTTTATGCTATCATATTGTTCTTGGTTTCGATTTACTCAGAATAAAACAATCTAAAAAAGTGCCTCTTGCGGCGAAAGTGTAAATTGTACCGGTGAGTTTGTACGGATCACTGAAGTTGATTTTTACCCAAAATTCTCGTTATTTTTGGCTGTTATCTCCGAAACAATTAACTTTACGAAAAAAATTTAAACGAAAAATTTGTTGGATATTTAATTTTCTATAAAAAAGGTCCTATCGACCCAATTGCTTAGATCAATATTTCTTGAGATATTGAACTTTTTTTATTTTTTATTTTTTTTATTTTTTAATATTTCATATTTTATAAATTTTATACTACTCATAAGTTGAAGTTCAATATCTCAAGAAATATTAATCTAAGCAATTGGGTCGATAGGACCTTTTTTGTAGGAAATTAAATTTCCAACAAACTTTTCATCTACATTTTTTTTCTTAAAGTTAATTGTTTCGGAGATAACAGCAAAAAAACGAGAATTTTGGGTAAAAATGAACTTCAGTGACCCGTATCAACTCACCAGTACAATTTACACTTTCGCCGATAAAGGCACTTTTTTAGATTGTTTTATTCTGAGTAAATCGAAACCAAGAACAATATGATAGCATAAAATACGGCTGAGTTATAGAAATTTGAAAAAAAAAATTCGATTTTCGTGTATTTTAGATGGAAAATCTTCTCACGCTTTGGGAAAGTACTTAGAATTAATATTAAGGGCTGTAACTTCCAGGGAATTTCTTTTTCGACATATCCAACAAAATTTCGGGTGGGGACTGAAAAAAAAAATGATCGAAAAAAAAATCGCCCTTATATATATATATATGTATATATATATATATATATATATATATATATATATATATATATGTATTTATGTATCCATACCCATGCTGCTATCTATGTTTAATCTCTTAAACTACCGGCGGGGATGGCATGAATAGCAAATCGTTATAAGAGACCTAGCTGATCCAACGGTCACGTACAGATCACATTCTCGCTTGAGAAACGGAGAGAGATAGAGAGAGCAAGAGAGAAAGAGAAAGAGATACACCGAAGCGCGAAAGATCGCGGTTGTCTTTTGCGCTTCGCGAAAACACCCATTGGTCATTCTAATTCACGAAAGCAAAGATTTCATCAATTGGAATTCCTCTAACGTGCCCGCAATACAAATAATAGCCGTGCAAATAACAATTCCCCTGATCTCTTCCCCTCCTCCCTCTTTCTCACTCTTTCCCTATCTCGTTGCGCACGGGGAGTGAGATGTTTTTCACGAACAAAAGAAATTTCCATCGCTATTCCGTTTCTTCACTTCGATCCTCCTCCCGACGTCCCTCCCTCGTCATACTTCCTGAGCTTCGGTACGAGATTCTTGCGTGTACTCTCGCAAGCGGAATTTTCGATGATAAAAAAGAAAGACAAATCTTCGCGTATTATACGAGAAATCGCGCACTGAATCTTTATCAATTCCCAGATGATAGAGACATTCTAGACGCTAGTGTCTCAGATACCTCAGGCGCGCACTTACTGCAGTTGGTATTTCGGTGCTGATTAGTCGATTAGTTCTCGCGTTAGAGACGCTTTTCAAGATTGTGTATGAAAATAACGCGAGATATTCACGATAGAAAGTATCGTGTGATTGCGAGCGCGAGAGGCACAGGGTGGAAAGGAGATGATAATGCGCTTCCCTTTCAGTCTCTTCCCACTTATTCGCTCGATCCATTCTCCTTCTTTTGTATGCCTTGTGTAAACGCGATGGAATATAACGATGTGGCGGAGAGGTGATATGGTAAGAAGCGGATTGAAGGGGCGGGGGTGTACAGTGGCACAACGCTGGCGCGCGTATCTCGCCGGATCAAAGGAGCCGCCACAAGTCCCTCTTCCTCTCCCTCTCTCTCTTTTCCCGCACTCGTACGCTCTCGCGACGGTTTTATATACTTAATTTATGAACAATCTAGTATATATAAACACCCGACCTACCAACCTACCTAACGAATATATATATATATATATGTAAACCACTCCTTCTGACTACTACTATATCTACGTAGATTCTGGCACCTCTGTTGTCAAACATCGGCCACTTAACTCCCGCTCCTTCCTGTATAACTTGGCACACACACACACACAGATTTATAAACGGTTTGCGTTTTATATACGATATCAAAGTATATCGCGGTGTACATAATTGGTATTACGGCACGTTTGCAGACTTTGCGACGACTATGTTCATGACACCAGCGAAAACGATAACGGAAGGAATGAGGAGAAGGGACCTTATCTGTTACATATTACAGGGTATACGTGTACGTAGGCATTACCGAAGCAGAACAATTTTACCAGCTTCGGATTGACGTTAAAGCCCGTACACGTTTTTTTCTATTTCTATTATTATTCAATTCTCCGTCTTTTGCAAAAGCTTTTTATCTTTTAATTCGTTTGTCGCTTCATTCTTCGTTTTTCCGTCAATTTTTCCGCACTCTCGGTGAATGCATTCGATGAAAAAAAAAGCGATTCTCGACTGGCACACGCGCGTCCTAAACAGATGTTGCGACAAAATTTGAATCAAATTTTTGTTTACGCGCGCAACGTCGTGTGTGATCTTTCTGGCGGACATTTTTTTTTCCGTTCCTCTCTTTAATTTCACGTATCACTACAAGGAGACAACGAGCCCGAACGTTATGCGCGAAAAATTTCATTTGATAAACGAGAATTGGCAAAAATGAAATGAAATGAGTTTGCGCGACAGACCGAAACAAGTTGTGTCCGCTTTGAAACGACGCTCTCAATTTCTCGATAAATATGGGTATAATTAATTGAAAAGCCATACGGGCATTTGCCCGATAAGCCTCGTACCCGATTCGTTTTATTGTTTTTTTTTTTTTTTTTTTCGCAAATTTAAATTTCCCGTGAATTGCGAACGTTGGAGGGGTGGCGGGGGTGTTTTTTTCGCGAGAGTGAAAGAGCGCGCGTCCAGGGTGGAAAGAAGAGGAAGCGCTGATATTCCCAGACAGTGGGTGCTACGCCAATGGCTGACGTTTCACGAGGGGGCCCTTTCCTCCCGGTCCTCATTCTCCCTTCTTGCTCCTTGACTAACCGGCTTTTTGGGCGAATTTTATTATATCGGGTAATGGGTCCGAGCTCCTCGTCACGTTATATATAGGCGCGGTATATGTATATATACGTCCCGCATCTCTAAAGAGACTCAACGAGAGAGAGTTACGAGGCGGAAGGGAGACGAAGAAGAGGAGAGAGGACGAGGGCGCCTCTCGCAAAACGGAAATTCAAGCGCTCTTACCGCCCGTTGCCGCTTCTTTTGCCAAAACGCAAAATGATCCTTCGTTTCTCGTAACGACGACGATAAAATATGACGTCAAGTTTCCACGAAAATTAAACCTGATTTGTATACGCGCGCGCACTTATATATTCTTCGAAATTTTATGGATTTTTTAATTGACTTTGGACACAGGATTTTTTTAAATTAATTTTCAATTTTAATATGCCTCTATAAAATAATGTTAAACGTTGCAATTTCAACAAAATTTCTTCATATAATGATGTATTTTTATTTTTCTATGTTTCAGGTAAGTTTCTTCGTCGAGACTGTCGATCAATCTGTAATCTTCATTCTGGCGTGTGCATTCGTCAAAGTGAGTATCGGACGTACATCACTCGAATTATATGTGTTTGTATATATATCGTTTATCCACTCATGCCGAACTACAGACTGTTCAGATTATACGTAAGTGCCGTAGTACACATCCCGAGAGGGTCGGGGGTGAGAAGGGAGATTCCTAGCAACAGAGGCTGAGAGCACTTGCAGAGAATGCCCAGTGGTCTGTGCAACATGCTGCGTGCATGGTTCCGACCTATTCTGAGATTGTCTATCGATACAGTAGACAATATATATATATATATATATGGGGCATTCCATGTCAAATAGACCCAAGTATGACTCTCACCCTCTGGGATTTGGTCGACAGTTTTTCTTAAGGGGGGGGGGGGATAGGGTTCGGACAGCGTTTTCTCAATGATTTTCATGAATTTTTTTATAGTATAAAAAATTTATATAATTTATTGAAACTTTGAGAATATTTTATACATATATTTAAGTATATACTGTAAAATATTAGCGACCCCATATTGCAGGTCACAATCAGACTCAGCGTTTTTCGTACATTCTGGAAGCCGCAATTTTCATCCGAAATCAAACGAGGTTGGAACTTACTTTTATTATACGTCTCTCTTCTATATGAACCTAAATGCTATCGAAAAAATAGAAAATTGAATTTTTTACAGGAGTCAAAACAAAAAAGCTCGATTTTTTGCCACTTTTTTCAACTTTATTTGCAAAAAAAAAATTATTTTAAATAATGATAATATCCCGATTTTAGGCTCATATAGAGCGCAATACTATGAAGAAAGTAACTGCCAATTTTCAAAACGATTGGTTGCAAACTTTTCGTACTAGCGTGTACGCAAGTTCAAAAAAAGTCGTTTTCAGAAAAACGCGCTTGAAAAAATAGCAAAATGCTGAGTCTGATTGTGACCTGCAATATGGGGTCGCTAATGTCTTCGGTGTTTTTCAAGAAAATTCTTCAAAAATTTTATAGTATATACTTAAAGATATGTATAAAATATTCTCAAAGTTTCAATAAATTATATTCATTTTTTATACTATAAAAAAATTCATGAAAATCATTGAGAAAACGCTGTCCTCACCCTATTCCCCCCCTCAATGGCTTATAACAATAGAACGAGTCGGAATTTTCATTCAAAATTTTGGGAACATATTTTTCAATAGTTTTACTAACAATTTACGAAATAAAGAAAAATCAATTTTTTCAACCGTCTAACCCTATTTCCCCCCTTAATGTTCATACAACCTTAAAAGGGATGTAATTTTTTTAATAAATTCTTTTGCGTGTACAGTATTTAGTAATAATTTAAAAAAAAAATTGTTCTACGTAAAACAGAAGGTTAGGTGTAATTTAAAAATCGTGAAAATTCGGAAAAATCGTCGATTCAATACCAACATTTTTGAGCCACATTCGAAAATGAAGCGGCGTTCGATTCCCAGTGCCTCATTCGACTTTATCGTTTGTTCGCAAAATACTCGATGAAGAAAATAGGAACCGAACGCCGGCTCCTTTCGCAACGAGGTTTAACAATTCTTTTTTTTTTTTATTTCACACAAAAGATTTTTTTCGTGATTTCATTCCGATTTTTGCAAATCAACTCTTTCCGCTGATTATTATGGAATTTTGATATTTCAAAATGGAAAAAAATTGCTCGTTAGAAAAAAGCTTTAACCAGTTTTGTCATGAAAATTTTGACGTTAGACAGAGTATAGTTCAGAATTTTCTCCAATTTCTAAATTACCGGCAACCGTTTGTTTCACGCAAAATACTTCATTTTTAATTATAACTGGATAACGATCAGCGAAAATAAATCAATACAAAAAATTGCATGTCTCTGAAGATTGTAACGATAAGATGAAAAAATTGTGGACCAAAAACTCCCGAGGGTGCTGGTCGCCGTCAGATTGGTCTGACGTGGAATGCCCGATATATACGAGGTCTGTTCAAAAAGTATCGCGAATTTTGAATTTCCGCGTGCTACGTATATTCGATTTTCGATTTTTTTGTGGCGTTAGATCGGTACTCGTGTCCCTCACTTATGCTGAAAAAATCGGCCATTTTGAATGTTTAGTTAATTGTCGACAGCTGTTTTGGTTAGACGCGTTTTGGCTTGTCGTCGATTTTTGCCTATTCCGAAAAATGGATCAAAGAATCCGTATGAAATTTTGTGTGAAAAACAAAATTAAGTGCGCGGACGCATTCCGAACGTTGACTGTGGCATATGGTGAAGCTAGCTCGGACCGAAGCAACGTTTATCGGTGGTACAAAATGTTCTCAGAGGGCCGAGAAGATGCGAACAACGAAATGCGTTCCGGACGCCCGAGCACATCGACAACAGACGAAAACATTGATGAAATGACGAAATTAATATTGGCCAATCGTCGAATCACCGTTAGAGAAGTTGCTGAGGAACTAAACGTATCGATTGGCTCGTGCTATTCGATTTTTTACCAATGATTTGGGCATGAGACGAGTCGCCGCGAAATTCGTGCCAAAATTTCTCAATTTCGAACAAATACAGTGTCGCATTGACACTGCTAAGGAGCTGTTGGACTCGGTTCGCGACGACCCAAATTTCCTCCAGAGGGTCATAACTCGTGACGAATCGTGGGTTTATGGTTACGACGTGGAAACCAAAGCTCAATCATCGCAATGGAAGCTGCTTTTTTGGAATAGGCAAAAATCAAAGACAAGCCAAAACACGTCTAACCAAAACAGCTGTCAACAATTAAATAATCATTCAAAATGGCCGATTTTTTCAGCATAAGTGAGGGACACGAGTACCAAGCTAACGCCACAAAAAAAATCGAAAATCGAATGTACGAAGTCCGCGGAAATTCAAAATTCCGCGATACTTTTTGAACAGACCTCGTATACACACACAGCTGCACATATAATGATCACTAGTGGATTTGGTATCCATATGTATATGTTATGTATACACGCATCTGCACATTGGGTTTCGAGTGGCCCGTGACTGTTAAACACACGGTATAAGGCCTCAGAGCGACGGTGGTATCGTGTTCACCCTAGCGAGAAAACCGATGTGTTCTATGCCCTGCCTAAACGGCACACTTGTCCTCGCAACAATAGAATATATATATATATCGTTTGTTGCTGACTGTACGACTGACTACCGACCGATAGTCACATAGACTACCCCCCCTCGGGCTATTGGCAAATATACCGTTATACATGTATATATGTAAAGCCATAAGCAGAAATAATAACGCATATAATGCGCGCGTGGTCGGTGCAACCCCTGCCGGTTCACCCTCCACCGATATTTCGCCGCATATTTCGGTTGTATACGCGTGCGTGCCTATGTGCGTCTGTATATTAAATACATATGACACGCGTGTAATAGCGACAGCAGTTAGAAGAGGCGCGGTCGACCCCATTTGCACCCTATCAATCGTATATGCGGTCTCGTCTATCCCCCCTCCCCCATATGCAATACACACCTCAATCATATCTCTCTCCGTCTCTCTCTCTCTCTCTCTCTCACCCCTTTCTAATTTCTCTCGCCACGCGTACCCCTCTATCGCCGCTCAATCATCGAATTCAACGAGATCTGTACTCGCGATCTCTCGAGCCTATATTTCACTTCCTCACCCACACCATCTACCGCAATTCGACCGCAAATTCGTTCCCGTTAGGACGTATTTTACGCAGCGATGGCTCAGATTGGCTTTCGAATCAGATTCATTGCGATATTACGTGGGATACGTAAAAAATTTAATAATTTCGGGTCATTATGTACATGCAATTACGTACGGTAAGGTCTGTTGATCCCAGAAACACGAATTTCATAGGGACTTTATGTGAAATTCGTGGTTCACGTCATTAATGAACTTTCTGGTCGTCAAAGCGAGTCGTAAATTTGTTAAAAATCACGTTGACCATATTGTATGCAATGCCCAAATGGTCATTGCTTTCGTAAAATGAGGCCATTCGTCATGTTAATATGTGGGCACGTACACGTTTTTATTTGCTCGAAAAATCATTCCCCTTCTGTCTTTATCTAGTTTCGATCCTTGGAGTCCTTTCGAACTCCACGAAAAATTCGGAGGACATGAAGAATTTGTTTTTTAAAAATTCGACGAATCGTCTTTGTCACGACTGCGAGTTATTTTGTTATTGGGGTAGTTAAATGTATCCATATTACAAGGGTCGAGTGGATATGAATTGATAGGTACACATTGCGTGGTCGAAATTTTTTATGTGCCGGCCGGAAATGTCGGCTTTGATTGGTGCGGGTTCCGGCTCGCCTAGCTCTCTCACTTCAACGAATTCAGAGTCGAGTAGTCACGAAGTAATATATATTATATATATATATATATATATATATATATATATATATATATATATATATTTATATATATGTATATCATAGCAGTATCTCGCTATAAAAGTTGGTGGTGCTCGAATTCGTGAATGGGCTGATGATCGGGGGATATCCCGTACGCCCCTCGAATATGAGTATAATATCGTTCTCGGTTTTTTGCTCTCTTATATGCTCTTTTCTCTCTCTCTCTCTCACTCTCTTCCTCACTGTTCTCTCCTTGCGCCCATCCCTTCTCCACTTACAAAATGATTTATCAATTGAGCGGGCAACCCCAGGGAGAGGACCGGTGTTGAAATATTATAACATCATTCCCCCATGTCTCACCCTAATATTATCCCTTCTCTCTCTCTCTCTCTCTCTCTCTCTCTCTCTCTCTCTCTCTCTCTCTATAATTTTTTGTTCTCACTGCGGTGGGTTTTTTTTTTTTCAACGTGACCTGCACCAACGCCCCTACACGCCATGCTCATTCTCACTCGTTCTTTCTCTCCTATAGTCGTCTATATCCGTCATTAACATAACAATGTCGAGATAATTGCGGTCTAATCGGCGCCAGAGGCAAAAACGTATAGAACCACCGTTTCCGGCAAAGGATCGGGGACTGGCTATAACACTCAAGATGAATCTGTCTCAGTCATTGACCGTGTATTTAAAAAAAAATCGATGGGAATCGATACTTCGTTCTTAAAAAATCATTTTTCCATGAAACGATACATTATTCATTCCGCCATTGGTATTGTGAATCGGTATTTTGTTCGATCATTGGTGTATTAAGAGAAAAAAAAACAAATTTACAAAGATAAATGAGGAATTAGATGTTGAAGGATTCTTTATAATTTTATGTAAAATTATATAATCGTGGGATCATTATTTTTTTCGATCACCAACGTTTTTTTTTCATCGAACGTGGTCCCGCGTAGAAATTGTGGTAAGGATCCAGCTGGACTCTCGTAATTATCTGGCCATCCCCTAAGGATCCGTCCGGAGATCCGATCAAATCCCACGACCGAAATGAAACGGTCGAGAAATGTATTCAGACGGGGATCCCGGACTGGATCCTTAGGGGGGGGCAAATAGGGTTAGGACAGCGTTTTCTCAATGATTTTCATGAATTTTTTTATAGTATAAAAAATAAATATAATTTATTGAATATTTGAGAATATTTTATACATATATTTAAGTATATATTATACAATTTTTGAAAAATTTCCTTGAAAAACACCGAAGATATTAGCGACCCCATATTGCAGGTCACAATCAGACTCAGCATTTTGCGTACATTCTGGAAGCCGCAATTTTCATCTGAAATCAAACGAGGTTGGAATTTACTTTTATTATATGTCTCTCTTCGATATGAACCTAAATGCTATCAAAAAAATAGAAAATTGAATTTTTTACAGGGGTCAAAACAAAAAAGCATGATTTTTTGCCATTTTTTACAACTTTATTTGCAAAAAAAAAAATTATTTTAAATAATGATAATATTCCGATTTTAGGTTCATATAGAGCGCAATACTATGAAGAAAGTAAATGCCAATTTTCAAAACGATTGGTTGAAAACTTTTCAAACTAGCGTGTACGCAAGTGCAAAAAAAGTCGTTTTCAGAAAAACGCGTTTGAAAAAATGAGTGACCGCTCGGTTATACACGTGGCGCGCTCGGGACCTGAAGGAGAGCTACTCACTTTAATGGCTTATAACAATAGAACGAGTCGGAATTTTCATTTAAAATTTTGGGAACATATTTTTCAATAGTTTTACTAATAATTTATGAAATAAAAAAAAATCGATTTTTTTAACCGTCTAACCCTATTGCCCTGCTTAACTGTGTTCATCAGCTGCCTGATTCCCCGAGTGAGACAACCGTTCGTAGTACGACCAATGTTCGTAAGTACCATGAACGTTCGTCTCACTCGGCGAGCCTGCCGATCCTCGTCCAAAAAGTGATTTCTTCAATTTTCGCGCTTTTTCCCATTGATTTTTTGAGTTTTCAACTAAAACTCGACGTTATTCGTAATCAACGGAAAATATTCATTCGAATAGGGTATCGAATCATCGCAAAAAACAGAAAAAAATGCTATTTTTTGCTAGTTTGTTCAGAAATCTTAACGTGACGAATTCCGGGGCACGGTCTGTGATTCAACTGGAATCCCAAGAGAATAGTGATTTTGGGGCATCCCCCGACAAATTCCAATCGAGACTTTAACGGAAATGTGAATTAAAAGACCGCATCATTAAACAGCCTGGGAGACCCACCCGTGATCTAGCAGGGACTCCCTCTTTAGGTCATCCTAACAAATCGCAATCGGGATGTTGCGAGAAACCGGGATTCCCTCGCAAACTTTTGTACACGATGTACAGATATTTTTGAGGGATTGCCCGAAAGTTTCGCCCTTAACAAAGCTCGTTATACTTTTTCTGTATGATTCGAATGTATGGTGGCAAAAAAAAACCCTAATTTATGGTTTAACGAGATGATAATTTGGTTGGATACATAGGCGACTGCAAAGTCTGGTAATTCCTTGACCGCAAATTCCCCTCGAATCTCCGGCGTCTCCGTAAAAACGACCTCTCACGTCGCGATTTGCCAGAGAGGTTGAGGAAAAAAAATGACAGATTCCGCGATGCCATCACGATCTCGGTGTATATATACCTTCATAACTATAACTGGATCTCGTAATAACAATCAGAGGATAGAGATAGGGAGAGAGAAAGAGAGAGAGATAGCACGAGTTTGTGGTCACGTACATCATTGGATTGGCCTGATGGTCAATACTTTAACGTTTCTGGCATCTTCTCTCCACCCGCTCGACTCGAACAGAATGGCCCCCTCGGCAATCCTTCTTCGTAATATTTCCAGGATTTCGATTATTATCGTATAACTATCATTACCGCTCCTGTCATTACTTTTATTTTACCTCTACGTGCCTTGTACCGCGAGCCCTGTGTTTATTCCAGATAGACAATACGTTAAACTCGAATTCCATTTGTTTCTCGTAAGATATAACAATGATAATTCATCGGGTTTACGTATACCGCGCGTAATACTCTCCATTGTCAACGGTATCACTCATATATAATCGGTTTGAATTTGATCCACAAAGTATATACGCGCGTTAATGGTGAAGAATGACCGACTGTCAACGCTGTTACCGGGTAGATATGCGCGTACACATGCGATCGTGCAAATCGCGTTTGACCGCGATTCCCGAGTTCTTTTCGTACTTTCACGCTCTCTTGCGCGCCTGTGCATATTCTAAAACGTTCGTGTTATCGCGAGAACGACGTGTTATTTCATTTAATCCAATAGTCATCGTACATTCGAATCAGTGCGGTGGATGAAGCAAAAGACTTGGGAATTTGTTTTCTTTTTCGTTAATAATTGTATGAAAAGTACAAAAGTCATGGTCTCACTTTATTTATAGCTGATATCAATAGTACATCGATATCGAATGAAAATTAATTCACGCATGACCTGAGCAGAAATTTGTCCCGGATGGCCTGATATAGGATCAGGCCCCGTTCAGGAATCGATAAGGTTAGCCTGATCAGGCTAACCGGATCACGCTCAGATCAGGGGCGGATCATACTCTGATACTGCGTGAATTATCAGGTTAGCCTTACATTGCATATACGAGGACCTGGCTTGTCTACCCACTACTGAACCGACTGAACCGACAAAAATATACGCTGGAAATACTAATAATAAAAGGAAATTATAATATAGTATTTATATTATTATTATTATTGTTATTAATATCATTATTATCATTACTACATTGATTTTTCAATCGAGAACCTACACCACCTTAAAATTAAATCTACTACGAAGACAATTTTCAATATAATTCACCATCTTCATTTCTGGTGGTTGGACTACATATAAGATATTCCTAGAAGTAATTCACAAGTGCTCGATAGAATAGTGGTTACAGCGTTAGTTCGTTAGTCCGGTAGGTAGACAGATAGGTAGGTTTAAATAGCACAACTCCCGATTTGAAAATTAATTTTAAACGACCGCAATTATCGTTTAAACAACAAAAAACGTCTAAAAAATTACTGTTAGTACAGTAACATTTTTTTTTCAATATTTTTCGGTCCAATTTGAGAATGGAGTCTAGTGAGAGAGGTTGCAGGTTCGCACCCCGGTGGAGGCCGTTTTTTTTTTTTTTTTTTCGTTAAATATTATTAAATGGGCCAGCTAACAACATACGACGGCCAATAACATAATTCTCAGAAGATAAATAGATTTTATTCATTTGAAATTTGAAAATTGGAATTCAGAGCCAGATCGAGGCCAGATCGGTGCCGGATCACGACCGGATTACGGCTGGATCAGGCCTGGATCCGCAACTCCGTTACATGCCGGATGTGGGCCTGATACGGATCTTGATCAGGGCCGTGCCAGGCTGATAGGGCAGCCTGACATGAGCCGGATTTATGCCGGACCAAATTTCCGCTCGGGGAGTTTATTTTATTTTGTTTTTAAGAAATAGGTACATTTTTTGAACATAGTAATCATTGATTATGAATTAATTCTATATAAAAACGAAAACGGCGCAGAATCCGCTTCGAATTATCGTCGACCCGAGCAAGAAACACGAGCCCTTTTCTACCTTTTCATCACCTCACTCTCCCTCTCTCTCTCTCTCTTTTGCTTCTCTGTGTCTCTCGCTTTTGGTCATCCCTCTGTTCGTCATCCCCGCGCTACTGTTTATACGAGTATATAGGAAAAGCAGAAGATCAAAGAGCGAAGCATCGCACAGCTTTTGCGCGCTCCCAATCGTCGGGCGATGCTTCGCGCTTGGGGATAACGATACGACGACCACCATCATCGTCTCGGATTCTCGTTCACTCGCCCCTCTCACTCTCTCTCTCTCTTCATATATCTAGAACACGCGAGAGATGTGATTTTCGAAACACCCTCGTACAATGAATTCCGCGGAGAAAGACTCTCGCCGATACAAATGTCTCTCGTCGTTCGAGAGTTTTGGGGTTTGTTGTTGATCAATGGACGGGGGTAGGACAATGAAATGTTATAAAAATAATTTATATATCTAATTAAAATGAGTTGTTGAAATCAAATTGTGCTGTTCATTTCGGATCGTTCTCTCTTCGGTCACAGACTGTCAAGAATCGTTTTTTGCTCAACGTGTCACTCGACAAATTTGTCCCTTGAACATTTTTAAATTTTTTCTCATCCGTTAAATTACCAATTTCGTACGTCATTTATCAAAAGTCTTCCGTGATAAATTTTCTTCCGTTCGAACTATTTGTAAAATCATGTGTTTCACATGATACAACAGATCGGTTATAAAGTTACGATGATTCCAATTTAAGAACCCGCACACTGACAATTTCTCTTCACCCTCTTCGGTTCTCTTTCATTATACAATATTTCTTTTTTTTTTTTACATTTTGCTCTTCTATATTTTGTATACGGTGGAAGGGTAAGGAGGAGTTTTGCGCACCCAGAGCTAGGAGGAAACAAAGTGACCGTAGTCCCTGGGTTTCATGTGCTTCTCGCTCCGTTCAACCACCCGCGAGAAAGAGAAAGAGAGAGAGAGAACCCGCGCTAGTCTCGGTCCAATTAGAAACGAAAAGGGGCGCTCGGTTGGCATCCCCCTCGTTAGCCGGTTTCGTCGATTCCCAGAGTGGGAAAGGACAATGCTCGCTCTCGCTACGAGTTTCCGTCTCTTTCTTCCTTTCTCTCTCTCTCTCTCTCTCTCTCACTCATTCTTTCATTCTCTTTTTCTTTAGCCATATAGATATCAGCAGCACCACCGGCAGTTCCTTCTTTCTACGTGTGCCTTAAGGTTTATTCGTTTACGACGAGCTCCCTTCCATCCCTTGCTCTCCATTATACTATACATACTACTCTAAAGCGACGAAAATTGCCGCTGCTGCTGATCCACCTCCGAGCAACGACGTGCTAATTATATGATTTCATATAACGAGATGCGGGTCCATCCCCCCCTTTCCTTCCAATTCGAGGGTCAGAAAGAGACCTCCGCCGGAACGGATAAGACGGTAGTAGAAGGCGAAAGAGTCGTTGATGGGCGGGGGCATGGGGGGGGGGCTTATGCTAGTATTTCTGATCCGAGAGGACCACTGTTCCCGTTCGTAGAATTGCGGGAAGAGCCTATCATCTTCCACATGTGTCCTTCGCTCTTACTCCGTCTCTCATTCGTTTCCAACCCATGTGAACCTTTTTTCTCGTCCTTGTCTATCTTTTGCACACGAACCCGCGTACTCCCCAGTCCCCACTTTAGCCGGAAATCATAGGTCTTCCTCGAGAATACACGAAAAAGTTGGCAAAATCCATCAGGAGTTCCTATATATATATAAGTATATGGACACATTTATCTCTCCCCCCCACATATTCCATTCCACCCAAATGTATAAACACATATTTATTCTGTTCCCCCGTACTCTACCAATTCCCGTTCTCGGCGTAGGCTTATAATTTATAGCGGAAGCCTTTCGAACACAAATTCGCAATGATACCGAAGCAGCAGGTGCAGTACGATATTGAGAACACACACACACACACACACACAGCTTGTTCCATACTTTTGGTCGATTCCACACATAAATCGCCAACACAGACAATTTTCCATCCGAAGTTTGTGTCATCAATACATGGATTCGATACTTCAAAAGTCCACGAAATTAGTATCGCATTCATGTGTTTTCTTTCTATTTTTCTTCTTCTATTCTCGCACAATCTACACGTTTTTTTTTTTTGCTTGCTTCGTAATGCGCAATACAAAATACATTTTTCAATGCTCCTTCTAACAATCTCGCGATAATTATTATAACTTCGGACCCATATTACGAACTCGATCGAGCGGATTCAAATGTCGAACGCTCGAGAAAGCAACGGGGCTAATCGCTAATGCATTCAAACGATCCGCAGTACCGGAGGATTTACCTTCGTAACATAATTCTTTCTCCGTGCCTCCTCGGGCCCCATCCCACATCCTCTCCGCCCCATTGCCAACAACTCCCGCGGGTATGCAACTGTATTTCCCGCGTCAGGTGGCAGGGGAAATTTCCCGGGTCTAGGTTAGCGCGACGTGCGTGTCCGCGCGCTGATAATCCGCAACGATGAGCGGGATAGTGTGAGAGATAGACCTGCTGTGGAGCTTTTGCTGGTAAAAGCAACCGCGCAGCATACACACGCCTCGGGCTATTCAGTCGCGGTTGACTAATGCACTACACACACCAACAAATGTATATATATATATATAAATACATATATGGACGTATAGATGGTGGTTTGTTGAGAGGGGCCACCCCTAGTGAGCACCCCGCCCAGCCGCATCATTACCCTCTATTAATATCATAATATAAACATAACTCGATGCAGTGTACACACGCACGCAGGTAGCGCCTATTATAACGCACGCCTCGCGTATTATACATTATTAGAGATGCACTCGCGGGGACAACTCTATACGCACTAGAGTCGACCTTCCACGATCGTCTCTCGGTTCGTTTCGCGGTGAAGTGCTTTTCTCTATCCTTCCCCCTCACTCGATTTAGTCGCGCAGGGGCTAAACGCCTATATACTTGGTGAAGGATTAGGCACACCCGACCGGGCAACCAACTGTCAACCATTGTCACAGAATTTTACCTTTTTCCTGTTGTAACAATTCTATATTTTAATTGTAACAATACTGTTTTTCACGTGATGTTGAAGTTTGCATCGTTGGAACGCAACGAAAAGAGATTTTTAAATTTTCATTTTCAGCGTTGCTCCTGTTTCACGAGCCCATTTAGGCCCAGGTCCTTGAAGGACACCCCAATGAAACGTTTTAACGATTTTTGTCACCGATAATCCAATCATATGGGGGATTAATGGCGTAAAAAAACTATTTTCGTTGCATTTCAACGATGCAAACTTCAACATCATTTTTTCACTTAGGACGACGCGTGTTATTACCTTAAATTTATTCGTGGATTATTTCATACAAACCAATCACATATATTTTCATATCGATGTACACCTTTTATTTTAAACGACAAACCCACGCACACTCTCATCCATTCAGAATATTTTAACTTTATATCGCTTATATTTTTGTAGTTCGTCGTCTTTCTCAAGATTTCGGTGTGCGGAGAATGATCGACGTTAGATCGTGTTCGAGGAGCCTTTAATCTGCGATCGGCGATTTCTCTATATCTAAAACACACTCTCTCGGTGAACGAGCTCGAAGACGGTCAAGTAGTATCCTGAGCTAGTGTGTGTGTGTGTGTGTGTGTGCGGGTAGCACCCGTGACAATTACAATTTATATATCAGCTAGTATCACCGATACGCAAGAAAAATTGTATTCCGCGAGAGTGTGTTTTAGATATAGAGAAATCGCCGATCGCAGATTAAGGCAGTCGTCTGGCCTAGAGCGAGATTTTTGACACGTCATTTCTAATGTGCAATAACGTTTAAACCGTTGAAGTTGTCTTGATGAAAATTTACACGTGCATTTATTGATCCTTAGAGAATACTTGTACATTAAAAAAAAAAAATTATTTTAAATATTTTCATGTAGTTTTTGCCTTGTTGCAATATGGTGCGCCGAAATCGGCGCCCACTCTCGACGATGTTGTATGCATCTGAAAAATAAAATAAAATATATATTCTCAATCTGTATGAGTATTCTGAGCACTGGTAGCAGAATTGAGTCGAACAATAATTTTGCCGACATTTTATAACTCGTCGAATACGAAAATGTGTGAAACGTATGTACGAAATATCATTAATGAAAGTTCAACAGGCCGCCATTTTGTGAAATTTTTTTTTTAAGTACCAATTCTGCTACCAGTGCTCGGAATACTCATACAGATTGAGAATATATATATTTTTTTTTTTTCAGATGCACACAACATCGTCGAGAGTGGGCGCCGATTTCGGCGCACCATGTTGCACACAAGGCAAAAACTACATGAAAATATTTAAAATAATTTTTTTTTTAATGTACAAATATTCTCTAAGGATCAATAAATGCACGTGTAAATTTTCATCAAGACAACTTCAACGGTTTAAACGTTATTGCGCATTAGAAATGACGTCAAAAATCTCGCTCTAGACCAGACTACGGCCTTAACGCTGCTAATACCTGATCTTTTAGCCTCGCGTCCTTTAGCCTTCGCGTCCCTTAGCCTCGGCGCCTGTGGGACCATTGAAATCGCTGAGATATAAAAGTACGAGTCGAAAAACGAAGATCGATTTGCGGCCATTGTACCTGGCATGTGTATGCCGATTTCGACATTTTGGTGTTGTTTATTTTATCTAAAATCGACTAATTGGGATTGAATTCGCTGGTCATTTTTCGTATGTTCTTGCAATCGTATTTTGGGAGGGTTGTTTAAATTTGTTTGTAAAGAAAAAAAAACGATCAGGAACGAGATAGACTCTCACATTGGATCCTGATACAGCAAACCCAATGATCCAATAAGATCTTCTTTCGTTCGTTCCCTTCGTCTCAATTGACACAGGGTTGAAGCCCTGTTGACACAACGATTTTCGTGTTCATGTATCGGGAAAGCCCCGGCGATCGGGCGGCTCGTCGCCACCCCGGCAACCACCACGAGCAGCAACAGCAGGGTGCACAGAGTTGCGGCAACCGCGTCCGCAATTTAGCACGTGCGTGCCGTGATACGAACCGCAACTCGTCTCGCATCGCACATACATCGTTATATATATATATACAACCATATACTGTACCAATGTAGGTATTTTCCGTTGCGTTGAATTCTCGTTTACTACCCAATCGCACTCATGTACAAATATCCCATGCGCGCGTGTATATACACACGTATATATCCGCCGATGTGGACGTTCCGTCATGGAGCCTCGAACGCTCACCAAACCGATGTACATGCACAAACTAGAGGGGAAAGCGCGTTAACCGGTGCCGATCACGTCAGCGCCATACATAACGTAACTAGCTCGGTCTAGTCCCGTATGTGCTTATAGTCCAAGGCATATTATCCACTATGTGCCGCTGACACGAGCTTTTTCACGGACGATAAAGTCAGAAAGTTAACGCCCGAGTCGCGTTGGATGCAGTTTTCGAGTCTATCAAATTCATATACACGCTATTACGCTCGCTGTACAACAAACATTGTAACACATCCAATTGTTAAATCTAGAATTAAAAAAAAAAAAAATTTGTACTAATTCACTTAATTTTACGTTAACTCTTAACGTGATATATTCTACTTTTCTAACTGCACGTTAAATTGTTACGAATTATCCTCTCAACGGTAAAACAGTACGTTCTTGACAATATTCACAATCCCATTTGCTAATTATTTCTTGCTCTCGTATTTCAATTTTTGTTTTCTCTCTCCCCGCACAACGTACAAATTCGTTGGGAGCGCTCTCGCGGATCCCCGAGAGAACAAGCGAGTAGCTATATCACGTTAGAGAACTATATTCCACGCACTCACACACAGACAGACACATGCACACGTATACAAATGCTGTGGTTATCTCTCTACGGGTCTGTAGTTTGAAACACTGCGGTGAAAGAACCCACCGCTGGGCTCTACAAGGGTTGTACATTGGTGCACTTGACTGTAGCACGTACTCCGACGTGGCAAGCAGAGCGCAGGGGTTCTCGAGGGGTTTGTGCTGTCGCCACTGCCGCTGGTGGTGCATACACGGTTGCGGTATGGATTAGTTAGGCGGACACAATAATTTCGCCAGCACACACACACACATACAACTACACACACGCACATATATGGTAGCTCTCTCCGATGGGTTTCAGCTTGTGTTGGGGGGTTGGTTTTCGTGATAACGGGCGTTATTCCAATGCTAGGCCTTCCCTTCTCTCGACCGTGTATCGGTGTGTTGGCGGGGGTTGTACGACATGGTGTTGCGCGATGTGTGTTGGTGCTGTCCTCTGAGTCTAGCCGCACGGTGCTTCGGGGGGTTGTTCTCTCGATTTCTCTCCCTCGGTGAAATGCTCGACCGCCGTCTCTCTCTCTCTCTCTCTCGTTGCTTCTCGGGGTTGGTTCTATATAGACCCAAACGTTCGAAAGTCTCTAACACACAGGGAGAAACAGAGTGAGAGAAAGAGAGGCCAACTCCGCCATTCTGGCTCACTCGTCCTTTCCGTGACGCGCGGTGGTAGCTGTGCCGACAGCCCTCTCTGATACAACCCACTCGTGATCTCTATAAATATGAATGGTAATACTCGCGTAAATATTACACACGTTACTATCGACCGCCATTACTCAAACCACCGTTAGGTTATATCAACCGATATTATATGAACTATATCTCTATATACGAATGAAAGTATATATATACCTCTATGTGTACACAGAGTGTAGGCATATTGTTATGTATATAGTAGATGTTATGCATACAATATAATACGTGTACACGCAGCATTGGCCCCGTACAAAACGATCGAATATCGTCTACTGTTGCGTTTGCTCGAATTAATGGAGTTATGTTGTTGATCGCGGACAGTGCTAACAGATCGCTGTTTCGGGACTTTGGTGCGAGAAGCGTTAAAGGTTTCAGAACCAAAGCCCTTCGACGTGTTAGCCATTGACAGTGGTCGATATTTATGTATGAACAAACCATATAGACGCACAATATACCTTATATACGCTGTTTAGATACATTTACATGAATTTTTTCATGGTTTAAAAAATGAATATAATTTATTGAAACTTTGAGAATATTTTATACATATATTTAAGTATATACTATATAATATTAGCGACCCCATATTGCAGGTCACAATCAGACTCAACGTTTTGCGTACATTCTGGAAGCCGCAATTTTCATCTGAAATCAAACGAGGTCGGAATTTACTTTTATTATATGTCTCTCTTCTGTATGAACCTAAATGCTATCGAAAAAATAGAAAATTGAATTTTTGACAGGGTTCAAAACAAAAAAGCATGATTTTTTGCCATTTTTTACAACTTTATTTGGAAAAAAAAAATTATTTTAAATAATGATAATATTCCGATTTTAGGTTCATATAGAGCGCAATACTATGAAGAAAGTAACTGCCAATTTTCAAAACGATTGGTTGAAAACTTTTCAAACTAGCGTGTACGCAAGTTAAAAAAAAAGTCGTTTTCAGAAAAACGCGTTTGAAAAAATAGTGAGGAGAGCTACTGAAGGAGCGCTACTCACTTTAATGGCTTATAACAATAGAACGAGTCGGAATTTCCATTTAAAATTTTGGGAACATATTTTTCAATAGTTTTACTAACAATTTATGAAATTAAAAAAAAATCGATTTTTTGAACCGTCTAACCCCAATTCCCCCCTGAAGTCGGTCGGACCAAAGGTAAATTATAATCACTTGAAATTATCGTATATTCAAGTTTTTGTTGTTGTCGCTTTTAACTAGTGAAAAACCTAACGAAATTTCGACTTAGCTGTTTTACGACGAAGTTAATTAGTATCGTGTTATTTGTGAAAATGTTATGTTTACGCGGTTTAAAAATTAAACCAAGAGATTTGCGTGAGTCGATGAAATGGTTTCTTGTACGATGAACTACGGGAAATTTCCGTACAGTTCATTTAGTCGTGTTTTTAATCCACGAAGACAGAGCCACCCTACGAATAACACGACATCCTCCTCCGCCCTTCTGCTTACTGAACATCGTAGTTTCGATGTTCGACTATGTATGCCGGTAAATCCGATATGAGAATTTAAAAACCGAACCGTTGGTATATTCCGTAAGAAGATCAAATGCCGCGAGTGGGTCAGATTTTTGGCTAGTCCCCGATGAACAAAACACGCGAGACGCCTAGAGAGATGAGTATTCGGTTAATGGGCGAACGGTCGCCCGCGCGATCCGATCTCAACTTCCGTTCGATAATCTTCGAGGGTCCGTCGCGAGAACGCGTATGAGCTCTTGTGTTCACGTGTCTATAGATCTATACATAAAAATATCTATAGAGAAGAGAGAAACGTGCCCGAGTGCGAAATGTTGCTGCCGCGATGGTACCGGTGGTCTCTCTGTCTTACTCTCACGAGTCGTGTAGATCCGGGGGGAGAACCCCTGCCCACCCTTATTAAGATTCCAGCTGTGGAATTCTACCTGCCCCGGAGCTCGCTACTGGTCTTAAGTAAATAAAACACGACCTGCCCACGTCGCCCGTTTCTTCGCTCCTGTTCCTCTTCTCACTGTCTCTCCTCCTTTCTCTCTTTCTCTCTATTGGCCCGCAGCATGTGATGCTCGCGGGGCTCCTCGTTCCTGTGCTGCTCGTTGTTGCTGGTCCTCTTCGTCCTCGTTGTCCTCTTCGCCGAAGATGCTACCCGGCTGGTCCTTTCCCTTCTCCTTGACTCTTCGCGAATGACCCTTTCTCTCCCCGTTGTTACATGGTCTTAGGTTCTCTCAACTCCCGTGCACATTGCCCATCGTGAGTTCCTCCAAAACTTGCAAGACTTGAAAATTCTCGGCCTTGGTAAAGAAGACCGATGATCGGTGGATCTGATGCGAGATTTTAATAAAATATCATTACCCGTGGAAATGTCACGACTTAAAAAAACTCCTCTCTTAACTCGAGTACCCTTCGTTAGCATTAAATCGATAGAAAGGAAATGACACTTTCGGGGATTCACACGGAAAGTTCTGACACTCTTTTGTATATACCGTTGTTAGAACCTCTATCGTGGTTGAAATTAACGATATTCCGTTGACTCGATCTATGGGTAAAGAATTTGCAACTTGGCGCCGAACCTGGTGTCATACTTTTCACGTACGAAATTTCGATAAATTCTAAAGCGAAACGAAATATTAAAATTTCAACCAGGCGCTTCCATCCTATCCGAAGGATAAGCAAGGTTCACGGTAATGTAATAAAACGTCTACAGTAGAGAGACCCATTGTTTTTCCTCATCTTCCATCCTCCGCTTCGTCGTCGAGCCTCTGATCGTCGAGTCATTTCTTTCATCGATCCACGACCGCAGCTTATAAGATGCCAAACACGCGTCTTCTCTGTATACTCGTTCGCACTGGTGGAGATGCACTCACCTCCTTTTCTATATCGCGTGTCTCTCCGGGATTGATCTCGCGCCATATCGAGCGCTCTCGAGACGATGCTGTAGCCCGCGCGCGCGTTATCGCCCCCTTGGGGGTTGCTGCACCTTCGCCACGGTAGACCGAGGAGTCGACGCGTCCCGGCTCCGTTCAACTCGTCTTACGTTTGCAGAGGCGTGTTCCACGGACGTCGACGTGACCGCAACGAGATATATTGTCAACGCGCGTGTGTGCACGTATACATATGTGTACTTTGTATATGCATGGATTGCATGACAGAGGCAGACCGCTGTCGCACCTTCGTTCAACCTGGTAAGCCGGTGAGCCCTGTCGCCTCACGGCTTCTTCTTCTTCTTCTCCTTCACGTATCTTCGACCATTCTATCTATAGTACAGGTATTATGTTAGATACTTATAGTACACCGGAGCGTGTTTCCGAGAGCTCTCGGTCCGTGAATGTGTGTGGCAAACACCAGTCACACAACAGTCAGACTTCTGACACACAACCCCGGGCGACTTTTTTCCACACTCGTTCTCCTCTCTCGTCTTCTTTCCTCTCCTTTTTGCCATTTACCGAAGTTGCGTGCGCCGAGGATAACATTATCCAGACACCGATGATGATACATGATGACGGCCGTTTAACAATGTAGCGCACATATTGAAGCGGAGGGCACTCGGAATACCAGGAATACTGACGTACACGCGGGAGGATCTTTCTTCGCTCATACACTTTCACCGGGTTCGCTCTATCTCCCCCCGCATCGTTCTCGAACGAATTTCTTCCCGCGCTTTTGTCTATAACCACTTCCTCTCGCGCTCATTCAGGAATCACCAGAGGCTGGGGGAGAGAGAACCGAAAGTTTTCAATATTCCCTTCGGTGATGTTTGCCCGCTTGTCATTCAAGGTTCTTGCTGGATTGCAGACGTACGGTACACAGATATATATATATATATATATATATGTGTGTGTGTGTGTGTGTGTGTGTGTGTGTGTGTGTATGTAGGGTGGTTCTTAATTTGGTGATGTTGGAAATTCTTTGTTATTGTTCCTTGAAGTAATCAACATATCCAGAAAAAAAATTCGGCGCAAGCGGAACTTTGTCCAATAATTTTAACCCACCCCACCGAGCTGTCGAATTTTTATATAAAAAAATGCATGCATTCAAAATTTTGTTAAGAAAATTGTTTATTATTTCAAAACTATTCATGATAAAAAATTTTTATATTGTGTTCTTATAGGAAATTTAATGCTCTACAAAAAAGGTATCTTGTAAAATTCTAGTGAATCTAATATTTATCACGTTATTAGCAAAAAACTGTCATCATTTATTCCAAAAGTCCATCATTATGGCCAAAACAGGAGTTTGACGTCGAAAAACTGCAATGTATTCTTCATATGCAATTAGAAATATGAAGAGATACGTAGTGCACTCAATAACGGTATGTGAACGATATTTAAATTTTCAATTTTATCAATTTCATTATCATTCATGATAAATTTTTCTTCTTTGATCGATAAGGACATTGATTTCTTTATCGGTTCCAAATCGATGGCTTTTTTCGAAAGATTTGAAATCAACTCCTCATTTTTTGATATCGATGTGAGCGAGTGGATTTCTAATGAAAATTATTTACAAGGCTTAAAAATAGTTAAAGGAATTAAAGTGGTTAACGATGTTGCAGAAAGAGGAGTGAAACTTATTACAGAGTACAATGATCGTCTCATTTATGATGAAGATCAGAAACAATTCATTGTACAAATAATTCAAGAATATAAAAAAAAATATCCTGATATTAACAAAGCAACTTTGCTCCAACCGATGTAATTCATTATTGTAAGTTGATTTTTAAAATATATAACATCATTCATTATAGTTCACAATAAAATTGATAGAATTGAAAATTTGAATATTGTTTACATTTCATTGTTAAGTGCGCTACGTATTTCTTCATAATCTTATATACATACGAAAAATAAATTGCAGCTATTCGACGTCAGACTCCTGTTTTGACCATAATAATCGACTTTTGGAATAAATGATGACAGTTTCTTTTTGCTAATTACGTGATAAATATTGGATTCACGAGAATTTCACGAGATACCTTTTTTGTAGAGCATTATATTTCCTACAAAAACTTCATATAAAATTCTTTTATCATAAATAGTTTTGAAATAATAAACAATTTTCTTAACAAAATTTTGAATGCATGCATTTTTTCATATAAAAATTCGACAGCTCGATGGGGTGGGTTAGAATTATTGGACAAAGTTCCGCTTGCGCCCAATTTTTTTTTCTAGATATGTTGATTACTTTTGAGGAACAATACCAAAGAATTTCCAACATCACCAAATTAAGAACCACCCTAGTGTATGTGTATCAACATAGATTTATGTATGTATGTTGATATACACGTATATCGTTTTGCTGGTGTCGCCTGGATGATGGCGAGGTGAATGAGGATGTAGCGAACGGAGGCGGTGTGACATCCACGAGAATACAATGCGAAAAATCTTCACTGTCGTCACGAAACTCGCTTCTGTGTGTGTGTGTGTGTATTTGTGCGCTATGGTTGATGGTGACGATATGAGCGTCACGATATCCTGCTTCTCTATATATAGCTTCCGTCGCATCTAGTTCCGGCCTCCTCTAGCAGCTCTCACATAGAAAAGCGGAATACCGAGTGCGATCTTTCGATTGGAGCATATGTATATGTCTATGACTCGTTGCAGAGATAGTATGATAGTGGTGGTTCGCCGAAGAAATTACTGGGCTACGACGGTGGTAGTAATTTCTCTGGGACGCGTTGATGACGAGGACAACGACGACGGCGCGCGACGATGAATATATCCGACGTTCCTGTTTGCGCGAACTGAATGTTACGTCGCGTCGAGACAGCCAGCGAGAAAGAGAGAGAGAGAGAGTGCTTTGTGTGCATGTGCGAGACAGAGGGACAGAAGTGGAGGGAAAAAAAAAACGGTATGAAACGTCCGAGAGATAAAGAGAAGACTTCCGGGCATAATCCGGATCGTCGGGGTTGAGGCGTTGCGCCGGGCGCTAGAACAAATCAAGCCGTACGACACCGCGGAGCCGCGTCATCCCTATGTTCGCCCCGTGATACCCTCTATCCGCTATCATGGCGCCCCGATTCATTGTTTCGCGTGGCCCGAAGCGATTCTCGCGCGTCCTGATTGGCGCCCGAAGATGATGCCTTCCCTCGCCATTCTCGTGTACACTCTGGTGTTTCTTTTTTTTTTTTTCTTCTTTTTCTTCCATCCTTCGCAACCCTTTTTCTGCTCTTGTGCACAGAGTTTTTGTTTTGCACAAAATTAGTGGGCTGAATAGAAAAATTCCGCCGGGGACGAATTGAAATGTGCGAGGATGTCGCACGTGCGTGATTTATGAGGAAAACTGGAGTATATTGCCGGTCAACGAAGGGTGAACGTTAATAGTTTCTTTTAATAATGCATTTTTCGAAGTATCACGACATTCAGCATCAGTCAGCATAGCGAAGCGGTATTACGGAATTATTCGGTTTTTTATTAAGGTAGTAGTCCGATAACTTAAGCCGATTTTCATGTCTTTTTTGGAGGGCGTTTTTTTCTAGGAAAATAAAAATCAATCGTTTCGGATATTTAGGATGTTTTTATTTACATATTAAAGATACAAAAAAAAATTTGTTTGAAAAAATGTAATTGTTTATTACTATTATTATTATTGATCGAACTGATTGCTTTCGAATTTTAACAGGCTACTCTGCATCCTGTACTCCGAAACAAGATACAGAGTGTTACTCGTTTCCCAAGCTGATTTCGACCAAAGCAAATCTCATTTTGAATTAAGGTAGAAGTCTGGTAACTTAAGCCGATTTTCATGTCTTTTTTGGAGGGCGTTTTTTTGTAGGAAAATGAAAATGAATCGTTTTGGGTATTTAGGATGTTTTTATTTACATATTAAAGATACAAAAAACTAATTTTGTTGAAAAAATTTAATAGTTTATTATTATTATTATTATTGATCGAAGTTGGCACCTCGAAGTTGGCAGCCCGGGTCCTAACTTTTTTTCTACCGAACCGATCGCTTTCAAATTTTAACAGGCCACTCTACACACTTATAGTTCTCGTCGGAACCACCGAGAAATTTTTTCACCCCGAACTTTTTATTTTACAACCCCTTCTCTGCTAAAGTCCTTTTATTTCAGGAAAGAAGGGGTTGTAAAATAAAAAGTTAGGGGTGAAAAAATTTCTCGGTGGTTCCGACGAGAACTATAAGTGTGTAGAGTAGCCTGTAAAAATTTGAAAGCAATCGGTTCGGTAGAAAAAAAGTTAGAACCCGGGCTGCCAACTTCGATCAATAATAATAATAATAAACTATTAAATTTTCTCAAATTTTTTTTTTTTTGTACCTTTAATATGTGAATAAAAACATCCTAAATATCCAAAACGATTCATTTTTATTTTTCTACAAAAAAACGCCCTCCAAAAAAGACATGAAAATCGGCTTAAGTTACCAGACTACTACCTTAATTCAAAATGAGATTTGCTTTGGTCGAAATCAGCTGGGGAAACGAGTAACACTCTGCATCTTGTTTCGGCACGACGATCGATGAAATTAAATTCGGAAACGAAACTTGTGAACATATTCTCAGAAATCACCCTAGCCTAGGTTTTACGTCGTCCCGTTCTACCTATCGAATTTCGCGCGTTGCAAAATTACCAGAATACTGCCGGTGTTCGCGCGTGATATAGAATGTATATTCGACCATTCGACTACAATTTACATCTGTCTATTGCGGGTTTTTTAATTTAACGGAATCTCTCGCCGAGACACGCGTCTGACTCTCTCCCCTTCGACGGAAGAACGACGACAACGGTATTTCGCGTTCAACTCGGACAACTCTCGGTTACAACTCGTTATACGTCCGTTGGGAAAAGATCTCGATTGATTGTGTGAGTATATGGCTGCCTCTGTCTGTGTGTGTGGATGTGTGCAGAATAGCATATAGTATTGGTACTTTGAGAGATGTCGATCGTTTATTTACCGTCCCCGAGATGAACATCGCTACAGAGCTGCACCCCCTTCCCTCACCATCCCCGAGAGATTAATGGACGCCGCATTCGATTTCTCCTTTTGAGGATAATCCGCGAGATGGCCTGTTAACGCCACGTTGAGCTCGTTTGAGTGACTTGAATATATCTCGCTTGCTAATACTTATCGTTCGTCTCGTAAGAGCCACGGCTTTGTCACTCGTTTACGAACGGCAACGTGCAATTAATCGCAGGAAAATAATATACTACGTAGATGCAAAAATTTATCCGATAAGGCCGCTTATATAGTGACAGTATGGGGGAAAAAAAAAAACCATTTGTATTCCCCGAGAATAAGGGAAAAGAGAAAATAGTCGTGGAATCGCGACGACTATTTTCTCTTTTCGAGTTAAGACCTCAGACTTCGAGGAACTGCACAACAATATATGTTGGGCGGGGGAGGGGGGGGGGGGGATGCCACGAACGTTTATATTCGCGTTCTCATTCACGAGAACGGGATAACTCGGCAAAAAGTATATATATATATTTCAGAGAGTTCTGTGCTCGTTTTACGAACGTGCAGAACGCGCCGCATGGGGTCGCACGAGGATCTCCGAAAAGTCGGAGCGAGACAGAACGTGAGGTCGGGCCTCCTCTCATGCTGGTACCATTGTTGTCGGCACGATTTGAGATTGTCATGCTGCTCCGTTTGTAGGGTGGATCTTGGATCTGTGATACTGTAGATTCAATGCTCCTTTCCGGGAAACAATTTCGGCTAGTAATTCCGCGAATCGTTATTGACCTCACTTAGTACCATCAGTGCGGAATACTGGCGTTTTTAAAACTTGCGTTAGAAATTGCTTACCTCAGATAACCCGTAAGATACGCGCCTCCGTTGAAACTATAATGTCTTTCTGATTTTTGCCCGGCGACACTGTTTACGACACTTTTTTCTTACTTTACGGTTTCGGCTAGTTAAGTTTGTTGATAATCAGTCTGCCTGCGGCGAAATCTGTTCGAGGATTTGATGTGCAATAGCACGGCAAACAAACCGAGACGAAAATGCCGACGAGCCGTGTTAAAACGCAAATCCTTCACTCTTCTTTACGCCATTTTAATTCTCTGTTCTTCGGTGCATTTGAAATTGAGAGAATACGTGATTTTCGATTCTAAATGAATGCCTTTAATTTCGTTCGACAAACGCGACTGTAATCGCAAGGGGGTAGGCTGTTTCGAGGGATACATACGCGCGAATGATTCGATAGTATACGAGGGGGGGAGCCAAAAAAAAACGGAAATTGCGCTGCGGCGAGGAGGGAGAGTGGGGGAACCCATTGCTCGACCAGGTGTCCGTCGGGGACACGTCTCCCGAGTTAGTGTGCGAAGTTCTGTCGCCGTGAGTGCATCGGTTCGCACGTGGGAATTTTTGTAGTGAAACAACTTTTTCCATTTCGGCGGAAACGTGATGGCCGATTGTCGAGAGCAACGCGCGGCTGTGAAATTTTGTTTTCTGTTGGGGAAATCGGCCGCGGAAACTACCGTAATGCTTGAGACTGCTTATGGAGATGCTGCCCTCAGTAAAACCAGAGTCTACGAGTGGTTTTCACGTTTTAAAAATGGAGAAATGTCAATTGAAGACCAACCCCGTTCAGGACGCCCCTCAACGTCAAGAAGTGACGAAAGCGTTGACAAAATCAATGCTCTCATTCATGAAGACCGTCGCCGAACCATTGATCAACTCCGTGAGATGTCTGGGATATAATGGAGTTCAATTCAGAGGATTTTATCCAAAGATTTGCACGCGAGCAGAGTTGCAGCCAAATTTGTCCCTCGCCTTCTCACAGACGAGCAAAGGGAGCGTCGACTTCAGGCATGTTTTGAACTTCAAAATCAGCTCGAAGAGGACACTGAACTTTTTTCCAAGGTGATTACCGGTGATGAATTGTGGTGTTATGGATACGACCCCGAAACAAAGCAGCAATCAAGCGTTTTGCCACTGTGGAGAAGGTAAAACAAAAATCGCTGGAAGGCCCAAAGAACATTCCGATAAATGATTTTAAAAAATGTTTTGAACATTGGAAGGATCGTTTGCAGAGGTGCGTTGTGGTCAATGGAGAATACTTTGAAGGTGATCAAAATTTGATGTAAAAATATTAAAAAATAAAGAAATTATGACGAAATTCCCGTTTTTTTTGGGTCCTCCCTCGTATGGCGGCCGATTCGGGGGAGAGGCTTTTGCCGATTACGAGGGGACGTCAGGGACGTCGAAGGGAGATTGCGACACTCCGATACGGCGAACACACAGGTAGATATTTATAATAGTATCTAGCTACAGATATATATATATTGGTATCAGAACGCGCGTGCGCACGCGGGCGCGCTCTCCTCGTTAGCAGAAACATAAATCCTTCGAGCGTCGAGCGTTGCCGGACAAGGCCTTTCTCGCTCTCTCTCTCTCTCTCTCTCTCTCTCTCTCTCTCTCTCTCTCTCTCTCTCTCTCTCTCTCTCTCTTACACACAGACACAAATCGCACAATTCTGCTTCACCGCCATGCGCGCCGATCGCATTAGGGTCGAACGCGAAGCTCTCGTACGGGACACCCGAGACTCTTTCCGCGAATCGAAAACGGGTCGCCGAGAGCGTCCTTAGAGTATGAGGTCACCGTCCCGAGATTATTCCCTCCCGATGACGATCTCTCGTGTGACAGAGGCTCACTTCCCTCGCGCATCTTCTATCGATTTTATTCAATCGTATATCCCCATATTCGTGTCTCCGCGCTTTTTAACACTTTCCCGCGGCTTTCATTATGCTCAATGAGAATCTGATTTATTGACCAGTATATAATGTCGATTGTATCGCTCTCATGTCGTATTACAGATCATTAAAATTTGCTCAACGAGGCTGAAAAGTTTACGACCCCAAAAATTCATTCAAAATTCGCGGCATTCAATTACCGTAGAGGCGGTCTCTCCGCAATCGCGCGATCTTCTTGTGTGTTCGCGGTTGAGAGAGAGAGAGACAGAGGGGAAAACGCGAGGAATCGTGAGCGCGAAACGAAATAGCTATAATCTTCAATCAACGTTGAGAGGGCATCGGTGAGTGAATGGTTGCAATTATGAGTTAAGAACGAATAAACCTGTATCGCGCGACGAGACAAGTCCTTCCCTTACGCGAAGTCGGACGAGTCACCAGAAACGAGAAACAAATTCTATATGTACGTCTACCGAATAGAATATCTCGACGTTATGGAACATCTTGTTTTGCTTGGCAATCTGCTAGAATTTTTCATCATACAGAAAAATCAAGAAGACCGTGATTGGTCCTTTCTTACTTATTACCCTATAATAATAAAATTCCTCGTATATTTCTTTCAATTCCATTCTCCTCAATCCGTTTCTCCTCCTCTCTCTCTCTCTCTCTCTCTAACTATGTTCCTCTTGAACATGCGCACGGATCGTTGATCATTGTAATTACTAACCGTTGATCTGTATGGCGCTCTTGGCTCGATCCGAACGCTCTTTGGAGCGGATAACGAACGTGCATATAGCAGTGAAAATCAATCCTACGAAACGTCATGTTCGATGAACCACAGAGGGATCGGGGGATCGGCAAAGAACCGGATGAGCGAGATATGTACATTAATCATTAGATGGACGAGCGTAGAGTCGCGAAATTCTGGGAACATCATTCGGGATAGAGATTGCCAAAAGCCGTGAGCAACGTGTACATACTAACCAGACGTATTTAACTCTGCTAACCGCAAACTGGCACGTACATTTCGTCGCCCGATGTATTACCCATGTTTAAAAGCTTGCCAAGGACGTCACGTGTTCGCATGACGACGCGGGGTGAAGAGGGGTGGTTTATATGACGGTTCCTGTAGCTATCGGGATAATATACAAGCGACAAGAGGAACCCGTGTTATGTATACATTCAGGAGTAGCACGATGACGAAACCCTGGGGGTGGTTGTATAGTCAGGGGCGGGGAGGGAGGTTTTCGTAGCGAGAGAGAGAGAGAGAGAGAGAGAGAGCCGGTAAAGAGCAGGAGGTACACGAGAGGGCGAAGGATCTCCAGAAGCAGCAGCAACGAGAGACCGAGTTCAGAATCCCCCTCCGGTTGCACACCAGTAATTGCTTCCTTTGAGTAGCTCCGGAGGTGTAATTTAGTCCCGACCAACAACCTTAACTAATTAACACACCGAGTAGCGAGTGAGTAAGTGGGCGAACGAGTGACTGACGGACTCGCGCGCGTTCTCTCTCTCTCTCTCTCTCTCTCAGTCTCTCTGTCTCTCCTCGCGCACAGAGGCACACGGGAGCGAACCGCGGTGCCTCTCTCGTGCTCTTCTCTTCGTCTACCGTTGCTGATGTTCTTGGTGCTGTTGCGCTGATAGTTGATGCTCCTTCGTCGTATACGCTCTTTTGCCCCTCGTGCTACCGCCGATCGAACGTAGCACACCGCGACAGAGTCAATCGGCGGGACTCCCTTCTACCTCTCGTGTTTCGTTATTCTCTCCCCCTAACCGCCCCACGTCAGTCTCATTGAACCATGTGCGTGTTCATACATGTATACTGATACTGTCCACGTGAACAGAATTTATGTACTTTTTATATCGCGGAGCAAAGGGAGCGAGGCATTTCTATGCGTAACCACTCTTCTTCTTTTTTTTTTTTCAACTTCCATTTACTCAGTTACCTCTCTCGACAGCGTGACGCCCTTGGCACCCCGCGTTACGCACTCCCGCTCGGTCGCCTTGCTTCGTCCTTTATGAAACCCTCCCGCGTGCACCAATGAGCCTCGAGGCCATCATCGTTTCCTCGCGACTGCAGGGCTACGTTTCTTCCTCACACCCACATACACACTCACAGAGAAAGGGGTTTTTGTATTCCTTTTTGATTTCACTACGTATATACGTTTTGGGGATTATATCCATTGTTCGTACGTTGTTTGCCAAACGATGAAGTGATTAAGGTAGCTGCCGTGTAACAATTATATTTTACAAACTCTCGTCGATCAAGTGACGGGAATTCGTTGAACTTGTACGATGCGTGAGGGGTATGGGGGTTGGGGTGTTCTTAGCGTTGAAGAACAATTATAGTGATCTGACATCGAAAAGGTACATTGATTATTAGGGTGGGTCAAATAAAATTACTTCTTTTTTTCCGCGATATAATGAAAAATGTATTGTTTGGCATCTCAAAAGAAAGCTCTGCAAGTATGAGCCCTTCGTATTTAAATTAAGAGGTCCCTCATCGCGAATTTTCATTTCCCATTTAAATAACATGAAAACATTTTTTTTTTTTTACTTTGGAATTTTATTAGACTTAAACCGTTGATGTTAGGAGAGTCTTTTAGCACCTTTTTATAGAACATTTGATGCTCTACAAAAAAAGCTCTCTTGTGTCTAATCGATAGAACTAACCGTACAAAAAATAATCGGTGATAATTAGCTCTGGATTCTACTTATCTCGTTTATTAGTACATAAATTTCAAATTTTTTAACATTTCAGTTATTAATATGAATAAATATACTACTAATATATACTACTAATATATTACTAATATACTACTAATATATTACTAATATACTACTAATATACTAATATATTACTAATATATTACTAATTGTTTTCAAACAAATATGAGAGAATCCAGAGTTAATTATCACCGATTATTTTTTGTACGGTTACTTTTATCGATTAGACAGAAGAGAGCTTTTTTGTAGAGCATCAAATGTTCTACAAAAATGTGCTAAAAAACTCTTCTAACCTTAACGGTTAAAATTTAATAAAATTCCAAAGTCAAAAGAAAGAATTTCCCATGTTATTTAAATCGGAAATAAAAATTTGCGGTGAGGGACCTCTTAATTTAAATATGGAGGGCTGATACTTGCAGAGCTTTTTTTTTTTGAGATGCCAAGCAATACATTTTTCATTATATCGAGGAAAAAAAAAATTAGTAATTTTATTTGACTCACCCTACTGATTATGCTAACTTCCGTAAAGATCTTTCGTTCAGATTCCTTTAAATTATTCTATCCGATTATTCGATCAGGAGATATATTGGATTATATTCCAATACCCGCGAAACATCTTCGTTCTCAACAATGGACTCATTTTTTTTTTGTATTACGTTACTCACGTTCCGTGTCAGTCGGTACAGAGAGACCGAGGATGAAAAAGAGGGAGAGAGAGAGAGATTTTTCGTAAAATGAACACGAGTCGTAGACCGTGAACGCAGATAGCCGAAAGAAGATCCCTGGACCGCACGCGGTGATGACCTCTCTACCGTCGAGAGTTATCGCGAAGCGGACAACGCGTGCTCACCACCGAAATATCACGGGACCACGGTGGAGGAGATAAAGTTTCGAGACAAGAACCTCGATCCTTCAAGATTAACCGTGTGCCACGCTTGTGTCTCCGCGGTTCATGGCCCAAAACCACAATGAATATTAGCCATGTTTTATTAAAAATATACAATTTTCATGAAATATCTTTTTCGTAGATAAAAAAAAGAACGCGATATCTCTCAATGAACTGTGTGCTAGGCATTTATAGACAATAAATGTTAAATGAAATATTATTTCGGTATGTGAAATTTATCTTCAGCAAGATACGATCCATTGTGATGACGAATTGGGTCTTGGGGATGAAAGTGACGATGACGAAAACAGGTATCCCCTGGCAGCTATGGATGATTAAAATTGAAAAGTAGTATGAAGTTAGATGACAGAAAATAAATGGGAAAACGAACACGATATAAGTGAAATTCTTCATTTTTTACTTACTTTTATTTTAGTGTCATTTGTAAAGGCATATCCCGATTATCGGTTCTCCATCAGCCAATGGCGAGATCATGTCGGTAATAGAGACACCAGTACTCTGTTCGTTACTCGTAATCAATATCTAGGGTAGACTGCGACGCCTACCACGAAGTGCCGGTAATTGATCCGTTTACATTACCCAAAACGTATTGTAAGTAAATATCTGTACTTGTATGTTTTGGGTAATGTAAACGATACAATTAATATGTAATGTAATGAAATATTGTGTAATCTTCGGTAAGATGTAATGTATAGCTAAATGGGAGAGATTGTCGCACTTGCGAATGAGCAGAAAAGTGATCGAGAACAAGTGAAAACGTTGAAAGGAGTAGCGGAGCGATACACCTGTCGTCCACACGTTTGCTGTGTACGCTCCGCCGTGTTCGCGATGAAGAAGGCCGGGTCCTCACGAAATCTTCGACAAGAACGTTCTCTCTCTCTCTGTCTTCACATATATATATATATATATATATATATATATATATATATATATATATATATATATATATATATATATATATATATATATATATAGAGAGAGAGAGAGAGAGAGAGAGAGAGAGAGAGAGAGAGAGAGAAAAGAGATGGAGAGTCGGTGGAAGGTGCTGCGCAACGATGCTCGTATTTAACACCTGATTAAAGGAAGGGGGCAGTGTAAAAGTGTGGAATGGGAAAACAGCACGAGAGGTATAAATATATGTGTATATATATAAACGTCTATAAAAGAGCAAAGAACGGTTGGCGTGACCAAAGCGATTGGAACGAGATGAGCAGGCGTCCACGCAGTATCCCCTTCATCCCGATGACCACCTCTACCTCCCCTCGCAAGTTCTTTACTCGTTTTCCTTATAGCTAGAGGCGCGAGAACGTCGATGTTCCTGCCCGAAGAGTATCACGCCCGGTTCCTCGCAGGTTTCAGAGGGATCATCGCTGTGTGCGACGGGCGAGAATCCGGGTGGAGGGAGGCATACAAACGGCGAGGTGGTCCTACCACCGAGCGTGTGGTATCGGTGAAGTCGGAAACAGCTCGATCGAGCGGGGCGCATATAACGACTTGCGCCGATGGAGGTGGAAAGAGCGATGAGAGGGAAAGGTGGATAAAAAAAAAAAAGAAAAAAAAATAAGGGAACGGAGCGAACGACGACGAGAGGATGAACGAAGAAAGAGGGTCGACGAGAGGAAGAGGAAAAAAAAAAGAAGAAGTAGTAGGAGGACGAGAAGAAGGAGAAGGGAGCATCGGTGGAGAACTGGCCCCCGAGCGACAGCGTAATCACCTGGACGAACTACCACACGGCGTACCGTCTTTCATAGGCGTAAGCTCGCACATTAATACATGTATATTTAATATATAAATGGAAAAGAATGCGAAGAGAAACAAAAATAATAATAATACAACATGCCGCTGTAACTCTCCGTATATGGGAGTTACATGTTACGTTATATCGTAATGTAGGCATCAACACTTGTTGTCAAAAGGTGTGTGCTATGATAAAGCGTTGAGATTTAACGGCGTTAATGAAACGGATGGAACGAGTGATCGAGACAAAAACAAAGAAAAAAACGAAAACGTACGTTGCGATACGTCAGAAATGATGATAAATCGATCGTTATAATCTGAGTTATAATAAATTAATCTAACTTTGCCAATGGCGAATTAGAGTACTTCGGCACTATTCGCGGTGCGCAAAGCGCAGTGGAAAAACGAGTGATATTCATGACGTGTGTTGGCGATCTCGTCGGGAACGGAAAGGGGAGGATCTTGACGCACGGAATTACATATGAAGACGGACGTACGATGCCGAAGACACGTTATACATGTGTGCGCACGTAAGAGTAATGGAGACGAGTGGCGTATATACCAGAGTCTCGACGAGGTTGTCTAGGCCAAGCAAAAGCTCCTGTCCTGACGCGTGTGCTCTCGCGTGGTAATAGTTTTTCCCCGATCTTTCGCACATCATGCGCGTTCTGTGTGGCTACGGCGAAAGGAGAATCTCTCGGCCCTTTTTTTTTTTTTTTTGCGAAACGAACGTTTCTCTGGATTCATCGTGGACGTGGTACACGAGCAAAAGCGAATCGAGAATAAGTACACCTTTGCGCGGGGTTGCTGTTAACCTCGTCATCTCTATCTCTCTCTTTTCGTATATTTTTTCTCTCTGCGCCGGTGAAATTATCCACACGAACGAGCGAGCGAGAACCCGACGGGAATTCGTGCGATATTTCTCGACAGAAATATCCTCATGTTTTCTCGATTGGATGACCGTAGATAATAATATGCAACGAGGGTGGAAGCGCTGAAACTCACTGGTTCAGGAAATGCTGTATATAATAATAATAATAATAATGATGATGATAATAATAATAGTTATTATTATCATTATTATTATTGTTCAACTTTTAAGGTTAAGTTTCTTCGAGCGCAAAATCTTGTCAATGTAGAAAATGTACGATATTGACCAAGCAGACGATTACACACGTTATGAAATTGAAGCGGAATGCCTACGGTGTTGTTCCATTATTCTTTCTATGTTTCACTTACTTTTTACATCACTTCCAAGTGCATTATCGTTATCATGCATTCCGACGTAAAAATAACACTCGGTGAAAACGTGCAAAAAGAGTCGGTGCAATGTAAAAAAGATTGCGTACAACGGACTTTGTGGATTATGTGGAATTTCAAATTGCAGCATCTTTTCCCCCTGCCCTTCATTCTTCTGTTCTTTTTTTCCACAAAAACAACACTTTCTCTGGGAGGAAGCAGTAATAACAAAAGCTAAAGTCAAGTGGGTACTTGACTTTAGGATGAAATTCTTCTTTCTCCGAATAACCTTTCTTTTCTTTTTTTTTGTTTACTAATTTATTCTCTCATGCATAATGGATACGCGTCTGTTTGACTTTTGCACATTGAAAGGATGCTGCACCACCAATTATTCTTCCAAAATTGACGTTAATCGGTTGAGTAATCATCCGCCTTTCGTACCTCTTCTTTCATGTTCATTCTCACTGTCGTTAATGACCGAAGAAACGTCAAATAAATTCTCCAATAATGAATATCAATGTTTCTTCCTCTTAACGCGTTAACATTTTCGGGAAACTTACCTTTTGTTCATATGGATCGAATGTGATTAAGGGAGGAAATACCGTTAGGACAGCGTTTTCTCAATGATTTTCATGAATTTTTTTATAGTATAAAAAATGAATATAATTTATTGAAACTTTGAGAATATTTTATACATATATTTAAGTATATGCTATAAAATTTTTGAAGAATTTCCGTGAAAAACACCGAAAATATTAGCGACCCCATATTGCAGGTCACAATCAGACTCAGCATTTTTGCGTACATTCTGGAAGCCACAATTTTCATCTGAAATCAAACGAGGTTGGAATTTACTTTTATTATATGTCTCTCTTCTATATGAACCTAAATGCTATCGAAAAAACAGAAAATTGAATTTTTTACAGGAGTCAAAACAAAAAAGCATGATTTTTTGCCATTTTTTACAACTTTATTTGTAAAAAAAAAATTATTTTAAATAATGTTAATATTTCGATTTTAGGTTCATATAGAGCGCAATACAATGAAGAAAGTAACTGCCAATTTTCAAAATGATTGGCTGAAAACGTTTCAAACTAGCGTGTATTTCCCGAAGTATCATCGGAAATCGTTCGAAATTACAAAATCTCTCTTGACTCCGATTCACAATTTCTCTAGTCTCTCGTTGAGTATCCCTTTTTGTGTCGCGGGATCTTCAAAATGAGAAACTTCTGTAAGACAAAAGACTGTGTGTATACATAGGTAATCGGAACTACGAGAGAAGAACGTAATCTCCGGTGCCATCTGCCCCTTCTGATTCACCCCTTTTTGCTTCTGACTTTCGAGACACCGGCAGAGATTTTCGTGGATCGGTGCAAAAGATTCCGTGGAATCGCATCTAATATACACCCTCGTTCTTTCTAAGAGCTTGGATACGGACGTCTCCCGAGAGCAAAATAGACTCTCTCGTCCTGGATAAGCAAATATATACAAAAGCTACGGTAGACAGGTTTTTTTGTTGTTGTTGTTTTGTTTCGAGGATAGTAACTCCTGGTCTTTCTCGCGACGTCCGCACGAAATTACGGACCAACGTCAGGCCGCTGATCTCGGCGAGATCGAGCTTACCTCCCAGGATCCCTGAGAAAACACACACACACACACACACACACACAGAGGCATACACACGATCTCAGAGAAAAGACGCAATCGCCCGTGGGATCTGGGAGAACTTCTCGTAACGCAGTTACACGAACATTCGCTGAAAGATTTCAACGTTTTTTTTCCTCAGGACTCGTATAAATATATATGTACGGTACACTTTCTCTCTTTCTCTCTCTCTTCTTCGATCGTCTTTGGTCGTTGTGTGTCCGAAAGACACGTACGTCTCTCGTGAAACGCTCCGAGTTACGAGCGAGGACTCGTTGCAAAGACAACCGTGTACCTTGAGCCTCCGATGTGAATTCTCCTCACCCATAACTTCCGCACAATTGTATCCACGATCGTTGCCGAAGAGCAGCCACTACTTTTCCGCAACTCTATTCATCCGCAACACTCGTTCAATTCAAATTATCCACGATCTTATTTTCATACACTTCTACACTTTGCATAATTCGAGCATCGTAGAACATCGTATGTTTAATCGTCAACGATACATATTATTTATAATTTTGTTTGTCATAAATCTCCCGCCTCCAGTACATGGATAATGGATATATTTCGTTCCTTCGGTTCCGCACAATAGAGCTCGCAGTTTTCTCCGTCAGGACGAAAAGTAATTCGTCTCAATTGAAAGTAATTAATTTTTATCGCACAATGAAGCTTAATTTAATTAACAAAAATTACTTTCAATGTTTGACCAAAGAATTATGTTTTTTTTTAATTCTCCAACGACACGGAACCCTCGTGTCTGTGTAGATATCAAAACAAATTTGATCACGATCCAAAAGAAAATAATCGCTATTTCAATCAAACGAAATGATCATGACGAACAATGACGATCGGACATTGAGCTCTCGTGTCACTCCCGTAACAACACTACCTAAGTGGCTGTGCAAGCAGATATGTACAGTATATAGAGAGGTGAGAAAGGGGGAAGGCACAAGATAGTCTTGAACGCACAGGAGCGATCTCTTAGGATCATTCCATCACGTGTGTTCACGCGCGATAGCTAAGAGAACGACGGCATCGCCCGTCACGGCTGCCACGTCTCTTGGAGGACCGGTGAGCTGCTTGACGGTCTCGTCTCCGGCCTGAAGAAGTTATATAGAGAATTATATGTATATATACAGTGAAGGAACAAGAGGAGAATGGAGGTTGCCCATGATGAGAAAAGAGAAACGCGAGGGAGTCGAGAGAAGAAGCATAAACTAACACACGCACATACACATTTACAGAAAAGAGTGACAAGTCTCGCGAATAAACGCTACAGGGATTTAGCGATAAGAGAAGGACAGACATTCCCGCGATCGTTTGGTCACACACTCTTGAAACGTTTGGCCTTGGAATTGCTCTGGAACACTGCCAATGTGCAATACACACATTGGAGATTCTGTGCGAAGAAACTTTTAGGATCATTAATAGAAACGAATAAATTACGAGCACACATTGTCACGTGAAACACTATCTAGGATTTTGAAGTCAATTAATTTTCGTTATCCTTCTCGAGTGACAAATTTAATTCCAATTTAAGTTTTAATTTTTGTCATTAATCTTGCTCCAATGGTACAGAAGAAACAAAAACAAAATCCGATAACAGAAACGAATACAAGACCGTTGTGTGAAATCCTATAAAGGATTTTTTTTTAAATTAATTTATGTCCATTTTTTCGTACGAAAAAATCAATTTAAATTTACGGCATAGCTTTTGTCATTAAGAAATAGGGTTAGGACAGCGTTTTCTCAATGATTTTCATGAATTTTTTTATAGCATAAAAAATGAATATAATTTATTGAAATTTTGAGAATATTTTATACATATATTTAAGTATATACTATAAAATTTTTGAAGAATTTAATTGAAAAACACCGAAAATATTAGCGACCCCATATCGCAGGTCACAATCAGACTTAGCGTTTTGCGTACATTCTGGAAGCCGCAATTTTCATCTGAAATCAAACGAGGTTGGAATTTACTTTGATTATATGTCTCTCTTCTATACGAACCTAAATGCTATCAAAAAAATAGAAAATTGAATTTTTTACAGGGGTCAAAACAAAAAAGTATGAATTTTTTGCCATTTTTTACAACTTTATTTGCAAAAAAAAAAATTATTTTAAATAATGATAATATTCCGATTTTAGGTTCATATAGAGCGCAATACTATGAAGAAAGTAACTGCCAATTTTCAAAAAGATTGGTTGAAAACTTTTCAAACTAGCGTGTACGCAAGTTAAAAAAAGTCGTTTTCAGAAAAACGCGTTTGAAAAAATAGCGCGCTCGGGACCTGAAGGAGAACTACTCACTTTAATGGCTTATAACAATAGAACGAGTCCGAATTTTCATTAAACATTTTGGGAACATATTTTTCAATAGTTTTACTAACAATTTATGAAATAAAAAAAATCGGTTTTTGAACCGTCTAACCCCATTTCCTCCCTTAATCTTCTTTCAAATGTACTTGTGTACTTGTTCACAATGAAAGGTCTCCCGATAATAGACGTCAAGAACTTTCGGATCCTCGTTACTGAATGATTGGCCTTGGAATCCTCCAAAGTTACTCTGGATCGGTGCCAATATACATCGCATAAAATGCCCGGTACTCGCGAAGAATCACAGAGATTCGTTATATATATCTATACACGTTTTGCGAATGGCCACTAGAGACAGAAGCCTCTTGCGGCGAAGAAACGATGCGAGGTGCGAGTGAGAAAGTTCATAGTATATAGAGAATACCGCGCTGCCCAGTGAGAGAGAATGAGAGAGAGAGAGACAGATTGCAGCGATTGCACACGCTCGTGTAATGGCGACGATTCCTCTATGTGTATGCTGGCTGCACTTTAGGTTCAGGTCAGGGCTTCTTCACTTCACGAAGATTCAATAGATAGATTGCGGTTAGTAAGCAGTATACCTTGGGTATATGTACTGTACAAATGGACGAGAGGAAGCAAGACCAGAATTCAAGAGCAGACAATTGTTTCTCGTTGTACGGTGTACTGGTAAAATCTTACTCGGTCTACGAAAGTTTGTTCTTCACTTTTCAGATGACTTAACACTCAAAGGAACTTTAACAAATAAATGGGACGTGGTTAAATAGAAAATGACAACTTTGGTACCTTTGGTACCTTGAGATTACTTCTTGACAACACTGTCTCTATGAGAGAGTGCATATTTTCATATACTAAGGCAATGTAAAAATGGGAAAATTACTTGAAGATAATTCGAATAATTTTAATTCCAAAGATTTTTTTTCCCTCTAATTGGTCTCGATCGTTCGAAGTATGATTGTTTTATGTAAACTCATCAACGTGAACGGATTTTGCACGATCGTTAAATGTGTGTTGCAAAAAAAAACGGTTATTTTCACAAAATTTCAAATGCCACACACTTTTAACTGCTCTCTTCATTCTCGACAAGCTCAATACCAAAGATCCTTGATCACCAGTCTGTGTGGCGCCTTGTTTCAGAAGCGACAGCTCACGCAGCTCTACCATCGTATATATGCCGTAAAATACAGGCGACTGTGGGCTTTTATGACTTTTATGACTTTTGAAATAGGACTTCTGAGGAGAGCGAGGGAGCGAGGGTTTTAGCTCGTTAGCTTGAAATTTTTCCACGAGTCAGACAGTTTATACGATGTACTTCTTTTTAAACACTGAAATTTGCTAAATTCTTGCCAGTGGTAATTTCTAACTAAAATCATAATTAATGGCAAATGTTTGATCAACGTCTGTGCTAAATTTCATTCCGATAAATTTTATCCCGTTCTCGATTTACGAAGTATCCATTTTTGGCACTTTTATCACCGCGTAATAAACAAATAAAGTTTTGTAAGAACGCGTGCCGCCATTCTCGTGTACACTAAGTCGCTGAATCACATAAAAGTCTAGACATTTTTTTTCTTTGAATGTGACTCTTTGACTATTATCGTAATTTCCAACACTCTTTCTGAATACATAGAAAAAAAGTGTTAACGAAACCCTATGGTTCCCGATGACAGAGCAAAAAGTAGGATTGTGCCGCGGGAAATCTAATGATTGCTTTATTCGTACATAAAAAAAAAAAAGGCTATAATTGAACACATTCGATTCTCGTCTGCTTGTGCGCTCTGAGAATCGTTATATCCGATAGAGATAATTTCCGGAGGACCGAAGAAAAATTTGAGTGCCGGGGCCCCTCCGTGCATCCGCCATTGCTTGGTGGTCCCCGCGCGATCCCCCGGCCCCTTGTTCACCGCATTAACAGGCATGACTTGAAAAATGTGGTTCCTAACACCGAGCGTCCGTTCGTACACACGAGAGACGCGAGATGAGTCTCTCTCTCTCTTTCTCTTCATCTTTTCTCTACTCTTTATTTCCGTCTCACTTTTATCCATTTGTTTGGTCGATAGCTCGTTCCCTTTTTTTTTTTCTGACAAAAAGAGCAAGAGAAAGAGAGAACGAGCGAGAGTCTGGTGGTGGAACGACCGCGGTCCGGCTTCGTATTTATTAACGCGTCTCGTTGCCTCGTTTCGTTGATAGTTTAGGCCTGTGGCGCGGGTGAAGAGCCAAGAGGATCAGAGAGAAAGAGAGAAAGAGAGATAGAACGGGAGAGAGAGAGAGAGACAGCGAGAAAGATGAAATTCTGCGCCTGCCGAGATAGCACTATTCCTCTCGCTTATGCCTCGAAGCTTTTCTCTGCAATGTGCTCTTTCTCTCTCTCTCTCTCAGGATATCCCCCCTGGGCTCAATGCCAAATAACATTCTACGAATTAGTTCTCTCTTGGCCGGTGTTACTTCCCAAAACATCCGAGAAACACTTCGTTGCGATCGAAGAAATTTATGATTATCCGGAACAATTAGTAATAAACGGCCGCCGAAGGGATGTGTTTCGATCGCTAATTAACAGAAGATCGCCACAGTTTACCATATCATATTGCCACGCGTCCTCTCACTCTCTCTTTCTCAATCTCAATCGTTATTACATTCCTATCGCGTATCAATAAAATTGTCACGTTTGTTTTTTGTCTTACGCCGGAGCGCGTTGAAAATATCGATTTGTTTCACTTTGTCGGAGAACAAAAAATATGCGAAGAGGCTCATTGCGACCATTAATGTGATGTACTGAGGAGCGTGCAAGCACCAAGTTGGGGCAAACATTCCTCGCTGTACAAATCGACCGGGTGCACGCAGCGGACGTACGACTTTTGTGCAGCGGGGGAGCGTATAAACATTAACTCACGCGATGTCAACCCAAGAGGATAATGGTCCGGGAAACGAAAACACGTAATTTATACGTATATCCCCGTCCGCCCTCTTACCTCTCGATGGCGTGTCTCGTTTGTATACCGGCCGATTCAGGGTGGTACACTTCGGGGTGGTCGATTCTCTGAGCAAAACTATTTTGCCTTTTTTTTGTTGCAATTTCCCAGTAGTTTTTAAAAAATGAAAAGCATTCGAAAAGCATTAATGTGTCATTTAATCGAGAGTACGTGATTCGCTCGCGCGTAAAGAACGTTTAGGATCGAGGTACATTGACGCGCAACGTCGAAACGAAAAAAAAAAGAAAAAAAACAGTGTCGAAGACACCGTCGACGATACTCTGGTTGAAACGTACGAGGTCTGTTCAAAAAGTATCGCGAATTTTGAATTTCCGCGGGCTACTTATATTCGATTTTCGATTTTTTTGTGGCGTTAGGTTGGTACTCATGTCCCTCACTTATGCTGAAAGAATCGGCCATTTTGAATGTTTAGTTAATTGTTGACAGCTGTTTTGGCTAGACGCGTTTTGGCTTGTCTTCGATTTTTACCAATGATTTGGGCATGAGACGGGTCGCCGCGAAATTCGTGCCAAAATTGCTCAATTTCGAAAAAAAACAGTGTAGCGTTATAACATTGCTAAGGAGCTTTTGGACTCGGTCCGCGACGACCCAAATTTGCTCCAGAGGGTCATAACTGGTGACGAATCATAGGTTTACGGTTATGACGTGGAAACCAAAGCTCAATCATAGCGATGGAAGCTGCTTTTTTGGAATAGGCAAAAATCGAAGACAAGCCAAAACACGTCTAACCAGAACAGCTGTCAACAATTAACTAAACATTCAAAATGGCCGATTTTTTCAGCATAAGTGAGGGACATGAGTACCAACCTAACGCCACAAAAAAATCGAAAATCGAATATACGTAGCCCGCGGAAATTCAAAATTCGCGATACTTTTTGAACAGACCTCGTACTGTGAAAGTTCACCGTGAAAGACACCGTAAAAGAGATACTGCGAAAGGGCTTTGTATACCGTTGGTCTCTGGGTATTCAGAGTCGTTTTTACAGGATTGCCTCGAGTGCGAGACTTTAGTGAAGACACTCTTGAGGCTCGCTTACTTTGAACGAAAGCACCCCCTATATTCTAGGGCACGTACTTTCGTACTTCATACTTCGTACTCTTGTACTTCACTCTTAGAAGTGACACTTTGGCTTTCTCCATAGCGGTGGCTACACTTGACAAAGTCAAGCGTCAAATCGCGTCTTTGAATGTATGTTCGGGCTATGTGAAAAAATTCTGTGAAAGACATATGTGGTAAAAACGATACCGTTCAACAGACCGACGAAAACTTTTTTCACCCCTAACGACGACTGTCATTACCGTGTTCAACTTTGCCGCATACTTTCGTATCTCAATACTGAACGCTTTTCATGATTTATGGCCCGCGAAAACTTCTTCACTTCGATTGATCGACGTACTAACATTTTTAATGCTTTTCCCCAATATACAACAGCTATCGTAAATTCAAAAAAATGGCCAAGCAAATAGTCATCCGTCTAGAATCAATATTTTTATCTAAACCACGAACAACGATCGCGATCTTTTCGCCGCCATTCTGGGGGCTAATGGCTCTAACATTTCATTTTTCGGTTCTCCAATTCTTTACATATTATCGCGCTACAATGTAACCGGACTGAATAGTAGGCGAATTTAAAATGCCCCCGAGGCATTTCGCGAAACCCGTGAAAGAGCCGAGTCGATCAGTCAAAACGTTAGACCGTTACTCAATTTTCGAAGGCCTCCCATCATCGTTGGTTGGGTTTTTTTTTTCTGTTCAATGAGAAACATCGGGCATCTCGTTAGCTCGAAGACTATTGTCAATTGACGAGATTCAGTCGGAAAAGGAGCTCGAATAGAACTGAAAAAATAAACGGCATCTGTCAGACGTTTTTCGTTTTTCCTAAAATCGCACAATCATCATCGGACCGATCTCACAATGTCATGGTTATTAATTCAATAGAATAGTTTAGAATGCCTTAAGGGGGAAATAGAGTTAGGACAGCATTTTCTCAATGATTTTCATGAATTTTTTTATAGTATAAAAAATGAATATAATTTATTGAAACTTTGAGAATATTTTATACATATATTTCAGTATATACTATAATCATCATATACTATTGTCTTGAATTTCCTTAAAAAACACCGGAAATATTAGCGACCCCATATTGCAGGTCACAATCAGACTTAGCGTTTTGCGTACATTCTGGAAGCCGCAATTTTCATCTGAAAGCAAACGAGGTTGGAATTTACTTTTATTATATGTCTCTCTTCTATATGAACCTAAATGCTATCAAAAAAATAGAAAAATTGAATTTTTTACAGGGGTCAAAACAATAAAGCACGATTTTTTGTCCAGTTTTACAACTATTTGCAAAAAAACATTATTTTAAATAATGATAATATTCCGATTTTAGGTTCATATACAGTGCAATACTATGAAGAAAGTAACTGCCAATTTTCAAAACGATTGGTTGAAAACCTTTCAAACTAGCGTGTACGCAAGTTTAAAAAAGTCGTTTTCAGAAAAACGCGTTTGAAAAAATAGTACCAAGAAAAACAAGCAATATCGGGTCGCTAATATTTTATAGTATATACTTAAATATATGTATACAAATTTTATAGTATATACTTAAATATATGTATAAAATATTCTCAAAGTTTCAATAAATTATATTCATTCTTTATACTATAAAGAAATTCATGAAAATCATTGAGAAAACGCTGACCTAACCCTATTTCCCCCCTTAATAGCATATAACAATAGAACGAGTCGGAATTTTCATTTAAGGCCGTAGTCTGGTCTAGAGCGAGATTTTTGACGTCATTTCTAATGTGCAATAACGTTTAAACCGTTGAAGTTGTCTTGATGAAAATTTACACGTGGATTTATTGATCCTTAGAGAATACTTGTAAATTAAAAAAAAAAATTATTTTAAATATTTTCATGTAGTTTTTTGCCTTGTTGCAACATGGTGCACCGAAATCGGCGCCCAGTCTGAACGATGTTGTATGCATCTGAAAAAAAAAATATATATATATTCTCAATCTACGTGAGTATTCCGAGCACTGGTAGCAGAATTGGTACTTAAAAATTTTTTTTATTGAGTCGAACAATAATTTTGCCGACATTTTATAACTCGTCGAATAATGAAATATCATTAATGAAAGTTCAACAGGCCGCCATTTTGTCAAAATTTTTTTTTAAGTACCAATTCTGCTACCAGTGCTCAGAATACTCATGCAGATTGAGAATATATATATATTTTTTTTTTCAGATGCATACAACATCGTCCAGAGTGGGCGCCGATTTCGGCGCACCATGTTGCAACAAGGCAAAAAACTACATAAAAATATTTAAAATAATTTTTTTTTCAATGTACAAGTATTCTCTAAGGATCAATAAATGCACGTGTAAACTTTCATCAAGGCAACTTCAACGGTTTAAACGTTATTGCACATTAGAAATGACGTGAAAAATCTCGCTCTCGACCAGACTACGGGCTTAAAATTCCGGGAACATATTTTTCAATAGTTTTACTAACAATTTATGAAATTAAAAATCGATTTTTTGAACCGTCTAACCCTATTTCCCTCCTTAAACGAATTCTTTGAAATGTGAAGGAAATTCATTCCCGTCGTTTATCCGTGTATAGCGAAACGATCTTCGTTTGTTCGTCAGAAAATCGCTTGAAAATCACAAGTCCGAAACTTTATTACGCGGAATATGTCTTTGACATATTTCCCGTAAACAAGGAGCGATGGAGTGAAAGGTTCTTTTTTTTTTCATACTATATCCCTGACCTATAACCCGCATGAACGTTCCGCACCCCCGGGGGCCTCCGTAATATATATATATATCTCACGTCAATAATTGAGTCTGTCTGTTTGGAAAGTATCCCTCAAGTATATACATATATATATTTATACATCACCCACACGCCTAAATATACTTTGGCAAAGTCACGGACCGGAACTTCCCTCGTGACACAGGTGCCATTACATTGTTCACCCCGCCCTATCTATCTAAGGTTGTGCGTGTATATATTGTACCGACATATACACACCCCTGATCCTTCTCTTCCCCTACGTGCAACGTTCACCCAATTTGCATGAGGAAAACGTCTCATCGCCGCGTGCGCTACTGGTATCGTGGGTGCCATGCACCTTGCCTAGCTTTCCTGAGACTCGGCCGTAGCCTCGAACTTATCTATAATGGATGCGTGTCGTCGACGTCGTCGTCGACGAGCGAATACAGCGAGTCCTCGGGGGTAAGGCTTTTGCGAAGGGTGCGAGTCCCCTTGTTCCGGGACCTTCACAGTTACTAGTCGGATCGGAGGGTTGCAGAGGGAAAAAGACGGGGAATAAAAAAGGAGGGAGAGGGAGGAGGAAAAAAGTAACCTCGCGCCACTTCCTCTCTTCTCAGGGAGAGGGGCAACACGCCCGATAATACTCGCTGATCGAGCGGCTTAAATAAAATATACATGCGTTCGATCTGAAAACCTTTTTTCCTCGCCGAAGTAGAACGCGCTAGAGGGAAAAATAAATAAAATCTCTCGGCTTCGCCTTGAAAGTTCGAAACAACTCTCTCCCTTTATCTCTCTTTGTCTGGTATCCCTAAACGCTTCCAGAGCCTTCGAGATAGCCTAAACGTTGCCATCAGCCACTCTATCTCGTTTCGAGGAGACGATGAAAATCCCGAAGACTCAGGCATCGCGAGGATTTTCATTGTTTCCTTTTCCCTTTCGCTCTTGTATTTCCACGCAAGGACCTCTTGATTGATCCTCCATAAGTTGAGGGATGAATGGAAGGGTGTGGTGCCGTGTGCGTTGTGAGAGTGTTTCCCTCCACCACACCTCACCTTTCTCGATACTTCTGCAGGTGTTCCCGAGGACTCTCAGGAATACGTCTTAACGTCTGTCGAGTGTATATGTGCTTATGGCTTTTCCGACGATTCCTCTCGTTTCACGTCGACTTTTCTTATCCCTCGACGCGTCCGCATCACGTGCCATTCTCTAAATAAAAGCCCCTGCGTGTTTGAAACGGCAAATCGGTAAGGGGAAATTCTTGCTCCGGCTTTATCTATCGATGCGGTGCGTAATCCCAGGACCGCGAACATTAATGTTGCATATAGATTACAGAGTGCGAGGGGGCGAATGAAAAAAAACTTGACGACCAGTTTCGTGACGCACGGAGAAACTGCGCGTGTACGAGACCGCGGACAAGGCGAGTTTGAGAGAGAGAGAGAGAGAGAGAGGTAAAAAGACGTATATAAGTCCGTATTATCCTCGTGAATCGACCGTGGATTGTCCTGGATTTGTCTTTGTTTGATGTATTCAGCCGATTTGACCAACCTCGCCTCGGAACACTCCCCCCAAATTGACCTGTGTTCCCTCGACGACTTCCCTCGTACATTTTCACATGTCACAATTCACAGTCACAATATTATTTATTTTTTTCCCCCGCCCCAAGGATAACATCTTTTTTTTTCGCATACTCGTATCGTATTTCATATCGATGTGAATTTGCCAAACAAAATATTTTTTTTCATCATTCACCCATGCAAAGTAACCAAAATTCATTCGGAATTTTTTCAATATACCTTGTTAATATAATCCTTTTGAGAGAGAACAATCAATTTACTCCTTTTTTTCATCAATCTTTATGACGGGAAAAAAAAAAAACGAAACAAAGTAGAATAATAAAATCGTAGACGAGAAGGCCGTTCGACCGAGGCCAAAGGCCCTTCGATGCAACGTATCTGCACCCTCATAAAAACTTATACATATGTATAACCGGGTTGAGTGCATACTGGTCTAATCCATAAATACATATATATTGTAAATTTATGGCTTGGACAATGTATCCGCGCGCGTGTGGTATACGGCGCGCGTAGGGGTGTGATTGGTTCCGAGTTCGATGCCAACGTTCGGCCATGGCACGAGGATGAAGTAAAAGACAGAAAATTACATATTAGTACGTACACTGTTGGGCAGAGGTAGACTCCCTTATCCATTTTATAACCTACTCCCCCCCTTCTCTTTTCTCTCCAGTAACCTCTCTGCTAGTTTTCACCTCCACTGTCCATCCCTTTCCCTCGTTCGACTTATATTACCAGAGCTTGGGTCGGTGGGCAATTCCTCTCTCTCTCTCTCTCTCTCTTTCTCTCTTTCTCTTTATATATATCCATAGAACGGAGAGAGCAGGCTCTTGGTGCCCACCAAACGGAATACCCGATCGCGATTAAACATACATAGGCATACACCTCCCCTGCTCACTTTAATCCTACTTTGCCCTCCTTGCCCACTGCCACGAGAAGGAGGTTTACCCTCCGTGCAGTAACGCCAGCTAGATAACTATCTACCTCTTGATTTTGCCTATTTTTCGAATAATGTTTTTTTCAACCCTTCTTTTCTTTTTCGTTTTTCACACAGTTTGCATTAACTCAATCACCTTGTCCATCGATTCATTCGTTATGCCGAGTGTACCATTTTTTACATATTAATCTTCGACTCGTCATCGTTGAAATATCTTGAAGATTTTTCTAGAACTGAAGTATATTGTGCGATTGTTCGTTGAGCGATCGAAATACGCGAACAGGGGTAAACCAATACGTAAAAACGAAAATTGTTTGTGTTTCAATGAACAATTGAATCTTTATGTGATGTCGGTAATGACAAAAGTATAGAAGTTAACGAGGGGAAAGCTCGCGTTTTAGTCCGGTAACTCTCGTAGTTCGGTGCAGAACCAACATTCACGAGCAGAGGAACCCGCGACTGAAGTGTTCTTCTGCCCATGCAGAGGAACTGTTGAGGACGAAAAGAGCGCAGTCTCCCAGTGGAGTATGGCGAGAGAGAACGGTAGAGATAGAGGGACTGGGAGGTATATGCGTGTATATAGTTTGAAATGGACCAAGAGCTTACAAACGGAATTTTTGATGGACGATCTGTTATTCACGGTCCTACACCGAGACCATTGTATACATTCGTGGAAGCTTCTCCTCCAAATGGCACTGTCTCGTTGTCAGCATCCGAAGCATACACAACAGTCAGACTCGAGACATACAGTCGTTTCGACAACGCTCAATGTTTTACGGTCCAGTTTGAACGACGCCAATGAACGAGAACGATGGGATGCATAATAGGGAACTATACGAAAAAAACAAAAACAATTAACTCGAAGAGATTAGAGAGAAAGAGAGAAGGAGAGATAGGGATGTAAACCAGCAGAGTACGCGCACCTGCATTTCTCGTTCTAGCGGGGTTTAAATAATCGTTATCTCTCGGCTTGACTGTGAATTATTTACTAAGTCCGATTCCAGGTGTACCAGGGAACCTTGGAGAATCACCGGAGAGCGAGATGTCGAGAGATGAGAGCGCGGAGAGAGAGATAGAGAGAGAGAGAGTTTCGTTAACTAGGTAATTGTAACGTTTCGCGATGATTTAACGATACGAGACTTTCCATCCTCTGTCCTTATACTTTATACCGTCATACACACGTGTTCTCTCCCTTTCTCTCGATCTCTTTCGCCCACAAGTCTCGCCGGTCATTCCTATCGGTGACTCCGTCGTAAATCACGCGTGAGACTCTCACGGCGAGCCATTATTTAAAAGCGAGCGACCATTATTTCTGTGCGGGAAATTGCGAGGCGAAACGCGAACACATACTGACACAAACGGCGCGGCTTAACAATATGCTCACAAGTGTATATAATCGTTATCGTTTGTGACCTACCCGATCGTGGATAGGTTAGACATTTAATGTGTACACAAGGAGAATTGTATATGGGCAAGTTATGTACAAGTATTGTCGTTGATGGAGAAGGAAAAAATGTTCTTTTGCCAACTTTACCGAGAGATGAATGTTGGAAAAAGGATTGGCGGCAGAGAAAGAGGAGCGGTGAGGTATCGCGGAGCGGAGCATAAAGTCCCTGGGAGGAATGGAAGTCTTGTGGCTAAAGGTGGGTAGGAAGAGGCAGAAGAGGAAGAAGGTCAGCTTGGAATATTAATGAGAATCGAGCCCTTTTAATGCTGGTTAGATACACGCCGTGTATGTGTGTGTACCATTTATGCTGCACCGGGTAAACGTTCTTACTAATCGGTGGTGAGACAGAGCCGACCTTCCGGTGTGTCAGTAGTTAGTGTACATTTACGAGGTCTGTTAAAAAAGTATCGCGAATTTTGAATTCCCGCGGGCTACGAATATTCGATTTTCGATTTTTTTGTGGCGTTAAGTTGGTACTCGTGTCCCTCACTTATGCTGAAAAAATCGGCCATTTTGAATGTTTAGTTAATTGTTGACAGCTGTTTTGGTTAGACGTGTTTTGGCCTGTCTTCGATCTTCGCCTATTCCAAAAAAGCAGCTTCCATTGCGATAATTGAGCTTTGGTTTTCACGTAATAACCATAAATCCATGATTCATCACCAGTTATGACCCTCCGGAGCAAATTTGGGTCGTCGCGGACCGAGTCCAACAGCTCCTTAGCAATGTTAACGCGACATTGTTTTTCTTCGAAATTCAGCAATTTTGGCACGAATTTCGCGGCGACCCGTCTCATGCCCAAATCATTGGTAAAAATTGAATAGCACGAGCCAATCGATATGTTTAGTTCCTCAGCAACTTCTCTAACGGTGATTCGACGATTGGCCAATATTATTTTCTTCGCTTCATCAATGTTTTCGTCTGTTGTTGATGTGCTCGGGCGTCCGGAACGCATTTCGTTGTTCGGCCCTCTGAGAACATTTTGTACCACCGATAAACGTTGCTTTGGTCCAAGGTAGCTTCACCATATGCCACAGTCAACATTCGAAATGCGTCCGCGCACGTAATTTTGTTTTTCACACAAAATTCGATACAGATTCTTCGATCAATTTTTTGGAATAGGCAAAAATCGAAGACAAGCCAAAACACGTCTAACCAAAACAGCTGTCAACAATTAACTGAACACATTCAAAATGGCCGATTTTTTCAGCATAAGTGAGGGACATCAGTACCAACCTAACGCCACAAAAAAAAAAATCGAAAATCGAATATACGTAGCCCGCGGAAATTAAAAATTCGCGATACTTTTTGAACGGACCTCGTATATATGCCACGCCGACGATCCAACGATCGAGATAATCGTCGTTCGCGCACGCGTTATCATTATTCTCGCATCTCCTCTCGTTACGTCATTATCATTAAGGTGAAAATGGGTAAAGGAGGCGGTGCAGGTTTTTTCCAGAATGAAAATTTGTATATCATTGTTAAGAAGCATGAATTCATTGATTACAGATCAAAGATCGATGGTATAAGTAAAACTGCTCTCAAGATTGAACCGCTTTGAAGACTTTTTTTTTCCATACTGATCTGGATATCTTCTTTTCACGTGACCAGAAAGGTGTTTCGATGGGATTTTTTATTTTGACATATTGACACAAGTTTTTTCCGACTTTTTACCCACCGAACCCTCTCCCCCTCCCCGTGTTCAACTTAATATAATTGCGTCAAATGTAGCTCCAGGATTTTTTTCGATCCGGTAATCCAGCTGTAAATGTATAGCCAATTATAAAAGATTATCCGTGAAATTTTCGATGTAAAAGATTAATGGACCGTTAAAAAAAAAAGAGCTTAATAACGTTCGGTTGGTTGTTGAAAATTGAGACAGTGGGCGAAAAATTACGAATTAGCTCCGAAAATCCGTGGAATATTCGTGCGGTCGATCTCGTTTATCACACGAATATAATTAACCGATCGAGACTCGGTGGAAAAGGTGTTTGATTGTCAGTCAATATATGTACAGTATCAGTACATATGTACGTATTATTTTATTGTATGTGCCGTGGGAATTCTCCGAAAATGGCCTCTCTCTCTCTCTCTCTCTCCCTCTCTGTTGGTTGTAGATTAACGCGCGTGACGAATGAAATCATGATTTCATCGTCAGCCGCACGTATGTGCACCGAACGTATGTGTTCACAGGGAAAGCGTATGCCCTAACAGTTTCAAAATCATTTTCACTCTTTACCCCTTGTCGTCTCCATCTCTCTTGCTCCGAGTTGGCTTTGATAGCGAAGAGCAACGGCAGAGAACGCGGGGCTGGGGGGTCAAAAGCGTATCAAACGAAACCTTTGTGACGCCAGATACGCTCGCACCGTGCATATTGAATTATTATTTCATCCGATTTTCCAACACCTTCCGTCACCGCTCTCTCGTACACACACACTCACACACTCGATCGCGCGGGCGGCTCGTTTGAAACAGCAACTGTCAACTGTCACAGGTTTATACATATAGTAGTATATATATATATATATATATATATATATATATATATATATATATATATATACATATATATATGCATAAAGAGTGATTATTTTGTTGAGCGCAAAGTCTTTGATTAACGGTTAACTCGAAAGCGTTGCAGGATCCCGATTCTTTTTGTGTTATCATTGAATTTACCGCGTCGCGATAATCAACTAAATATGTATACAATATTCGCGCCAATTCAAACCATTGTAATTTCCGATAGTTTGCGATTTTGTTAACGTACGTAATTTTTTAACCTATCGTACAAAGAATGTTGCGCAATGAGTGTAAAAAAAAAGAAAGAACAAAACGTCTTTTTTCTATGATGTTGAAATTTGCATCGTTGGAAGGCAACAAAAATATATTTTTTTATACCATTCAGCCCCGTTAAGGTTGAATTTCCTAAGACAAATATCGTTAAAACGTTCTTTTGTGGTCTCCTTTGAAGATCTGGGCCCAAATGGACAGGAGAAGCGAGAGCAATATCGAAAATTTGATAAATCTATTTTCGTTCCGTTCCAACGATGCAAACTTCAACATCGTTTTTTTCTTCCCCTTCAAAGTAACAAGAGGTGACTATCGCGGCAAATGTCGATCGTTACGATCGTGAAGCTCGAAACGGAAGTGGAGAGATCGTCGTTGTGGTCGTTGTCCAACAAGAAGAAGAAAACGAAGAAGAGAGCAAAACTCACTAAGGAGAGTCAGCGAGGAGCCATGCGATCGGGTTTAGTTAACGATCGTTCCGCGAAACGAGGGATACTTCGAAACGACCGCTGCTGGATGCTATAATAGTTGCAACTCTCTTGCAGTGAATGTCGAAGTCCTTGCTTATATTTGTAAGAGAAAGAGAGAGAGAGAGAAGAGATGCGCGAACGAGCGCGCGAGTTAAACGTCTCGTATGATTCTCGCGCGTTACGGAGCTTTATATATATATATATATATACAGGCAGAGCGAGTAGTATTCGGTATTGAAACTTCTTATATGTGGTAGTTGATGCTTTTCGTTTCGTTGAATTCCCCTCGCTACTGGGTGAATTTCGATTCTGATCTACCGCGCGAGAGACCGTTTAGGTCGTTAACATCACTCACCAGAAGCGAGGGAGAGCAAAGTGCCGTATATAACTGGAGAACACACGCGAGTAAATGCTTCGCGGAGAGTAAGACAGAGAACATTGTGTGGAACACGCATGCACTTGCGCTATGTACGGCGAAGCCACAGTTGCTACCGATGCGGCATGCGAGAACTTGAAAAAAAAAAAAATACAATGCTGTTATCAAAGCCTTCTGCTTTATAAATCCGCGGTTACCAATGGTGAGCTTACCCGCAGAGGATTCGAGAGAGAGTCCAGTGAGTGGGCATCATGTTTATACGATGAAAGCGAACAGAGTACCAGTACTATTAAACGCGTAATTGTAACAAGAACGTGCGCGAAGGTGTATCGCGGGTATTACAGACGAGGGAATTGAGCTTCCTGCCGCGGAGGGTTAACTATTCGCATGCTCACGGGAAATGAGCATCGTTTATTTACATTTTTCTTTTACTCCGACATAACTCGCGTTTCATTCTGCGCATTCTTCGAGGATTCATGTGTGTGTGTTGTAAAAAATTCATAAATTGAGGATTTAGCAGGATATTTAACGGTCATATTCCGCGCACTACGTACTGATTTTCTAATAAAAAATGAAACTTTTTCCTTTCAACCCCCCCCCCCCCCCCCCCCCCCACCCATTGCCGAGAGAGGGAGAGAGAGACAGGCTTTGCGATAGGGTCGGAGGTGAATTAGGGCGAAGAGTAGAGGGCGTTAACGTAGCGGAGTTGCAGGTGTATTAAATCATCAGGTATCTATTAGCCGATAATGGTATATTGCGCGTTTATATATAATGCCACTCTCCCCCACCGCCCGCACCTTTCTTCGTGAAATAAGGGTCAAGATGTTGGGGGGCATCGAAGAAATAGAGGCAGAAACAACTGTGTATTGAGTGAAAGCTCTCGAAATGCTAAAGCACATAACATCACAATGGAGAATGAATGAGAGACACAAAAGCTGCTCGAAAGAGATGTGTACACGAATGTGTGTGTGTGTGTATGACGATGAGGTAGGACATCGCGGTTATAGGAAAGGGTAGCCTCATTATTTTCTAATGCACTTGTTAATTGACCAATCAGGGAAGCACTCCCACGCGGTGCTCTCACACACACACACACACACATACAGGGAAGAATCAACTTATGCTCTGCGCCTCCTCTTCTCTCCCAGTGTTAACCATCGCCGGAACAATTTAATGATCGGCCCCTGGGATTATTATTCGCTCCCGACGTTTTTATGTTCCATGGTCCGCCGCAGTCTCTATATGCGAAAAGGTCCGATGATGAGATAGAAAAAGATAGAGAGAGAGAGAGAGAGAGAGAAGCCCTGAAGAGGGAGTTCACGATATTACGTCGTTCGGTGCATAAAGCCCACGATGCACCTATCCCGTGTATATATAGCGTAGAACGCCGAAGCTCAACGACGCCCATACCCCTCTTCTTCCGTCTGTTCCCTCGTTTCTCATCCTATTTTTCTCCCTCGTCCTCTTCAGTAAGCTCGTGTGGTCCCGTTCATTTCTTCTTCTTCGTCTTCTTCTTCTTTTTTTTAACCCTGGCGCGTTTCCTCTCGAGCACACACCGCGCGAATACAGGGTGGCTGTCCGTTGGTGCGCGTACGTGCATACTCACTGTGGTATTTGGTGCACTCTCGACACGGTCACCGGGGGCTCAAGAGGGTTGGACCAGCGTCATGTTTGCCTCTCTCTTTCTCTCTCTCTCTCTCTCTCTTTCTCTTTCTCTTTCTCTTTCTCTTTCTAGCCTGCTCCAGGTCGATTTTCCGTTCTCTTCCTTTATTTTCTCGTTCCTTCGGTTCATTCTATGCTACGTGCACATATGTATATACGAGCTGTACAGAGTGATGCAAATATCTATGCACCAATGTACAGATGCATATACTCGTTTCTTGGCACAGAGCATCCGTGAACTCTATACGATTCTTCCCGTTTGTCCTGCCCAACCACCTATTTCACTTCAACGACCTTATATATTCCTTCACCTTCGCATTCGTGGGCTTGTCTCTCTCACCCTCTCTCTCTCTCTCTCTCTCGCTCTCTCTTTCTTTTTCGGCCTTTTATGTTACGTCGATGTACCGTGTACTGGGGTGTGCACGAGATAAAGGGGAGGCATAAGGAGGCTGGATATAACGTCATCATATATATACTAATATACAGGGAAAAGGCGAAACGAGACCTTCGACTCTTGTATAGTACCGATTTAACGGCCTCTTACCTGCGCATCATTTCCTACCCAATATATATATATAAATACACCGATAGGCCCTGCAATGTGCTGATTCTTCGAGTGAATTCTCGGATGCCTTCTGGGAATTCTCGATCGACTTCCGGTCCCCGTTATAACGAGGATAAAATTCATCCCTCACTGATGCATTTTCTTCTCTATGTCTCTCTCTCTCCAGTTCCACTAAAACCCCAGTCTTCGTTCTTCGTCGAGCCATCTTCGATAACATCCCTTTCGTATTCGCCGGAGCAAGACTAGCCTCGAATTTTTCTTTTTTTCTCCTATTCCCCCTGATCTCTTCTCTCTCTCTCTCTCTCTTTTTTTTTCTTCTTCTGCTGCGGTATTCCTGATAGGACTCGTAAAAATTTGCGTTAAAGTGGCAAAGGACGTTTTTCATGGAATTGTCTGAGCGTAACGTGAATTTCACGGGGAGTGACGAAGAATTTGAAAATAAAGAAATGAGGATCGGTATTGAAGAGTGATGCCAGAGTGCGCCGATCGTTACTCGACGGACGATTAGAGACTTCCGGAGGCGTGGTTGCCCCTTCAATGTATAGATATATAGATATCCTCTTTTTTTTTATTCCGCGACTTGGCAGACAGCAGTTCTAGGCGAGCTCATGCCGCCTTCCCGTCGATTGTCCGCTAGCGATCGAGCACCAAGTGCAATTGCGTTGAAGAGCTGGAAGGTGGCTACAGAGTGTGTCCCTCGTTGTCATCGTCCTCCTTGGTATATCTATATTGTCTATATATATATATATATATACTTTGATATCCCGCGACGAGAGTGACCAAGCGAAATGTCCGCGTGCTTCTCGTCGAGCTCTGTCCAACCGCTCTCGTGCAAGGCAGAGACAGACAAGCGGATGGAATAATGACTCCCGCGCACCAGACTCTACCTATCGAATGACGCGCGAGGTGCATATTTAATGTTTTAGACCGCGAACCCGAGCTCATGGCGCACGTTCACAGATCGGGCGCGGCTTAAACTGTCAGCTAGACTGTGTGTTTGCGCGCGTGTGCGCGCGTCTGTGCGAGTGGGCATGTGTGTACGAACAGAGAAATATCCAGAGAGATTGAACAATTTATGGTATACTATTTACGAGTATAATGCGAAACTGATCACGAACTCCCGCAGCGAATAGTAGCTAAGAAGTCTAGAGGCTATAAATGGCAAGGGAGTTTCGAGTCGAAACTGGAAATACAACGAGCGGAATGCAAACAAATACAATTTAATGAAAAATGTCGAGTAGCAATTTTAGAACTTTGCCAATTATATAGACTAAGGAGAAAGTCGAGGGGAAACGATGTGCAAAATTCGAATTTTCAGGATTTTTTCTTTTCTTTCTAGGCTCAAGTATAAATCTGTTTGTTTGTTTTGTTAAAATTGGTTAAAACCTGTGTACTTGCATCAATTTTTCCATTTTTTTTTCCAATTTGTGTGAACACCAATCACGAAGGATTCGCTTTTAGCAGCATCATTATTCGGTCTCCATAGTTCTTAAAATAAATTTATAATATTAACGATTTATAATAGTAATATTTACGAGTATAATGCAAAACTGATTACGAACTCGTGCAGCGAATAGAAGCTAAGAAGGCTAGAGGCTATAAATGGCAAGGGAGTTTCGAGTCTAAACTGGAAATACAACGAGCGGAATGCAAACGAATACAATTTAATGACAATGTTGACGAGCAATTTTAGAACTTCGCCAATTATATAGATTAAGGAGAAAGTCGAGAGGAAACGATGTGCAAATTTCGAATTTTTAGCATTTTTTCCTTTTCTTTCTAGGCTCAAGTATAAATATGTTTGTTTATTTTTTCGTTTTTGTTAAATATGGTTAAAATCTGTGTACTTGCATTCATTTTTTTTTTCAATTTGTGTAAACACGAATCGCGAAGGATTCGCTCTAGCAGCATCATTGTTCAGTCTCCATAGTTTTAAAAATAAATTTTTCTCAATAATTCGTACATTTTGATCACGTTTCCCGAAAATATTTATTACAAAAGAAAAATGTCTAGATTTAAACCAAGCTTCGTCCATCATAAACCAAAGCAATCTGGTAATACTTGTATCACGATTGAATTCCATTTTTTTTTACTGTCATGGAGCGAATGGAATGTGTTTTAGATTTGTTAAAAATAAAACGATTTTTTTTCATTTGCATGATCAATTGTCACTTAAAAGATTTGTATTCTCTAAAACTTTACTTAAAATCTGAATGATGCCTCGGGTAATAATATTTCATCATTAGGAGGATTCTAGAAGAATAAAAGTAGTTACGGACCAAAACAAAAATAGCTAAATCGCCTCTCTTATGATACACCTTCCCGAGCTTTTCTCTACTTCGGTCTCGCGTGCGCCTTAAGTGGTTTATCGCTCCCTTGAAATTGTTTTTTCTTTTTTTTTCTTCTTTTTATCGAATGACTACTCACGGTAACGCGATTTCATCCGAGCGAATAACCAATCGATTTACCCGAACGCATTAAGGAGGGTATAAGGAGAGGCCTATATGATACATATATAACATGTACGATTCACCGCAATACAAACGATCGGCTTAATTTCCGTTTTCCGTTCGCCGCGTTAAATCGATTCCGCACTTTATTCTGATCGCATGAGGAAAAAAAAGAGTATTCAGATTAAAAAAAAAACAATACAACTTTAGAACGATCGTCATTTATAATAATTATGCTAAAGTCACTACTTTAGCAAAGGGAAGAAAAAAAAACGGATTTACGGAAATATCCTTAAGGAAAAATACAACCGCATATGTAGTTCATGAAAAAAGGTATTTAACGTTGGACGAATGAAGGAGAGTCGGGAACAAACGAGAGGGCCGAGGGTTGGGGGACATGCGGAACGTTCTTCACTTCGACAATGGATAGTGAGAGAGAGTCGTCGAGTTTTGCCGGATCAGCAAACCCGTAGAATCCGCGTAACGCAGCATCCACTAGAGCTCTCTCTCTGTCTCTCTCTCTCTCTCTCTCTCCTCTCTCTCTCTCTCTCTCTGGCTCTCTCTCTCTCTCTCCCTCTCTCTCTCTCTGTCTCTCTTTCTCTATCTCCTTCGTCTCGCGTCGCATTGACGCGGAGGAGGGGAATCGAGTCGAGTCGGCACATCAGCACACAACTTGACAGCTGAGCTGGTTTTATTAATCTTTAGGATACTCAAAGAGATGCTTTTTTTTATTTTTATTTGTATTTTATTTTTCAAATTTAATTTCCAAATACGCAATATCACTTGCTTTCGGAGCCGCTTTACGCGATATTCTTTATTAGAAGATTTTTTTCCCACTGACGAAACGCGCTCGAGTATATTTTCACGGATAAAACACGCGCTGTTAACGCAACGTAAAATATTATTTCATTCCGTTGTATCATTCGATTAGAGTTTGTTTAATATTTTTTTCATCATCAAATTTCACGATTTGCCATCGTCAAATGTTTTACCAAACCAATGTTTTACCATGTTTTTTGCCAAATTCAACAGAGAGGTTAAACGTCGTTTTTTTTTTCTTTTTCTCTCCAAGCATTTTGCGCGCAATGTCGGTAAAAGATTTCGGGTTATATTTTGGTCTCGTGCGCGCTGTGGTATATACGATTTCGTGGCGCGTTGTGGCGGACGGGTAAATCGCTCTTTCGAGAACGCACCCCTCCGGGATCTGATTTCAACGACGGCTTGAAAAAACAAGCGCGACCGGCGAGTTAATTTCGTACCGGATTCCCTTGCGCGCGAGAACGCGGGGGCATATTGCACACACACTGTCTGTGTGCACGGCGCGTGTACCAGAGAGAGAAAGAGACGTGTGTAAGCACACTATGCCCGCCAGCCGCGACAGAACGGAAATCGTCGTCTAATATACACGAACATATGGAGTATTTTTGCTGTTGTTTTTTTTCTTTTTTTTTTTTTTTTTCATTTAAAATATTTCTTTATTTTCTCGAAACTTCGAGAATCAGCTCGGTGCAGCAACATAACGTCACAAGTTGAATGTATAAATCTTGTCGAAGGCAATTGGGTATATATAATATTGGGGTGTTTCGGCTACGCGTGTCTGGAACGAGTCGAAATTTCGGCCCTACCTCCGCTCCTGATTCCGCGAGACCCTATAAAACTGTGTTAAAAATGTTTTTGCACAAATTTCTTGTTTCTCGATTCACTTCAGATTGTTTTGATAATGATCCTTTCTCGTTAAACAAATTCTTGACGGATAGGTCGAAAACGGTCAGCGAGCGTTAAGGCTTTTTAGAAGACATTTACGGTTTAAAAACAAACATTCATGAAACATAAACGTCCTGATCAAATTTCTTTAAGGGGAGAAATACGGTTAGGACAGCGTTTTCTCAATGATCTTCATGAATTTTTTTATAGTATAAAAAATGAATATAATTTATTGAAACTTTGAGAATATTTTATACATATATTTAAGTATATACTATAAAATTTTGAAGAATTTTTGGAAGAATTTCCTTAAAAAACACAAGATATTAGCGACCCCATATTGCAGGTCACAATCAGACTCAGCATTTTGCGTACATTCTGGAAGCCGCAATATTCATCTCAAATCAAACGAGGTTGGAATTTACTTTTATTATATGTCTCTCTTGTATATGAACCTAAATGCTATCAAAAGAATAGAAAATTGAATTTTTCACAGGGGTCAAAACAAAAAAGCATGATTTTTTGCCATTTTTTACAACTTCATTTGCAAAAAAAAAATTATTTTAAATAATGATACTATTCCGAGTTTTAGATTCATATAGAGCGCAATACTATGAAGAAAGTAACTGCCAATTTTCAAAACGATTGGTGGAAAACTTTACAAACTAGCGTGTACGCAAGTTAAAAAAAAGTCGTTTTCAGAAAAACGCGTTTGAAAAATGGGTACCCGAGTGACCGCTCGGTTATACACGTGGCGCGCTCGGGACCTGAAGGAGAGCTACTCACTTTAAAGGGGGAAATAGGGTTAGACGGTTAAAAAAATCGATTTTTTTTTATTTCATAAATTGTTAGTAAAACTATTGAAAAATATGTTCCCAACATTTAAAATGAAAATTCCGACTCGTTCTATTGTTATAAGCCATTAAAGTGAGTAGCTCTCCTTCAGGCCCCGAGCGCACCACGTGTTTCAAACGCGTTTTTCTGAAAACGACGTTTTTTAAACTTGCGTACACGCTAGTTTGAAAAGTTTTCAACCAACTTTATTTGCAATTTTTTTTTTGCAAATAAAGTTGTAAAAAATGGCAAAAAATCATGCTTTTTTGTTTTGACCCCTGTAAAAAATTCAATTTTCTATTTTTTTGGTAGCATTTAGATTCATATAGAAGAGAGACATATAATGAAAGTAAATTTCAACCTCGTTTGCTTTCAAATGAAAATTGATTTGACAATAATTTTTTCTTTGCAAATAAAGTTGTCAAAAATGGCAAAAAATCATGCTTTTTTGTTTTGACACCTGTAAAAAATTAAATTTTCTATTTTTTTGGTAGCATTTAGGTTCATATAGAAGAGAGACATATAATAAAAGTAAATTCTAACCTCGTTTGATTTCAAATGAAAATTGTGGCTTCCAGAATGTACGCAAAATGCTGATTCTGATTGTGACCTGCAATATGGTGTCGCTAATATCTTCGGTGTTTTTCAAGGAAATTCTTCAAAAATTTTATAGTATATACTTAAATATATGTATAAAATATTCTCAAAGTTTCAATAAATTATATTCATTTTTTATACTATAAAAAAATTCATGAAAATCATTAAGAAAACGCCGTCCTAACCCTATTTCTCCCCTTAATGACTTATAACAATAGAACGAGTCGAAATTTTCATTAAAAATTTTGGGAAAATATTTTTCAATAGTTTTACTAACAATTTATGAAATAAAAAAAAATGATTTTTTGAACCGTCTAACCCTATTTCCTCCCTTAATTCCCCTTGAACGCCAAATTGGTAGAGTTATTGTAATGCGATCTTCGGGCAACAAAGGTCCTAAATTAGGGATGTTCAATATCACCGCGACATCTACGATCTTTCAATTCTCATGTGAATCATTCGAGTTTGAGAAAAAAAACTGTTTTAACCGAAAACCAAAACCCCGCGTTGAGTTTTTCTTTCTCGTGCAACGTTCGATTTCCCAAATCGTCGTAGCGAGGGTAAAAGCTCGGAAACTCGTTGCATAATAGAGAGCCTGATACACGCTGTGTAAAAGTTGTGTACAAAGTACAGTTATGTATATCGAGGGCAATAATAGAGGCACCTTACACGCCTATCCGTGCGTACGATCTTTTCAGAGTGTTGAATGAGAAGACCCGGCGAACGAAGTGAAAAGGAAGATGAGCCAGGCTTAACAAAAAATCGTGATCGCACGAGAGGGTGAAAAAAAGAGAAACGAGTGGAGCACCCCCGCGCGTGGTCATTCGCCGGAGATACATATTGTGGATAAATATTTGGACATTCGTGACCGCGAAAGTGGGATCACGAGGGAGTGAGGCGAGCGAGAGAAACGATCTAAGGGCCAGAAGGAAGCGTACAAGTTGGAGAGGAGAAAAAAAATTTAGGAACTGCAACCTTCGCCAGGTTACTCTCCATCTTTCTTGCACTAACGGCCAAGACGTCGAAGGGAGGGTCGTTTTTTTTTTTCACGAGGTTGAGGGACATTGTCCGTGGGCTTACCGGACCGCGATAACGGAGTTACCGCGATCGTGGCAGCAGAGCGCGCTTCGTCCTATTGTGCGCACACTTCACGAGCTCCACCAATTTATAAAGCCGTGTGTTGCCGAAACCCGCGTTGCGAGAATACCAGAAAAGCCTTGAGGCTCGCCATGAGAAAACGCGTGGGCCGAGAGGCCATTTTTCTACCTCCGGGTATACACTTTTGGTCCTCTATTGTACGGTTTATGCCCGTTTCGACCATCAGGAGGAAAACAGAAACTCCGTTACCGTGCGGAACTTCGATTCGAGCTTCTCGAACATATCGTTTGTAGCAATAGCCGGAGATGTTTTTCTTCTTTTTTTTTTTCTTCTTCTTCTTTCTTCCGATTTCTCAGAGCGAAGAATTTTTTCGTCCTCTTAGGACGATCGTGAATCGTGCGGACCACCGTCATCGTTGCCGGGAGAGTCAGAGCGGACAAGCAAACGTACACGCGGCTAATCGTCCGTGCACGATTCGTTTGTGTGCATTGCGACCCATGATCTTTTTTTTCCCTTCAACTCTCTCTTACTCTCTCTTCATCCCAACCTGTCGTCCTGAATCCACATTCACGGTTGGCTTCGCGTCTCATCGGTGAAGTGATGCTTACAGGTGGAATTTCTGATATTTACGTACATACGATTTTTTCATCGTTGCACAATGGGGGTAAATATTTTTATTACGAAAATCCGTCACGCAAAGACATCGAGGCTCTTTTTCTTTACCATGAACCACTTGTTAGCTGTCTATTCATCGTTTAAGAACGAGAAAGACGATTATTGGATGGATAGTAGTTGAGAGAAGAGAGAATCGCGAGGCTGAAAACAATGAAGAAACGTTTTGAGGAAAAGATCGTTGAGGAAGAACGAGAGAGAAGGGAGATAGTGAGGAAAACAGGTATTAGGGTCGCGAAATAGGGAAACCTTGACGTCACGAGAGCTTAATCAGCCCTCTTGTTTTTAATCTTCCGCAGCTTGATGTCGTTTGACCGAGCTCATTGACATTGGCTTGGGTGTTGCGAGGGAGAAACCAGACAGCCGTCAGTGATATTGGTCAATATTCATCGATTTTACAAACGATAAGAGCGTTTCGGATTTCCCCGTAGATTTCACATTCTAACCGGGTTGTCCTTGCTCGTTTCCTTTTCTCGTTCATCTTCGTCTCTCGTTTCCCAATTCCCATGTTAATTCATTTCTATCCGGTGCCATTTCTCGCAATATTCCTGTCCGATCAAGACAGTTTAATCGGCGCCAGGGAAATTGTTTTGCTCAGCGTTACAGCCACACACGCGAGAAATATGGAAACAACGTTTGGAGGAATTGAGCGAGAGGGACAGGGATAGAAATGGAGGAAGATAGAAGAAAACAGGACAAGAAGGAAGGGAGATTGGAAAAGGTAGAAGGAGTACAGTGTGTGGAAACAGGAGAAGTTGGAGCGTGTGGAAGGGGTAACCGGGAGCGAGAGGAGCAGGAATGGACCCGTGCGGAGAGCTGTGTGCACTCGTTCTCGCTTCACAAGCGTTTTCCTGTCTCGCGGTGAGGCGCGAGCGACGTGTGATGACTGCTGCGCCTCTACGTGTGTGACTCCTTGTTTGCTTTAACGTCTCGACGACTCCGGGTAGACTTCTTCTTCGTCAGCTTTTTTTTTCCCATTCTTTTCTTCCTCTTCTATTTCTCTTACGTCTCCCCCCGACCCTCTTCGCAAACGTCCTCTTCCTTCGCCACCATCTTCACCCTTCTAGCGTGTTTGCCCAGGGCACACAACTTGTGTTTTCACGTGAGCGTATCAACGTTGCGGTATGGGGGGGGGGGGGGGGGGGGGTGGTAGCAAAGGACCCTGCTCATGTTGGAGGAATGTGGGGAGGGGGAAAACGAGAATTGGGAACCAGTCGGGGAACAGAAGCCAAACTTAAAGTACGCGAGGATATTCGACATATATTTATATAGGCAGTAGAAACATATCAGTAACCCCTAAAGGACGTATGGCCATCCGACCACTACAACCGTTATTTTCTCGATTTTTTTTTGTGTGTGTGCGCGGTCTTTGCACATACGAAACTTTGTTTAGAATTTTTCAGGGAGATCGGACGTTCCGAAAATGAACAAATTCATCAAAAAGCACCAATGTTCAATAACAATTTCTTATTTGTTTAGTAACTCGTAGACCGCAGATACGTTACGTCTTACTGTCTGTTGTTTTTGGCCCCGTGTCCTCTCAGCTGTAACATCGATGCGTTGTAGGAGAATAAGAAGAAAAAAAAAAAGGAGGAGGAAAGCATCGAGATACACAGAGCGAGCTTTGGGAATTTATTTTTACGAACTATGCAGCAGGGCGCAGAGAACGTATATATAGCCGGTCGAGTTCTTTGATGTTCGAACGAGAGATGCCTTCTCATATAGAACTGGAGGGCGTTTACGAACGCGGAGAGGTATGAGCGCATATAAATATTTAGAGCTATACGGGAGGCCCGTGATAATGTAGGCACCTCTCGTTTCGTCGCTCCTGGCCCTCTGACTCTCGCTGACGGAAAGGAAATAACGCGCGCGCTGCTCTAGCGATTCTATAAACGCGGTCATATGTTTTGGGGGCCCGACGATATACGCGACAGTGAATCACATTGTTCGTTTTTTTTTCTCGCTCGTAGCGGTGCTCGCGATGTTACTTTTTTTGCTCTCGCGCGCGGGATCCGTAGAGAATTCCGCGCGATAAACCAGGAAAAACTAAAAAGAGAATCGAACCCCCGTAAAAGCACACGCGTTCTTGCGCTCTACTACGCGATATTATGCGCGTCAGCGAAATGTCACGATGGTCCTCGAACAGACGATGGCCCCGGGACTTTCTTGTTCGAGGGCATCTCGCGTTCTCGTAACGGAGAACGCGCGACTACACAGGCGTGCTCTATGCTCGTGAATTGCAAAAATCATTCGCAAATATCGCTAGACTCGTTCCATTGAAATTACTAAAATGGACAAAACGTATCTTTGAAATCCTTAATACCAGGAAATAGCTTGAGAATAGGTGACGGCAATAACAAATACGTACAAATCTTTAGAACATTGTATATCATTACAGGAATATAATAGAATCGAGTTCGTATATGATAATACAGATGAGAAGAAGTAAAGGTGGATTAGTTTTGTCGAGAGTTGTTGAAAGGTCTTCTTTCGGTCGGGCGTTAACGAGCGTGTCATCGTCATTCCGCAGCATCACCTGTCGAAAAGTGGAGCAGAGTTAGAACGCACACGGCGCAGTTTGCTACTTTGCATCCTATCCGGCCTTTTAGGATGTGACAAAACGGAGACCCGTGCTCGAGATTGTCGAAAGGGAAAAAAGAGTGAATACAGCCGATGTTTATACACTATATACATACTTAGACAGTTCGTAAGAGATAGGAAAGGCGAGTGAAATAAAAGAACGTGCACTGGCCCTAGGCACACACACACACACACACAGGGGCATGCATATGGATACACGTGGCTCTCGTACAATGTATGGTTTATTCTCACGTGTGATATATATCAGTTTGCCGCTGGTGATGACGGAGTGATGACGACGCGGGGTGGAGAAGAGCGCGTAACGCGAAGCTGCACGAAAGACCTCAGTTTTTCGCTCAGGTCTTTCGCGTGAGGCTTACGTATAAAGGAATTGTGGGGGGGCAAGTGAGAGAGTAGACCAGAGGAGAATGGATGCGCAAAAGCGACAGCTATAATCTTGCTTCAATGACGAGGAGAACGATACGCAAAGGGGAAGAAACAAGGAAGGAACATGAAGCAAAACTAGAGAAGGAACGGCAATTGGCAGAAGAGTGGGAGAGAGAGGGAGAGAGAGAGAAAGAGTGAGAGCCGGTGAACGGGCGAGATACTCGGGGAGGGTAATTACGAAATATAAAGGGTGGTTCGGGCCACGCCACGGAGGCAGGCAGGCAGACTGATGAATATTTCACCGCGCTGCATTAGCCAGAGCCGAGAGAACGCTTGTGTGTGTCTCTTTCAGTTTTCGTGCATACACGTCGACACCGCCGTTACGTTCTTCTCCTCTTGCCTCGTTTTCTTCGTCCCTCATTCTCTCGATTTCTCCCCCAAACACCCCACACACGTCCAATCTTCCCGCAGCCTCCACGCTATACAACTCGTCTTGCTCTCTCGGCCCCGGTTTTTTTTCTTCTTCGCATTTCATTCGCGAAGAGGGAGCGCGAAAGAAAATCCAGCGACTATGACGAGAGAGAAAGATAGAGCGAGAGAGATCTGTCTCTCTTACTCCTATCTTTCTCGCAAGTGAGGGACGCAAGTGAGAAGGGAAGGAGGGAAAGAGCGAGAGTACAACGAGGGCGCGATGGTTGTAAACAGGGTGTGGAATGAGGATATGGAGGTATGTTGCTGCGGGATTTCTGTGCCGCATGCGTTTCACACTACAAGCGCAAGAGCTTCTTCACCCCTTTTTACCGCTTTCTGTATGTTTGTTTGCGTGTATGTGTGTTCCACATCGCCTCTTCTCGGCCTTGCACGCTTCTATATATACGGGACTCTCAGGATACGGCGAACAAAAGTAGCTTCGGGGAACAGGGGTCTTTTGGTGAGAGAGAGAAAGAAAAAAGAATGGGTTGTTCGTTGATTTTTCCGTGCGGTCGCGAATACACGCACTCATCAACCGGGGTATATGATCACACTTTTATTTCTTGCGCGGAAGCGTAGGAATGTTTTGGTTCGTTTTTTTTTTTTTTTTTTTCAAGACCAAACACAATTTAGAGCGGGGTTTGGAAGAAGATTGCGTCGATCGCGCCAAAAATATTCGTCAAAACGTCGCGGCGGTAAAGCGACAATTTTTTTTATTGGAACATTGAACGCTTCTGTGACGGCTCGTATTGATGCATCCGCGGAAGTTGACTGCGCGCGAGAGGTTCGTTTACTCCCTCTGACACTTGTCGCAACGGGAATCCTCCGTGTGACACAATAGCCAACATATACGAGGGGGAACCCAAAAAAAACGGGAATTTCGTCATAATTTCTTTATTTTTTAATATTTTTACACCAAACTTTGATCACCTTCAATGTATTCTCCTTTGACCACAACGCACCTCTGCAAACGATCCTTCCAATGTTCAGAACATTTTTTAAATTCACTTATCGGGATGTTCTTTAGGCATTTCTGCGATTTTTGTTTTACCTCCTCCACAGTGGCAAAACGCCTGATTGCTGCTTTGTTTCGGGGTCGTATCCATAGCACCACGATTCATCACCGGTAATCACCTTGGAAAAAAGTTCAGGGTCCTCTTCGAGCCGATTTTGATGTTCAAAACATGCCTGAAGTCGACGCTCCCTTTGCTCGTCTGTGAGAAGGCGAGGGACAAATTTGGCTGCAACTCTGCTCATGCGCAAATCTTTGGATAAAATCTTCCGAATTGAACTCCATGATATCCGAGACATCTCATAGAGTTGATCAATGGTTCGGCGACGGTCTTCATGAACGAGAGCATTGATTTTGTCGACGTTTTCGTCACTTCTTGACGTTGAGGGGCGTCCTGAACGGGGTTGCTCGTCAATTGACATTTCTCCATTTTTAAAACGTGAAAACTACTCGTAGACTCTGGTTTTACTCAGGGCAGCATCTCCATAAGCAGTCTTAAGCATCACGGTAGTTTCCGCTGCCGATTTTCCCAACAGGAAACAAAATTTCACAGCCGCGCCGTCGCTCTCGACAATCGGCCATCACGTTTTCGCCGAAATGGAAAAAAGTTGTTTCACTACAAAAATTCCCCACGGTCGAACCGATGCACTCACGGCGACGGAACTTCGCACACTAACTCAGGAGACGTGTCCCCAACGGACACCTGGTCGAGCAATGGGTTTCCCCACTCTCCCTCCCCGCCGCAGCGCAATTCCCATTTTTTTTGGGTCCCCCCCCCTCGTATGTATACGACAACCAGGACATATATATAACGAGAAACATATGCGTCAAAGTGCTCTTCGGAAAATTTTTTATATTTCCGCCTCGCGTTCCACAAACGAATAATAAACCGTGTCGTACAGCAGCGCTCCTGGCATATATATATAGCGGCGCGAGAAATGCTCCGGAATTGTGGATATGTCGCTAGCTCGTAGCAGAGAAAGAGAGAACCCACGCGCGCACGTAAAGCTGGTATAATTTTTATCGCGGCAGTTATTTTTTCGTTTGTTTTTTTTTTTTTTTTTTTTGCGCGCGTGATAGCGAAGTGATACCAGCGAAATGTATATGTGTGTGTGTGTGTGTGCGGGCATCACACGAGAACACCACACTCCATGGGTTCGCACATACGTTTGCTTGCTTTTCGCGTATTCGGTAACGCTAACGCCGCGAGTCACGTGTCGCGGCGTTAATTGAAAAGGGCACCAGCCCGCGAGCTTTTCCGTGCGTCGAAGCTCTCTACCACCGTCAAACCAGCTCGGTTCTGTATGACGTATGTAGTAAAGCGCCCGGGGATGCAGAATTTATCAAACGATCGAGAAAGAGAGTGGGAACGATTCAGAATGAATGACATTGGATTCGGTAAATTAGACTTTATCTAAAATATCACGTTGAAGGATGAAAAAGTTAATAAAAGCAGCGTTCACGTATATATTTTTCATAGTCAAACGGTTTCACCTCGATTTAAAAGCGCCGTCATCCATCCTTTTGAACGCCAGAGGATTCCGCAATGCCGCGAAGTTACGTCAATTTGGCCGTTTGCTGCGCGTAAATAAATGAATTGTCGTGTCGAAAACGTAACGACCGAGGGAACTTCAAAACACGAGTACGTAGGTGAGTTTAGTAACGTGGTGGAATGGGCAGGACAAATAAGAGTTGGAGAAATGACAAGGGTTATATATTCGGGATTTGCAAGCCCTTCAATGCTCTCGCCCCTCTCAACCCCACATACACATGCACGGAATTCGCATCATTTGGACGAGAAGCGTAGTCAAACGCGGTAAATTTGAATTGCTCGAACGGCAAGAAACGGAGAGATAGAGAAATAGCGAGAACTTGTGAGACGCGGAGGAAGAGAGAGAGAGAGAGAGAGAGAGCTGACGAAATTCCAACGCGCGGCGAGACCCCGGCAGTATTATTATTAGTAGTGGTGAATGCGCGGGTGAAGAGAGGATCTCTCGCGAGAGGGACTATGGCGACCTCTCTTGGACAAGAAGCTTGAGTATTTCGCAGAAGGACGATGGTGGTCGTGGAGTCGCTGTTGTGTGGCACGAAGTGGTGGCGGACGTCGACGACGACGACTATGACGACGGCATGTGGAACGTGGGGCCACCGAGCTCCTCTCAGCATGGTACATGCGTATGCTACTGGCTCTTTGGCGAGCTCAGAAATCCCTGAGAGGAACGGAAAGGGAAAAGCACCGAGCGACGAGAAGGAGAGAGAGAGAGGAAGAGAGAACACGCTGACGACGTACTCGCACAAACCTCTTAACGGAGTATGTGGATGTGTGTGCATCACCTCTCTGGCGAGCGAGTGGGAACTTGTGAGAACCTAGATGGCTCCCAGTTGGTTCCACATTTCCAGCGAGTTTATATAGCAATGGTAGCGGTAATAGTAGTAGTAGAAGCAGCGGCATTAATGGTAGTAGTCCAGAGTCTCGACGACGACGAACATGGTTAGCGTTCCGAGGCTCCGTCGTATTCGCCCCTTGACAGCCCCTTTACAGTAGTCACCGTGCAGTGGCACTGGTGCGCCTCTCTGCCATTGCGGTCCCCTTCAACACGCGAACATATAGCGTCAGACGAGCGTACGTAGATGAGAGAGAAAGAGAAAGAGACCTTACTATGTAGATGTATTATACAATACTTATATATACCTATACACGTAGAGACGGTAGTAGATTTCGACATCGGACCCGGACGACCACTTCACGTCTGGCGACCTTTTCGTCATTGCACATTCGAATTTATTGGCGCGTATTCGAATATTCATATAGAAAAAAAAACTCTTTTCAATCCCCGAAGCTTTGGGTATACCAGCAGGGAGTTCACCTCTTTCCCCGAGCTTCATGTGCGCAATATATACACATTATACGACCCCTTTACTTTTCCCGGGCACATACGCGAGCTAGCGCAGTCGGAGCACATCAGAGACCTCTCTTTGGACCACCATCATCATCGCTAACTCTACGATCGACGAATTATACCGGGCTTCATAAATGCAACCACATCTGAACGACAGAGATGAGGCGAGAAGTATCTAAAGAAACGGAGAAAGAAAGTGCCATGGGGTATACGAATTTACGAGGGAGATGGAATTTATGGACGATGGACGGGAGAAGAGTGAACGAGCGAGAGAATGCAGAGAGAAAGAGAGAGAGAGAGAGAGAGAGAGAGAGAGAGAGAGAGAACGATGGTGAAAGAGGGACGCGCTCACCGCGAAATGGAGAGGCGGTTATGATTGAAAAGTTGATTGTTGCCTCGAACAAAGTGTTCACTGACTCTTCGCAGTTTAGTCTCGCAGTTGTGGGCTTGATTACCGGCTCTATACTTGGCGCAGGAACGTTTGTATGGATGCTTGCAAGAAGAGAAGAGCGAGAGAGGAAAGAGAAAGAATTAGGATCGAGTCGAGAAACGGAGTTCGGGCTGATCCCTAGCCTGTTCCATCCAGGAGAGAGGCCTTGAAGAAGCCATACCCATACCTCGCGGATTCTGTCGGTGGTTGTGCGGCTGTTGCTTCTGGAACTTTATTAACGTTGACCGGTGTGCACCGACGGGGTCCTCCCTCCCAGTCACTGTCGCTCGGGTGCTTTATCCGTTCGTTTATTTGTTAACCTCGGCACTCGACAACTCCGACGAGCGTTTTGTTTTTACTCGATTTTCTCGGCCGCCACCACCGATTATAAACAAAACACCGCGAGGCCTACAACGCCAATTTTGTTTGTGTCTATTTATTCGAACGTTCGTCGCGCTCATAGAGCGGCGAGAACGAAAAACCTCATCCGGACACTATATCCGTATACGCTACTCGTATATATCGGCGTCGGGACGGTATATCGAGATATATAACCCGATATAGCACCAAGCCTCTTTGGAGCGCCTGAAATCGAACCACTCTCTCATTTTTTCTCGTCCCATTTTTCTTTTTTCATTCATCTTTTTTTCCGTCCATGCCTCGACGTTTTTTCTTTTTGTACATCAATAGACGCGCGAGTGTATTTCTCTTTGAAACTGCTTATCCATGAAATTGCCGATGATTTAGCATACCTGACTAGCGGAGCACGCTAACCTGTTTTTAATATAACGTACGTTAAAATGATTTTATTTCAAAGCGAAAACCTGTCACTTTTTCGACATTGGCTTTGTGCATTATTGCTTGTGCGTTATTCTTCTTCCTCTAACGAACAACTTGACGGAATTTCATTTGCGAAATCGACGGTGACGTCAATTACGTGACACGGAGAAAAATTTGTTGAACAAGTGTTTCGGTGAAATTGAACAATCGGACTCATTCCACGAATTTGTGTATTAGAAGCGTGATATTTCTTTTTCACGCCGAATCCTCGGCCACAAGTGGGATCTAATCAGTGATTCAGTCAGCGTCAAAATCACCACACTTTTGTTCGCTCTTTCTGTCTGTCTGTTTAACGGAAAAATGGAATGCTTGAAAAAGAAAAGAGAGAGAGAGAGAAGGGAACAAGGTTCGTACGTGCAGAGTTTTGCGATTTTATATGATATAGACTTAGCTTGACAAATGTACGAGAGTACGGGTGAGAGAAACGAGTAATACGCAGGGTGAGTCACCTCTCTCTCTCTCTCTCTCGTTCTCTCCCTCGCAGGGTGCCGCCCGTATTTTGCCGGAGCAGCGTCAGCCGAGAGACAGGAAAATCCAGAGGCGAGTCGCAGGCGGACAGGCCTCTATTGTTTTTGGCAAAGATCAATGTGATCGGTTCGCTGGTCTTCCGCATGGAGGTTCTCGATTATATACATATACCGAAGCGACGCTCGCGCGCTTGGAGAACCCGCTCTCGAAGAGCGCGCGCCCTCTCGCGCCATGCCGCACTCGGCTGCTCGCTGGTGGATCATTTGCTCCGCTAAACCTAAAGAGGTCCGACGACCTATCCTAACCCCAACCGGGAATAACCATCCCTCGTCGTTCTACAACCCATCCGTGAACAAGCAACCAGCCACACGGCGTACGGTCTCTCTCTCTCTCTCTCTCTTTCTGTTTCTTTCTCTTTCTCTCTGGCTGTGGGGCTCCCTTTAATTTTAATTTCTACGCGGCAGACTCCGGTCTCGCTTTTTTTTTTTACAGCGGTGCCTGTCTCCGTGCGTCGCCTCTCTTGAAAAATAATGGTAGAGAGATTTCTCTTTATCATTTCTCTCTTGGACGCAGACGAAAATTACACCACGCGTACGCGCTTGAAACATTCTTGGTTCTTTTTTTTTTTTTTTTTTTTGCTACCACTCCGAAATACATTCTTTGTTCGGGAACCGGTGAACGATATTACGGCGAGTACGAGATTAACGTTTGTAGGAATAAGAAAAATGTTCGAATAATTGTCATGCTACGAGGTCTGTTAAAAAAGTATCGCGAATTTTGAATTTCCGCGGGCTACGTATATTCGATTTTCGATTTTTTTGTCGCGTCAGGTTGGTACTCGTGTCCCTCACTTGTGCTGAAAAAATCGGCCATTTTGAATGTTTAGTTAATTGTCGAAAACTGTTTTGGTTAGACGTGTTTTGGCTTGTCTTCGATTTTTGCCTATTCCAAAAAAAGCAGTTTCCATTGCGATGATTGAGCTTTGGTTTTCACGTCATAACCATAAACCCATGATTCGTCACCAGTTATGACCCTCTGGAGCAAATTTGGGTCGTCGCGAACCGAGTCCAACAGCTCCTGAGCATTGTTAACGCGACACTGTTTTTGTTTGAAATTGAGCAATTTTGGCACGAATTTCGCGGCGACCCGTCTCATGCCCCAATCATCGGTAAAAATCGAATAGCACGAGCCAATCGATATGTTTAGTTCCTCAGTAACTTCTCTAACGGTGATTCGACGATTGGCCAATATTATTTTCTTCGCTTCATCAATGTTTTTCGTCTGTTGTTGATGTGCTCGAGCGTCCGGAACACATTTCGTTGTTCGCATCTTCTCGACCCTCTTAGAACATTTTGTACCACCGATAAACGTTGCTTTGGTCCAAGGTAGCTTCACCATACGCCACAGTCAACATTCGCAATGCGTCCGCGCACTTAATTTTGTTTTTCACACAAAATTTCATACGGATTCTTTGATCCATTTTTTGGAATAGGCAAAAATCGAAGACAAGCCAAAACACGTCTAACTAAAACAGCTGTCAACAATTAACTAAACATTCAAAATGACCGATTTTTTTCAGCATAAGTGAGGGACATGAGTAGCAACCTAACGCGAAAAAAAAAATCGAAAATCGCATATACGTAGCCCGCGGAAATTCAAAATTCGCGATACTTTTTTAACAGACCTCGTATTTGTATACTTATTTATTGTCGTTGCTGTCAAAAATGCAACTTACAATGTTTTTTGTTATAGCCGTTGTGAAAGCTCGGAACATAATGGGAATTCTTACAATTTAAACTCCCGACTTATTAACCGTTAGGAAATATTAATCCCGTCACTATGGATACCAATTGTCCATTTTTTAGCTTTCTCTACAACAGTTTTGTCCTGCTTCCCACTCATGACTCTGGATCGGTATGTTACGGGAGAGTCCGCTCCACAGTATTCCAAACACTGTCATTAGTGTAATCGAACCTCCTTAACTCGTCGTTCAATTTTCATTCTACACAATGACTAGTGAAGGAACACAATAATTGAAAATATGCAAACGGTTGCGGTCCGACCAGTTAAATTCTGCAATTCATACCGTTTGCGTGGCAGTAGAAATTGATGCTGCGGAGAAGGGTAGTTTTTCTGATTTCGGTACGGTGAAGAAAGCTTGCGAAAAAAGAAAGAGTGACGAAGAGCCGCTCGTGCGGGCACGCGTCCACCATACATTTACGATATATAATTGGGGTTAAAGTGCACACAAATAAGAGCGACGAGCGTTCGCCACTTTATTGGAGTATATAGGGTGCGTGAGCAACAATGACGAGTGGGCATAGGAGCATCGATAGTACGATAGCTGAGTGTATGGTGAATGTAGCCATTGACAAGTACATCGTATCATCGCGAAAGGCGAATCCAAAAGCGGCAGCGTCGAACCCCGTTGGGCTGGTTGCGAGATATCATATTATAAGCGTCGACGATGGATGCGCGATGGTGGTGGTGGTGGTGGTGGTAATGTAGAATTGTACTCGTGCGGCCGGGAGCTTTTCGGTTGAACCCCGGAGGGCCCCTTGTGTGTAGCGTTAATATAGCGAACGCTCCCAGAGCTCTTTGCCACTCCACCGAGCAGAAATTGATAGGATAAATTCCGGGTCTGAATTGGCTCCGTCGAGCTGGAAACCTTTCCCCTCTCCTCGGCTCTTACTCTCGCTCTCTATCTTTAGTTCTATCACTATCTTCCTTTTTCCTCCAACCCTCTCTCACCCTCACTGCTATCTCACTCTCTCTCTCTCTCTTTCTCTTCCGTTTACTACGGCCTCGCGTCTATACACTGGACGCTTCGACTCGTCCGTTACTCATCCATCTTTCCTTCGATGCTTCCTGTTCGTTCCCAAAGTTATCCGCCTCTCTGTGACTTCTAAGTCGATTTTCCCGGTTGAAATTCTGCTTGGCGAATAGCTAACCTTTCAATGTATTTGTAATATAACGTTAGGAATATATTAAACGGACTGAGTGGTACGGATCAACTGGAACAAAGACTAACGAATGACAGACAAACGCTTCAGTTCACGAGATGATGATTGATCGGCAGTCACATTCGCGATAATGCGCAATTGTCCAATTTACGAAAGATCGTCAGTCACCGGATTCTTTAATAATCAAGAGTCGTCATTTTCGTAACAATACTTATCGGCGGTGTAAGCTCTTACGTACTGGCAAATGGCGAACTGATGAACTGCGTAGAAAGTATCGGAGTTGACGATCGTTCGATGTTAATTAGCGACGATTTGTTAGAGTTCATACAGTCGTTTTTATAGTCCTACATAATATTTATAACAATGTTACATCAGCTCGCAGTGATTCTCTACGCTATCTCTCGCACTTCGTATGTTCCATTCTCTCGTGAGTCAGAAGATACGAATAGTTGGCGATGCGACGAGAGAAACGACGAGGCAGAGGTGCACTATTATCGTGCATCGTGGGGCTTGCTAGCGAATGAATAAACGAGCCAGGACACATAGCTCCTTTTGGTTTGATGAACATTCTTGAAAATTCAGCATCGTTCTTGAAACGCCATCGTACCCAACGGTACGACTACCGAACGAAACTTCATAACGTCACAGTTTGCACGCTGTTAATACCGACTCGAGCTCGTGACGCTTCACTGCTATCTTGCAGCTTCGCTGGTTTAGAACAATTATTATTTTGTAGTTGAAAAAAAAAAAAACTAGTGAAATTTTAACAGTGAAACAGTAATGTTAACACAGAGACAATGATAATTAAAATGCCAGTAATACGCACGAAGTAATGCACGATGGAATTTTGAGATCGGCAAAAAAAAAGAAATTGTGCTTGTTACGGCACGTACGAAATTTCAAATGAATATTAAACCGAGTCATAGATGAGTATTTTAATCTATGCGCTATGTTCCTATAGAAATGGTGGTTTTTATGAAAAATCGTAAATCCTTCAATTTCATCTGTCTCGTGGATAATCGCTTTCTTTCATGAATAATTAAGCTCCATCGTCAGCAATATCTTTCCCCGTCAAGCCATATAATATACGGGTCTCCCTTTCTTTCTCGCTGTGTTTCCTCGCTGCGAGAGAAAGAGAGAGAGAGAGAGAGAGAGAGAGATTCCGTGCACTCGAGAGAGTATTAGCGAAGGGAGTACGAGCTCGCAGAGGAGGGATATGAAACGAGTAGAAAAAAAAAGGCCTAAATATATACAGTCGAGGGATTACATGAACGACAAAACCAGGCGCGGAGGGGTAGCATGAGCAGCACGCACGCGGCAATGGCAACGATGTCGTTGAAAAAGAGAGACATAGAGAACACGGTTGGACAATACGCACAACTGTCGTGTATCCATTATGCGCACTTAATTAGGCCTTGGCGTGTCGTCGGTATTCCCGAAAGCTTATGGGCGGTCGGCTCCTGTCAATATACTCATGCCGGATAATGTCTGACAGGTTCGATAACAGAAACATGCGAATACGAGGACCTCAGGGGTTGAAGAAAAACATCTTACAGCAGCCATAAACGTTGCGTTTCGATCGAAATTTCCACGAAGTACACTCGTCGAAAGAGCGATAAGAATGCAGCTAAAAGGAAAAAGAAATCATTCATTTCGTTTGAGGGGGGAAATACGGTTAAAACAGCGTTTTCTCAACGATTTTCATGCATTTTTTTATAGTATAAAAAATGAATATAATTTATTGAAACTTTGAGAATATTTTATACATATATTTAAGTATATACTATAAAATTTTTGAAGAATTTCCTTGAAAAACACCGAAGATATTAGCGACCCCGTATTGCAGGTCACAATTAGACTCAGCATTTTGCGTACATTCTGGAAGCCGCAATTTTCATCTGAAATTAAACGGGGTTGGAATTTACTTTTATTATATGTCTCTCTTCTATATGAACCTAAATGCTATCAAAAAAAATAGAAAATTGAATTTTTTACACAGGTCAAAACAAAAAAGCATGATTTTTTGCCATTTTTCACAACTTTATTTGCGAAAAAAAAATTATTTTAAATAATGATAATATCCCGATTTTAGATTCATATAGAGCGCAATACTATGAAAAAAGTAACTGCCAATTTTCAAAACGATTGGTTGAAAACTTTTCAAACTAGCGTGTACGCAAGTTCAAAAAAAGTCGTTTTCAGAAAAACGCGTTTGAAAAAATAGTACCAAGAAAAACAAAGTCAAGGCAGTCATACATTTTTGGCTTATGACAATAGAACGAGTCGGAATTTTCATTTAAAATTTTGGGAACATATTTTTCAATGGTTTTACTAACAATTTATGAAATTTAAGAAAAATCGATTTTTTGAACCGTCTAACCCTATTCCCTCCCTTAAATGTTATCCGAATGAATGTGAATGTATTTGAATTTAGAGAAAAAAAAAAAAAACTATTAATTAAACCAGCAATTGCACAATTTTCAGCTTGACGAATCAGATTTTAATTAAAAGATAAAGAAACGTAATTTGTTTCACACAAGCTTGATGGCAAATCAATGAAATTCACTTTTCAATCGACGAGCTACGTTTGTTTGGGAATTTAAGTTATTTCCTGATAAAGATTACGCTCAAACTGTCACAAGGGATGTAATAAAAATGGCCTATTGTACGTATATGTTTAATACTAATAGCCGACAACGTAGCATAAAACGAGTCTTGGTCAGATCCATCATTTACATCATCATCGAGGGGTTTTGGTTGCTATTAGCCCCTCGGTGGATGTAATACATGTCACCGAATGAAAAAAAATCGAGAGAGAGAGAGAGAGACAGAGATAGAGATGAGACGAGACGATGAGAGAGCCCAGGGGGTAGACAAGATTATAATCTGTCCCATTATTGTGCCATCGACGTCCCGGAGGGGATTTTTCTATTTGACAATGCAGTTACACTTTTTGTGCATTTAACGTGGTGCGCATCGAGGCTTTCGCGGAGGGGTAGATCGTGATGACCGGGGATGGTTTGTCACTGCTGCTCTCACTCCCATCGAGTTTCGCCCTCGTACGGGACTCACGAATGTGTAACCAACCCCCTGTCATCATCCCCGAGCTCTCTCCCCCCTATCTTCTCTCTCTCTCTCTCTCTCTCTGTTTCGCCCGGTCTACGTGTACGAATAGAAATGTGCCTTACGCATTTATATATAGGTACTGTAGAAAAGTGTGTGTACTCTGGGGCTTGTAAATTCGCACACGAGGACGAAAACCTAAAGGCATATATACACATATTATACAGCTCGTAGGCAGTGCGCGCTTGTCAATATATTTGTCAGTCCCGCGTACGTTCTGATCGCGAGTAAAAGAACTTTATCGGGTACAGACACACCGAGGGTAGTTCATCGTCATCGCTAAACACACTCGTGCTCTTCCAAACCGAAAAAAAGGGGTCCTCGTCTATAATCCTACCTGCATATGATGTTCTGTCCTGGCATTGTTTGCCCGGACGGACTCGATGACATACGGAGGACACGTGGACTCTCTGTTCTAAAATCCCTGTGTCTTTTTCTCCCTTCGTCACAGAGAGCCCACCGAGATGACATGCTGCTGGATGGATGCCCTAGTATGCACAATATATTTTATATACTTATATTTCAGCTCGTTCTGGTACCGAGCCTCTCTCTCGTTGAAGAGGGGCTCATCGCGGGATGGGCTTAAACGACAAAATGTGCTTAAATACTTGGATCATGCTGTGACCAGACTGACTAGCAGCGTACTACAGTCATTCTGTAATATAGACTTTAGTGATTTCTTTCTGAAGTTTCTACTTGTCCCACTTTCGTTGATGAGATTGAAACTTGAGGGGAAACATATAGATTGATATCAATCCTAATGAAAAATCATACAGACAAATGATTCATAAATCATTTATTGATATACTTGTACAATAAGAACGATGAAAAAAGTACCAATCTTTCTTATCATACTACGACAGATCTGTCCTGGCGTTTTCAAGCTGTTCATCCGTTTATCTCGGTGAAATTGTAGTTTTTCAACACTCGCGGCCGTATATATCTTAATATTTATTTCGTAACTCTCGATAGTTTTCCTCGTGCTCGTTAGCAATTACCATATACCCATTTGCTCGTAACAGAAGTCTTCGGGGTCGTGTCTGTATTTTTTTTACTTCCAAGAAGTACCCTGACTCATTCAATATTGAAATATCAGCGGTTAACCGATCGTCTAAACGAGGAGATATTTTGCTCATGTCCGGATGCACTCAACACCTCATAGCTCCGACACATTTATTCATTATGGAGCTACCTATCTTGTCTATACAGGCGCTTGTATCATATACCTTTAGCTAGGCATCGTCGAGAGCGAAAGGGTAAATTCTGTTGCGCGGTACCCGCCTAATAACAGTTATTACGCGTGTGTTGACAGTAGTAACGTGCCGTGTAATAGACGCGAGACGAGTTATACTAGCTGTATGTATCTACGTGTGTATATAGCATTAAAACTGTATAGTTGCAGAAATAAGTACAGTCGCGATAAAAAACCATCGTTCTACCGCGATTTAAATGGAAAATACATCGCGGTATCGCGTTTCCACTCGCGAATGACCTTGCTGTTCGCGAAAGACTTCGGATACCAAAGAGATTCGCAATTAAGTTCACAGTAGATTTTGGACAAATAGATGCTGATGCCACTGTAGGATGATTCGTTGTGGAACGTCCATCAACGTGCTTAAGGGGGGAAATAGGATTAGACGGTTTGAAAAATCGATTTTTTTTTTATTCCATAAATTATTAGTAAAACTATTGAAAAATATGTTCCCAAAATTTTTAATGAAAATTCCGAATCGTTCTATTGTTATAAGCCATTAAGGGGGGAAATTGGGTTAGGACAGCGTTTTCTCAATAATTTTCATGAATTTTTTTATAGTATAAAAAATGAATATAATTTAGTGAAACTTTGAGAATATTTTATACATATATTTAAGTATATACTATAAAATTTTTATACATATATTTAAGTATATACTATGAAATATTAGCGACCCCATATTGCTTGTTTTTCTTGCTACTATTTTTTCAAACGCGTTTATTCTGAAAACGACTGTTTTGAACTTGCGTACACGCTAGTTTGAAAAGTTTTCAACCAATCGTTTTGAAAATTGGCAGTTACTTTCTTCATAGTATTGCGCTCTATATGAACGTAAAATCGGAATATTATCATGATTTAAAATAATTTTTGTTTTGCAAATAAAGTTGTAAAAAATGGCAAAAAATCATGCTTTTTTGTTTCGACCCCTGTAAAAAATTCAATTAAAATTTTTTTTGATAGCATTTAGGTTCATATAGAAGAGAGACATATAATAAAAGTAAATTCCAATCTCGTTTGATTTCAGATGAAAATTGCGGCTTCCAGAATGTACGCAAAATGCTGAGTCTGATTGTGACCTGCAATATGGGGTCGCTAATATTTTATAGTATATACTTAAATATATGTATAAAAATTTTACAGTATATACTTAAATATATGTATAAAATATTCTCAAAGTTTCAATAAATTATATTCATTTTTTATACTATAAAAAAATTGATGAAAATCATTGAGAAAACGCTGTCCTAACCCTATTTCCCCCCTTAATACACGTGCATGACGCGAAGTCAACATTGCGCTGGGAACTGCAAACAGGATCGTAACTGATGATAGTCTTGACAAATAGACAATTACGTTAAAACGCACGACGAGCGTTCTGTGCGTTACATCCATTATACTTGTACAACCCTCTCAGTGTTTTTCTGTATGCACGCGTCCTATCTCTCGCTTTTTGCGCGTCGTAAGCGCCAGCTTTTCTCTTTCAACTGTTGTAGCATACAAGACCAGGGTATCATCATCGTTACATGGCCCCTTCCATCCCGCGCGCATTCACAACTCTCTAATAGAGCCACCACGATGCATTGTACTTCGCGACTGTGCACACTCTATCGTTGTGCACATGTCCTCGAACTTGGAAAATAATAATTCGTTTCTTCGCATGTATATTCATAAAACAAATTCCTATGTTCGTTTATATGTTTGTTATACGTTGTACATAACGTGGCTTTTGACGAACTGTGTTTATCTTAATTTTCAACAAATCTTTGATCATCGTGAGAACGATTATTTATGATTTTGTTTGTTTGTTTGTTACAGGTGAGTTGTCTGACGATTATTGGAATTATTTAGTTGGCAGAGGCGTACGAAAAGTCTAAATTTCCGGGAAACCATAAGGCAAGATACATATAAATAACATTTAAACATCTAGAATATCTAATCATTTTGTCGTGTACTAGGGAACTCTTTGGCTCCCACTCTTTTTTTTTTTTACATCGTCTAACAATTTATTTGTCGATTTTTCGGCGAAATTATTTTTCACAAACTCGCCCCCAATGCTCGTGCAAATATTTTTGTACAGATCCAGCTGAGTTCCCGTAATTATAACTGATAACCGGTAAGGATTCTTCTACAGATGTTTTTAGCCAAACTTCGTGTTATACATAAGCAGTGTAAAATTTCCGATCGAATGGAGTATCGGAACATTGCCAAAAACAAACAGGAAAAAAATTCCTCTCTTTTTTTGCTCACTTTCTCAGAAACTTTAACCCTCGGTGTACACACTACGATTTGCGCAACTCCCTAACACACATGGGCACTACGGTGTGCTACCGTTTTGTTTTTTTACCATACTTGGACTCGTTTAAAAAATCTGAAAAAATTCAGGAGAGTAGTTTGAGATCTATAGAAAGAGAGCGTACGCCCAAGTACAATTTTTTAGGAAGGGGTAAGAACCCGTAATATGGACTAACCGTTGGGACCTATCGATTTCTAAAAACGAGCTGGACACCACAGACCCATGTGTGTCATCTGAGGGTTAAAATGTCGAAATTTCAATCCCGGGCACGGTATGCGATCGCGTTGAAACCCCAAGGGGATACTCATTTTGGGGGACCCCCGAAAAATCGTGATCGGGATTTTGTTGGAAACCGGGATTCCGTAACAAATCACTGTACGAGTGTTTGTTCCTCTTCGGTCATTTTCACGCAGTATAAAATCAATTTGTGAAGTCCGCGAATAATTTATGTAACAAGAAGAGACGAGAAGAGAGAGCGAGAGAGAAAGAAAGAAAGAGAATCTCGATCGATCGAGCTGGTAACTGGTTCGATATAAAGCAGCAGACCCTTCCAACTTGGTCGTCAGCGCGTCAAGTGTACAAGTTAGTTCGCGTAGCCTTTGGTGGTTTATCGTGCGCGCGACGCGCGAGAAACGTTCGAGCGTCGATTTTCAATGTCGCGACGAAGATGCTGCGACGAGAACGCCGGGGAGATGTATATCTGCGCGTTGACAAGAAATATCCCCGAAGCGCGCGAAGGCTTTATACGACACGTGAGATGAAATCGCACGGGTATATATACGAATGATTGTTTAAAAGTCACGGTGCGATGAGGAATATAGGCACCGGGGGAATTGATCGAGGGGGAGGGAAAAAAATCCGACCAAGACGCGAACGATCGCGGTAGGAGAAACAGCCTCTCGACAAACTCGAAGAAATGCCCAAGACTTGATGGCGAGCGTCAAGTAGACGGGGAGGGAGGAGAGAAAAAAGACGTCGCCGTAGTACGTGATACAAGGAGAGAACGATGATGAAAGAAAAGTGCCCGCGGTGAACAGCTCAAGGAACAAACACACACACAGTGGTGATTCGATCACCGCAACCGTTTATCCCGCGAATTGTAAGATTTATTCACCGCGGCATATATAGATTTCTAAGTGTAAAAATCCGGTATATCGGGAACGTGCACGACGTTTCTGGAAGTAGAAACGAAAAAAAAAAAACTTTGATTCTTCCATCATTGAAATCGCTTGTTTGAAAAATGGGATATCAAAAGGAGCAAAATGTCTTGATAACGAATACAATGCTATATTCAATCTCGCATTAAATTATCATAACAACCTGAAGCAACTATTTATCATTAAAATCGTTTTAAATCAATTTATACAAGATTTAAACTCCAATTTATTGCGCAAACGATTCAAACTCCGATGAAACAAAAAAAATCAACAAAATTAGAAGAATTCACACGATCCTCCGTTGATTCGCGGCGATAAAAGTGGTAGGGTGTCATAATCCCCAAAAGATATAATCCCCAAAAAGTTACTAGATGTCAGGATCAACTGTCACGATGGAGGTTAGTGCCTGTCAATGTGATAGATGGTGCTGCGGGCATTTTCCGTCTCGTTTAAAGTAAAGATTCGAGGATTATTACGCGCGTTGGTCCTTTTGCCCTTTTTCGAATTTTCAGGTTATGTATCGTACTAGACGGCTTTTTTGCGTCCAGCCTAAGACCATATAGGCAGAAGAAGATTTAGGTTACGTACACTAAACAAGTGTTTGAAGTGGAATAATTGGTTGACTGCGATTTTTTTTTAATTTTTTTAATAACTCTTCGATCCAATAAATATTCGAGTGAGACGCAAACATTTGCATTTTTATTTAGTCAATTTTCATTACATAGGCAGAAGAAGATTTAGGTTACGTACACTAAACAAGTGTTTGAAGTGGAATAATTGGTTGACTGCGATTTTTTTAAATTTTTGTAATAACTCTTCGATCCAATAAATATTCGAGTGAGACGCAAACATTTGCATTTTTATTTAGTCAATTTTCATTACAATATTCGTTTACATATGTATGATTGCATCTGTTGCTGAAAGAGCCAAAACAGAATATTGTAATTCCGTTGTTCAATAAATAAATAAAAGGGAACCATTAATGGAATATTGTAATGAAAATTGAATAAATAGAAATGCAAATATTGGTGTACCACGCTCGAATAGTTATTGGCTCAAGGAGTAATTACAAAAAATTACAAAAAAATCGTGGACAAGCAATTGTTGCCGTACGACTTTAAACAGTTGTTGGGTGCACATAACCTAAATCTTCTTCTTTTTCCTATATGATTTTAGGCTGTACGCAAAAAAAAAGTTGACTGGTACATAGCCTGAAACCTGATACATAACCTGAAAACTCGGAACAAGGGCAACCCACGTGATCCTCGAATATTGACTATACATGGGACGGAAAATGTCTGCAACGCCATCTATCACTTTGAGAGGTACTAACCTGTCAACGTGACAGTCGATTCTGTTGTCTAGTAACTTTTTGGGGATTATGTCTTTTGGGGATTGTTTCGTTTGGGGACTATGATACTTGACCATAAAAGTGGTAAAGAAAAGACGCGGATGTATAGGAACATCAATGAATCGTTTACGGCTTCATTCATGGCAAACCTTTCGTGTATATCGAGAGTAAATCCCATTGAACAACTGAATACTATACAGGTAAAATATATATATATACATGCGAATCCCCCCTCCGACGGATCAGCAGCGAAACGGTGCGAGCTTCTGATGTCGGTATCCTCGCAAAGGCCGGAGGCGTTGACCGCGAGAGAGACGCCGTCAATCTCTTCGCGCACGGCTCTCTTGACATCGCGCGAAAGAACGAACGAGCACGGGGCTACTATAATCCAGTTTCTCAACTCACCTGCTCCTGTTTATCCTGTACTAACGGCACTCCCGCACTCTTATGCACACCTCTCCGTTCATCTCTCACGTTTGGATTCGGTCCAGCGAGAGGGAAAAAGAGAGAGAGAGAGAGAGATAAAGATTGGTTGGGCGTTGTCGTCTTTTCTCTCTCCGTTTTGCTGATGATGCTTCGCGTTGCATCGAACGAGGCAAACACGGATGGGGAAAGAGAGAGAGAGAGCACATGCTCGGGCTTTCACCTATATATATCTCGTGGGTGGTCGCCGACCGCTCTCTTCTTCGCGGGTTCTCGCGCGCGCCTCCTCGCATAAAGCCCCCTTCGAGCCACGCCATCCACGTAATTACGGGTTCCTTATTTACCGCCTGTTACACACTTCGTTAACGCATCGCTTATAAAGTAGGTGTGTTGTTCTTGTTGTTCGTTTTGTTGTTTAGCGAAGTGTCTTTATGCCACTTAGTGCGGCCCCGATTATAAAGGTTAAGACAGTTTTCATCCTCGTTTATCTCTCTCTCTCTCTCTCGCTCTCTCCCTCTGCTCGCATTTTTTGGATACATGCGATTTCAATATCGCTGTGGTGTATCAAACGCGCTCCAGGCACAACAACCGTACGCGAAGGATTCAAATTTCTTCGTGAACAAAACAGATTGAATGGTTATAATGTCACATTTCCTATAACTTATCTGTCATTGAAATCACTCTTTTTTTCCCCCTTTAACCAGATTTCGTATTTTTCTTTGTTTATCCGTTTTTTTTTAAATAACATTCAGTCCCCTTAAGGTTGAATTTTCGAATCTAAATTGGGCGAGTGAAGCGAGCGCAATGCCGAAAATGAAATTTTGTTAAAACCTCTTTTCGTTACGTTACAACGATGCAAACTTCAACATCATAGTTTCTTAATGAGATTTCCTCGAGGGCTGGTAATGATAAGAATGGACACAAGAGGGAGAACAAAAATTCAAATCCCTCCGTGTTAAATGAGGAAAGTGGTAACAGCCATGCTGATGAGATCGTCTCACGGCATTATGCGAAATTGAATCTCGATGCTCGAGAGACATGTTCGGGGAGGAAGCGAGCTTTTTTTTTTTCTTCAAATTACATAACACGAAGAGCTGCGGAGTCGTGTGGATTGTTAGTTTGTTGCATTCGAGCAAAACTTTTCTCATCTTCTCGTGAATAATTGCGATTGTAATTAAAATTCTTCGTGAAAAGAAATAGCCCCTGTGGATGCTCATGATGATGATATATATGTCACACATAGTAGACGCGGATTACACGCGGAGGGCCGTTTTCTTTGGTCCTCTCGAGAGTTCTTCCGACGTTGGTTCCCTCCGCGAGGGCGCTCTGGTTTTTTTCACACGTCAGCGTATATTCTCTCGGCTTATACGGCTTGTCCGACTGGGGTTTCGCGAGCGTCGCGTTGACAAGTGAGAGCAAAAGAGAGCGACCCAACAGCGTGGACGAGAAACGCACGGTGAGCGTCTCTTTCAGCTCGTTGTCGTCGTTCACTTCGCGACTTCGAAGAGTGCGCGATAATAATTGGAACGGTCGCGTGCTCCAAGACTCCCGAGATCCTCACAGTTATGGACAATAGACTCGTCCGAGTGGAAATTATTAACGTACCTTCGCGACCCTCCTCGTCGACCTATACGACTCACGCCCCTCCCGGCCAACCCTTCGTTCTCACACCAAAACCGCCGCCCCCCCGTCACGTTCTACACTCTTTCAAGCATATACACACGAGGCTTTTTCCACTCCCGTCTAGGAAATTTTCTTACTTTCTCTCATTCTCTTGGCACGACCAACGCCAACCAACTGTTAATACACGTATTTACACTTGACGTGCGAAGGAGAAAAAACCCTCGCGTGGTCCAAGATCCGTGAGAATAAAACGAGGCTCCGCGAAATATATACTTTGGGGAATACCGAGACTCGCGTATTTTTGCGACGTTTACAAATAATATTAAAAATATAATGATAAGAAAGTAAAAAGGAACTTTTACACTTTGCTTCCTCATATTTTGCCTTTTTACGCAAAGCTTTTATCTATTAAATCAGGACTTCAACATTTTCAGATACATCATAGTCGAATAGCCTTCGTATATAAACCACAATAATATAAAAACATAACAAAATTGATAAACCAGAAATTTGCATGATGCTTCTTCAGTTTTCTTCTACAAACTTATAAAGTTTTTGAATCTCTTTCTGGTTTCCTCGTGGAAGAAACTTCGTGAGCACTGAAAACTCGAAGAGAAACATTGTGATGATTTTTTACCTCACGAGATTTTCTTCCCTTTGTTAGAACTTATTAGTTTGTGATAAATAATAACAACAAAAATAACTAAAAACATAAATTCTCCAAATTGATAACGAAAATCATCAGTAACAAAGTGGAGTAACTCTGCAATAATGTTAAAGTACGAAAGTGATGCAATAGTACTTGATTATTATGAATGATTATTAGTACAAAATTAATTACAATTAATTATGGGAATTGATATTAATACCAGTCTAATTTGACTTATTATCAATTCTCTAGGCCCTCTTTTGAAGTGCATCCGCGATGTTGTAGAAATTTTCGGCAAAAGTCCATCAAACCCGTTCGTAATACTCCGTTAAAGCGATACCGGAGCTTTACGGTCCCTTTTGTACGGCAGCTTTTCAATGAAAATACCAGTACTCTCAAGCCCGTACGCCCGACCGAGTAGTAGTTGATTCTTCTTCTTTTTTTTGCGCTTTCAACCGTCCAAAGTATTTCGCGCACGTGAGTCAATGGCTCAGCGAAATTCTAATATAGATAGCGGTCTATGGGTTTTCTTCGTTCTTCAGTACAGAACGAAATTTCGAGTGATACGATTGAAGGATATTTTACGAGGGTAGGTTGCAGTGGGCTGCAGCAACGAACCGACCAAAAACCGCAGTTAAATTTTTTGTTCGGTTTTTCGCCGGTTTCAAGGGACAACCAAATGAATCCAAGGGAGAGGGATTAATAGAGAGAAACTCGAGAGGGAAAAACTATCGGTTATACAGTGATATATATATATATATTGGAGAGACGAAGGCGCCGAAGCGATAGAGAGAAAAGGCCAGAGATCTGCATCACTCTGCGAGCATCTCCGGAGGGGGCCGAGCGCGAGATAAATCTCTGAGAGGGCAAGCTTGAAATCCTTTTCTGACCCCTTCGTCGCCCGTTCGCTCGGCATGTATTCAGGATACACTGGGGGCTGCCTGTTGGCCCGGCATGAGCCCACTCCCGTTGAATACACCGGGGAAAGCACCACCGAGAGAGCTTGCGGTGCTCGTGGCAAAACTGGAATGCCGAGAGAGAAAGATAAATGGAGAGATAGAGAGAGAGAGAGAGAGAAAAGTAAGCTCGGATGGCCAATCAGGGGTGAGTTCCATTTAAACCATCGCGGCCTCATTGCTCGCTCGCGTTCTCCTCTTCGTGGAAAAAGAGTGTGTGTGTGTGTGTATGAGAGAGAGAAAGAGAGAGAGAAAGAGTTCTCTCTTGGTGGCTGAAAGGCATTTAGCCAATCTAAAAGGTCTTTTCATTAGACATTTCACTATGCCTCTCTCTCTCTCTCTTTCTCGCTCTTTTTTCTTCACAGTACATCTTCTCTTATTTCTCGAAGGTTTATATTTTAAATGCTAATTGCAAGTTTTTTTAATGGGCCATGACGGGCTGCCTCATTGTGTATGTCGTATTAATAATAAAGAAAAAAAAAACGGAGAGACCTGAGGATAAAGTGAAATAACAAAAAAAGTAAACGAGTGAGGCGCACAGTGGCAAATAATAAATATAACGAGAAAGTGGAAGAAGTGAGATGGAAAGAAAGCGCCACCCCCGGAGAGACACGGCGGAGTATTAAAAAAAAAATGGGGCCGGCGGGTGGGGGAGGGGATAAAGAATGAATGAATGAAAGGAAAAGAGTGAGCTACCGTATTTGTTCTACCGGGGATAATGAAAAAGGAGAAAAAGAAAAAAATTACGGCTTTCGTGGTTTTATGAACGCCCGCGCGTCCGCACACTCGCTTCTGGCCCCGTGCGTGGGTGTATGATGATAGGGTGCGCGTGTCGCGTATGCGCGTGCTTATAAGTCGCTCTCGTCCTCCATCCAGACTTTTAACGTATCGTCACTGCGCCTTCCACGCCGGAAACACGCACACTTTCGCCGCACAGTCTCATTTTCATTCTGCAAAACCTCGACAAATCCTCCATGCTTATATCATACACCCTCATGACTCTTATACTTTACCGCACACAGCTTACGGTGCATGTGCCCTCTTCGTCCTCGTTGCAACACAACCCCCTTTCGTTTCCCCGAGTTCTCCCAACTTTCTCCCGTATACCAACCTGCCAACTTCGTTCTCCTGTTTTTTTTTTTTTTTTTTTCGCTTTTCTTCCATTCGTCAAACCTCTCGCCCTCACATCCACCCCAGTTTTATATACATTTATATTCGTTCGGGCAATTAAATTAACCATTTTTTTTTTTCACCATTCAGGCTGTTCGTATAAAGCGATGAAAAAAAATCTACTCGAATACCAAACGTAAAAGTTAATTTTATTGAAATGTATAAAACACTCAACCGTACTAAACGACTGCCCGATGAATTTTTTTTCGTTGGTTCGTGACAAATTTTGCATCCTTCAATACAATTTACCCGAGTAAGAGAAAAAAAAATGTATGCTCTGAATACGGGGTTTGAGTACCATTTTGTATGATAAGCGGAATGTCATTAGGACCAAAATAGTCGAGGTATGGAATAAAATTTTTAACTTCGAACTTTATCAAGAGCGACCAGTACAAAAGGGCAATGAGAAATGCGTCCTGTTCGACCTGTTTTCATCCTCATTAATCTGTTCATGACACAAAAATCTACTTAAACATGTAAATCTGTACGATGTCTAATTAAATCCATTTTTCTTTTCTCAATGCCAAAATACGACTATACATTTTTCTCATTCTTTTCTTCGAAACGCTTTATCCTCGTGATTTTCATCGCGTACATTCGTGATAATCAACTATCCTAAATTATGCATAATTCTAGAAAGCCCGTTGTCACAATCGGTGTCATGGTGTGACCTTACGTGAATCGTCTTGAGCTGCGCCATTTCTTTTTACCACCGCAGTTGCACATTCAGCGGCACTTCTTTTTTTTTCTTCTCAACGATAAATCCGTTTATTCCGAATCCCTCGCTAGAATATATATCCGATGAATTTTTTTTCGTCGGTTCATGACAAATTTTCATTCTTCAATAGAACTTACCCGAGTAATAGAAAAAAAATGTACGCTCTGAATACGTGAGTGGGGTTTGAGTACCATTTTGTATGATAAGCGGAATGCCATTAGGACCAAAATAGTCGAGGTATGGAATAAAATTTAACTTCCAACTTTATCAAGAGTAACCAGTACAAAAGGGCAATGAGAAATGCGTCCTGTTTGACCTGTTTTCATTTTCATTAACCTGGTTATGACACAAAAATCTACTTAAACATGTAAATCTGTACGATGCCTAATTAAATCCATTTTTCTTTTCTCAATGCCAAAATACGACTATACATTTTTCTCATTCTTTTCTTCGAAACACTTTATCCTCATAATTTTCATCGCGCACATTCGTGATAATCACTTATCCTAAATTATGCATAATTCCAGGAAGACCATTGTCACAATCGGTGTCATGGTGTTACCTTACGTCAATCGTGTTGAGTTGCGGCATTTCTTTTTACCACCGCAGTTGCAAATTCAGCGGCACTTATTTTTTTTTTCTTCTCAACGATAAATCCGTTTATTCCGAATCCCCCTCGCAGGAATATATATCCGTGAGGGTGGTTGAGTAAGTAAGTAAGAGCAAAATCGACAGAGCGGGAATCTCCAACCCCCTGCATCCCCCGAGTCTCGTGGAGGTATTATTAGCACATTGACAATGATTCTATATGCAAGAGTGAGGGAATAAAAGAAAGAATGAAAGAAATACTTTGTCCCGAGAAAAGACACCCCCGTATTCTCTCCGACGTCGGGTTTCGCCCATATACACATCTATACGTCAACAAAAATTATATATATTATATACTGACGCTGGTAAGAACGTTTCTCATCGTCGTCGAGCGGGTATATGAGTATTGTCGCGGCGGAGCTTACATATATATATAAGATCGCGAATAGCGGGGTTGTAAGATAACGAGGTTGCCGTTGTCCCTCTCAAGGACGATGTCGAAGAAACCTCCGGACGAGGGCTGGGCACGAGGCGCAAGAGTAGCGCGAGTGAAGAGAAGAAGAGGATGAAAAAAAAGAGCGAGCAAGAGAAAAGGCGAAGTGAAATAAAATAGCGAGACAGTGTTGAGGTGGGGTGGAGGCATGAATACGTTTTGAAGGACTTCAGAAACGACGCCGAGGGAGCATATAATCCCAAGCTCTCTCTCCACCAGTAACGGTCCGTTATGCCGTCTCTGCCCGAGTTCCCCGAGCTGCCGTCACGTGAAAGAAATCGTCAACCACCGAGACTGATAAAATAAAGAAGACAAAATGGAAGAAAAAAAAAAAAACGACGCACCTAATCAGTGTAATTAAATAACCGTGCAATTCATCGGGATATGACAAAAACAAAGAAATAATGGCAAAACGTCACGGAACGCCTAATCAGCGAATTATTCCGTTAGCCCCCGGGGTGAATTCTTCATGGCGGCGCGAGCTTTCGTTGTGGTCTTCGTTGGAGGAAGCCGATTGTGTGCTTATCCCGAGCCCTCGGGGCTAAGATCCCTTACGTCCCAACGTAAAGCGGACACGGTTCTCCATCCCATCCGCAATACCCTCCTCCCCCCCCCCCCCCTCCACCCCACCCCACCCCCCGTTAAACCTGTATTCGCGAAAACGGAAGTCGCGGCTACCGCAAGGCTTGATGCAACGGAGATATGCATCTATATCTATATATCGAAAAAGTGAAGAAAAAAATAAAATTATTCAGGATGATGGTGGTGAGTAGTGTGGACGCGTCGACGACCACATTGTACTCCACAGCGCGACCGGGTGGAGCACCACCCAGAAGAGCTATGGCGGAGATGCAGCGGGCATTACGAGAGGCGCAACCGGCCGAGCCCAATTTCCTCAACGGCCCGTGCACTATACGCCTGGCAAACCGAGAATTCTCTCTCCACCTCCGCGCTTCTCTCAACGGTCCCGCCGGCCACTGTTACTTTTGTTCGTACCTACGAAGTTAGCGAACACGCCGAGGTTCAGGAACAAAAAAAAAAAAAAAACCGAGACGAGAACAGGCGACAGAAGAGAGTGAGAGAGAGAAGGAGGATTTGCTCTGCGAATGGAAGAATAAAAGGTGCCCATACGAAATGTGGAATGAGAAGAGAGGATGAGCTCGCCTCTCGTGTATGAAAAGAAGAGTCAAAAAAAAAAGGTTCACGCTGGGCTACCGGACCCGCGTTCGCGCTACTTGGTAATCAGGTTTTCCTGTCGCGTCGCGACTCCTTCTACCTCTTTCTTCGTCCCTCTTATTATGTTTTTTGCTCTCTTCTTTTCCCCGCTTTCTCCATTCAACGAATGCGAATTCCGCCCACTTCCTTCTTCATGTCCTGGCTACTTTTCTGCTCGTGGGATTAACGATTTTTCCTCATTTTTTTGTCATTTACTTTTCGTCCCTTTTTAATATTTATAATTGCACGATGACGAAATAGCATATCCGTCCGTCATTGGGTACGAGATTGTACGACTGGTTCTTGCGACGAAACAGAAAAGAAAGCTGTGGGAAAGGTCCAATCTTCTGCTTTCTGTATCCATACAGATATATATATATTAGGGCGATTTTTTTTTTCGACTATTTTTTTTTTCTCAGTCCCCACCTGAAATTTTGTTGGATATGTCGAAAAGCAAATTCCCTGAAAGTTACAGCCCTTAATATTAATTCTAAGTACTTTCCCTTAGCGTGAAAAGATTTTCCATCTAAAATACACGTAAATTAGATTTTTTTTTTTTTTCGAATTCCTATAACTCAGCCGCATTTTATGCTATCATATTGTTCTTGATCTCGATTTGCTCAGAATAAAACAATCTAAAAAAGTGCCTTTTGCGGTGAAAGTGTAAATTGTACTGGTGAGTTGGTACGGGTCACAGAAGTTTATTTTTACCTAAAATTGTCGTTTTTTTGCTGTTATCCCCGAAACAATTAACTTTACGAAAAAAATTTAAATGAAAAATTCGTTGGAAATTTAATTTCCTACAAAAAAGGTCCTATCCACCCAATTGGTTAGATTAATATTTCTTAAGATATTGAACTTTAACTTATGAGTAGTATAAAATTTATAAAATAAGAAATATTAAATAATAAAAAAAATAATAAAATAAAAAAAATTCAATATCTGAAGAAATATTAATCTAAGCAATTGAGTCGGTAGGACATTTTTTGTAGGAAATTAAATTTTCAACACATTTTTCGTTTACATTTTTTTCGTAAAGTTAATTGTTTCGTAGATGACAGCAAAAAAACGAGAATTTCGGGTAAAAATCAACTTCAGTGACTCGTACCAACTCACCAGTACAATTTACACTTTTGCCGCAAAAGGCACTTTTTTAAATTGTTTTATTCTGAGTAAATCGAAACCAAGAACAATATGATAGCATAAAATGCGGCTGAGTAATAGGAATTTGAAAAAAAAAAAAAAATTCGACTTACGTGTATTTTAGATGGAAAAATCTTCTCACGCTTTGGGAAAGCACTTAGAATTAATATTAAGGGCCGTAACTTTCAGGGAATTTCTTTTTCGACATATCCAACAAAATTTCGAGTAAAGACTGAAAAAAAAAATAGTCGAAAAAAAAATCGTCCTAATATATATATATGTAATCGTCCAACAACACGAACAGTGTGTCCTGCACAGTGTGTAAATTCGCAAATTGGAGACGACAGGGTAATCAACTAGCCGCGCGCGGGGTCCCGCGCGAGACTCTCCGCCAACAACGACGAGAGTAACTCGCCTAAACTCATTGAAATAGTTGGTAACTTCGAGAAACGGGGCGGTAGGATATATACGAGGTTCATGAGAATTTTGAACCCGGAACACACCATCCGTGGGCCGAGGCGGAGAGGGCGGTACCGGCTAGTTTACCCAGAGAATTTAACGTGAACCCTCCACCCCTGCGAACTCTTCCACCTTTCCACCTTTTCTCATATACATATATATCAGTGCATCAACACCGGAACCGTTGGACTTGGTACAGCGAAATATATACGCGCCGGTGGAAACGAGGGTGCATTGTTACGTCGGACGGTTGAGCTTACTGTGCGAAAACTTTTCCGTTTGTAATACACGTTGAACCTCTTCGGATTCTCCTGCATCGCTGTATTCTCGATTAACCGTTAAAATTATTAACGAGAAGTATCGACAATATCGCGATTATCTTTGACAACAATTGTCGAATATTCTTCAACATCTCCAGCGTTATTACACATAGAATGTATTTCAAAAAGTGCAACGAAAAAAATCGACCGTTTCCGCGATAAAAATTGACTTGATTCTATTCGAGGAAAATTCATTTTAATTCAATTAAATTTATTTGGACGTTGTTCAATTTGCAACTTGATCAAATAAGTATCGTGCAACGAATCGAACGACATCAGTCATTATATAAAACTTATAAAAACGTCGTTCTCAACGAAACTACCACACCATTTGAAATAGGTGGTTGTAAGTTGGACAATTATAACTTCTCATTCCTCATCATTCGCTTAAATACCAATTTGCACGTTTCAACATCTCCCGAATTCTTTTCCTCTCTGGGCATTGCTCTCGACCGTGAGAGACTGTCGTAACGTTCATTTAAGAATGAACAATGTGAATCGAGGGAAAAAATGATGTTGGAGTGTTTGCATCGTTGGAACACGCAACGCAAATAGGTTTTTAAATGTTCATTTTCAGCATCGCTCTTGCTTCTCGTGCCCATTTAGGCCCAGGTCCATGAATGACTGCGCAATAAAAAGTTTTAACAATTTTTGTCATCGATAATCCAATCTCGAGGGGGATTAATGGTGTAAAAAAGTCTATTTTCGTTTGTATTCCAACGATGCAAACGTGAACGTCATAGAGAAAAATACAAGAATCGCCACGTTTCCAACGAATTAAATTTTAGCGACTTTGCAACAGACAAATATTATCAACAACCCTGGGTACCATCGGAATAACAGGTCCTGGGAGCAAATATACACATACCGACACGCACACACCCATATATATAGAGGGACCAGTGAGCTGTACCTATATATACGCTCGAACACGTTGCCCGGAGGGTAAATGGCACACGGTGTTCCGTAGAGTCGAGCATCTCATCAGATTAAAAGTTTTTCCGAGAGACATAAATAAATGAGCTGCCGGGTACAATGGGATATGTATAAGGTCCGGAGGAGGAAGCCCCAACGACCAAAGATAGATATATAGAGTATGGTGAGCAATGCGCTAGAAGGAACGAGGGAGTAGTTTCATCGGGCGCAATGCCCCAGCGCCGAGCACAGCGGGGAAGACTAGCCGTTGGCTTTGGGTTTGCGTATCCGCTCTTAGTATATTGGAACCAGAATCTATCTCTATTTCTCATTTCGTCTCTTCGTCCCTCTCTCTCTCTCTCTCTCTCTCTTTGGTTTACATAGGCACACAAACACACACGTAAATGCATATATGTACCACGTCCTTTATATCGTGCTGTCCTGTGTTATCTACATACTCAAACATATATACTTCTATTTACCTCTCCGGCTCTTTATTGTTCATCTCTGTCCTATCCCTCTGTATCTAGACCTTGCTCCTGGTTTGCTCAGGTTTCCTCGCTCAATTCGCTCTCTCTTTCTCTCTCTCTCTCTCTCTCTCTTTCTCGCTACTCTGTATATATATGTCCCACAGGATTCACCTCCGTACTCTCGCCATCCACCTCTCAGCTTCATCCTTCCTTCCCTCCTATGTATAACAAACAGCATAGTAGTTTCTATATACACACGCGGCACTATCGTGTGTGCACACATATAGTTACTATCCCTTGCTCATTCCTTCGACCCAATCCTCTTGGCCGGTCCCTCGATTCCTTTCTCGCTCTCCCTATCTCTCCCTTGCTCTCACGGCCACCTACACAAAGCCTTTGCCACCAGCCCCTCTGCGTACCTACAACCTTCTCCTCCCTCCACAAGCAGCAAGCTTTTATTATACAAGATACGAGATAGTCGCTCGTGTTCGCCTTCCCAACCGTACAGCATCTCCGCCAGTCAGTCCATTCTTGGCAATCCTCTCTTTTCTCTCCCTCTCTCTCTCTCTCTCTCTCTCTCTTTCTCTATGTCGTTCGCTCTTTTACCCTCTCCTCGTATCCTGCTCATAGTATATCCGAAAATCGTCGACGTGAGGACATTGCCGAGTATACATTCTCTGCCGGTCACCCCGATAGCAGAAACCTGCTGACGTCGTCCATCGGCAAACTTTGTAAAACTCTTTCTTTCTCCCTTTTTCTCTTTCCATCCACGGATCACGTTACGGATTATGTATCTCAGGAGAAATATCGTTCATTCTTATAAAACGAGGGACACAAGAGAGTTTCTATTCGACGTATCAACAATTTCGTCTATCGAGGATTAGTTTTGTAGCGAAACGCCGTACGGTTCAATAAAAATCGTGTGTATTGCGAAATTTTTATTGACGCTATATATCCTGGGTCCTTTTTTATCGTCAGCATTGAATTTCATCTCGAAACCTCTCCCGATTTTATTGGAAATCTTTGTCAACGAACGATATTTTCATCTGATGTAGTATTTAGAATAACAAATCATCGTTATTTTAATCGTTTCATTAACATTAAGTCAAGTGAAACTTGAATTTAGTTTTGATGCTCGTGATACATTGTCGTGTCTGTTGATATTGCTCAAAGTCCCTCGGTGAAATGGTTTGGTGTTTTGGACGAAGATCATACAAAGTAACACTTAATATCCGGGTTAGGTGGAAGCTACAAAGGAGAGAGCGAGAGAGAGCTCGAATTGATTAGAGCGCCACCGGAAATAGGATTTGCCAGAGGGGACTAGTTGAGGGCCCAATTGGTGAAATATGCGCGAAGCTAGTGGGACACACGACCAGCCGAGTAGGGGAAACCGATGAAGCAACGACATTGCATAGAATGGGCGATGTCACGACAAAGTGAAGATGCACATGCGCTTTCTATATACACATATACACACTCCTTTTGCAGCGCAATCCTCCTCCGCAGCAAGGTTCGAAGTAAATTACATATTTTGCGTTTTTTCTCCTTTAAACGCGATCGCAACGCGTTTCTCCTCCCAATCCGTCCAAGAAACATCGTATATACATACACATACATTATACTATATAATGTATAATACATTATATTAGGTGCTCATATATAATGTTCTCTCAAATATTCTCCCTTTCTCCATCGCGAAATTGAATTTTTTCTTTTTTTTTTCTCTTTCTTTCTTATTCTTCCT